>OX101820.2:59298394-60498394 GCA_944452925.2 Chrysolina oricalcia
ATCCTTAAATTTCTCAAGGAATTAAGACTTGAGGGGCTGCTGGAAACGAGAACACCTTGAGATAGCAGAAGAAGATGGGGCACAATAATAGATCTAATCAGGTCGCAGCGCATCAGTCACCATCCACACTTACCATTACCATTACATACATTTTGGCGGTCACTGTGCGCCTAAGTTGATGAATTTTTTAAATTCCTTGACCCCAAAAACATATAATTTGACACCAAGATCAAGTTTTTGGGTTGAATGGTTTCCAAAGTAGGAACAATCAAGTATTTGCATCCGCCATTTTCCAAATATCCCAAGCTGTAGATAAAAATAAGAGGCTATTTTCACACAAAATGAAAGACGCAAAGGCATATATACTACTTTTTATAAGATGTTTCGTAAATAAAAACCCCGGTTTTCGCCACAGCAAAATCGCTTTGTGGAATTTTTATAAACAAGAAATAGTGAAAAAATTTACAAATTTTTTGGTTTTTCGGAAATATCTCAAAGATTATAATTAATTAATTCAATTAATTTTTATAAGATAGTTCGTTAATGAAAACCCCAGTTTTCGCCCCAGCAAAATCGCTTTTTAAACAAGAAATAGAGAAAAATATTACAACGTTTTTGGTATTTTGGAAATATCTCAAAGATTATTCAAGGAGTCGTTTTACAGTCAATGGAACTTTTGTAGAGGTTTATAAAAACCTACAAAATAGATTTTCTACGACCAGATTGGTGCATTTTCCACTGAGAAAATCCGGGAAAACCCCGAAAAAGAAACCATTTCTCAAATCTTTTTAATTTTTATAAATCTGAAGCTGGAAAAACATATAGATAATAAAATGTGGTTCAACTGTACGCAAGATGTTTTCTGTCCGATGTGTAGTTGTTGCACAATCTTGTCATAAACAATTTGATTTGAGTAAAATCGTCGTATTCCAATTCTGTGAACGGCATCTGGAAATAGAGATCGATATCTACAATTTGAATATTTTGGATTTTCACCTGAGAGGTGTAAAATGTGTTGAGAATGTCCCTGAAAGTTGATGTAAAAAGCTTCAAAGTGAGTCCGAAGTCGCACTGAAGTTAACTCGAGTGGGTTCGGGCGACTTGGGGTACACTTTGAAGCATTTAGAGTAACTTCCAGTGACATTTTCAACACATTTCCCACCTCTCAGAAGAAAATCCAAAATATACCAATTCTAGATATTGATCTCTACTTCCAACTGCCGTTTATAGAATTTGAATAGGATGATTTTCCTTGAATCGGCGCATTTAGAAATATTTGCACTTGAATTATGTTTACAACGCGATTGTGCAAAAACTACACGTCGAACAGAAACCATCTTGCGCACAGTTGAACCACATGTTATTATCTATCAGTTCTATGTTATTTGTGCAGCTTCAGTTTTATAAAAATGGCGAATTTTTTTCTAGGTTTTCCCGGATTTTCTCAATTTAAAATGCACCGATCTGCATTTATGAAACCATTTTGTAGGTTTTACATCACTCTACAAAAGTTTTTCTGACAATTCCGCCAATACTTTTTGAGATATTCGCAAAAAACTAAAAAGTTGTAATATTTCTTGTTTAAAAAAATTCCACGAAGCGATTTTGCATGGGCGAAAACCGGGGTTTTCATCTTTTATTTTGTGTGAAAAGAGCTTATTTTCAACTACAGCTAAAGGAGTTGTTGACTACAATAACCCCAGAAGGCTATACCATATCTCATATGGGATTCTATTAGTGAGTGATAAACCATATTTTAGCTGTTGATGCGTTTAACTCGTTATTGACGACCAAGAGCAAAGCATCCCGATGCTAATTTTTTTGTTGAAGTTGAAACATGTTTCTCAAACTTCAGTTTCTCATCCAAGGATATTCCTAGGAATTTAGTAGTTTCTTTGTATTCTAAAATTTGTCTGTTCAAGTTAAGTGATATTTCACGGTTTTTCGACAACGAAAGTTGAACTCCTATCAAAAAAAGTTGAAAATGAAAAGATCTACAACTTCTGTATGAAACAATTTTCCACATTACCTCAAATTATCCGAGAAAATCGGAAAAAACAATTTTTTGGTTTTTAATTTTGTTCTCGCGCAAAAATTTATTTATTTTCACAAAATTCGGTGGAAATATAACTCATTATGTTTCGAGTGAGCTGTAATTTTTTTGTAGCGGAATAGAGATTTTTCCTTTTTTTGTTGACAAATTCCGAAAAAACGACCTCATTTTTAACTGAAAAGTTTCACCGTTAAAGTTTGTCTTTTCAAGCTCGCCAGCTGCCAGGTTTTTTATTGAATCGTCTACTTTTAGATTATGTAATGAAGGAGTAGCACTACTATGGAAGTTTTTTTCAGAAAACACGAAAAAATTAAGAAACAGATTTTCAAATATAAATTTTTTAAATTTTTGTTCTAAACTCATATTTATTCAACGAACAGTCGTTGCCGACCGATGATGAACCCCTTACTCCCATATACACCTACTAAATAGGCTTATTATGGCAAGTGCGTGTCAGAAAACAACTACTTTCCTGACTAATACCACGACGGACATTGAATTAAATCTAACAGTTGACCTACCTTTGCAGTGATGAGAGGCAATAACCTTGAAACTAGTCTGCAGATGGTCATCCTGTCCAAATCAAAACATAATTCTTCTGGTTGGTCACAGAGGGCACTTGCAATTGCGTCCTCTGATGTTTGAGGAACGTTGCACAAGTATCTTTTAGATTTGATTCAATACCCGTCGTGGTATTAGCCAGAGAAGTAGTTGTTTTCTGACAGGTACTTGCCATAATAAGCCTACTTAGTAGGTGTATATGGGAGTAAATGGTTCAACATCGGTCGGCAACGACTGTTCGGTACTAAATGATCTCCCAAAGATTTCTGTTTTCTTCTCATATTTATTTATTAAAATTATTGAAATTAACAGTTGAAACCTTTCGTGAATGAAAATTCCTCGTTATTTCAATAGGCACAAAAAATAATAAACAAGGACATAAATAAGGATTTGATTTTGATAAAAGTGAGAAAAGACGTGAACTTTTGGGGGTATAAATGGTTTCTCACGATTTGCAGCAAAAATTATTCTCCCACAAAAAAGGTGGAAAAAAAGCTATTGGCAATAAAAAGATCTATGACTTTTGTATCTCATACCGAGGTTAACAGATAATATACCTATCTCTTCTTTGAACGTAAAACCTCTTGAAATTCCCAAAAATTTTAAATTAGCTGATCCAACATTTTTCGAATCGAGTCAAATCGATATTATTTTGGGATCTAACATATTTTGGGATATTGTTTGTATAGGGAAGGTACGAATAGGGAACACTAGTTTATTCTTGCGAAAAACCAAGTTAGGTTGGGTTGTAGTAGGTAGTGTAGATAATTCAACCGAGAAAGTCAAATCCATTAATTGTTGCAATGTCAACGCGAATTTGGAAAATCAAGTGATGAAATTTTGGCAGCTTGAAGAAGTAGGAAAAAGAGTAGTTTTATCGGAATCAGATAAAATTTGCGAATCTCATTTTGAAAAAACTCATCGCCGCGATAAAGACGGACGATTCATTGTGAGCATACCATTCAAAAATAATTTGAATAAATTAGGCCACTCTCGTGAATATGCATTGCAACGATTTTATTCTCAAGAACGCAGATTGGTAAATAATCCTTCATTAAAAATTGATTATAAAAAATTTATGGACAAATATTTATCTTTAAATCACATGATGGAAATCGATGAAAATTTAGAAGAAGAAGAGTTATTTTCCCCATCATGCAGTAACACGCGAAGAATCTACTACTACCAAAGTCCGTATAGTGTTTGATGCCAGTTTAAAAACAGATACTGGGTTATCCTTCAATGATGTTCAACATGTAGGTCCAACCTTACAAAATGATTTATTCGCGATTCTTTTGCGCTTTAGAATATTTACCTCAGTTATGACAGGAGATATTTCTAAAATGTACCGTATGGTTTGGATCGATCCCGCTCAAACGCGATTTCAACGAATTTTTTGGCGAGCAGATCCTAATCACAAATTGAAATGTTTCGAATTAAAAACTGTAACATACGGTAATTCGTCCTCTGCTTACTTAGCTACAAAATGTCTTCATCAATTAGCAATGGAAAACAGTGAAAAGTTTCCTTTGGCCGCGAAATCTATAATGAATAGTTTTTATGTTATGACTATTTGGCTGGTGCTAATAATGGACAAGAATTATTACAGTTACAACGCGAAGTCACGAAAATACTGTCAAAGGTAGGATTCCATTTGAGAAAATGGAGATGCAATGATGAAAATCTATTTAAACACTTTGACATGAACGATAAATTAGAATCCAATATTTTGAGAATTGGAGAAAATGAATCCTGTAAAACACTTGGTGTTTTATGGAATTCTCATTCAGATATATTTCAATATTCACAATCAAGTTTTGATGAAAATATCATAACAAAAAGAACAATTTTATCAGAATTATCCCAAATATTCGATCCTTTGGGTCTTTTAGGGCCAATTGTTGTCAACGCCAAGTTGATTGTTCAACGATTATGGCAACTAAAAATTTCGTGGGATGCGGCACTTCCTGAAACGATAAAGGATACTTGGGTAAAATTTCGTTCAGAATTACAAGAATTATGTTCTATTCAAATTCCTAGGCACGTATTGATGAATAAATATGAAAGCGTGGAGCTTCATGGGTTCGGAGACGCCAGCGAAAAAGCCTATGATTGTTGTGTTTATCTGAGATGTAGATCATTTGACGGCACTTATCAATCTCGTTTACTTTGCGCGCGATCAAGAGTCGCTCCAATAAAAAGTACTACATTACCCAGACTCGAGTTATGTAGCGCTTTACTACTAGTGAGAATGATAGAAAAAATTCGTGACTCCATAGATATCAAGTTTGATAAAGTGTTTTTGTGGTCAGACTCTACAATAACTTTGTCATGGATAAAATCACCCGCCAATCGCTGGAAAACATTTGTTGCTAATCGCGTAAGCGAAATTCAAGAGTTCTCAAATATATCGGATTGGCACCATGTCTCATCAAATGAAAATCCTGCAGATTTACTTTCTCGTGGCACATCTGTAGGAAAACTTCTAGATTCACATATATGGTGGACAGGTCCAACCTGGTTTGAAAGTAATCTTGAGAAACCAGAAAAATTTCACTCATTGAATGAAATTCCCGAAGAGCGCACAGTCAATTTTTCAGCGACTATTAACGATTTTAAACTTTTTGATAAATATTCTTCTTTGCGAAAACTCCAAAGAGTTATTGCATTCTGCCTAAGATTTATTTTCAATTGCAGAAATAAAAATAAAGTTAATCAATCTGTTGTATTGTCTACTAAAGAATTGGAAAATGCATTAAATGTAATATTAAATATTGCCCAAAAAGAAGTTTTTGAAAAAGAATATGATAGTTTGATAAAAAACAAAGTTGTTGATAAAAAGAGTCCTCTACTTTCGTTGAACCCTTTTATAGATACGAACAACTTAATTCGAGTAGGTGGTAGGTTGCAACAATGCAATGTCAATTATGACAAAAAATATCCCATAATTTTACCTGCCAGACACAAAATAACGAGACTTATTTTTCATCATGAACATGTCCGTTTATTGCACTGTGGACCTACCATGCTCCTTTCCGAAATAAGAGATAGATATTGGCCTATTTCTGGGCGTAACATGGCGAAAAAAGTTGTAAGGGAATGTGTCACCTGTTTTAAAGTTCGACCAACTTCTTCAGAATATATCATGGGTAACTTACCTGAATGTAGGGTAAACCAATATTTTCCTTTTTATAACACGGGTGTCGATTATGCGGGACCATTTCTACTAAAAGATCGAAACACTAGAGGCGCTAAGCTCATCAAAGGATACGTTTGTTTATTCATTTGTTTTTGTACAAAGGCTGTTCATCTTGAAGTCGTCTCTGAATTGACCACCCAAGGATTTTTAGCCACTTTAAAACGATTCATCAGCAGACGCGGCAAACCACTCAATATTTACTCGGATAATGGAAAAAAAATTGTAGGAGCTTGTGCAGAACTAAAGAAATTGCAAACTTACTTGACAAATGATATAGAGAATATTACGAATTTTTTAGGTACTGATAATATAACGTGGCATTTTATCCCTGCTCGATCACCTAATTTTGGAGGCATCTGGGAAGCAGGAATAAAAAGAACCAAATTTCATTTGAAAAGAGTTGTCGGTAATGCTCATTTAAATTTTGAAGATTTTTATACTGTATTAACTCAGATAGAATCAATTCTCAATTCCCGTCCTCTTTGTCCTTTAACTTCCAATCCAGAAGACATAGATCCTCTCACTCCTTCTCACTTTCTGGTTGGAAGACGGCTGACAGGGATTCCAGAACCTATCTACACAGAAGTAGCTGAGAACCGGTTGAAGAGGTTTGAAAGACTCCAAAAAATTATCCATCATTTCTGGTCTCGCTGGTACAAGGAGTATATATAAGCGAATTGCAAATCCGAGTCAAGTGGAAGAACAATGCTCAAGAGTATCTGAAGATAGGCGCTTTGGTACTCGTGAAAGAAGATACTACTTCTCCACTCCAATGGCCCTTAGGGAAAATCGTACAACTCCATCCCGGAAACGATGGAATTACAAGAGTAGCCACCATAAAGGTCCGTGATGAAGTCGTTAAAAGAGCTGTTTCAAAAATATGTGTTCTTCCAATTAACTGTTGACCAGCGTTTACTTAGTTGTAGCTGATGTTATTATTTGTTAGTTTATTTATTTGTTATATAATTTCCTTAGTTGAAATTGTTTACATATTTCAAGGCGGCCGGCATGTTAAAGCATCACATATTTAATCACTTGAACATGCTGTATATAAATTTGTACCATTTTGCCGTTTCCATGTAAAAAAAAGAGAGAATAATCAATAAAGAAAATATTGTCATCGCCGATTTCTTGAATCATTTCTATCAATTAAAAAGGAAAGGATTTTATAAATACTTCCGATTATATGGTCCATTAGGAACCAAAAGTTCCAAAATACGAAAAGAGAACGAAAAATTCTCCAACAATTGTCATTTTATAATAGACCGGGATCCCACGCCTATTTTCAAAAATGATTAATAACTGGCTGATTCTTCCTGAGTAGCTTCATTTTGACGAGATGCCCAACTTTTTCCTCTAAGAAAATTCTAATAAAATGCGCAGGAGTCAATCATGTCGATATGGTGAGTGCAAAAAAGTCATTAATAACATTTAGTTTTTCAGTTGAACCTCGAGGTAATTCGATAAAGTACTCGAAAAAACTTTTGTCCTACAAAATGAATGGTAGGACTGAAGAGTCCCCCACTCTCAACATGTACGAATAATCGTAAAAAATCATTGATAACCAGGGGATTTTTTTTACCGTTGCTTGGTTAAAATTTGTATAATTGAATGGTCATATTGTCCTACAAATTGAATGGTAGGTGTTCTCAGTTCTACGCTCCGAAATTGTCAATTCCATGATGAAAAAAATGTATTAGTAACTGTAGGACAATGATAACGCATGAAAGGTTAGTGAATTCTTCACCTCAATAATACAGTGTCCTACAAAAAACGGGTATGTATCCCTAGTCCTACAAAAATTATGCAAAATAACAAATTATTTTGATATTGTGGTTTAGCTAATTTAATATACTTTTATTCGTAAAGTAATTTTACTTCCAATGTATAATTGTTTGTTCAATTCAAGAATATCATAATTTACGTGAAAAGTTTATGAAATAAGTGGGAAATTTTGTTAAACGTTCATAATTTTTATAAACATATTGAAAACAACAATAACAAAGTAAAAATATTGAAATAATCAATCTGCTCTGGGGGGCGGCTTGAATCGTCGTCTGAAGAGCAGAAATTTATAAATAAAAAGTTTCAAAGAGGTCAGACGAATTGTGAAAATCTGCTCTACGGTAGAATAGGATGTAAAGTGTCTCCAGAAGCCTCAAAAAGTCCAGGTCGAAGGACGATATTATATTTTACGGGAGTCAAGTGGCCAAGTAGTTAAAGTTCTGATCTTTTATCTACTCTGGTCGCCGGTCGTGGGTTCGAATCCTAGCGACTGCAGATATTTCTCTGATGGTCCGATATAGTGGAATAGCACGTGAAAAGCAAGAATTATTTAATCCTTGGCTCTCACAAGTTTAGTCTTTTGAGGGCTGTCGTTCGAAAGGGAACGACATCTGGTTGACAGAAAAAACAATTTTAAAAATATAAGTTTTTATTCGAATGGAGGGACTTACGGGTTACAAATTAGATTTAATGTGTTTATTTCTAAAAAAAATCGATTTAGAATTAAAGCAAGAAAATTGAATCGATTCATGATTCACAAAATAGCAATAATGGAATTTGTAATACCCTGTAGCTGGAAAACTGGCCATAGGATCGATCTGTGAACTGGACTACGTGATGGGGATGGCAGGATCAAAAAAATATCATATCAAAAATGAGGATAAACGTGCCTACTTACAAAATATTTTGATCATTTTTTATTTCAGATGGTATGGTCGAAATATCTGTAGGCTAGTTGAGCCCGTGGCTTACGGTCAAATATATTGATTTTACTACCTTGAAATGAAGTTTACTCAATTGGTTTGTTTCACCAGCCATCAGCTTTAGAATTGGGTAAAACTAATAGTTAGCCATACAATTTTTGCGCTCACCAAATCAACATGACTTTCGCGTACGCAGTTCATTAGCTACTAATATCAAGAATGTTCGTGCAATTGAATATTGGAGCGTAGGACTGAGAACACCTACCATTCAATTTGTAGGACAATATGACTATTCAATTATACAAATATTAACCAAGCAACGGTAAAAAAATCCGCTGGTTACTAATGATTTTTTATGACCACGTCATTGGTACATGTTGGGAGTGGGGGACTCTTCAGTCCTACCATCCATTTTGTAGGACAAAAGTTTTTTCGAGTACTTTGTCGAATTATCTCGAGGTTCAACTGCAAAACTAACTGTTATTAATGACTTTTTTGCACTCATCAAATCGACATGATTGACGCCTGCGCATTTTATTAGCTACTACTTTCGAGAATTTTTATAGAAGGAAAAGTTGGTCGTCTAAATAGAAAGAAGCTACTCACGAAGATTCAGCCTGTTATTAATAATTTTTTTTTTTACCATGGAATTGATGATTTCAGAGCGTACGACTGGGAACACCTACCATTCAATTTGTAGGACAATATGGCCATTCGATTATACAAGTATTAACCAAGCAACGGTAAAAAAATCCGCTGGTTATTAATGATTTTTTATGATCACGTCATTGGTAGATGTTGGGAGTGGGGGACTCTTGAGTCCTACCATCCATTTTGTAGAACAAAAGTTTTTTAGATTACTTTATCGAATTATCTCGAGGTTCAACTGCAAAACTAACTGTTATTAATGACTTTTTTGCACTCATCAAATCGACATGATTGACGCCTGCGCATTTCATTAGCTAACACTATCGAGAATTTTCGTAGAGAAAAAAGTTGTGCAACTCGGCAAAATGAAGCTACTCAGGAAGATTCAGCCTGTTGATAATTATTTTTTGAAATAGGCGTGGGATCCCTGTCTATTAAATTTGCATACCATACTCTTACTAAACAATCTACAATGCTCACGTTTACTATTTTAATGAACATTATGATTCAAATGAATAGAAAGAATACATTTATGTTCATTCACTTTAAGCCAAGCTGTAGATAAAAGTAAGAGGCTCTTTTCACGCAAAATAAAAGACGCAAACGGCCTATACTACTTTTTATGACATAGTTCGTAAATGAAAACTTTGGTTTTCACCATAGCAAAATCGCTTTGTGGAATTTTTTTAACAAGAAATAGTGAAAAAAATATCAACTTTCTTGGTTTTTTTGAAAATATCTCAAAGATTATTTAAGGAATCATTTTACAGTCAATAAAACTTTTGTAGAAATTTATAAAAACTTTTTATACGCACAGATCTGTGCATTTTTCACTGAGAAAATCCGGGAAAACCTCGAAAAAGAGAATTTTTCAAAAATTCATAATTTCTGAAATTTATGAAGGTGGACAATCAATATTGCGGAAACTGATGGATAATAAACATGTGTTTCAACTGTGCTCAAGATGGTTTCTGTGCGATACTAGTATGTAGTTTTTGCACAATCGCGTTATAAACAGTTTAAGGGCAAATCTTTATAAATGCGCCGATTCAAATTCTGTGAACGGAATTTGGAAGTAGAGATCAATATCTGGAATTTGTATATTTTGGATTTCCACCTGAAAGGTGGGAAATGTGTTGAAAATGTCAATGAAAGTTACTCTAAATGCTTCAGTGCACCCGAAGTCGCTCGTATCAACTTCAGTTCGACTGCGGGTGACTTCGGATGACTTCGGACGTAGTTTGAAGCGTTTTAATTCACTTTCAGTGACATTTTCAACACATTTCCTACCTCTCAGGTGGTAAATCCAAAATATACAAATTGTAGATATCGGTCTCTACTTCCAGATACCGTTTACAGAATTTGAATACGACGATATTCCTTAAATCGGCGCATTTTGCAAGATGTGCCCTTAAATTGTTTATAACCCGATTGTGCAAAAACTACACTCCGGACAGAAAATATCATGCGTACAGTTGAACCATAAATTATTATCTATCAGCTTCAGATTTATAAAAATAAAAGAAAATTGAAAAGTGGTTTCTTTTTTGAGGTTTTCCCGGATTTTCTCAGAGGAAAATGCACCGATCCGGTCGTATGAAAATCGAAGCGATTTTTCTGGTACAAAAACGGGGGTTTTCATCAACGGACTATCTTATAAAAATTATTATAGTCCATTTGCGTCTTTCATTTTGTGAAGGAAAGATCTCTATAGCTTGATCTACTAGCTAACAATCAAAAAATAATTTTAACAAATCTATATATATATATATATATATATATATATATATATATATATATATATATGTATATATATATGCATAAATACCAAATAAATAAACGAAAACGCCATGTAGTCATAGGAAGGACTGTCTATGGAAGTGGTTTATATTTATTTGCTTCCATAATTTTTTTTGGTTTTTCACAATTAGATTGTTATACTTATATGTTATTGTGTTAAAATGCTATAAACTAGAGATTAAAAAAACAATTTTTTTCTGCGTTAGGTTTGTACATTATTATTATTATTAATATGCAAATGTTTTTTGTATTCAGATCAGTTCATTTCCGATCAGTTTGGTATCCAGTAATGCTTCACTGAAAAAAAAAGATAGGGCACATAGTTAATAAATATTTGTTTGGGTGCCTTTCATTTACAATGAATACAGAAAAGAAAATTTTATTTTGTACTACGTAATTTCATTCAAATAGTTTGAGGTCGATATGTTTATAATTATTAACAATATAAATTTATTCCTATTGAAATCATTTGTTGGGTGATAATACTAAAAATTTATTCAGTATTGATTTTAAGTTTATTTAAAGTGAATAAGTCTTAGTACCAGATAATAAATATTCCCAAAAAAACACGATTTCGGGAAGGGGTTGAGGCCCCGGGAGGGGGTTTAATTGTTGAAAATAATTCGCCCTCATTATTAATACCGATTTTCACTTATATTTATTGCCCAAAGCTGAACTGTCAAGAAATTACCTTCCAGAAAAAAGTTTTTTATGATTTTGGGGGGGTTGAACCCCCCCCCGGGGGGTGATAACTTTATTGCTAATTATTCAACCCTCCGTGACGACCGAATTGCAAAAAAGAAATCGGCGGAGCAATTTAAGTTGAACTTTTATGAGAAAAATGGCTCTGTTTATTGGCCTAATATAGTCCTAAGGCACGTTGCTTGTAACGCACGAATTTAGCTGTGATTTACCACCGAATTGGCTCTATGATTCCAGAGCTCATAGTCGTATGCATAAATAGGTATAATTGCTTTAAGGTAGATCTCTTTTAAAGCTTGTTGGTACTGATCAATCAAGCCCCAATTTATTCTGAGAAAGGACCACGCACGTTTCTTATTTAAAATGGCTTTCCGTGAATTTGTTCGAATTTTTGGTATGGTGTAGATCTGGATGCACTGATCAAAAGTGTCCATTGCCCAAAACTCCAAAAATGGACAGTTTTCGAGATATGGCTCTTTCAATGTAATTTTTTTTGCATTTTTTTGATTTTGACACATAATCAGTTCACTCTCATACTTAGGAAAAACCGAGTTTCAATGATTTCACTGCAGGAATCGATTGAAAAATAATTCTTTCTTCGTTTCAGATATTGCCATTTGAAGAAATTATTATACACTGCTCGTCACTGACGATGTAAATGGACTATTATTTTCAATTTCTATAGTCCAGTTTTTGTAGAAACAAAAACTTCTGAATTGCTCAAGGTATCACAGAGTCACATAGTTCGATAGGGGCACTAGAAAAATAATATTCGATATACACTATAGGAACTGAATCTGAGATATTTAAAAAAAAAATAGTTTCCTAGTCGTCAAAGAAATAATGGTAAATGCAAAATGAGCATAAACAAAATCGTTCATAATGTAGGTTGACGACATAAATACTCGTATCGAATGCAGTTTGTTTATACCGAGTGTTAAATATCAATAGAAACAAGGGAATACATACCCAATAATCATTTCTAATCGCTAATCGAACCGTTAATGCAAACGGATCCGTGAAAATGTCTGAATATTTGATATGATGTGGATTTTGATGCACTGATCAAGTGTCTATTGCTACAGACTACAAAAATGGACAGTTTTCAAGATATGGCCGTATCAATATCTGATTTTTTTCGTTTTCTAGATTGTGGCCCACAATCGCTTAGCTCTTATACCCAACAAAAACGGAATTCTATCGATTTATTCACAGGAATTGACTGAAAAACAGTTGTATTTAATTTCAGATACAATCAATTGGCATACACTGCTCGTCACTGGCGATGTAGCTGGGCTATTATTTTCAACTTTTGTATTTCCGTGTTCGTAGAAACAAAAACTCTTGAATTGTTCTAGTTCTAACAAACATACTTATATCCAATACAATTCAATTGTGGCATTTGAAAAAATAATATGCGATACACACTCTAAATATGATTTGAATTATTTTTGAACTATTCTCCTGGCCATCAGGAAAATAGTGGAAACTAGAAACTAGAAAATCGTATTTATAATGTACGCTGATGAGATGAATGCTCGTATCAAATGCAGATTTTTTATACCGAGTGTTAAATATACATACTGAAAAATCTGTTCTAATTGTTAATTGAACCGATAACTGATGAAAGAATGTAGGCTTTTACGGCCGGAGTAAATATATTCAATGTTGTCTCTACGGCCAGATTTTTCTCAGCCGAAAGCCTATATGGACTTGAAAAACTGAGACCACCGGTGAGGTGTGCTGTGGTCTCAGATGTTTAACGTTCACGGCCATCAACTCTAGACAACATTGAATTTTGAAAAAAATGAGTTTTCATGGGATAAATATATAACTAATAATGGAAAAATTGTAAAACAGAAACAATATTTATTTCATGAAAAATATCAATTCTCCACCAAAGTGATGATGATAGAAGTAAGAATAATAGTACGTAAAAGAAAGTTGGTCCAAACGTTCATCAAATCATCTATGCGTAACATTTAACGAGAGTCAATTGTTCAACCAACCAAATATTATTGTATTCACTAGAACTATTGCAAAATTATACATGGGGCAAATAAGATAACGTTATTAAATCTCAGTTCTATGTCTGTCTTCGCAATGGCTGAAACACTGAAACGACGAAAAAATGTTTTGAAGAGTACAGACAGCGTCGAGGCACAAAAATCTGACAGTGATCATCTTTACAGAAGTGAAGTGTAGGTGCATTCTCTAAATAAAGAACTATTGAACGAAAAATGTATAATTTGAACAAAATCGGGTAGGGTACTATACAACGATGTGGTTGCTGTTGTGATCTTATTCTATTTGTTAGAGGTAAGTTGAAGAAATGAATATTTTTTTGCTGTTCACTAGGTATTCAAGTAACTCCTTACTTGTTTGTTTATTCCACAACTGCATTCATCTCGTCAGCGTACATTATAAATAAGTACGATTTTCTAGTTTCTCATTTTGCATTTTCCACTATTTTCCTGATGGCCAGGACAATATTTCAAAAAAAAATCAAATCATATTTAGAGTGTGTATCGCATATTATTTTTTCAAATGCCACAATTGAATTGTGTTGGATATAAGTATGTTTGTTAGAACTAGAACAATTCAAGAGATTTTGTTTCTACGAACACGGAAATACAAAAGTTGAAAATAATAGCCCTGCTACATTGCCAGTGACGAGCAGTGTATGCTAATTTCTCCAAATGAATGTATCTGAAATGAAATACAACTGTTTTTTTAGTCAATTCCTTCGCAAAAATCGATAGAATTCCGTTTTTGTTAGGTATAAGAGCTAAGCGATTGTGGGCCACAATCTAGAAAACGAAAAAAATCAGATATTGATACGGCCATATCTTGATAACTGTCCATTTTTGTAGTCTGTAGCAATAGACACTTGATCAGTGCATCGAAATCCATATCATATCAAATATTCAGACATTTTCACGGATCCGTTTGCCTTAACGGTTCGATTAGCGATTAGAAATGATTATTGTGTATATTCCATTGTTTCTATTGATATTTAACACTCGGTATAAACAAACTGCATTCGATACGAGTATTTATGTCGTCAGCCTACATTATGAACGATTTTCTATATGCTCATTTTGCATTTACCATTATTTCTTTGACGACTAGAAAACTATTTTAAAAAAAAGTATCTCAGATTAAGTTCCTATAGTGTGTATCGAATATTATTTTTCCAGTACCCCTATCGAAAGGTGTTGAATATATTATTATGTGACTCTGTGATACCTTGAGCAATTCAGAAGTTTTTGTTTCTTCAAAAACTGGTCTATAGAAATTGAAAATAATAGTCCAGTTACATCGTCATTGACGAGCAGTGTATAATAATTTCTTCAAATGGCAGTATCTGAAACGAAGAAAGAATTATTTTTCAATCGATTCCTGCAGTGAAATCATTGAAACTCGGTTTTTCCTAAGTATGAGAGTGAACTGATTATGTGTCAAAATCCAAAAAATGCAAAAAAAATCACATTGATAGAGCCATATCTCGAAAACTGTCCATTTTTGGAGTTTTGGGCAATGGACACTTTTGATCAGTGCATCCAGATCTACAACCATACCAAAAATTCGGACAAATTCACGGAAAGCCATTTTCCATAAGAAACGTGCGTGGTCCTTTGTTCAATATATGGAAGATTTTTCGACTTTTATTGCAAATATATTCTATATGTTGTTCAAAATTTAATTTGTGATCCAGAATATTTTCAAGGCATTTATTCTCAAAGAATAGTTTTGAGCGCTTGTTATTATATCTTATAGTAGGGTTTCTCTTTACAGAAAAATCAGAGAAGACTATGTACTCAGTCTTATTTTCTGATATTGTTAATTTGTTCAATTTAGCCCAAGTTGATATTTTCTGTATAGTATCTCTAATTCTGCTCTCCAGAACTACACGCGAATTTGCTTTTACTACTGAAGTTAAGTCATCAGCAAAGGCAGTTACTGAAACACCAATTGGTCATGGCTGATTCAACACAGTATCCATGATGACGTTCGAAAGTGTAGGGCTTAAGACAGAACCCTGCGGGCTGACTCTGGTCAATAAACGTTCCACGGTGGTATAGTTAGTTGATTAGTTGATTTTCCTGTCTGTTAGATAGCTTTTAATAACAACTATAAAATCTTTGGCGACTCCTCTTCTATGTAAATCAACCAGGAGGCCTGGCCACCAGAGGTTGTCGAATGCGCCAGCTATATCGAAGAAAACACCAACTGCGTGATTTTCCCCTCCATTCCTAATTTGATATGTAATACGAGTTAGTGCCATAACTGCCGATCTGTTATTCCTAAACCCAAATTGTGACTCGCTGAACAGTTCGGCCTCGGGGATCTGGTTATGCAAAGCCCAAAGTATTAATCTCTCAGCCAATTCACCTAGCACCGAGAGCAATGTTATTGGTCTATATGATCTGAGATCACTGATATCGTTGCAGGGCTCTTCATAATCGTAACCAATTTTCCTATTTTCCAAGATTTTGGGAAATATCCAATCCTAACTATCATTAATCTGAGCAGATACGACAGTGTCAAAACCTTGCCGTGCACACAATCAGGTCTATACGGAGTTATTCTCATAACAGCTTCTCTCAGCATATCTTCTGTGGTCGCAAAACTCGATGTTGTTCATTGTCGTTAATTACATCATCCTCAGGCATCAGCGTTTTCGTAATTTCATTCAGCGTGTTTTCCTGGGTTACAGCATAACTTCTGTCCTCTTTCGGCATAGCCGTTCTTATATATCTAATTTCATTTCATTCGCAGCTAGACGACAAACCGTTTGCTGCGAGTTGTTCCTCCAGGAAAGAGTTCCACGTTGTGCTCTTGGCGCACTTGATATCTGTCAAAATCCTTCATAAGTCCATCGTATTCTTTTTGTAGATTTGCCTATGTCTGTTTACTTTTCATTTGCTGAATTTGCCTACGAAGTCGGAGAATACTTCTTGTCCGGTCGAGATCTTCGGTCTATCACACCTTATTAACACGCGTACCAATTCTGTGACAGGATAGCTCAGTAGCCCTAACCAAGCCTTCTGTCAACTTCTCGACGAATCTGTCAATAGTATACACATCATACAAAGGCAGCTCTGCTTCGCAATTTCAATAGTTAATTGTTCGCAATCTATATTCCTTATATTCTGCCCTCCTTAGTAATAACGTCCTATCTGCATTTCTGGCTATATTGTTGATAATATATTATATTTGCCATTTTGTATGTTTTTCTTAACAAGAACGTCCTAAGTGCCTCAGTATTCCATTATATATATCAACTTAGAAATATGTCCTAAATACAAAATTCTTCTATAATACATGTTAGAATCGTCCAATTTGATCAATATAATATATTATCAACAATACAACCAAAAATTTAGATAGGACGTTATAACTTAGGAGGGCAGTATTATAATCAACGGACTCCTCCGTTGGGCGACATAGTTGTCTGATGATAATGACTATTGGACGATGATCACTTAGACTGTGTTCATCAAATTATTTCCAAGTGACAATATTTAGTATTTCGCCTGAAACTGCTGGAAGATCTACGAGGATGAATTGATATCTAGTTAGCCTAGACAAGTTCCCTGCATAAACAAAATATTGCGTTACCACCACCACTCTACGGGAAAAAATTAAAGAGAAAAGACGCGGAAAGCTATCCAAAGGTGTTTTGTTTTTGAAGGACAACGCTCCTGCACAAAAATCTCATGTTGCCATGCAAAAAATTCGTGATTTAGGGTTTGAATTACTAGAACACCCCCCTTATTCACCAGATTTGGCCCCGTCCGACTATCATCTCTTTCCTCAACTGAAAAAAAGTTTAAAAGGTCGAAAATTTTCTTTCAACGAGGAGGTAATAAAAGCTGTGGAGGTCTGGTTTGCAGAGCAAGAAGAAACATTTTTTTGAAAGGTCTAGAGACGTTGCAGGTTCGTTGTAATAAATGTATCCAATTAAGAGGAGAATATGTTGAGTAATAAAATATTTTGACATTGAAATTTTGTTTGGTTCTATATTATGCTGAGAATTTTTCAATATATTCTCGTATGTTATCTTCGCTATCAATTGTTGAGAATGTATATGGCTTGTTTATAACAAATAGATTATTAGTAAGTAACAATTCTCCCAACTCTCGACCTCTTCGGTTTGTGGTTTTCGAGTACCACATTTCTGATTTAGAATTTACATCGCCCATAAAGATAACAGGAATATTTATTTGTCTTAAAATTCGGTATATTATTTCTAGATGTCTCCATCACATTTGAAATATGTATTCATAAGTATGAATTTTAATTCATTGTACTGAATTCTGCAAACAGTGATGTCGCTTCTTGATACGTGTGCCAAATATAAAACGTCTTGTTTCTCACTATAATAGCCGTGAGAGGGGCTACGGTGTTTTAATAAACAGTTAGATGTTTATAGCCTAGAATCTTAAATTTATTATCGTTTTTATACGAGTACGGTTCCTGCATACATTTAACATCAGGCACCCATTTCGAACATTGCCTTTCTAGATCTCTGCATATTAGCCTGTATAAAATTGATGTTGACAGTTCATAGTCAATCATGGATATAAGATCATTTGTTTTCCTAATAAATGGATGACATTTTTGTTCCTTGGCTTCGTGTCTATAATCTCTAACATTTGTAGATTTGCAATTTATGTATGTCGGGTACTCATCTGCACTAGTGCAAGATCTAGTGTCTTGAGCTTCAGCACAGTAGCCACAAACAGGACTAGCCTTGTAATCTCTTTGCAGATGGCCATATTTTTGGCAGTTAAGAAATATTGGAACACCAGCTGACACCAGCTAACACCGACTGATTTCCTTAGAGGTCTTGCATATTTTGATGTTACTTCACACCTATTTGTAGAGCACCGGTGTTTGGTGTTATCTCTTAGCATTTCCAGGTGATTAGTGTGATTTCGAAATGGATGTAAAGTTTTACCAAGCTGGTGTTAGCTACAATACTGTTCGATTACATTTCGCACCAGTCTGGTGTAGATTACGATACTATTGTTCATGAAAAAGCATCAGTCTATTAGAAGTCACACCTGTAAAAGTATTCACAATCATCACCAACTGATCAAGTCTGCAATAATATACTGTGTTCATTTACACCAGTTCATTGAAATTTGAACCAGGGGTGGGATTCCGTGAGCCATAGAATTCTACTTTTGATCGAAAAAGTGAGGTGTCATTATAGTTGAATTCACGAGAGAGACAGAGACATAACTGTCGACTATAGAATTCTATGGCTCACGTAATCCCACCCGTGGATCGTGTCAATTCATATATAGAATAGTTATCCATCTGACACGAATATTTGGAATTACACCTTCAGGTGTGAAACAAAATAGCTTTAATTGATTTCACTCCAATGCAGTGTTAAATCGACACTAATTTGTCAGGCTGCTGATACTATTAGGTGTCAACTGATATCATGCTGATGTTTAATTGATACATTATGTGTAATTCATTACCACAATCATCTCCTCGTTTAATTTGAAAAATTGCATTTAATATGATTAACACCAATATCATGCAATATAGTATGCAAGACTGAGAAAAAAAAACAACATTTTATGGGTGTCTTTATTTACCTAGGTGCAAACAGAAGAAAAACAAGAAAGAACTCTGAATAAAAACTTCTGGACAATGTTCAATTTATACATATTATATGCTAATATACAATGTCCTACAAACATTCGGTGATTTTTTATTCTATTTATGATTTCTTCTAATGGGAGTGGCACCTGGAAAAACCATCAATTATAATAGTGCTGCAGTAGAATGGCCAGTAAATGTGTACACCTACTAATTACTATACTCATGCTATAGCTGAAGTTCACATTTGAAAATCATTTTTGTATTCACTTAATACTTCTATTCATTTGCCTTAGCAAACACATTGATGTATGGGTATGAAAATATGAAAAAGTGTTTTAAAGTTGGGGATATACATTCACTGAAGTATCTGGTAGATTTATGAACCAACTAATTAGTGTATACAGTCATAACATAGCTGCAGCTGCATTACATCAAATCTGAAGAGTGTTACAATACTTCTCGGTCATACTTTGTAAAAATGTAAAGAGAGGTTGGAAATCATTTACAAAAAATACGAAATACATATTTCAGACACCCGGTATATTTTTCCACAGCCGCATTTTACTGGTCCTCAATAATAGAAACTGAACCAACTGCTTGTATTCATATATTTTTATTTTTTGACCACCATAATAGCCACCAAATAAAGTTTAATATATTCAGACTGCCAGATGTTTGGTGGCTAGTATTTGTGACACCTTAAATAAAAAAAACACTTTTGAATCGTAAGTTGCTAGAATCCTTCGGCTGGTTATGTTTCACTATAACTTGCTCAAAATAATGAATATTTCTTTCTTGGGCAAGCTCATTTTTCTTGTTAGCCGTGTTTCTCATGTCTGCGATTTTTAACAAAAAATGTTATTTCATGAATGAACATTCGGACTTCGATCAATTCACCGGTTGGTTGTTTCTCCTTCATCGGGCGAAAGTTTTCGTTTGCCAATAATCATCATACTCCTTATCTTCCATTTCTTAGTGTGAAAATAACACTTATGCAAAATTGCCCCCGTAGGGGCAGCCCACAGCCGTAGTAAAAGGCCTTACACTTGTACTATCCCTATACTCGAAGTAGCGTGCAGTACGAGATTTAACTGCCTTACAGTCGTTTCCATCTTGGCCACGAGGATGCGGGGCACCAGATTTCCGCAGAGAAGAACTGCAAATATCTCAAACAGATATTCCTAATCTTTTATGTGCGTACTGGCTGAAGGAGAAAGATTTTTTACAGAAGAGAAGCCAGAGTCATTATTCTCCCAACAGAGATGAAGCCTTTACGCTGTTAGCTAGTGTCCTTGGTTGGATCATTGTTGACTCTAGGGAAATAGCCGCAGACTACACAAATTGGAACCAGAGCAATTCAAAATTGTACTTCTCTCTGCGATTGCGAATATGCGAATTGCGTCATTCTTCACTCTCTAACCACAGTAGACACGCTGTGGTATAACGGCGGAATTCACAACACTTTAAAATTTTGGTAGGGTCAATGCACGTACTATAGACGGATGACATCACAACACATTCTTAGAATCCCTTCCCTACGTGGCATCCTCGTACCATCTTTGAGAATGGCCTTGTCATAAGTCTATCCTCTACCGCTGTAGAAACGAGACTTCTGCACCATTAGTTTGGTGCACAAATGACAGCTCTGGAGGTGAACAGTTTCACTTCTCACTTCCACATTAACCTCATAAAGAGAGAGAAAATTACCTATCGGCGGACAAGTTATATTTTTTCTCTATCTGAAGTGAGAAGCGAGACTGTTTACCTCAAGAGGTGCGTTTCAATTTAACGTCTGTCGTCCGGTAACGGACGATGTATGACGTCATAGTTGTTTCGTCGGGCGATATCTGTCAGATTGAATTTTGAAACGCTCTCCTAAATCGTGGGGTAAATAGTTGACGGTCGGACGTTCCACTCAAGAATTTTGAAACGATGGAATGAAGTTTTCGGACAAGACGTTCTAATATCGAAACGCTTCATAAGAAAAGTTAAACGTCGGACGCACGTCGGACGTAATATTGAAACGCACCTCAGAGCTGTCAGTTATGCACCAAACCAATTATTACTTTCATTTCTTCATTTGTCATAATCGATTTTGTTCGTTGCCAACTGAGATCAGGGACATTGCTACCAACTTGCGAACAACATATAGAATGCAACATGCGTTCAGACTGTGACACTGTGTACAAATAAGAGCCGCTTTCCAATTGACCCATTGGGGCTCCTGAAGTGATCTCACAAATTAAGAAAGAATATGATCCTATTAAATAACCTGTATTTCTGTCAGTTGAACTGATCCTGAAGTGACCTAAGGGGTTACAAGCTCTCAATTAGGCTATCCAAGATGCTGTCAAATTAAAATCAAGATGGCCGCCTGAAGGCACACATTGTATTTGTTATTGATTGAACGAGACTGATTATTGTTAATTTTCATCTATTGGAGTGAAATTTTTGTATGAAATTTTTCCAAATAAAAAACATGCCTACAAAGTGTTATGTTGAAAATTGTGGAAGCCGTGGAGATCGCGACTTTTCAAAATTCCTAGCAAGATACATTTTGATAATATGGTATAAAATCAAAGACTAGATAGATAGATAATTTTATTAAGTAGGATACCCTGATATACATACTTAGTTCTATGTTACAAAATGTACAAAATAACAAATTAGTAGGTAAAAAATATGTAACAAGTGAAAAGAAATTACTTTGTAATATCTGACACTCAGTGTGAAATCTGAAAAAAAAAACACCCAATCCAATAAAGATTTGAAAATAAATGTGTAGGCAATCAAGTAATACAAATAATAGTGTTGAAGAAACAATTATAACCTCATACACTGAGAACAAATCCAGGGTTTTTTGGTACATCGGATAGTGCTATATATAGAGTCCAATAGAAAGCACTGATTTTCACAGATACCATTTTCACACTACAGCATAACTCAGCCATCATCTACCTTTTCACAAAGACTCCATCTTTCTTCTAAATGCATTCCTTTTGGGAAACTCAGGAAGCACAACTTCTTTACGAAATTTTTACGCTTTTGGGAAATCAACTAGGTATCCAGAATTATTCATCTGGGAAAATTCACTCATGAACATATCCTTTGGGTGACCAAATCACAAAATCGCAGTATTTTCATTCAGTTACTTTCATTTGTAAATGAGTTTGGTAATAATAAGCATGGTCACGGTTTAGGGTAATTGCAATTCCACCACTTATTACAGGTGAGGTTTTCAAATCTGAATACTGCCCCATATCAATATTCCTTAATAATGAATATGGACACTTCACCTCCACACTTTCATAGTAGTCACAAGACATCGTCGCATCAGGAGTACCATCAATTTATTAAATAATCCATACTTTACATGGACAAATCCAGCTATTAAACTTTTGTAGGTCTTCATTTGCTTTTTTGTTTAGAAACTATGAGTCAACAGCAGATATGTAATAATGCCGAATGCCGTTACTGTTGTGAAAAGATCTAGAGAGATGTCCATTTCGTGAGGAGTGAAAGTATAAGGATCTACCTATGCACTTTATCGCTCTCCTTTTGTCGCTAGAGATCGATGCAATGTCTTTGTTTTCTTGTTCTAATGATAATAAATAAATCACTTTTATTTAAAACAGCCATAATAACATTTCAAATCACAACTAAACAGAACTATTAGCAGTAGAAGCTAGTGCCAAACAGAAACACCATTCATGTGTGCCTACAGCCGGCCATTTTTAAAGAGCCGTAGTCACGTGTTCTGGATAGCCTAATTGGAAAGCGCCTTAGGGTAACATAACACAGTCTAACAGTAATTTGCAATGGACATGTACAATTCTCGTATTTTTGAATTACATGAAAGCAACAAAAAATATGTTTGGCTAATTTCCAGATTTGTTTCGTCTCTGAAAATAACTATTTATACAGGGAGCAGCAGATATGGAAATACTGATAAAAGTCGTCAGAATTGCTCATGACTTTTCAGAAGTCCACGATCAATGGATGTCTTTTTTTTTAAGTGAATTTTCACAGTCAATATGGACGAGAACGGGATGTCCATTGGAAGACCTCAAATAGATAGGAGAACAACACTAACTTATTGAAATGAGATATTTTATTCACGTCACATGTCATAGAAATCATAATAATCATATAAATATACCCTTCCCTAATTTTATAATTGTTACTTAAAAAAAACAATATTTTACACTTTTAAAACAATATTTATTGAAAAGAGTATACGTTTATTTTATACTTGTAGCATTGAATTATGAATGATCGTTATTATTACTACTACTTCAATGCTGTCGACTTGCTGACCAAGTGCACTCAGTGGCGTAGCTAACTTTAAGCTCGCCCCCCCCCCCCGCAGGGACCTACTTGGAGCTCTGGGCTGCAATTCTCAGATGTCTACTAGCCTATGTTGCATGCGACAAAATATCTCCATCTCTTTTCAATTCATATTCGAGAAAGGTGATGGACATATTTTGTCGCATGCGACATATGCTAGTCGACATTTGAGAATAGGGCCCCTGGTTATAATTTTTGGTTTCCTTGCGCCCCTGACAAGCTTGCGCGGCGATGGTTTCGGGGATGTCAGCTACTGAGTGCACTGTAGTGTCCCTTTTCCTCCATCCCACATATACGACAAGAGTTTCGAAAACCCCAGAATGGCGAATGCACGAGGACAATGGCTATTTCACTTTGACATTTTTGTTCTATCAAACGTTTCGTTACGATGGCGTAGAAGGGCAAACAACAAAATATTTTTCGAAACATTCCAAATGTTATGAAAAATATTATGTTGTTGGCTCTTCTACGCCTTCGCATTTCGTGCATGGCAACGTGGTATTCTTTTGATTTGCACATCTCTTCACATTCTTCAACATTTTGTCATTGTATTAGTTAACAGAAGATAAAATTCTTATTATTAATATCATTATTATTTCCAGGTAAAAATGAAAGAGCATCGCGCTCTTCGATATCAAGAATTGCAATTGCCACACAGACACATATGTGATATGGCAGCGATGTACTGGGGAATAGAGCCTAATGATGTTATGGAAGGAGTGATAGATGACTCTTTCCACGTAGAACTCCTACACAACGTACTTGAAAACGGGAAAACGAAATGCATCCTTTATTTTTATCAGGAAGGGGCACCATATCCAGTAGGTGAGACAAAAGACAAGGTTTAGGTATCTACTTATAATTAGACATATTTCAAGTAGTATTTATTTTATACCGGGTGATTCAGCCAAGTATTCGCGGACCAGTAACTTTTGTTTTCAAATGAGTTGAGGCTGTTTTTATGAGTTCAACCAAATAAAACATACATTTTCATCATAATTTCGTCGAGAAGTACAGTGGCTAAATGGCCTTCTAGGTCGCCAGATTTCACCCCAATGGACTTTTTTCCTGGACCTCAAGGAATGTGTTTATGTTTGAGCCCTTGCAAATATCGAACATTCAAGAACAGAATACGCGTTGTGTGAGAAACGTTGAACACAGTAAATCTTCGAAGAGAATAAGCACTCTGGACGTCGTTATAACGGGAAACAGTTTTGTTTTGAAAACAATGGACGTCAATGATGTACTAATACTCACATACCAATTTGGATATCCTTGTTGGTGTTCCATTTGTGTAGAAAAAAGATGAAAAATGAAAAAATGCATGAAAAATAATCAGTTCAATTTCAGAATAATTAATATTTTTCCTGACCTGAATATGAAGGAAATGTATGTTTTATATGGTTGGACTTGTAGTCTAAGAGCCAGTAAAAAGCAGACACAATGTTTTAAAGAGAAACATTCTCAATTGAAAATTGAATCAATACATGACTCCTCTGGAAATAGAAAAACCCTACGATAAAATTGAAGTTACGTTTTTGTAATATCTAACAGAAAACAACTACTTCCCCGGCTAAAGCCACGCTGGACATTGAACTACATCTGATAGATATTGAAAAAGACCCTATATAACTTGAGAGAAAAAAAAATCTGAATGTAAAAATTTGCATTTTCATTCAGATAGTTGATTATTTATGAAATGTCCAATTTCCATTGGAGATTCTTATCTATGAATGAGATAAGGGAGAATGTTATTGAGAAGTATCACTCACAGAAAATCGCTCATTCCATTGATGCTTGAATTGCATCTCTTTCGCTAAGCCTCCAATACATTTTGGTCGACAAAAATCTATTTCACTCTTCTAAGATCATCAGGGAGGTCGGAAGAATTGGAAAACATACTCTTCAGAAACAATTTTACACTGTAATGAGGAATTGTTGGACTATTTCTTGTGCAGTGAAACTTTGAAAATATTTTTCTGACATAAAACCTGTCATGGGTATGGCATGTTGATTTCATTGAAAATATGAACAGGATCTTCATAAAGTTGTGGATTTATCTGCGACTGAAAGTTGGAATTTAGTCGCTATTTTCCATCGTACAAGATAACCTCTCTTGGAAGGGAATCATGTTTCAAAGAGAAACATTCTCAATTGAAAATTGAATCAATACATGACTCCTCTGGAAATGGAAAAACCCTACGAGAAAATTGAAGTTACTTTTTTTGTAATATCCAACAGAAAACAACTACTTCCCTGGCTAAAGCCACGCTGGACATTGAACTAAATCTGATAGATATTGAGAAAGACCCTATATAACTTGAGAGAAAAAAAAATCTGAAAGTGAAAATTTTTTTTCAGATTTTTTCGCAGACAAACTTAAAAACATATTGATAATTGTTGAGAATACATATAAAATAAGCATAAATAAAGTTGGTAATCGATAAGTGCAATGCACTTGTTTCGATTATAAGTAAGTAGATAATGCAAATATGTACATGAAATGCAATAAAATACTATAAAATACAATAAAGTACAATGAAGACAATATAAAAATACAATACAATCAGTTCCAAAAATGCAATGAAAATGCTAAAATAAAATATGAATATTCAGTGCCACCAATGCCATAAAAGCCATAAAATATTATATAATACAATAAAATACAATAAAATATAATAAAACACAATGAAAAACAATAATATACAATGAAACACCATAAAATACAATACAGAAAATACATTAAGATGCAAAAAACTCAATGAAAAAGCGGTAAAATATAAGTTTTAACTATCATTTTGACTCTATCAAGGTAGTAAAATACTATCCAGGAGTCTGGAGTAAAAAAGTTTTCAGTTGTTTTGAATGTTTTTTTGTTGCTAAGAGATTTTTTATGTTTCCGAGAATAGAGTTGTATATTTTAGTGCCGATATAGGAGTAACTTCTATGTGATTGCGATTTTTTTACCAATGGTTGCATGGCGTAGAACCTTTTTTGTAAAATTTCTAGTTGATTTATATATATTCGCGCAGCTGCGCCTCATGCCTGTATTCCATATCTGAAATAGGTTTCTGCAAGTGCAAAGTACAGTGTTTTTAATTGTTCCGGTTTTAAGTATTCTTTCATATGTTTAAAGGAGTAGTCTATTTTTTGTAGTTTTTTTATCACGTAGTTAACATGTCCATCCCACCTCGGATGTCGATCGAAGTACACGCCCAGGTATTTGATCTCTTTAACAGACTGAATAACATATTCCTTGCCATTTATGCTCATGTTGATTTGTCCCACATCTGTCATACAGCTGAAGGGTAGAAATTTAGTTTTTTTGAGGTTCATGGTGAGGAGTTTATGATCAAACCAGTCCTGTATAACCTTGAGATCTTTTTCGACTTGCTTCCTTAAATTTGGCCAAGAATCTGCTTCATAAAAAACCGCAGTGTGCAGTACTTACTTTTATGTCAATTGAATCTGCATGTGCTTGAATTTACTATTATTATTATAAACACTGAAATTTATCAATTATTATTCAACATATTTATTGTTGTATACTGAATGAGGGAAAAATAAAAAATTACCTATACATATCAAGGTGTAATGATATTACCATAAGTATAAGTATTATTTTCATTGATTTTTTCCATATGATTCGATAAACAAAAACTGAAATGTTTTTTTGCATTAAAAAAATATATATTGTCATCTATATTGATTATAATAGAGCCTCATCAGCATCATCAGGATCATCTTTGTCATTCTCCGTGTTCATATCAGTATCTGTAATCATAAAATTTACATTTGTAAATCAAAGTATTTTTAGAATAGAATTCATTGTCATGTAATAACCTGGAGAATCTTTCACCAAATCGCTGAAAAGATCTGGAAGTTTATCTTCCGCAAACCATTTAAAAACGAAAGAACCTTCTTCCTCTACCCAACCATGTTCCAGCGTGCTCAATGTGGTGGGCTCTTCTTTGAAAGCATTTTTCCATATAATAGAAATATGATGAACTCTCAAGAACTGCTGGTAGAGCTCGATTTTGCAAGGTGGAATAGAGCTTGCGTCAAAATTTCTTTTTCTTTTTTGCAGAAGCTTTCATTAATATCAGTACCTTTGTAGCGGAAAAGCTCAGTTGGTATCTATGCGTTTACTGGATGTGATTTTGATCCTGCTTCTTTCAACAAGGGGAAAAAAACAAATATTCTATTTCAACAAGCCTTTGCAGCTATTGGTGACGTTGATTTGACGGAGAATAAATTACAAGTTAATTGGCCTATATGGAAGTAGAGATCAATATCTACAATATGAATATTTTGGATTTCCACCTGAGAGGTAGGAAATGTGTTGAAAATGTCACTGAAAGTTACTCTAAATGCACCAAAGTGCACCCGAAGTCGCTCGTATTAACTTCGGGTGACTTCGGACGCATTTTAAAGTGATTTGATCAACTTTCAGTGACATTTTCAACACATTTCTCACCCCTCAGGTGCAAATCCGAAATATACAAATTGTAGATATTTATCTCTACTTCCAGATGCCGTTCACAGAATTTAATTCGGCGCATCTTGCAAGATGTGCCCTTAAATTGTTTGTAACGCGATTGTGCAAAAACTACACATCAGACCGAAAACATCCTGCGTACAGTTGAACCATATATTATTATCTATCAGTTTCCGCAATATTGTTTGTCCAGCTTCAGATTTATATAAATAAAAAAAAATTAAAAATGGTCTCTTTTTCGAGGTTTTCTAGGATTTTCTCAGTGGAAAGTACACCGATCCGGTCGTATGTAAATCCATTTTGTAGGTTTTATAAATCACTACAAAATTTCCATTGACTGTAAAACGATTCCTTGAATAATCTTTGAGATATTTACAAAAAACAAAAAAAATTGTAATTTTTTTCAATATTTCTTTTGTAAAAAATTCCTCAAAGCGATTTTGCTGGGGCGAAAACTGGGGTTTTTATCAACGAACTATCTTATAAAAATTAGTATAGACCATTCGGGTCTTTTACTTTGTGGGTGAAAAATTGTTTGGTCTGATTATATTTTTAGTATAGGAAAAATGCTTTCAAAGAAGAGGCCACCATATTGAGCCCACTGGAACATATGGCTGGATTGGATTAAATGATTTGTGGGATATCAACTTCCAGATCTTGTCAGCGATTTGGTGAAAGATTCTCCAGGTAATTACATTACAATAAATTCTATTCTGAAAATACTTCGCTTCACAAATATAAATTTTATGATTACAGATACTTATAGGTACAGTGTGACCTACTTAAGACCGGAGCACCCTTATAAAATCTACATTTTTCAACCGATTGGAATGATTTTTTTCATTGGGTAAACATTCAAAAAGTTCACTGGGGCCCCAAATTTCATGGATAAATTTCCATTTCCAGGGCCAATAATTTGATTTTTCAAGGTAAAAAATTACTAGCGATTTTTTTAGAAAAATTCCAGCTACACCACTGTATTGGCGACATTTTCAAATGATTCATATGTGAATTACGTTGAAATGCGCCAATCAATGAAAATGTTATAAGGGAATGAAATTTTAGAAATATGCCGTTTAATCAACCTACCATCAATTCAATTTCAAAACTTTTATCAGAACTTTGACTAAATTTCATACCATCATAACATTTTATTGATTGACGCATTTCAATGTACATGTTACATACATGTTACATAACAACCATTTGGAAATGTCGCAAATCCAGTGGTGTAGTTAGAATCTCTCTAAAAAAATCGCTAGTAAATTTTTAGATTTTTTACCTTGAAAAATCAGATTAGTTGGCCCTGAAAATGCAGATTCATTCATGAAATTTGGTGTCCTAGCAGACTTTTTGAATGTCTACCGACTGAAAAACAAAATATTCGAATCGGTTGAAAAATATAGATTTTATAGGGGTGCTGGTTCACACTGTATGAACACGAAGGATGACGAACACTTTTCCAGCGGCGTGGAAGATGATCCTGATGATGCTGATGAGGCTCTATTACAATCAATTTAAGTGACAATATATATTTTTTTACTGCAAAAAACATTGCAGTTTTTGTTTATCGAATCATATGGAACAAATCAATGAAAATAATACATATACTTATGGTAAAATCATCACACCCTGATTTGTATAGGTAATTTTTATAATTTCTAATTGTTCCCCTAATTCAGGATACAACAATGAATATGTCGAATAATGATTAAATTTCAGTGTTTATAATAATAATAGTAAATTCAAGGACATGCAGATTCAATTGGTATAAAAGTAAAGTACTGTACACTATACATGTTTGAGTTTCTCTGTCTGCCAGATTGTTACAACCGGAGAAGATGTCTGGCTCGATGAATATAAGATGAATATATATAAGTCATACTGTTGAGCATAAGGACATATTCGAATTTCAGATTTACTGAAATTTTTTTAAACTTGATTTTTTTTTTCAATTCTGATAAGCATTTGCAGTGACGTTACCACCGCCATAACTGTCTGCCTTTGTGATTTTTCACTAACAATAATGATTTGGTTTAAAATATATAAACGGCAGCTTTACTGAAATACTTTCGAAAGTCGTCCAATTTTTGTACCTGTTACACCTGAGCGCCGCTCAACCTACCTCGACCGGGCTTAGCTAGTCCTCTATTCATGAACAGTAAGTTAGGTTAGGTTTGAACGTGAGTGGGCCAGTATCAGGCCCTCCACTGCGGCCAATGGCCTATTGTGGCTCACCCTATGGTTATATTTCTCCCAATATATCCAATCTCTTGACGAAATTGAGGAATACATTGGGAGAACAATTTACCAGGTTTTCTGGCCTTACTGTCGTATCGCCAAATATTGAGAATCTGGTTCTGGCAGCTGCAGGGCATGTACACAGTACACAGTAGGTAATAATAAAAGGGGAGAAAATACGGACTGAAGATAATACCGGTTCGCCGTAAATTGGCCGAAATCTTAGCCGCACGAATGCAGAAGGCCGTCATCCTGGGTTCGCTCCATCTACTCAGAGCACATAATTCTCGAACCCAATAGTCACCTACCCTACGGACGTAGGGAATGATTATTGGGGTAAACGACACCGGATGTATCAGAGCACCGGAGACAAGGCCTGACTGGTACATTCCTAACGGGAAGATAATAATAATAAAGCGGCTTTACTCATCATCAATATATCTTCACATATTAAAGAAAACATAGTACATACTGAATGCTAGAGAAAAAGACAAAATGATGAAATGGCGAAGTGTTAGCTCTAGCTGTTTTTCTACTTGACCATTCCTCTTTCAAAATTGGAATTGTCAATTCTAGAGGTTATCACGACTACGAATTCGTTACTTTTTTTGTAGACTCGAAAAATTATCGAATTTTCAATATTTCAGAATCTGGTAGAAGCACTGTTCCTATCAAAAGTACCATACCAAGAATATTTATCTCAAATGGTGTATCTTTGGGAATGGAAGGAAAAGCAGTAGCTGTATATAAATTCAACAACGTCTCTCTTGACCTGAGAAATATAAATGACGTGAGGAAATTCAAGAATAACCAATTCTTATAACTTTCCGAACAACCTTTAATGCTGTATTACTCTTACAGGACGTGTGTTTTGTTCAATTTGATATGTCCGACGGGAATTCAAATTTTGCGGCAGTTGCTTATGATCTTCTCAAAGACATCTTGACACCCCTCCTTGCCTTAAGTAAAGATTGGGGAGATCTTCCAAAAACAGAAAATGGTCGAGTGCAAAAATTGGATTTTGAAGGAGATTTCGCCTCATTCGTCACATTCCTAGACAGTAATTATATTCATCAGGTGTTAATAGATGATCTCTAATTCCCAACTTTGATCATTTAGGGACGAAAATCGACTTGAGTGGAGTTGTAAGTTTTTCGTACGACGAAAATGTATTGAATCAAATAGACCAAGGAGATAAACGAGAAAAAGCTTTCTTTGATAAGGTCCTGATACAACAAATCGAAACAATTGTCAGAGTTTGGCACAAATTGATAGAAAGGGTGAGTACTGATTATTCTAAACATATATTGTGAATGAAATAATTCATAATTAGGAAAACCCTCAAACCTCCAAATATCCATGTTTGAATTATGTTTTTGTAATTTCAAAAATTTCTACTACCATCCGGAATTACTGTAAAATATCCGAAATTACATTTTCAGGGCTCATTGTGACCAATTAAGCTATAAACAATTTGGAAAAACATGTTAGAGATTTATTTATCACGCAACTCAAATCAGATCCAGGTTGAGGACAACTTTAAACCCTTAAGATATTAACATTTCAATCCTATCCAAATATAACACCGTGTCACCCGTACCTGGCAATTTTATCAACTCCCATTCATCCTTATTACTAATAATTAGTCTCTCACTTTTCAATTGGGCAAAGTCAACGATGAAGAAATGATATTTGGCTAATGTGATGTACTATTATTTCACTAAGTTACATCTTTCAGTGTAATTCTTGAATACTATTCGTTCGTTTTTTTGCTATTAATGTTTTATTATAAATGTTGTTATTTGTATATTTTTTGAATCGCGAATTGACTATTTTTGAACACTTCTCGATACCATTGAGAATTCCAAATAATTAAATTAGCCACAGAACGATAAATAAGTGTTAATAGCTTTGCTAGTTATAGATGACATCTTGTGTATATTTCAATGATCTGTGTATGGGGTTCTGGGAGTTTTTGGGTGTTGATGAGAAAATAGAGACAAAAGACAGTGTCTTGATGAGAAGTTTTATTTTATGTTATTCCAAATGTCATGGCAGATAAGACTCAGTAAATTGCCACTTACAGTACTAGTTACACACTGTATATCTTTAGAAAGGAAATTCAGAGGTTTGGGGGTTTTACAAATCAGAAATCAGTTTCAATTCATCATGGTTAATCGTGAGTAATGGCTATACGGTTCCTTCAACAGCCTGAAGGTGGATATTTTGAGCCTAGTTCTCTGGCAATAAAGTTCATCAATATGTGCATTCAGTTAGTTTTTCCAAACAAACAGTTATTTTCTGTTCGGCCGACGGATTTTTTTATTTTTATCGCCGTTTGTAATTTATATATGTGTTTTGAGTGTTTCTCTTGGTAAAATTTTGGGGAATCATCCCACTTGTATATTAAACTTCATAGTATGTGAATTATAAATTGGGTCAGTGTTTCACAAATTATACAGTTTGAGCCAGCTGAGTTATTCTAATTCCTATAAACAAAACAAATTGTTTCCTATAATCCGATTCAATAGGTACCTACAATTACGTAAGCATGACAGGTTTTCCCAAACTGTAATTGATTGAAAATCTTTAGGATACTCTTTCGGCAATTTAATTCACGGATTTCAAGACAAAACAAAAACCTATTGTCCTGAGAAGGTTTGGTCTAGAAATTTCCACTTAGAAACACTCAGTCACTATCAATCATCCGACAGACTTAGTTCACTCTTCGACTTCGAAACGTTGGGTCGTCTTTCAACTGAAACCTCACAACAACTACATAGTGCCTCGACTGAGATTAATCGTTATTTTAATGAAGAGATTTATCAAAAATAACCTCAAGTGTTCGGCTATGCCACAGCAGTTGAAAATTATCCACTAAAATCGCGTTGGGGAGTACTGCTGGAGTGAAACCAACCCTAGGAGCCCTCAATAGGTAAATACAGGGTGGGTCACGGTCGATGGTACCTTAGACGTTTACGAAGAACGGGACATTCTGAAAATTTGGTTTCTGAAGTAGTTACTCTTGGTCTATCGATCTAAAATATTTTCAGCAATGCAGCGTTGCCGCTTATACCAGAAAGTAGCAGCATCTTTGTTATTTCAAACGGGTCACCCTGTATATTATCGCATTTTTGAACTTGTCATTCTTTTCTGATTATTTCTGCTTCATACTCCCCTATACCTATCTCTAACGGTTTTTGAGATATTGGTTATTTTCCATATTTTTTAGCCAAAACATAGCTCGAATTGAATGTTTATTTCTGCGGTATTTGGATTCTTAGGAAGTTGCAATTTTGTGTTTAGTTCATCAAGATCATGTACATTGATTCTGTTTAGAGAAGTTTGTTCTGCGTTATACAGGGTCGTTCAAAATTCATGATCTTAGTGCGTTTTTTTAAATGGAACATCCTGTATATTATGAAATATTCTGAAAGATGACTAAATTCCCTTCGAATTGATATATTATGTTCCTATATCTAAATAGCCAGAATTCCGAAATAATAGCAATTTTCACTTGTAATCTCCCAAGTGCTTGAATTATTGCCGGAAATTTTTCGAGTACATGAATTTTTCGAAAATTACCCGAGTCGCGAAGCACACAGTGCACAGCGCACAAGACCTGCACCAACGAGTGATCAACTGCACTGAAGAGCTAGATGCCAGTGAAATAAGGAGTGCTACAACTGTATCTCCAAATACCCGGATTTTGAAATGTTTGGAAGCCAATGGTCGGCATTTTGAAAATTTATTGTGAACGTTTTCTAATTTTTGACAGGTAATTGGTCGGCATTTTGAAAATTTATTGTGAACGTTTTCTAATTTTTGACAGATAATTGATGAAATTATGTTGTAATCGTACAAACTTCCTTTTGTTCATTGGTTGTAAATCAGGGTACGTTTCATTGAATTTTCTACACGTTCTTGCTATAATTCCCTCACATTTTCCATGAAGAATAAACAGTTTCATCAGAACTTCGTTTGAATAGTTATTTCCCTCCATTTCAATTATTTTTTAGTCACTTTCGTTAAGAAACACACAACGGTATTATTAATAGTGCACTAATTGTCAAATTTTCATAATGTCATGTACCATCATGACATTTAATAGCCACCTTAGATGAATATGAGAAAAATAAATCGACTCTTTTTGAAAATTTCACATCTCACTTTTGTAGCCAATCAAAAAATTCGTTCTTGTTTAGATACCATGGCAACCCTAAAAATCCTGGGTACTCTGGGCGAAATTAATAAGTGGAAATTTTTCTGTCAAACATTTGACATGTGACAAGTTGATATTTTGCTTTAATGTACAAATGTAGGTCTAGTTTTCATATGAAAGGAGATAATTATGTATTTACTAGATATTTGGAATGTGTCTGAAAATATTTTCTCCACGATTATTGCAGAAATTGTCAATTCTGAAATCATATTTCAGAAGAAGTTCAATACAACATTTGTCATAAGTTTTCATCACAAGTCCCGTAGCTAAACGGTAGTGTTGCGGCCTATCGTCGCTAGGTCGATGGTTCAATCCACGATAAGAACGTAACTTTTTTTTTTTTTTTGTTCCAAATTTATTGATGAAAATTTTGTTAAGTATTTTACATATCAATATTTCAGTGGTTATAAATAGTTCAGGTGAAACTATCGTTAGTTATTTCTTATGAATTGTTGGATGATTTTCATTTCTCGGAGTTACATTTTCTTACCGAATCCCCCTCGTGCTTGAATTAATTGCCGTAAATTTATCTCAATTTATCGGCAATAATTGAAGCACTTGGGAGATTACAAGTGAAAATTGCTATTATCTCGGAATTCTGGCTATTTAGGTATTGGAACATGATATATCAATAATATACAGGATGTTCCATTTAAAAAACGCACTTTCAACTGTTTTCGTATCTAGCAGTAAGATCATGAATTTTGAACGACCCTGTATATCGCAGAACAAACTTCTCTATACAGAATCAATGTACTTGATCCTGATGAACTAAACACAAAATTGCAACTTCCTAAGAATCCAAATACCGCAGAAATAAACATTCAATTCGAGCTATGTTTTGGAAAAATATGGAAAATAACCAATATCTCAAAAACCGTTAGAGATGGGTATAGGAAAGTATGAAGCAGAAATAATCAGAAAGGAATGACAAGTTCAAAAATGCGGTAATATACAGGGTGACCCATTTGAAATAACAAAGATGCTGCAACTTTCTGGTATAAGCGGCAACGCTGCATTGCTGAAAATATTTTAGATCGTTAGACCAAGAGCCTTTCCTCTCAACTTTCTTTGTTATGTGTTTTGTCTTCAATTATTGTATTATAAATATAACAGTTATTACCTATTTTTAAAAAAAGACCTTCCTGCAACTGGACGTGTTGATCAATCATTTGTTTTGCTCACTGTGTATAACAGTATATTTCCTTGCGCGAGTAAAAAGCCCTTTAAGATCACTGCTACTCGGTACTCGATCGATAGTGGTCGAACTCATAAAATCTCAACAGGAGAACTTGACTTTCTCCACGAACTCATTAGTGATTTTTTTGAACTAACTATTGTGCATTGTGCAACGCTTATTCACACTTCTTCCAAGGGAGATCAGGGAGATATCCTTCCACGCAACCCCAGGAGACTGGCCAGTCAGGATCCCCCTGATAAGGATTTTACGGAACTAACGTAAGATTCTTAAAGGGCTCGCATCATAAATTCAATTCATTTCGGCTATCGTCCATTTTTCTCTCATACAGCAATCGAAGGAAATAAGATATTTTAGAGTCAAACTTTTACATTTGTTGAAAATGTCAGTATAGTTGATATGTGATAAGAGCGACTTCGGGTTCACTTTGAAGCATTTAGAGTAACTTCCAGTGACATTTTCAACTTATTTTCCACCTGTCAAGTAAAAATCCAAAATATACAAATTGTAGATATTGATCTCTTCTTCCATATGCCGTTTACAGAATTTGAATAAGATGATTTCATTTAAATCGGCGCATTTAGAAAGATTTGGCCTTAAATTGTTTATAACGCGATTGTTCAAAAACTACATATCAGACAGAAACCACCTTGCGCACAGTTGAACCACACATGTTATTATCTAACATCTTCCGCAATATTGTTTGTCCACCTTCAGATTTTAAAAAATGAGGAATTTTTTAAAAATGGTCTTTTTTCGAGGTTTTCCCGAATTTTCTCTGTGAAAATTGCACCGATCAGGGCGTATAAAAAATCAATTTGTAGGTTTTATAAATTTCTACAAAACCAGTGACTGTAAAATGATTCCTTGAATAATCTTTGAGATATTCCTAGAAAACCAAAAAAGTTTTTGACTATTTCTTGTTTAAAAAATTTCACAATGAAAATCGGGGTTTTCATTTACGAACTATCTTATAAAAAGTAGTATAGGCCGTTTGCGTCTTTTATTTTGTGTGAAAAAAGCCTCTAATTTTTTCTTCAAAAATAGATTTCTTGTTGCATAACAGTAAGTAATGTGAACGTAGCTTAGTTTCAGTAATGTGCGTAGAAACGTGAGGTAACAATGGAATTGTTTGTTTGTATCCTCATGTCATTGTCAAAGTTACATATATTGAAAAGTTCATCAAGCACTTTTTTTAAAAACTCATAATTTTAACGTTTCAATATGGATAATTTACCATCCGATATCGAAGAATTTGCCAATTAAGCAGTTGTTGGTTTGTTGCCCGAAAAGTCTAAAGGCAAATATCTAATATGAAAAAATGCAGCCTGTAGTTTTTTTCTCAATCCATTCTCATTGTCATACTGAAAAATGAAACTGGCAGTGTTCATAATGAGGAAATATTGCTGTAGTCAAATCGGTCCTGCAGCAGGACTCTGTGTCATATAGAATTCTAACCCTCGTTTTCCACAGTCGATTACTGCTATTGCGAGCGACGATCACATTATTTGGCACTCTGTGCTTCAGTCGCCTGCACATCGGGTTTGTTCGGCAATGTACTATCCCATTTTGAAAACATTTGCCAAAATTTGATGAAATTCTAGTGACATTTCATATTCTTGTGTTCAAAATTACTGTCAGTGTCACGCAGTTCTATTTTCAACAGCTGGTATATTGTGATATTATTGCTCTGAGGGAAAAAGAAAGGTTAGAAGACATTCGTTCAGAAAATATTGGCAAAAGACTCATGAGAGAAGAGTCATATCCAATTTCAATAGAAGATACGAGAATAAAACAGAATCCTTTGGGAAATCGTTTAATAACGAACAGTCGTTGCCGACCGATGATGAACCCTTTACTCCCATATACACCTACTAAGTAGGCTTATTGAGGCGAGTACCTGACAGAAAACAACCATTCCCCTGGCTAAGACCACGACGGGTATTGAATTAAATCTAACAGATACTTGTGTAACGTTCCTCAAAATATCAGAGGACGCAATTGCAAGTGCCCTCTGTGACCAAACAGCAGAGTTATGTTTTGATTTGGACAGGGTGACCACCTGCAGACTAGTTTCGAGGTTGTTGCATCTCATCAGTGCAAAGGGTAGGTCATGACAGACAGCACTGAAGCCATCTGTTCCCCGTCCAAACCAATACACACTTCGTTGCTTGGTCAACTCTGGTTCACGCGATAAAGCGGTTTCTAGGCCGCTCCACCTAGCGAGCAGAGGAAGAACAATCCGATTCTCCGGGTTGAGAGATTTATGTGGAGAAAAAAGAATTCTTTGGGAGATCGTTTAATAACGAACAGTCGTTGCCGACCGATGATGAACCCTTCACTCCCATATACACCTACTAAGTAAGCTTATTAAGGCAAGTACCTGACAGAAAACTACTACTCCCCTGACTAAGACCACGACGGGTATTGAATTCAATCTAACAGATATTTGTGCAACATTCCTCAAAATATTAGAGGACGCAATTCAAGTGCCCTCTGTGACCAAACAGCAGAATTATGTTTTGATTGGTCTTAGACAGGGGAGTAGTTGTTTTCTGTCAGGTACTTGCCTTAATAAGCCTACTTAGTAGGTGTACATGGGAGTAAAGGGTTCATCATCGGTCGGCAACGACTGTTCGTTATTAAACGATCTCCCAAAGAATTCTGTTTTCTTCACATAAATCTCTCAACCCGGAGATTCGAGGTGTTCTTTCTCTGCTCGCTAGGTGGAGCGGCCTAGAAACCGCTTTATCGCGTGAACCAGAGTTGACCAAGCAACGAAGTGTGTATTGGTTTGGACGGGGAACAGATGGCTTCAGTGCTGTCTGTGTTGACCTACCCTTTGCACTGATGAGCGGCAACAACCTCGAAACTAGTCTGCAGGTGGTCACCCTGTCCAAATCAAAACATAATTCTGCTGTTTGGTCACAGAGGGCACTTGCAATTGCGTCCTCTGATATTTTGAGGAACGTTGCACAAGTGTCTGTTAGATTTAATTCAGTACCCGTCGTGGTCTTAGCCAGGGGAGTAGTTGTTTTCTGTAAGGCACTTGCCTTAATACGCCTACTTAGTAGGTGTATATGGGAATAAAGGTTTCATCATCGGTCGGCAACGACTGTTCGTTAGAAGATACGAGGTTTGAAGAATAAGGATATGTCTCAATATATTTTCAACAGTATTAGGTTTTTACGAAACAGGATCATAAAAAAGAGTAATAGGTAGACGTCATGATCTTTTTATAGCTCAGAAATCTGTATGAGGCCATTGCTATTGTAAATACTTTGTCAGAACATGAAAATTACTGGGAAAAAACCTGAATTGAAGCTAAATTCATGGAGGACAGAAATTTCCCTGAAGAACATGATTATTTCAATAGGAAGGGTTACCATTCCAAAAACAATCAAATTTTAAGTTAGTTACGTGAAAGTATTTATATAAATTATATTAATTTGTAACGAATTTTAAATATAAATGGGAGATTCATATCGAGTATTATTTGCCAGTGTTCATTCCGTACTTTCATTATTCAATAATTAATATTATTTGCATATTTGCTTTTGAAATCGTACCATAAATATGATTGACATACAACATTGACAAAATAAATCGAAAGACATAAGTAGAGTTAAACACAGAAAACGACATGTCTCGACGTCTTGCTTTCTTGCTACCGCGATAGTCGAGTTCAAGTCATAATTTTCATGCACAGAGTACCAGTGCTAGACGCCCGGAATAGTTATTTGTATGCTAAGGCCGCGAAATACCTTTTTAACGTACCGAAAGAACAGTTATCGCCGAGGCCGCTTGCGGCCGAAGCAAGATAATCTTGAGGTCGTTAAAAAGTTTCGCGGCCATGGCATACATACTATTTTTCGTGCAATCGTTAAAATTATTAAAATAGATAGTTGTAAATAAATATATTATTGCTCTAAAATCAACAGCAGTTCAATTTATTTAACAATATCACCGTGTGCTATGGAAATGATATGTTTCAATATATACAAAATATTTTGACAGTTCTTGTCAAAACGCAAAATGTCTGATACTGATAGCGATATTTCAGTACCTTCCACTCCTCCTGAACTCAAAAGCGTTGTAAATTCGGCGCTTTCCGTTTTTATACCCGAAAAATCTAAACGGCAGTACGAAAAATGTTACGGCGAGTTTAAAGATTGGTGTGACAAACAGAAAGTTAAGACGATGTCTGAAAACATTTTTGAAAGTGACGTTTGGTTTCGCGGCCGTTGCTATGGGTAACGGCCGCGAAATTAAATTTCGCGGACTGTGCTGAGAACGCGAAATACTGACTTCGCGTGCGATTGCACGAAAAAATTATTTCAATCATGTTTTTCTCAATTATTTCTTTTTGTCATACTAAAATATGAATCGCACAGGGCTCATAATAAGGAAGATAAGAAATATTGCTGGAATTAAAGCGGAATAGTATATTTCATTACGAGTTCAGGCTTTTTCCGTGCATGCGCTACATGTTCCCGTGGGAGGCGAAACCCAACCTGGAAAGTCGTGCAAGCACGGAAAAACCATTTATGGACGAGTGAACGATAATCTTCATTATATCTACATGAAAACCACATATTGCTAAAAAACATTTATTTTTAACGATGAAGGAACAAAAACATGTATTATTAATTGAAATATTTATGGTACAAAAATATCCAGAAATCCACAAAACAAGCGTTATTTACCCTGTTGGTAAGGAAATATTAAAACAATTTGCGATTTCTAGAGAAATGTCAACAACATATTATTTAATTTTGACTTGTAAATAGACAGCTATAATGACAACAGCGCACGAAAAAATTGTCTGTGCGAGAGCACGGAAAAAACTCTTTTTCAGTATGCTAGATAAGCATGTAAGTATAATGTTTTTAGATAGGTTTCGTATGCCGCCCTTGGGGACCAACCTAGACGAATGCAAATCGACTAGAGCCCGGATAATTTAGCTAGACCCGACTATTCCAATACATTTGTACATTTGTATAATAACATTTTCAACATTGCTTTCAAGCGGAAATTGATTGAACAGGAAGGGGGGCGACCGGGTACCGATCCAACAAACCACTTTTTTCCCGATAATCCAACTCAATCTTCATATCCCTTTAAGGGTATACATTCGTAGATAATCGACACTAGTGTCATAGGCCAAAGTCTATTATACGATATATCACAAACAAACTTTCAATCTATAAACTACGGATATGATTGAGGTTTTATAAAATAGTTATTTATGATACAAGTTCGTAGAGTAGGACTATTTGTATGAGTGTGAAGTACAACACGCGAGTACAAAAATAGCTATTTATATAACAAGTTGCAAAATGAGCGTGTTTTTTGCATCAGACGTGTGCAAAAAACCCGCTATTTTGCAATGTGTTATATACATGGCTTTTTGTAATTTCGTTGGAATATTTATTCATATACAATCATGGATTACACTGAATACGGGCATCGGTCAATAACTATTTTAATATTGCTTAGTACTTTACATAGCACGAGTCTAGAATGATGGTTGCGATTCGGTTGCCGGGAAGTCGGTAGCGGAGACACTGCCGGATATATAGCCGTCAGTTGACAGTTGTCATGGATAGATACAAACATATTGAATTACCTGACGGACTGTCTGATTAAATTCAAACGAAAATGAGTGATTCTGATACAGAAAATAATGTGCTAAGTAATATTGAAGCTGCCGCGGAGGAGGCATTTACCTATATTGTTGATAATCGAATAAAGAATGAATCTACTGAGTTGACTGAATTTACTGAAATTATGAGCATCCCATTCATACTTCCAAATGAACATCAAAACTGATTTCCATATTCACACTAGTGTGAATATGAACTCTCATATTCGCACTTGTGCAAATATGACCGTCATTTTGACATTCAAATTGTAAACAAAAAGTCGCCATATTGAAACGAAATTACAAAAAGCCCTTTACGAAAGTGTTTCATACAAAGTTTTTTCTTCGACAGTTATTATATTGCCAAATTGTAGCAATTATATCATTAATTTGAATATTTAATGAAATGATTTGTAGTATTATCAAATAAAGACTAAACGTATGAACAGTGTGTAAAAAATTACTTTACGCACAGGTGTTTTTTTTACGCACGTGCGAAAAAGTATCACTTTACGCACTGTGAACAGTTCCCTGATTTCAAAAAATTAAGAAAAACTAAAATTGAGAAAACGAAAAATTTTAATTTTGTCATAAGTTTGACGAATTAATTATTGTTATTTATTGTTTTGAAACCTATTTATGAAGGAGGTCATAGAAAAAACAATTCGAATTATCTCCAATTGGTTTTGATAAATTTCAGTATGCATTCAAACAACATTCCGATACCCAAGCAGCAGTGACTGACTTTTTGAGTAGTATTCATGAAACTTTAGATACATTTTCATTGATCTAACAAAAGCTTTTGACATTAAATAAATTTAATAATTATTTCAGACATCTTAAATCACCTGGCTATAGGGCTATTTATTTCAAAATTATTTTCAATATGCACTTGTAGACCAATATAAAACTTACGAAAAGGTACCAACATTTGGATTTCCGCAGGGTTCTTTTTTGGTACCAATATCAACTGGAATACAATGTAAACATAAAGTAATATGTGAACATGTTTTTAGTGTCTGGTGCAATTTAGACAATTGAGAAGAGAAGATGAATTCGTTGGACCAGTTGTTGAAATTGATTACTGGAGAAGGCAATTGGCCAGATTTACGAGTCTTGTTGAGTTCCTAGAAACTGACGAGTGTCATATATTCATAGACTTCCTGGCATATATAGATAACAAAGAGATCATGACGGTGAGTTTTGATTTTGGCTCATATTATTACAAATGTTACCTGTTAGAGATGGTTTGCTCTCATTAACTTTTCTGAAGCAACTTTTCAATCACAAAAATAGAGCAAATTATTTCTTATGAGAACCCGCACACAGGCGATTATTTAGTTGCAACAACTAAAAAATTACAACGTGTTCAATTTTCTTGGAGACTCAATTGTTGCCGCAAAATAGATTACTCATGTTTATACCTGTCTCCGCACACTGGAGATTGAAAAGTGGCTTTTGGAGTGGAGTTCATCATGTTTGATTATGTTCTAAAATGAATTATTTAGTTTGATTAACTTTACTTAACTTAAAATTACTGCCAATATTTCCTCTGGTCCTACAGCCAATCATAAGTGTGTATCTTGGTACATGATACGAGGTCTTACTAACACCAAAAGTGTCTCAAAACTTTTCTCGCTCATGCGAGAATGATTTATGAAATATACTGGATGTTTTTTTTCAAACTGTCAAAAAATTTATAAAATTGTCCATCTGAGCCTTGTGCTAATGAATGGATGGACCCAAAATTTTCTTTTTTTCCTTCCCTAAAACAAGAGCACAAACGCATGCAGTCTCAAAGAAATCCATTTTGAAACTGATGGCAACTATTCAGTTGCCAGTCTGCGCTTCGAACAACAGGGGCAACTATCAACCGACTAGATTTTTTAATCACCGAGACTAAAAAGTTTCCAGTGTGCGGCTGGCCTCAATCTTCATTCGAAATCTCGAATTTTTTCTAGTCATACATGCCTATAAAATTAGGCAAGTTCAAAAATAGTGGATGATCTACACCACTGTATTTCATCCCGGGTCAGAATGCTACGTCATCTAGCTGTCCCGACGCAAACGCTAGAGTTGGAGAGAATGGTCAAATTATACAGAGTGATTCATTGGAAAATGCGCATACAGTTAGGGTAGATGGAAGACAACGAGGTCCTTCTAAATAACCTATATTTTATGGGTCTATCGTTCTTTATAACCAAGATACAGGGTGATTTGTTGATTTTCCCCATTTTTCAATTGATCATAACTTATGAACCACCCTATACATTTTTGTGATATTTGGTTTGTATGTTCTTTGTCCACAGTAGTGTCGATTAACATAATAAGAAAAAGTCTTATTCCAGGTCCGGCCTTAAAAAAATTAATAAGTAGGTTTCGAGTCGAAACAACATTCTGTAAATCAATATTTTAAAATTTTATTTACAAATTTGGAAAGAGCAGGAAAAAATAAGTAAGACTAAAAGTATTCAGTGTTTCCACATACAACTTTTTTACTTATTGACTTGAGTCAAATCTAGATGTTTCGATAATGAGGTGCCACAAAATTAAAAAAAAAAATAAAATTTCTTCCCCAAATTGTACTTTTCCAGCTTCAATCCATGAAATCATCATCTATTTCTTATACTCGTGAATCCTGGATCCCCAAACTTATTGAAAAACGAGAGGGCATGTCCGTATTTGGGACAAATTATTATTATCAATGAAGAACTTTCAAACACCCTGTATGGTTAAAAAAATTATTATAACATTTGTTCATTGCGCTACATTTAGAAAAAAATTATAAAAATGAGGAAAAATGCCCATTCTGAAAAAAGCATTACTTTATTTTAAACAAAAATAACGTTGCAACAAATCTACATTTCAAAGGTTAAACATAACAGAAAATCAAAAAACTAGAATTTTCTTTATCCGCGTCTAATTACCTTTTAGCTAGAGCATGATAATTTCTCAACTCTTCTGATGCATTCTTGATAATAATAATAAAATCACGCAGTCTGTACGTATTGTTTGATTTAGTAAATAATACACTTTAGGTTTGATATCCCAAATTGTTTTAATTGCCAAGTTGGCTGATGTCAGAGTACAATTTTGACATTAGTTGATGACTTTGTACTTGTGTTGTTACGTTATTTGTTGATAACAGTTATTTCTTACTTAAAATGCCACACCAATTTGATAATAATGGATATGCAGACATGTTGTATGTATATGGATTTTGTGATGGTAATGGAAAAGCTACCCGAAGAGAATATGCGCGGCGATTTCCTGGCCGGCGGTTACCTAGTGACTTTTCTAATGTGTTTAGTTACCTTAGAGAACACGGTAAATTTCCAACTGTAGCACAAAATGAAAGTTACGAAAGACGACATATCGATTTGGAGCAAGATATTCTTAATTTTGTTCAAAATTATCCAAAAATTATTTCGAGAAGAATCAGTCACGCCACTAATGTTCCTCAGTCTACTGTTTGGCGAAGAATGAAAAAATCGTCTACATCCGTACCATTTACAGCAAGTTCAGAGGCTACAAGCAGGAGATGAAATTGCTCGATTGGCTTTTAGTAGATGGGTATTACAAAATAATGGGATCTTATACAGATGTTTATTTAGCGATGAATCTCAATTTATCAGAGACGGTATCAATAATTTCAGGAATTCTCATGTGTGGGCCGAACAAAATCCGTTCGCCATAAAACAAGAACATTCACAAATTAGGTTCTCCTTTAATGTTTGGTGTGGCGTTATTAACAACCGATTAATTGTACCCCATATCATACCACATCTACCAACGGGTGAAGTGTATTTGGAGTTCCTGCAAAATATTTTACCCATATTGCTAGATGATGCAGGAGTTGATGTTGGAGCATGAATGTACTTTCAACATGATTGGGCTTCACCTCATTTCAGAGTAATGGTGAGAGAGTATTTAAATGACAACTTTCCAAATCATTGGATAGGCAGAGGAGGACCTCACAACTGGCCTGCAAGGAGGCCCGATTTTAATCCACTCGATTACCATGTTTGGGGTTATTTAAAATCGAAAGTTTATTCAACTGAAGTAAACACTAGAGAGGACCTTCTACGGAGAATTGAGAACGCTTGCGACGAACTGAGAAATGAACAAGCTATGATTAGAAAGTCAATTACAAATCTTCCTTTAAGAGCACGAAAATGTATTGAACAAAATGGAGGCCACTTTGAACAACTGTTATAAGTTATGTTGTTTACATTTTTTGTGTCTAATTCTTTTCGTTTGACTTAATACAATTTGTTGCAACGTTATTTTTGTTTAAAATAAAGTTATCCTTTTTTCGGAATGGGCATTTTTCCTCATTTTTATAATATTTTTCTAAATGTATCGCAATGAACAAATGTTATGATAATTTTTTTTAACCAAACAGGGTGTTTGAAAGTTCTTCATTGATAATAAAAATTTGTCCCAAATACGGACATGTCCTCTCGTTTTTCAATAAGGTTGGGGATCCAGGAATCAGGAGAATAAGAAATAGAATATGATTTCATGGATTGAAGCTGGAAAAGTACCATTTGGGGAAGAAATTTTATTTTTAAAAATTTTGTGGCACCTCATTATCGAAACATCTAGATTTGACTCAAGTTAATAAGTAAAAAAGTTGTATGCGGAAACACCAAATACTTTTAGTCTTACTTATTTTTTCCTGCTCTTTCCAAATTTGTAAATAAAATTTTAAAATATTGATTTTCAGAATGTTGTTTCGACTCGAAACCTACTTATTGATTTTTTTAAGGCCGGACCTGGAATAAGACTTTTTCTTATTATGTTAATCGACACTACTGTGGACAAAGAACATACAAACCAAATATCACAAAAATGTATAGGGTGTTTCATAAGTTAAGATTAATTGAAAAAAAGGGGAAAATCAATAAATCACCTTGTATCTTGGTTATAAGAACGATAGACTCATAAAATATAGGTTATTTAGAAGGACCTCGGTGTCTTCCATCTACCCTAACTGTATGCGCATTTTCCAATGAATCACCCTGTAGTATGTACAAGAATCAAATAGCGCATACACAGAGGTCTTTTTGCAAATGGATCTTGATGTTTTTCTTTTGGGCCTCCAGCGGAGAATTTACACGAAAAACTAACCTGAGCAAGATATCCCGTTCACCATATACATATGGCGAGTAGGTTTGGTTAGGCCAGGTTGCGTTTGTGAGAATGTGTGGAGAAAAGGATATTTTGACTTTGTAGAAATTATTCAACAAAATTGTAATTATGGTCCGATTCGAATCAAAATTAGTCGGGTCGTGTCGGAAATTTTTTGTTAATGCAAAAAACCAAGATGGACGAAATTTGTAATTGTAGTTCGATTCAATTCAAAATTGGCATATGGGAGTTTTAAAAGTTTTCAGTATGACTAAAATGAATTGATTAAATAGAAAAAAAGCTTTCATATAAATGCAAAGGAAATCATATTTTTCTCCAGATGTGTGACGTAGGTTATTCTGTGCGTAAATTTTACGTCGCAAAAATACCTATTTATACTCGCGGCAAGCTTTCGAATTTGTTACGCACAGAATAACCTACGTCCCACATCTATTTGTGAGAAAGATTTTTCATCAATTTCAGTAATTTTCTTTCAGTAATGCTGAAAATATGTACCTAAAGACCCCACAGTCCAATTTCGAACCGAATCGGACCATAATTGAAAATCTCATCCGCCATCGTGGAGTTGCCATTTTGTTGTTTTTTCTTCAACAAAAATTCCATAATGCAATGTCATCGCAATTGTGAACACCTACTAAAGTTCAAGTTGAACAGACAACTTGAAGAGGGTCAAAAGTCAGCTGCAAGATTTGTCCCACACATACATAGTACATACTAGGTTAGGTTAGGTTTGAACGTGAGTGGGCCCGTATCAGGCCCTCCAATGCGGCCAATGGCCTATTGTGGCTCACCCTATGGTTATATTTCTCCCAGCATATCCAATCTCTTGACGAAATTGAGGAATGCATTGGGAGAACAATTTACCAGGTTTTCTGGCCTTACTGTCGTATCGCCAAATATTGAGAATCTGGTTCTGGCCGCTGCAGGGCATGTACACAGAATGTGTTCAGCCGTTTCATCATTCTCCATGCATAGCCGCAACTCTTGTGCAAGTCCGATTTTATGCATGTGATGTTTGAGTTTGCAGTGGCCAGTAAGCAAACCTACTATAACTCTGAGATGCGCTCTGCTGAGTTCTAGCAGTTTGTCAGAGTCCTGTTTTTTCCTTGTACAAGCAATAAATGCTTTGGAATGGGCTAGGCCCGGTAGACTACGCCAGTACTCGAGTCTTTTATTGTATGCCCAAGCTGTTATGACATTCTTGGCAGTGCTATATGCTAAACCGATTACCGGTTCTGGTCCAGTGAACGTTGTTTCGGCCCCCCCTTTTGCTAGGGCGTCCGCTATTTCGTTTCCTTCTAGGCCTGTGTGACCTGGTATCCAGACTAGGGTAACGTTGTTGCGTTGCGCCAGTCGGTTTAAGGTGTCTCTGCAGTTCCATACTGCTCTAGATTTAAAGCAGTTGGATTCAAGCGCTTTAAGTGCTGCTTGACTATCTGAAAATATTTTTATTGTTTTTCGTGTGTGGTGTCGATTTTCCAGCTCCCTGGCACACATTTCAATGGCATATACCTCTGCCTGAAATATCGTAGCTAGTTTGCCCATACTGAACGAGCGTTTCACTACTGGGTTCATCCCATATATTCCGGCTCCGACGCCTTCCTGAGTTTTGGAACCATCGGTGAACCAACGTTCATTTGCCCTACATAGGTTGGTTTCATTCCGGACCCAGTCTTCTCTTTCGGGAAAGACCACAGTGTAGGACGTGTGAAGGTTGATAGTTTTAGGCATGATGTCTGAGGGCATTCCTAGAATGTTGTGAGCTATTATGCCCTCCAGCATGCCGCTGCCTCTCATGACACATGCCTGCGGTAGACTAATGGCCGCTTGATAAAGTCTGTATGTTGCCCATCTTGCCTCTCTCTCCAGAACTATGTGGAGAGGAAGTAATCCAAGGAGGTCTTCCATTGCTGCCGTTGGCGTGGAGCGAATGCTTCCAGTAATCGCCAGGCACGCTTGTCTCTGTAGTCCGTTGAGTTTAGAAATGGCCATTTTTTTATGTCTCTTGCTCCACCAGACTATAGAGCCATACGTTATCATTGGACGTATGACGGTCACGTGTTTTGGTGACATGCCCCATGTTGTGCCACATATTCTGCGGCATGTCCATAATGAAAGGCTAGCCTTCCGGATAGTCTTTTCCAAGTGCGAGTTCCAATTAAGTTTTTTATCCAGGGTTATTTCCAGATATTTTGCTTCACTCGCAAAAGGAATTGTTACACCATTGATGGAAGGAGGTATTAAATGTTCCAGCTTCCTTTTTCTGGTGAATGGTACTATGACCATTTTGTGGGGGTTAATGGACATTTCCTCCCTCTCACACCATTTATATATGGTATCCAATATATCCTGAAGGACGTAGGAGATCGTCTCTTCGGATTTATCGTTTATTACTAGGACCAGATCGTCAGCATATGCTTGCAGATCAACCTCCCAAAGCGAGAGAATGGCCAGCAGATCATCCACCAGCAGTGACCATAACAGTGGGGAGAGGACCCCCCCTGGGGACAGCCCCTGGCTGGCTTGAAGCTGACACTTTCCCCCTGTAGAGAGGTCGTTATAGTTCTGTTGTGAAGCATAGTTCTTATCCAGTCACATAGTATCGGTTCAATCCCTCTAGAGACAGTTGCCTCATATAGGGAGTGAGGTAGTGCATTGTTAAATGCTCCTTCTATGTCCAAGAATGCAGCGACTGCTATTTCCTGGCGTTCCAGGGCGCCGCTTATTCCTGAGACAAGGTTATTGAGGGCAAGTTCTGTTGAACTGGTGTACTGGTGAACGTTGAGGGGGTGCTTCGTTAGTGTTCCAGTCCGATTTGTAACAGAGCTGGAGCTATGCCATCCTCTCCTGGCGATTTGTATGGGTGGAATGAGTTAACCGCCCATCTTATCGCCTGTGGTGTAATTATTTTGTTGGCAACCACCCAGTCATCTCTGTGAGGTCGTTTTATCCGGCCTATATTTGTGACTAGAGGTTGATTGTCCAGAATCAGGGTGCCTGGGAAGTGGTTATTAGCTAATAGCTCTAGTGTTTTTTTCCTGGAGGCCGTAAAGGAGCCGTCTGGACGCTTTAACGACCCCAGCTCCTGTGTCGGCTCTCTGGATAGAATCTTGTGGATACGGGTTCCACTTGATGTGTTGGACACATTTTCGCAGAATCGTTCCCATGATTCTCGTTTTGCTTTCCGGATATCTTTGTTGTAAGTGGTTAGAGCAGACCTGTAATTTTCCCATTCACCTGATACCTTAGATCGGTTAAATAACCTTCGAACTTCTTTTCGTGTTTTATCCAGATTTTTGTTCCACCAGGAAGCATTTCGGTTATCCATTTTCTCCCTCAGTGGACAGTTTTCGTGATAAGCTGAGATAAGTGCAGTTTGTAGATGTTCCGCAGCAATATCTATTTGATCACGACTATTTATTGTGGACAATCCGTTTTGGAGATGGTTCTTCAGGGAGGTCTTGTATCCTTCCTTGTCCATGCTCCGTATGTTTCGGTATTGTACCACTGGTCTGGGGCCTATTTCAATGTTGAATTGAATATGTCTGTGGTCTGAGCATGATGGCTCAGAGGACACCCTCCAGTTGGATATCTTGTTGCTTAGAAATTCTGAGCTGATCGTAAGATCTAGTACCTCTTTCCTAATACTAGTGACAAAGGTTGGCTCGGAGCCGACATTGTTAATTGTAAGCTCCTCCCCTATCAGGTAATTGAAAAGAGACTCACCCCTCATGTTGATGTTTGTGCTGCCCCACGCTTCATGGTGCGCATTGGCGTCACATCCTATCAGTAGATGGGTGTTGTTCCTCCTGCAGAAGGCAATTAGTTCTCGCACGGCTGCTGGAGGTGGCTGTTCCGCACCCACTTCTCCAGGAAAGTATGCTGAGCAGACGATCATTTCTGTCATGCTCCCCCTCTCTGGAAATTTCACATGAATTGTTGCCATGTCCTGGGTGCAGAAATCTGAAAGAATAAAATAATTAATGTCGTTTCTGGCTAGAATGCATGCCCTAGGTTTTACCCCAGAACTGACCGCAATTACCTTACCAGATGTGTTACTCAGGCCGGTAACTCGGCCTGTGTTGGATGTCCAGGGTTCCTGGATGAGGGCCAGATCTATCCGCTCCTCTACGAATTTTTTGCCAAGGACGTAGGTGGCGGCCTTGGCATGTTGCAGGTTTCCCTGCAGGAGTCTGACTGTTGTATCAGCCAGGCCCTTATTTGCCGTCTTTTGGCAGTCCTCCCCCGCTCTTTTCCTCAGAGGGCGGTTTACTTCCCTTCCCTTCAGAGGTGCCGGCACCCTTTTTGAGTGGTGGTCTGTTCGGGATGGATTTACCCTTCCCCGAGGCCACACTTGCGGGCTTTTTGGTCCGAGGCGCAACACTCGGGACGGATTTACCTTTCTCTTGCGGTGCTCCCCTTACGACCGTTTTCTTTAGAGGAGACTTGCTTTCCTTCCCCTCCTCCGGCTGCGTCCGGGAGGGTTCTTTCCCTCCACGGCTGCCTCTCAGACGGAACTGAATCTGTCCAAAGCCGAAGTAGGGTTTGAAGTCCAGCTCCTCCAAGGCTGTTATGGACCTTTCGTCAATGGCGAATGTCCATATTTGGCCACGGCCCGAGTCCTCTCGGTTCAGTATTACCCAATCCTGAGTGGTTAGACCGTGGTTCATTTTTTTCAGTCTTGTGAGCTCCATCTCGGCCGTGAGTCGTTTGTCGGCTTCATCGTCCGGGATGTATGCCACACAGATGAATGGCTTCGGAAGGTCCTGCCCTTTGACGAATTTAATTTTCGCCCCTTCCCATGGTTGGAGTTGCTTTGATGCCTCCTCCAGCCAGCTGGCACTGATGTTGTCCACGCAGGTGATTTGTAGCCATCCAGGCCGAAAAGTACAGCTCTGGAACCTCACCTGAGGGCCATCATCGGGTATTAGGCTCACAGCTTTCATAATTGAACGCTGAAGAGCCCTAAGTTGTTCGCCTGTTAGGGCAGTGGTAGGATATTCAGGGTGGATTAGGCCCACCCTGTTGCCCCCAGCCACTGTCCCGTACGAAGGTTTGGCTACCCCCGAGCAAGCTTTCTTCGCCGTGTGATCCGGCGTACTGACGTCGGATCTCAGGCGTTTGCTTGCTCCAACAGCTCCACACTGAGATTTGTCCCCCTCCGTTTGCTGATTCGGCTTGCCAATATCTTTGAGCACTTGCTCTAAGGCGGTCTCATAAGCCATTCCGCTCTTGAGCAAGCGTCTCAGAGCTTTCCTTCTCGACCCTGAGAGTCGAGTGCGTTTCAGTTTGAGGCTATCCATAGCTATGGTAGCCTCATCCTGATCAGCTCCAGTAGGTTTCGGAACAGTTCCCTTTCCTGATCTGGAGTCAGTTCTGGAGGCGGTAAAATTCCGCTCTCCTCTTGTTGAGAGACTAGACCTACGCCCAGTCCCTCTTGTGGAGTCGGAATTCCGATCTCCATTGGTTCCCCAGTTTCCTGAGGATCGGGGGATTTATCCCCCCGTTGGGGTTCTGATTTTTTTGGTTTTTACTCATATTTGTTCCCACGAGTAGCTAGGGAAGTAAGATCCACCATGGTAGAGCCCCGCCTTGCCATGGTAAGGCTGTAATACTCTGGGAGGTCGCCCAGTGTCCCAGAGGGATCGTTCAAGACACATCACCCTATGTGCCACGCACCCCTCAGCACGATACCTCCCACCTTAGGTTAGGCGATCTTTTGACACTGTTAGTCTTCGCTTCAGCTGCTTCCTAGGTAGCCTCTGAACCGCAGTCCACCACCCGCGACGTGGACGCCAGTGTCGTACCAACTCACGAATTGAGTTAGGCCCTCCCATCCAATTCTGAAGAGAACTGGCTGGGGTTACCCACCCAATTGGCAAACTTGGTCAGTCTCAGGTGTCGTTACCTGATACTGGAGCAGCACATACATACTAACTGGGCAAGTTGAATTAAAGCTTACGAAAAAAAAAAAAAAATGGACATTGCATAAAATTGAAAATTGTATTAAAAATTCTAATCCAATCATTCCAATTACAATAATTGTGCCATACATAAGTATAAGTTGTCTCGAAACGCTGCCTGACATTTTTGAGCAATTTATGCAAAATGTACCAATTTATAAGTTCATACAATGTTAATTTTTTCAAGTTTGTTTTCGTGAATTGTTCACATTAGCTTTCGAATCAAATGCCATAAGTTGGAATACGAAGCAGTTGTTTTTCCCGCAAGAGGGTGCCAAAATGAAAAGTTAGGTACCGAACACAAACATATCTGAATTCCTTTTGGAATTACCTTTTCAATGCTGTGTCACACATCGTACTTTCCCTATTCAAATTGTATGAGTGACCAAGGGGTGGGGAGAGTGGTTTGACAATTGAGATTATGATAGGAAGATGTCCCCCTTGGATTCAAAATCGACATGTTTTTGCATTTTTTTCACGACACATGTGTTTTGAAGAATTCGTTTTCGATGCCGGGTCGAATCGAACAATAATTACAAATATCGGCCGCCATCTTGTTTTTTGCATCGACATAAAAAATCATAATTTACCAACCCTGAAAATCCCCACATACAAATTTTGATTCGGATCGAACCATAATTACAAAATTTCGTCCACCGTCTTGGAGCCACCTTCTTCTTTTTTTCCATTGGCAAACAAATCATAATTTCCGACACTAAAAACCACCACATATCAATTTTGAATCAAATCGGACCGTAACTGCAAATCATGTCCGCCATTTTGGAGCCGCCATTTTGTTTTTTCCTTTAGAAAAATTTCATGAAGCATTGTCACCGGATTCATGTCAAATAAGCTTGCAAATGGAGTATCATAATATGGACTACGGAACAGTTGTTTTTCCCACAAGAGGGCGCCAAAATAAAAAGTTAGGTAGGCTGAATTCCTTATGAAATTACCTTTTAATGATGTCACACTTACTACTTTCCCTATTCAAATTGTTTGGGTGATAGTGCCAAAGGGGTGGGAGAGAGGTATGATAGTTGAGGTTATGATAGGAATAAGTACCCCTTGGATTAAAAATCGACATGTTTTTGCATTTGTTGAAGATATTAGATCTGTTTCGTTTTCGGTGTCCCACCCTGTATATAATTTTTTTCATCGATTTTATGCTTGCTTCATTGAGTTACTCTCACATCTTTTGTGTCAAATTTTAAATACATTTTTAAATTGTTTATTTCATAGTTTTCATATATATTTTTGTAAAATTTGTTTTTTACGAAACTCCCAGGTTTTTGGAGAAAACCCCTCAAAAGCAGAGCTTGTGCGATCAAGGGAGATCCGGGACCTACAGTTTAAATAAAAGTGGAATCCGAACCACTTCAGCTCAGTGAAACACGATATACAGGGTATATCTTGACGAGTTAACGCGATCTATATATAGAAAACTAAAAGTGGGGTGATTGTGGAAATTGGTAGTATGGGTGAAGAATGAAGAATTCAACTAAAATATTTTCGTTGATGTGACGTTTCCGGTTTCACCGGAAGTGACGTCAGCTTTGTTATTTTTAATGGCACATCCTGTATTTCACCTCATTTTTGAATTCTTCTCTTCATTTCGATTCTAACTCATGCATCAGAGCCAAAATGAACCCAAAATGAAGCCAATGAACCCAAATGAACCCAAAATGAACCGTTTTAGAGTTTTTTTTAGAAGTGATGTAGCCTCTCGAGCATACGTCATTTTTATGCAAATTAACATTTAAAAAAATATGCAGTGAGTAAATCGTGATTATTGAAGGATGGACGGATCTCGCACTATTTTCTCATCCACTGAATAATACACTGGGTGCGCAAAAATGTGGATACAATTAGTGATTGAGAAAAATAAAAAATCTCAACATTATTAAATGAGAACCCCCTCTTTTCCTTCAAGGTTCAATTCTATTATGAAAATAAGCCCTAGTTATAATACACTTCCCTATATCCAAAACATATAATTTTGGAGATATTCCGCAATAGAAGTTATTTTCAGGCGAGGATTTACGTTATCACCCCCCAATTTTGTTTGATAAAATTTCATTATTGCCTAATTTTCATTGAATATGCCATGAAAAAAATAATCTCATATTAAAGACAAAAATAATGATTAGAATAAACAACAATTTCAAATTTAGTTACAATGATAAACAAGAACGTGTGACACTTTTGTTAACCTCTTTATTTTTATTGCAATAAATGTTCAAATACGTTGCCTTCAACTCCTAAGCATTTCTCACTTCTCCGTATGACGTCTCCTACAGCTGAGAGTTGAGAGCAGTACGAACCCTCTGCTGAAAATGTTATTTTGTGGTTGGCGTATGAGAATACTCCTCGTTTTATATATAACCCGAAATGAAAAACTCCATTGGGGTTAAATCGGGCGAACGCGGTGGCCAAAATTGAGGACCGTCGGTTCCAAACCATTGGTCATAAAAAGTTTTATTCAAATACATCTTCACCATCTGATGATTATGTGGAGGTGCTCCATCATGTTGAAAACAAATTTTTCTATGGTCAGCGAGCGTCAGTCGTTCCAAATGATCCGTATAGAGATTTTTCAAAATATCTAGGTATCGTTCACCTGAAAATAAAATTACCTGTAGGTCTGTTATGTATTTTGTACACGTTCCCGAACTGAATGTGGATTTGTATTGCTCCAGTAGTGAGAATTCCGCTTGTTGTATTTCCCATTTTTGGTAAATTTCGCTTCGTCGCTCCATATATTTCTCAAAAATTGGTCGTTTTCTTGATTCTTCATAATGATGAACTCCGCAAAGTTCACTCTTCTCTCATAATCGGATAGCTTCAGGCCATGGACTAAAGTATGAGAATACGGATGCCATTTGTGTTTTGCTAATATTTTCTGCATGGACATTTTATTCAATCCCAAATCTCGTGCCGCATCTTTCACAGATGCTTCTGGAAAAGCTGTGGAGTACTGTAATTGCATTATCTACATTGTCCACCACAGTTTTTCATTTTTCTCATTCACTTATTGGACCCACATTTTTGGGCACCCTGTGGATTATTCAGTGGATGTGAAAATGGTGCGTGATTCGTTCAACCTTCAGTATTGACGATTCACTCACTGCATATTTTTTGAAATGTTAATTTACATAAAAATGACTTATGTTCGAGAGGCTGCTTCTGCCACTTTTTCAAAAAAAACTCCAATAACTCAAAAACGGTTCAGTTTGGGTATGGGGTATGATACATGAGTTAGAATCGAAATCATGAGAAAAATTAAAAAATGAGGTGAAATACAGGGTGTGCCATTGAAAATAACAAAGATGACGTCACTTTCGGTGAAACCGGAAACGTCACATCAACGAAAATATTTTAGTCGGATTCTTCATTAGTTCTTCACCCATACTACCAATTTTCAGAATCGCTCTACATTTAGTTTTCCATATATGGATCGCGTTAACTCGTCATTTTCTATGATTTTGACATGTTTCAACCAATTCGATTCAAATTATACAAAACATGTTTTCACTATTTTCTTAAATGCAAAACAAGTGCTCCGTATTTATCGCACTCTCTATATTTATTCTCTGGTCGTGTGTCTGTGTTTTATATATTTGTTATATTTTTTACATTGAATAAATATTATTATCATTATTTATTATTACTATTATTATGACTTCAACTTGACGATAAGGGAATATGTGAAGGCTGATATCCACGGTTTAGTCCCGATGAGAACGCTAACGGTGGAACGATTGATGTTATTTCAGAAGAGCAGCCGTCCATGAAAATATCTGTAAACAGAGACAGATTGCCAACTTTCCTGTAGTGTTTCGGAGAAGTAGGGAGATTGTAAGCTCAGCATCCCCGACGAGACGAATGGTTGTATTTTGGAACTTTAGAATTTTAGTCCTGTCGATATTCTAGGGATATGGTGATTGAAGACTGTTGTCAATTTTATGGAACTTCAACAAACTTCAAATACAATTCAAAAGTGAATAATTGTGACGGAATCTAAATTTTATTGTGCACTTTCCCTGTATTGATGGCTATTATTAATGTGCTTCTTCATTTTGCTGTATATTTTCTTGACATTCATTCAAAAATAATTCAATTTGTCTGATTGACTCGGTTACTCGATGAAGATCCATAGTATAATAAAATACACAGAAAACGATTCGATCTCCACAAACTTCAATTGATCAGACAAAAAAAACAGTTTTGAAGTTTACCACTGGGAAACATCGCCTTTATTTTTCAAAACTGCAGAAATTCTTTGTGGCATAGTATTCACTAAGTTTTTACAAACTTGTGGTGTAAACGAATCCCATATCTCATGAAGCCTTTCCCTTAATTCAGGGATTGTTCTGGCAGAATGTGTGCTCAACACTTTTTTCATCGTATGCCACAATGTTTCGATCGGAGATAAATCGGGACTACTAGAAACCCATTCCAAAAGTGGTATGTTATAGTCTTCCCTCCATTTGAGAGCTTTTTTTGAAGTGTGGCATCCGGCGCCATCCTGCGATTCTTCTAATATGTACAAATATTTCACAGTATTCACAATTCCGTGGATAAAATGGAGTTTTCCTACCCCTTTGGCTGATATGCTGCCCCACACCATGACTGACGCAGGAAATTTTACTCTTTTCTTTAAACAGTCTGGATGGATGGCGTTTTGCGAATAACTCTACTGTCCCCAACACACACTTCAAATTGGGACTCATCGCTCCACTGTACTGCACGCCATTATTGAGATGTCCAAGATCTATGTTCTTTAGCCCATCTTTACCTGTTTTTCTTTTGCTGTGGCTTTTATTTGGCGTAAAACAAAATTGTCAATTGGAAACAATTTTGCAGAAAAAGTATTTATCCAGTCTCAACTTCATTATTTTTTATCATCAAAAATGTTACCTTGAAAGTGCCAAATCCAAGTTTGTGGGGCTCCCGGTGGCATGTGAATCTCGAAATGCGCCTTCCAGTAGCATCACTCCAAAGAGCACTTAGCTGTAAATATTTGGAACGTCGATTCTTTTCGATAATTCTTCGTAGCGCTCTTCTATCTGCATCTGTAATATTGCTTATTCTCACATATCGAGGCTTTGTATTGACTGGACCGGTAGTTTTGTATCTTCTAACTATATTTCTAACACTATATCGCGACAAATCTAACAAATTTGCAATTTCCGAGTTTGATTTTCCAGAATGGGCAAATTTAATAAGGATTAAACAAATTTTCTCATTAATAATCTTTCCTCTACCCATTTTCACGATAAGAACTAACTTTCAAATGTATAAAATATATTCTGACAGTTCCTTAGTACTTTGTCTTTGCTTAAATATTCCAAAGCCACCGTCGGTATACTATGTTTATTTTGTAACACAAGTCAAATGGAGTTTATTAAAAACTAATAGAAACTTTCTATTTCGGAACATTTTTGATTTTTCGCTAGAAATTCTGAAAGGAAATAATAAAGTGGAAGTTTTTCTATTTGATTTTATTAAAAATATACCCTTTTATTACATTATGACATAAAGTATCATGTATTATTTATTATTATATCATGGTGCTTAAAAAATTTAGATTTCAATAAACTGAAATGGGAAGGTGCTCATTATCGTTTTCTGTGTAGTTTGTACAATAATAATTTGATCAATTGTGAAAGGCTTTCGCGGCCATCGTCACTTACATGATGGTTCTTCAGGTTGTAAGGCCGACGTATGTTCTGAGAAGGTCTCAGAACATACGTCGGCCTTACAACCCGAAGAACCATCATGTAGATAATTTGATCATGTTACGTTTTTGTATCACTTGTAGGCAATCCAGAGGAATGAACAAAATAGGCTCGAATATAGTCGGCTCGAAGAAATCACCTCGCTCCCAACTTGAACCGAGCATGATCGACGGTTTCCTTATATGTACGCACCGAACATGCCAACTTCAGTTCAAAATTTAAAATCGCGTGTCTAACTTCTGAGGCAATTAATTTAGAAACCTCGATTGCAATTATTGCAGGTGGCTTATTGTGTACAGACGAATCAAAAATGAAAAAACGGATGCGTATGTTGTCAAAAAAGTGTCTTATGGAACGCAATCGATTCCCGATTGAGATATGGCCTTCAATTTTGGGGAAATTCGCCTTTGGCACCTACCACAGCACAAAAAAACTTGTTAGAATGATCGCTGGTGTCTCTCGCTGCAGTTCCTGTAATCCTTTTTTTGTTGAGTACAGGATTCTGCCCCTGGTTTGTCTGTTCATTTTGGAAATGTCCGTTTACGTTTTTAAAAACAGAAAACTGTTTCTGACCAATGACTGTTAACGTGAGAAGTCAACTAGACAGGATAAATACTTATGTTACATTTTGTAAATACAATGTGACTTTGAAAACACCTAAGTACTTAGGATTGAAAATTTTTTATTCGTTGCCCGAAGAATTAAAATGTAGTCAGTCTGAGGGACTATTTGAAAGAAAACTCAAAAATGATCTTTATGAAAAGTGCTTTTATAATTTGACAGATTTCATGACCCAGAGAACATTTGTTTGTGTTGTGTAAAAATAACTGTTGTTTCATATTGTTTGTGTTGTGTAAATTTACTGTTGTATCATATTGAACAATCATTTATATTTGTAATTATATTTGTAATTATGTCTACTTTTTGTTATCCATTTATACTCCTCTTTTTTATATGGTATTTAGAATACTACATTCCTGCTCTTGTATGACAATTTTCTATACGTTGCTGTAATGTATTGTCCACGGAAATAAATTATCTCATCTTAATCAATTTAGCCATATGCCTATTTCAAAAGAAATTGCTGTAATCCCTGTATACACTTCGCTGGACTGGAATAAACTTCCAGATTATTTTAAAGATCTTCCTCAGAATATCTTCAAGAGTAGAATAAAATATTTTTTTCAAACTCGCTATTTTTACTCTATTTCAGAGTATCGCAACTTCAATTCCCCCGAATCTCCAAATTCGTCAAATGAAACAAACTGATCTGAAGCCTACGAGTATAAGTTCAAGTGATTCTCGCCAACAGATCTCACATGTTTATAACTGTTGATGTCTACCTGTATATTTGTATACAGGGTGTTTCAATTTCGATTCTCACCATTGGGATCTCGGAAACTATGAGAGATACGAGGATGGTTAAATCAGAGCAAAGTTGCTAACAATATGTCGTTTAGGAAGTTCTGAAATTCCTAGTATATCTGGAGATATCTGGAAAATACAGAAATTTCGGAAAATGGTTTTTTATTCATTTCTGGCTTTATTTTTTGAAGGATTCGAAAATAAATTGCACTTCCCTGCTACATAATGGTATTTTCAGATTTGCTATCCGACGTTTCGTCTTCCGGCCACCATCATCAACTTTATTTTTTCTCATGGGCGCTACATTGGATTTTTTCTGTTTTGAATAGAACCAGATTTTACCTTTTCAATGATGTATCATAAGTTATCATTCTTTTTCGAAAAATTGGAGATATTCAAAAAAATTTATTCCTATCATAATATGCTTTGACTTTGATGTTTCTAAATTTGACTTTCAATTTGTTACACCCAATGACATTTTGTTATTGTACAAGTCTTTGAATTTTTGGCGAAAATGGCTTCCACGAATGAAGAAAAAAGAGATATGATACAAATTTATTACAAATACCATAGAAACAGTGTTAGTACATCGGAAATGTATTTAAACTTGTATCCCGAAAGACGACAACCACATCGAACTACGAGGATGTATTGATATCTAGTTAGCCTAGACCAGTTTCCTGCATCATCAAGTACCGGTATTTAAAAGGGTTAAGAGGTAAGCAGATTTACGAAGATATGCTTAATACGATTCACTGTTGCGTTCCAATTAACAGTGCTGCTCCTGAGGTGGCGCATGGAGTTAGGAACAAGGCCTACCCAGAACACGTGGCTAATGACAATAGCAGTCGATGACAAAACACCAGAGAAAAAAAAATACCCTTGGTGATCAATGTCCTTCGTATGCGACCGTGAAAAATTGGACTGCAAGCTTCAAAAGAGGTTAATTTTTCATTGAAGATGATGACCGATCGGGAAGGCCAGTTTCGGGATCGGTTATAGGGTTCTGGAGTAATAGATCAGGTTCTCAAGAAGTTTGTTTAAATTCAGTAGTCGAACAATTTCAAATATACAATCGAAAACTAAAAGAATATAATAACAGTCATTCTCCAATTCAATAACCAACTATTTATTTTACATGATTCCTACAAAACCTTCACTTACCTAACACCAGGCAAATGATCAAATTTATTGGATAACAACAATAATAGGTCTCATTGAAACCCTAAGGCTGTTAGCTCGTTGAATATTAGAAATAGTTTACAGCGAAAAATAAACCTTTCAAAAAACCAACGCCGAGTACCAAAACTGTCACCGTGACATTCTATTTCATGGAAGGTAAGATGCATACTTCGTCTCATAGACGATAGCGGGTGAATCAACATTTATTGTTGATATTTTACTCCGCTACAACGTGCACCCCCAATCGTTCACGAGTACAAAGGCAAAAAATTGTCTCTTGTACGATTCATCTGCTTTCTTGACATGCGTCTGGAGAGTGATATTTCCTGATATGGCTAGCATGAAAAGTTCCGCGTTCCTGTGGAGAATCAAGACAATCCAATACATATGTTGAACTACTCACTTTTTATTTAATCCGGTATGGTCCTTCAAAAAGCAACATAAACTTTTTCGTCTCCGACCGTACTGCAGAAGATGTGTTTGCCCTCAGCAAAACAGTTTCGCCTACTTTGAATTCATAATCGCGCACTGCAGGGTGCTTAGCCTTTCTTCGCGCAGCCCTTCCTAATAGAGTTTGTTTTGCCAAAATTAATTTCTCCTCGGGTGATTTTATATCCATTTTTGTCCTAGGGAAGGGTTGGCAGTAATCGCACCTTCTTGATATTGAAATGCAACTCCTTTGGACTGAATCCAGTAGATCCGAGGACCAAACTGTTCATGAACTCTGCAAATTTAGGTAGTTCAAGAGCCCAACGCGTATGTTGTTCGTGACAAAAAGCTCGACAAAGCCTTCCCAACTCCCGCATTACGCGCTCCACCGGATTTGCTTGAGGGTGTCTCACGGAACTAAAAATTACTTTAATACCCAATTCCTCCAAAGTTTCGCGCCATTTGTTCAAAGTGAACTGCGTTCCATGATCGCTCAATATTTTGTCCGGTATGGCTACCTTCAAAAAGTAATCTTTTGTTATCCGATTCAGAACAGCTCTAGTGGTTGCCATCTTCAGAGGATATAATATTACTAGTTTTGAAAAAACATCCATAACCACAAAAATAAATGTCATGCCGCCCCTGCTGGCGGGTAAAGGACCATAAAAATCCACCGCTACCAACTCGTCTTTTGTTGACGGAATGATAGACTGTAAAGCAGGTACCACACTGAGCCCATGTTTGGTTTTTTGACATAAATCACAAGATTTGACCATACGTTTGCCGGTTTTGTGAATGTTTGACCATCAAACTTCATTTCGTAAGACACACCATGTTTTATACGCTCTGAAGTGCCCGAAAGTGACGTGATATTTTAGGGCAAATTCCTCGGTTAATGAGTTTGGCACACATAGCCTATAGAATTCATCATTGCTACCTCGCGTATAAAATATGTAATTTTTCATTAAAAACCTTTTCTGTAGTGCCACCTCGTCTGACAATTTTTCCTTGATATCACGTAATTTTTCTTCTTCGTCCTGATAACGTTTTATATCTCTGAGAATTTTTTGGAAATTTGGCGAAAACTTAGCCAGGTTTAGGATATGAGATAGGTTATCTTCAGGCGAGTAGCAAGTGAACTCCAGAGATGACATGACCTTGAAGTTTTTCATCGAACCGAAAATATCTTCTATGGGTCTAGGAGTATCGTGTTCCCTTATTATTAGGCTATTACCTAGCATCCAGACATAAACGATCAGACTAGTCTTTCTTCAAAGAAGCCATTAGTGGAGATACATAGAGAGTTGGCATGCTGCAGATAACTCCCCATTCCTCTATAGTATTTAATTGTTTTTGGATTGCTGCTGTGTGTGCTAAAGCGATGGGGTACTGCTTCAAACAAAATTCACGGTCTTCCCGCAAACGAATTTCGCAGCAATACTCATTCAGGGCGGAACGAAAATAACATCTGGTGTTAGTTCAGAAAACTTCGCTTTTCCTTCTGCTGACAACTTGTTGTTCATTACTACTGACTCGAAGTCAATATGATTTTCAACAATTTCCTTGTTATCAATGGCGGGATAATTTGGGTTTTTATGGGAAAAGGCGGAAATGTTGAATGAATCGCATCTATTCTCGTGAAATGTATCGGAAACTTCCACCCAGGAATCCCGAAATTTCATGAGAATGATGCTCTTCTCTGAATCTATTTGTGCCGAACATTCGCGCAAAAAGTCGATTCCTAAAATTATGGGATAAACCAACTCTGGTATTACCAGAAACTCAAATGAATATGAACGATGACAGATAGAAAAATGTAACAAAACTTGTCTTTTTACATGACGTTGTTCTGCCTTGAAAGCTCCCATTACCTTTACTGCAGAACACGGAAATGTTGTAATTTCGTTCCAAAATGGAGACAACTGTTCCCAAACATCTCCATTTATGCAACAAATTACGCTACCTGTATCCAGAAGCGCTGGAAATTTAAACTATTATTGGAGAACGCGCTTGAGGTCTGATGTGGCTTAACTCACACTCTTCCAATAAATCACTTTTCACATTTTTCAGACATGTATTGGACCTATTTACGAGGGCTGACAATAAAGTAAGGTCTCCAATTTTTTTTTTCATAGAAAATGACATTTATTTACAAAAAGCGATACACCGTTGGAAAGGCCAAGGTCTTGGCTACTTTTCTACATAATCGCCATTTTTTTCCAACACCTTGCGCATCCGCACGATGAACTTGTCTATGCCGGCAGAATACCACTCTCCGTCCGCCTCGCGCAGCCAGGTGTTGACCTCTTTCTGAACCTCCGCGTCACTATCAAACTTCTTCCCTCCGAGATGTTTTTTCAGGGCGGGGAACATGTGGTAGTCACTGGGGGCCACGTCGGGACTATAGGGAGGGTGATCGATGATTTCCCAGCCAAATGTCTTGAGCAGGTCAAGGGTAACGTTGGCTGTGTGCGGGCGCGCGTTGTCGTGGTGAAATTTCACTCCTTTGCTCAGCAATCCCGGGCGTTTGTTTTTTATGGCACGACGAAGCTTTTCCAGGGTCTCACAGCACCTTGCTGCATTGATAGTGGTTCCCCTTGGCATGAAATCCACCAACAATACCCCGTGGCGATCCCAAAACACCGTAGCCATCACCTTGCCGGCTGACAGTGTCGCCTTAAACTTTTTGGGTTTCGGAGAATCGCTATGGCGCCATTGTTTGGACGACTCCTTTGTTTCGGGTGTGTAGTGATGAGCCCACGTTTCATCCCCCGTAACAAACCCTTCCAAAAAATCATCGCCTTCCTCTTCAAAACGGGCCACAACTTTGGTCGCACATTCCACGCGCCGCTTCATGTGGTCTTCGGTCAGCTGTTTCGGCACCCATCGGGCAGAAACTTTGTGGTACTGCAACTTGTTCACAAGGATATGACGGATTGTTTCGCTGCTACACACTCCTCCAAGCTTCTCTTCCAAGTCCCTAATTGTCGCACGGCGGTTTTTGAGCATTTCTGCCTCCACTGCTTGAACAATCGCATCCGAGACCGACGGTCGGCCACTTCTCTCCTCGTCGTGAACATTAGTGCGCCCGGAATTGAACTCGCGGCTCCACTTACGCACGTTTTTTATGTCCATACACTTTTCCCCGTAAACTTCAACTAGTTGACGATGGATTTCAATAGGTGTCACCTTTTTCGCACTCAAAAAACGTATTACAGAACGCAATTCGCACTTGGACGCTGACGCGAGTGGTACCTCCATCGTTGACGGCTGCTCAGCCAAGACTGAGCGGTCGGGGAAGCCTCACCCAGCAGCAAAGTGGTAGTGGGGGAACCAAGGAACACGGCGGTGTTGCCAGATTTCGCCTAGCGCGTGATCCGGCGAAGTTGCAGCGTTGGAGACCTTACTTTATTGTCAGCCCTCGTATTACCGCCCCACGCCAGGTCCTATATCTCGTGAGGATTGTCGTTTCCCGATTCTTCAACATTTTCCATATCCCCCGTAGAGTTGCTGACATCCGCTGTAATTACTCTGACATTTGAATCGTTATAGTTGAACGAGTTTCTCGGTCTCTCACGATTCACTGCTGGGTACGTCGGATTTTTGTTTAAAAAATTTGAATTATTTGGACGTGTTTGGTTTTGTTGCTTGGAAGATTGACCTTGCAGATTAAAACTTTGTGCATCGAACTGAAAATAGTAATCCGATTGTCTCAAACGATCCATTGCATCTGATAGAGTCCTCGTACCTACCAAAATTGAGGATGTATTTGGAGGAACACTTCGTGCAATCGTTTTTATTAATAAATGTTCAGGATATGGTGGTATTAAATGCTTCGCTAACACCACATATTTCATAAAATGATGTACGAAAGAGTCTTCTTTGTATCTTGTGGATTGTAATTTGAGCTTTACGTCCAACTGGACAGTTTCAGACCAAAATTGGTCCACAAAAGCACTTTTGAACATATCAAAATCTGAAAATCTAGATATGCCTGACTCCACAGAAAAGCTTCCCCTTTGAATAGATTTGTCAAAATGAATCTAATATTCTGAAAATATGTATTTTCTAGATGAATGCAGAATTCTAGTTGTTGAAAAAAATCCATAGGGTGTATATTTTTATCATCAAACACCGGAAGTCTTTTGAATGGTTTGAATTCCGTTATTTGCGTTAGGTAAGTGATTCACATTTCGTGATGTTTCCAATAATTGACTAAATAATGTAATTAATTGATTTTCACTATACATCGTCTGAATTCTGACTTGATTATCTTGATTTTCGGGAAAAGATAATAGTGGCCGAATTATTCCCGGATTTTGCACCCCCAGCATACCTGTTGGTGTAGTATTTCTTAGGTCGGTAAAATTGGCTCTTCTAGTATATTGCATGAACCGGTTTTGGTGTTGAGGATTGTTGGGCTGCTGAACATCAGCAGACAACAAATTACTGGCTCCATCAAAAGTTGGCCTAGATTCAATATGAAGTAATAATCGCATACTTTGACCGTTATTTGGCGTTACCATCGAAATAGGCGCCGTATTTTCACCTGGTCCTTGTTTGCTTCCACAACTAAAGGTTTGTGTTTCCTTGGGAATATCCATTTCCTTGCTTCTAGGTTCCTTGGGGATTGCGCCCTGTCCAGTGTAATCACTTCTGCTCCTCAGATCGTATCCAGTTTCATTTCGGTTTGGGTTGTTTTCCAGAACCATGTTTTCTATTACTCTATGTATGGGCGCCAAGATGTAACGGGATCGGTTATAAGGTTCTGGAGTAATAGATCGGGTTCTCAAGAAGTTTGTTTAATTTCAGTAGTCGAACAATTTCAAATATACAATCGAAAACTAAAAGAAAATAATTAGTCATTCTCCAATTCAACAATCAACTATTTATTTTACATGATTCCTACAAAACCCTCACTTACCTAACACCAGGCAAATGTTCGAATTTATTGGATAACAACAATAATAGGTCTTATTGAAACCCTAAGGCTGTTAGCTCGTTGAATATTAGAAATAGTTTACAGCGAAAAATAAACCTTTCAAAAAACCAACGCCAAGTACCAAAACTGTCACCGTGACATTCTATTTCATGGAAGGCAAGATGCATACTTCGTCTCATAGACGATAGCGGGTGAATCAACATTTATTGTTGATATTATAATCCGCTACAACGTGCACCCCAATCGTTCACGAGTACAAAGGCAAAAAATTGTCTCTTGTACGATTCATTTGCTTTCTTGGCATGCGTCTGGAGAGTGATATTTCCTGATATGGCTAGCATGAAAAGTTCCGCGTTCCTGTGAAGAATCAAGACAATCCAATACATATGTTGAACTACTCACTTTTTTTTTAATCCGGTATGGTCCTTCAAAAAGCATCATAAACTTTTTCGTCTCCGACCGTACCGCAGAAGATGTCGTGTTTCCCCTTAGCAAAACAGTTTCGCCTACTTTGAATTCATAATCGCGCACTGCAAGCTTAGCCTTTCTTCGCGCAGCCCTTCCTAATAGAGTTTTTTTTGCCAAAATTAATTTCTCCTTGGGTGATTCTTTATCCATTTTTGTCCTAGGTCCTTGGAGAAGGGTTGGCAGTAGTCGCACCTTCTCGATATTGAAATGCAACTCCTTTGGACTGAATCCACTAGATTCGAGGACCAAACTGTTCATGAACTCTGCAAATTTAGGTAGTTCAAAAGCCCAACGCGTATGTTGTTCGTGACAAAAAGCTCGACAAAGCCTTCCCAACTCCCGCATTACGCGCTCCACCGGATTTGCTTGAGGGTGTCTCACGGAACTAAAAATTACTTTAATACTCAAGTTTCGCGCCATTTGTTCGAAGTAAACTGCGTTCCATGATCGCTCAATATTTTGTCCGGTATGGCTACCTTCAAAAAGTAATCTTTTGTTAGCCGATTCAGAACAGCTCTAGTGGTTGCCATCTTCAGAGGATATAATGTTACTAGTTTTGAAAAAAACGTCCATAACCACAAAAATAAATGTCATGCCGCCTCTGCTGGCCATAAAAATCCACCGCTACCAACTCGTCTTCTGTTGACGGAATGATAGACTGTAAAGCAGGTACCACACTGAGACCATGTTTGGTTTTTTGACATAAATCACAAGATTTCATATAAAGTATATCATTTTTCATTAAAAACCATTTTTGTAGTGCCGCCTCTTCTGACAATTTTTCCTATATATCACGTAATTTTTCATCTTCATCCTGATAACGTTTTATATCTCTGAGAATTTTTTGGAAATTTGTCCAAAATTTAGCCAGGTTTAGGATATGAAATAGTTTATCTGAAGCTTGCAGTCCAATTTTTCACAGTCGTATACGAAGGACATTGATCACCAAGGGTATTAAGCATATCTTCGTAAATCTGCTTACCTCTTAACTCTTTTAAATACAGGTACTTGATGATGGCTCGATACTCCAATTTTTCGATTTTCACAATTTCGGTGGACATATTCTTTCTTTTAATTTATTTGTGTGGAGAACTCTGGTTCAATTTTTTGACGTCAAACTTTACACTGACACTTCTAATGAGTTATTGTTCGTTGCTATGGTAACGTATTATTTTGTTTATGCAGGGAACTGGTCTAGGCTAACTGGATATCAATACATCCTCTTATAATAGATGTCTATATGTCTCTATTGATAGCCAGCAAATATAAAAATTATGAAAACCTCTATCCGATTGGAACACGCATTGGAAAAAACCCGTCGTTGCCCAGATTCAAATTCTCCTATTAGAAATAAAAGCGTTCTATCAATCATTTTCACTTTTCCCAGATAGTTTGTTTTTTATTCCGACAAAGCTTAAACCAACAAAATTCATATAACTATTTGTACCTTATATTATTAAATTCATATATCTGATGTGATTGTTATCTTCAATCTTCACCTTCTTTTACATTTATTTTGATCTCTTGGCCACTAGTAGAATGTATGCGTGAACAAGTTCCTTCAACTCGTCATGCAAATGGTAATAAGTTTCTCAATTAATAACTATGAAACTAGTAATAGTAGAAAACTGAATTTTTGGGACAGTGTTGAGGAGAGAATGATGAATATATTAAACAATAATAAAGGAATTTCACCAAGATAATCGTGAATTACAGGATGATTTCTGAAACGTTGATATTTTGTCATTTTTATTGTCGAACATTTTCATGATCACCCTATATATTCCAACGAAATTATGTTTATATCAGCTATCTTCGGAGGATGATAATTCACTTGAATATACAGGATATGTACGGAAAAACCTGCCATATATTTAACCAATTCTTCAAATCACCCTGTACGAAATGTATGAATTGTGATTAATGGTGGAATAATAATAAGAAAATAATCGAATTTTCAAACATCACTTAAATGTTTTTATTTTTCACTCTGTACATAATGATATAATCTGCACCATCTGAATGATATTTAGTAATATGAATGTACGTTGATGATGAGAACGAAAAAAAAATGCAGTTGGAACTTTCAAATTCCGAGAAAATAATTAAATGAGAATTACTGATTCTCAACTTGAAATCTATCCTTCAACAAACTTTGCGATTCTGCACGTTCAAACAGTACATTGAATAAAACAATATACTGAAAATTCAGACAATTTCACCGAGAACCATTTTACCTATAAAAAGTCCGGGAAAATAAATTCAATTAGAAATTAGTTTTTCACAATTAACATAAGATATGATTTTGTCATTGAAAAATCATCCCAGATATCAAACTTTTCTCGAATAACACAAATATTTTGGAATTTATTCACAAAAAAAACAAATATAAGAATTAAATTTTTACACTCTGACTGAGAGACGAGGAGTTAGATAGTAGAATAATTGGTGAAAGCTTCAGGTGTCTAGCCATACAGGAGTTCCTGGTTTTCTTCGGCTGACGAATCCTGAATTTGTAAAGTGATCCTTCGTGGATATTCCGTTCTACTCATCTCACCATCAACTCCAACGTCCTATTGGACAGTTATGACAATATGGCGTTTGTAAACTTTGTACCACGCCGACACCTTTTTTTACAAGATAAAACCCTTCACGGAAGGTGAGTTTTCCAACTTTTTTTTCCATCATTGTCTTGCTAGCGTCTGTATAGAACAGTTATTTACTAAAAAACATTTATAGGGTTGTTGTACCCAGAGGAATTTAACCGAGGGAATTGTCATGTTTCCTTGTCTGGTTGGGTGTCTTCCAAGCTTTGGTTAAGCCTCACGCCTTCCTGTTAAGGATATTTATGGTATTATGGCATCAGCCTTCTTCGTTGAAAGTCCTTGTAGACTCCATTCTATCATCGCTCCAGTCCTGGTTGGCTTAGGATCTAGCCCAAAATCTTCACGTTGGTGTCACTAGAGGAACAGATTTCACTTACAATTTTTTATATTGGATGAAATCCTACCATCTCAATTTTAAGTATTAATGTTTAATCAATATTGATATTCTCCGGTTGTAGTTTATATCTTTCAACGACTCTCTGTAAACCACTACAAAGTACTATGCGCTGGGAGTATTGATTTCCAAATAAACATGTAATTAATTTAACCTCATATGAAACAGATATCGAATATTGAATATTATCAAGAATCACAGTTTTTTTTGGAAACTGTTACTCTGACCAGTGGAGATTCATTCATATTGAGTGTTTGTGTGTTTATTTATGTTTTATCTATTCAACTTGACAATATCGTATCTTATAGTTTTGGGTATAATATCTAAATTGTCTTTATTCGGTTGCTCAACTTTCCAAGTGAGTTCTCTTTGACAGGCATATTAAAAAATGATGTGGCTCCCCCTCTTATTTTTGTGACCATTCTGTTACTGTTCAATGATATAATTCTGTTATGAAGTATAAAAACAAACCCATAGAGCCTACCGACGAAGAGCTACCGCCTGCATTGCTCCTCTTAATTTATCTTTGAAGAAAATAGGGTTGCGAAGTATGGAAACCATCGAGCATGCTCGGTTCGAAGTTGGGTTCGAGGTGATTTTTTCGAGTCGAGCATGCTCGAGCGTGTATGGGGGAGTTTTAGAAACATTGCATCAGTGCCAGCATCTAGTGTCAAGGGCCTATCACGCAGCCACGATATAACAACTTGTTGAGAACTACCAAAAATACATCGTCCTACAACTTCGGCTCACTACCATGATGATAAGATTTTTTAAAGAGTGAAAAGTTCATTGTAAAGAACCCCCACTTTCTTGCCCTTATTTAGCTGCACCGCATTTCCTACAGCTTTTATGTAGGCTTTCCAAACGGATTTCAACTTGGTGACAGAATTCTAGCCAATCTCTGCCTTTTCATGGTTGCTAACCGCGCATAGAAAAAAATGCAAACTTCTGAACTTGTTACATGCTCCATCTAATGAACACTTCAACTCGAAGGGGTACATCTGATGCAAGTTTTGATAGTTCTTATGTCAGTTGTATCCATGAATTCAATCTATTCAGTTTAATGTTGCAGATCTGGAAAAAGCATTTGGATGATGTCTACGATACAAGAAACGAATGTTCTGATAATGTCAAATATTTGTATTCGATGGAACAATATTGGCAACCGTTCTATAGGTTGGAGATACCAGAACTTGCTTATCATATACCTCCCCTTTTGCATGCAATTCGAATGGTTTTCACTACATCAAGATACTATAATAGTACAGGAAATGTGACAGCACTTTTAGTGAAAGTATCAAATCAAATTATAATAAAGTGCAGAAATTATTTGAATTGTAACGGTTCGAAGACCGTTTGGAATCAACCCAAAAAAGAAGTTTTGGAGAAAATAAATGTAAGTCACAAAATATCGGTGACAATTGGGGCTCATCCAGTTTCTTTTTCAGACATGCCTTGATCTCTATTTGAAATACTACCAGTGTTTCAAGCGAACCCGGAAGCAAATGGAAGAAGCTGAAGAAAAACCATTTGAGTGTTCAGAAATGTTCATTTTTGGCAAGTTTGAAACGTTCAAAAAGCGTGTGGAAGAAATAGTCTTTGTACTAAACACGACAATAAAATATTCCATTTTGCAAAGTAGTACGATTGAAGGAATAGATGTTTTCGCAAATAAATTTGTGAATTTTCACAAAAAAATATCCACTCAGAAGTACGACGCTTTGAATCACCGCCTTCCTTATTTTGATGCCGATTATAAGGAATTCAGGCAAAATGTTGTGGATACTGAGTGGGAATTGGAGGAATTCGTTGGAACATCGCTTTCCAAAATGACTGATGTGGATAACGTTCTCCGACTACTCAAAAGGTACAGTAGTTTCAAACATTCAAAAGAATATAAAAGCTGTCCCAAAACTTTGAATAAAAGAATACCGCACACTTCAATAGGAAAAGTGGCCACCTGTCAAATTACCTGAATTTTTTATATGTTATAGTCCATATCATTCCAAACGAGAAGTCCAAAGGTCATAAGTATTTCTATAGGCTAGTTTTGTCGCTAGAGGCCGCTGAAAACTCTCATTTTTTCTCCATTGTTAAACAACTCAAAAAGTTATCCTGAATAATTTTAACTAGTCTGAGTAATCATTAATATGAGATACTACTAAAAGTACTGTTCATTGGTGTCACTACAGGTGGTCAATTATACAGTATGTTCCAGCTAGTTTGGCCAAATTAGTACTTCAAGTTGATGATGCGACTCAAGGAAGATATAACAGAAAGTAGTCTATTTCATTTCGATATGGTTGTGTCGAATGAGTATGTAACTATATCTGATTATTTCATTGGCGCTCAGGAAGTGTGGCGGAGAAACTCCTCCTGGCGGGTCAACCATGCCTCCATTCGCACATTTAGTATAAGTATAATATGGAGAAAATAATGGGACATAACTCAATATATCAAATGTTACATTAAACGTACCTATTGAACCTGGTACCGTTGACCCTAATGAGAAACCCCCGAAACATTGACATCGTTTCCAAAGCCATCTATAGAATAAAAATCTATATTAAAGGGATGAAATGTTTTCATATTATCCAGTACGTACAGGCTGGGGCAATAGTGCGTCAAAGTTCGACTTCTCAAGTTATATTGTGATTTCGATTTAAAAACGAAAGTAAACTTTTAAAAAAAATTGATTTTCGTTAACTAGCTGTCGTCCCTTTACAAACGGCAGCCCTCAGAAGTCGAAACTTGTGCGAGCCAACGATAAACAAGGTCTTACCTTTTTACGTGCGATTCCTAGCACTTTCTCGGGCCATCAGAAAAATATCTGCAGTCGCTGGGGTTTGAACTTTTGACTGGCAGCCAAAAGTGATTGAAACAATGTCGCTTCAACTATTCGGCTACTAGATCCTGTTGAACGAGAATTTATTGCCACACATACAGGGCGATTCGAAGGTTGGAAGGTGGAGTGCATTATTTTAAAATGAAATAATAACATACATTAGTGAAATCAAATATTTGCATAACCTTTAATCACCCCTGAACTATTATTGATTGTCTCTGAATCGCTTAGATGTTACGAATTTTTGGACGAAATGAGTCCATTTGCAGATGCATTCCTTAAAAATCCCTGACCTTACAATGATAGAATTAGAAAAAAAAAATTTTTATTGCCATTTTATAGACAGATTTGTTATATTTCTTATATTTTCTCAAGCTTTGAAATCATACAGGATGGTTGAAAAGTATTTTTCATACGGAACTTTTCGAATATAACTTTAGCTTTCTTTTAAAAGGAACACTATATATTTCTCGAATACTTATGTGACGTAGAGTATGGTGTAGAATAGGACTCATAAACATTTTTTGATTGTAGATCCCTAAGGCGATTTGTAACCATTTTAGAATTATTGAACTCTAAAAATTGTAAGTACTTAGCTGGAATACACTGTATAAATGACCAAATATAATAAAATACTTTATTTTAATAGCATCTCAGATTACATACTGTCTACATTTTGATCAATCAGAATAGTGATGATTATCCAGGATTACGTTTCATGTTGTTTAACAATGAAGAACAAATGAGAGTTTTCAGGAGCCTCTAGCGCCAAAACTAGCCTATAGAAAAAGATGTGCCTATTGAACTTTTGGTTTGGAATGACTTGGACTATAACATTTCAAAAATATAGCCAATTCGACAGGGGGCCAATTTCCCTAGTGTGCGGTATCCTTTATTAAACCAGTTAAATAATATTTGAAAATCAGTATAACTTCAATTCCATCATCGGGATCATCGATTGTATCAATCAGTATTTCTGCTAATGAATCATTTGATCTATGAAAATTATTTATTCCCCGTAATTCCAATTTGAGAGTTACGAAACATCGTTATTGTTAATAAGCCGCTTTTCCGTTGTCCCAATGAGTAGCACCTAGTAACTCCGAGTAGCTCCTGAATTGATCTCATAGACCACGATGAATTATGTTCCAAATAAATACCATGTATTAAATTCACTTGAGATTCAGTTCGGGTTCAGTTCAGGGGTGAGAAACTCTCAATTGGAAAGCTCCTCTCATTATGTGGGTGTGTAGTTTGTGGGAGCTTGTCAAGGGAACGAGTTCCTTTAATCCGCCTCCTCATAACAACCCTGCTAAGGCTGGTTCTCAGCCGGGTGGAGCGGTAGCCGTTGGTGATTCTATCAACGGCTACCAGCCTCGAAGTATCGAACCGGAGGCCCCTTTTCAGCTTCTATTGGGAACAGGTTTTCCAGTTCTCGCAATACTTCCTTCGATCCGCCTTTTCGTGAAATTCCTGGTAGAGATAATCCTAAACGGGCCGTATTGGTTGTGCTGGTAAAGCGTTCGCCTCTCAAGCATAGGGTCGAGGGTCAGTTCCCAGCATGGTCATCTGTCTCGTGCATGGCATCACACGTTAAGAGATAGATAGATAGATAAGCTTTATTGTCTAAAATTTACATTTTATTGACAAAGTCCAATCAATTTTGTTTATACATTTATGGGATGTACATATTAAAAAAAGTTCAACATCATCTTCTACTTGAAACATTCACATTTTTGTATAAAATTCACACGGTAAAATATATAACAAATAAATTCGTACTATGTACATATTTAGAATTTAAGATCAACACGCATTAAAAGTATTAAAAATCGCTCTCCGCATCTCACTGTTCATAGAAAGACAACTCATAAGCCAAGTATTCATCTAGAGAGTAGAAGCATTTTTCCAATGAGAAGTTTCTTGACATATTGCATACATTGCTTTGAGTTATTTATCTCTGTTATCACCTTGAGTGAATGATTGTAAATTTATTTGCTCCTGTAAATCAAGGATTGTTTCATTAGGATGGATTTGAGAAACGAAAGAACAAGTTTCTTCTCCTGACGAGTGTGCCTTTCTACATAGGCATTCACGAACCTATCTCTGTATTTGTGTAATAGTCCGCCAGCCCCGTACAAAATCTCAAGTGATAACCAGCAAGTTGTAACTTTCTATACTGTTTCAGTATGCCGGGACCGACAAGATTTCGCAGACAGTGGTAAGTTTTCCTTTGACTTTCCGAAAAACATGTTAATTTCGCATTTATATGTAAGGTATCGACCAGCATTTAGTTTGTAAATTCACGTGAAAGATATTTACTAAAATTGTTCTAAAAAAAATTGTCCGACAAAAAGTTTCGGTACTTTTAGTTTGTCTCCCACTCTAAACGTGTCTATTTCACGACTTGTAAGTTGGCGACAGGCAGCAATCTGAGTTTTCTAGGAGCATACAATAATTGAATGAGATTTTCATTGACATCATTGTCTGAATGAAATCAATAAGGATCTTCAGCAGTCCGACGCTCCAAAGATGTCGATTTGAAGACAACAATGTTGGTGATAACCAGGAATGTTGTCTTGTCTTTTTTTTTTCGAAGAAATAGAATATATACGACAATGATATATTTGTCCGACAGTACAGTTGGTAAATTTGTTGAAAAACTGCCAAAAAATATCAAAATTTTACTGTTTGTGTTTTAATACAAAAAATGTAAATTTTGCTTGAGAGTAAAGTACCTTAATTTTTGACAATATCAAAAAGTTGTTTGGAATTAAAATGTTCGATCTGATATACAATCACTTGTATCTACCATAAAAAACAATGTTTAGTTATTTTTACATTTTTTTTGTTAGTTTTAGGAAAAAAACTTATTGTTCTCAAAAAGTTCTGCATGGTTGAAAACCTTAAACCTAAGTTTATTTCCGAAAACTGACAATAAAGATGTAAAAACTAACTAAATTTTATTTTTCATGGTAGATAAAAGTAATTTTAACGTACTTTCCAATTCTAAACAACTTTTTCTCAAAGCAAATTTTGATATTGTCAACAATAAAGGTACATTAATATATAGCTCGGAATTCATATTATTTTCCTCGTATACGACTCAAAAACTTTGATATTTGATGGTTGCATTCTAGATTTAAGTACACGCAGAACTTTTTATGAAGAATAACTTTATTTACTAAAATTAATAATAAAAAAGTTTTCCATATGGTGCCGACTTAATTGGACACACTGTATAAATATTTAGATCTTAATATAGATTTAGATGACATTCACACTGCCAGTGCAGCACAATCAGAATCCGAGACAACTGATGAAAGTGATACTTTCAGTGCGAGCGAAGAATCTACTGAAGAAGAAGATGATGAATGATTCTTTTTTTATAATTATTTATAGTAATAATAACAATAATAATAATTATGTTTCAAGTTGAGAAATAAACTGTAAACCAACATTGAATTTTATTTAATTTTAAATTTTTACTTCTATCGTGATAAACATTGAAATTACCAAATAGTCCAATAATTTTTTGTCGTACAATCAATACTTCCGATAAGTATTATATTTTTTCTCAATTGCCACTTTTGTTCGACAGCTGGTTATAACCAACATTGTTGTCGTCAAATCGACATTCTTTGCGTCGGACTCCTGAAAATCCTTATTAATTTTGTCGGACATTTATGCTATTAAAAATATCATTTAATTATTGTATTATACTAGAAAACTCAGATTGCTGCTTGTCGCTAACTTACAAGTCTTCAAATCGACACGTTAAGAGTGGGGGACAAACTAGAAGTACCGAATCTTTTTGTCGGACAAATTTTTTAGTAAATATCTTTCACTTTAACTTACAAACTAGATGCTGGTCATTACCGTACATATAAATGCGAAATTGACATGTTTTTCAGAAAGCAAGAGGAAAACTTACCACTGTCAAGGTTTCCTCTCTGCGAAATCTTTTCGGACTCGTCATATTCAAACAGTATACAAAGTTACAACTTGCTGGTTATCACTTAAGATTTTGTACGAGGGCTTGCGGACTATGACAGATAGACTATTTCCAGAATAAATAATTCAAATAGGGTTAATATTTTGTATCCGGAAAAAATAGGCCTACATGATTCTCGTATCCTAACTTTAATTATAACACGCAGTGCTCGTTTCTGTAGCACGAATATAATTTGCAAGAGAACCTGGCTACAAGTACCCTAGAATGGAATTCCATACCGTAAGTGGGACTCAAGAAATGAGTGGTAGGCAGTGAGTGAGACCAAGTTCGGGAGAGCTAATATTAATAATATAACAACCTGAAGATAACTTTTTTCTGAGAGATGTTATGTGAGTCTCAAACTTTAAACTGCTATCAATGCGCAAGCCAAGGAATTTCTTAACAGGTTTACAGGTAATAGTTTGTAACTCTAATGTAACTTGGATGTTATAAGGTTGGTTTTCGAAATATTCAGAGTCAGCAAATTTGCATTAAACCAATTTTTGATTTTCTTTATATCTTCGGTTATGGATTGGACTACAGCAATACGATCCTCGTTGTGCCTAGAAACTGTAGTATCGTCTGCAAACAGCGTTAAGTTTCCAGAAATATCAAGGTTAGCCATATCGTTGATATAAAGTAAAAAAAAAATAGGGCCCAATACTGACCCTTGGGGTACCCCACTCACAATGGGTTTTCTCAAGAACTATTTTCTTCCATTTTTTTCTTTGATTCCGACTAATGAGGTATGATATGAACCAATCTAGAGCTGTACCTGGGAAACCATAATGATTAAGTTTCCGCAACAGAACTTTATGACTTACACAGTCAAACGCTATGGAAAGGTCAACAAAAACTGCTGCAGCTGCCTTCTTTTCATTTGAGTTCGTGTAGATTCTTTCAAGAAAGTCGAAAATGGCGTCTTCTGTGCTTTTTTTTATTTCGGAATCCGAACTGTTCTCTAGCTAATATATTGTGTCTCTCCAAAAAACCTCTCTACTCTACTCTACTCTACTCTACTCTACATTTAACAAGCTTCTTGATAATTTAGATAATGTTAATAAGATATATATTGGTCTGAAGTTGTTGGGGTCATCAAAAGCTCCCTTTGTGAAGAGGTATCACAGGTAGGTATCTATAGCCGTTACCAAAGCACTAAGGGCTTCATCAGGTAATTGTGATATCAATTTTGCTGACTGGTGATCATCACCAGAGGAATTTTTCTTTTTCATGTCGTTGATTACCGACTTCAGCTCAGTCAAATCGGTCTCGTACAAGTACTGAGAATTACTCGTAAAAATCAATTTCTGTAAATTATCAATTGGATTGAATGTTGGAACGATATTCTGCTTTAATTGAACGGCTATTGAGCAGTAAAATTCGTTTAATAAATTTAGATCTATAGGTATCCAATTCTGGTTGTACTTTGTTGTATTTACCTCTCAACTCATTGGTTATTTTCCACATCTCTCTCGATTTGCTGTCTCTGATATTTATCGAAATATAACATGAAAATTTTTTTATCGCCATGGAATTTTCTAACATTATGCAGGCAACGTAAGTTACTTGCAACGCAAAAGGGAAGGGTTGCATCTTCCCTAAATCCCACACAAGTCTCTGGAAGACTTCTAAGGGTTGCCTGTAGGGGTGCAACAGGTTGACGGAAATAACATTGATATCAATTTCAACAACAGGGAGGTGTGGTATAGCCGCAGGCGATTCATTCACCTGCTACCAGTTTCGCAATAATTGATTGATAATGATGATCCCCCAGGTTAGTATCGATAATCTTCAGAAAATTGAAAATAAACTGATATTCAAACATTATTTGAGTGGACAGGTACTGCGGCTTATATTCATATTTCTCGGATTAGAGCTTATAGACTGGGAGATGGTGACAGATTTCAGGTGACGATTTTCTCGTTTATGCCTTTGAGGCGGTCGACGCGTGGCCTTCATTTAAAAAACTCAATTCCGGCACTTAACCTCACTTCGACATCCGCAAACCTTATGCCACTTTTTTTATGGGACATTCATGATGGAAACTTCCATTATAGATCGGGAGCCAGCTGCCATTTCCCATCAGCTCAAGCATTTGCGGTAGGTGTAGCAGCGGCATCCACCCACACACGAACAATTATAATTGAAAAAAACAAATATTAAGAAAGCTGAGACTTGTTTTGCAGGTTTATTACCATGTAAATAAACAGAAAAAAGTAATCAGCTGACTTTTTGGAGGAGGGGTTGTACCTCAGCTTCACCTTTAAACATGCGAAAAATATGCGTTGGTAAATTAATACTAAGAAAGCTGAAATTTGGGGAAGTGATAGTCGACTTTAAAAGTTTCACGAAAGAAATAGTCCGTTGAGTTTTCCGCGGTGGAGAAGGGCTCAGCTTACCACTGAAAGATGCGGCGTGTCGCTATGCGCGTGGAAGCATAACATTCTTCTCTGCATCAGCTGAGCACTTTTCCACTGCAAAAAGCTCAGCGAATTTTTTTTAGAGAAAATGTTGCAGATAACTATTAGTTTACGAATTTTCAGCTTTCTTGGTTTCCAATAACTAGTGATTTATATTATTTAAACAGTGCGTATACAGTAAATACGTATAAACTCTTTAGCTGATTTAGACTTATCTGGAAAAATTAAAATGTTTGCTGATGACACCACAATAATATATGGCGGAAATAGTCAACGTGATATCAAAAATTACATGCAAAGTGATTTACAAAAAATTTCATTATGGCTCATCAGTCATAAATTGACATTGAATTTTGAAAAATCCTGATTCATGTTCATTACAAAAAAATCGTCAAACGATAATTTGAAAGATCCGATCAAATTCAATAATGAATACATAAATTATCATTCCATACAAAAATTCTTAGGACTCTTTATAGATGAGAATTTATCATGGGCAAGACATATAGAGAACTTAAGGAGGCAGATTTCACCATTAGTTGGAATCATTTTTAGAATTCAAAATTTGCTTCCTCTCAAATATCTAAAGTCCATATATTTTTCGTTGGCATACTCTAAATTTCAATATTTGATATCAGTTTGGGGCACTGCTTCGACCTATTTACTTAAACCTTTGAAATCATTACAAAATAAAATTATTAAATGTATTTTTAAACTTGATTACCAAGAACCAACTGTAAACTTGTACAAACCAAGAAAGCTACTGGATATAAATTCCCTATACAAATTGAAAATTTGCACGTTCATTCATCTTGTTAAGAATAACATGAAACATTCCACATTAATTTTCAAAATTAATAATGATCAACACAATCACCTGACCCGACAAGCCCAAAATTTATTTGTCAACAAAATTAAAACAAATATTGGAAAGAAATCAATTTATTTTGATGGTGTGAGGTTTTACAATGAACTTCCAAATTGTTTAAAAACGTATGGTAAATTGCGATTTAAAAATAATTTAAAGAAGTACTTGCTCCATTGAATCTTTTCTAATTCTGATTTCATGATTTTTATTCATTAATTTATTCTTACTGTTGAAATTACCTTCATGTTATTTGCATTATGTGATATTTTTCCCTCTTATAAACTGTATGTTTCTTGGGAGAATAAATTGAATTGAATAAATAATAAACATTTGCACACGCAAATGCCAATAGTAAATATTTATGGATACGTAGATTTATAGTTAGCCCAGCAGACTAAGGGCTGCTTTTTCATTCGGAGATGATCGACAGATCAGGTTCAGTTAATAGATCATAGCCAATCAAATCGCTAGTTCCCTAGCAACGAAACCAAGATTAGTAAATCTGGGAATTACCTCGGATTCAACAACCGGCCCTAAGAGAACCGTCGCTATCTGTAAACGGTTAATAGTTTGAAAGGCGTCCTATTTCTCCCCCTCCCCAGCGTCCCTGGGTCCGACGGCGAAGACCTACAGATGAGCGCTAACTATGGACTGACTTAGCTTTTTTTCCATTTTTTTCTGGTTGGTGGGTCGTATTTCTGAGCGTTTGGTGATCATCCTTGATATTTTTTTTATGTTTTTAGGATTTTCCCCCTATTATTTTATTTTTTTTTATTTCCCCACCCCCACCCTCTCAAATTCTAAATGACGTAAAAAAAATAAAAAAATTCAAAAAATTATCCAAACTACTCCGTGTTACCCGCAAATGTCTTTTTCCGTTTTTCAAAATCCGCGGACACGCGCACAGTCTAAACGGAGGGTCGCATCAAAAAAAGATGTTCCTACCAATCTTTCTAGAATGAGCTCCCATGGTCCCAAGGGCTATTGTAAAAAATTAGAAAAATTCATTTCACCCCCTTGAACTCAAACATTTTTTGCCTCCCCCTTCCTCTCTTCGAGAAAAAAGTCAAAACAATAACATATTTTTTGTTTTTTTAAATTTTTTTTTCAATTTTATTTTCCTAATTTTTTTATTTATTTTTTATTTTTCAGGGAGCTGATGCCCCCCCCCTGAACATTTTTTGGCGAAAATTTTCTGCGTACGTTGTCACCAATTTCTTTCCGAAATTCCCTCCCATTTGCTATGTAGCTTTCGGGGGGTAGTGAGGAGGGGAAAGGGGCGATTTTTCAAAATCGAAACGCCTGTCATCTATAACTGCAAAGGAAGTTCTCAAATAGGTCTTCAGGAACGGAGATACGGAATTCCCCCTCCCTTCTTTTTCACCCCACCCCTCCAAAATTTCCACCATATACCTCAGAATTTCCAGTTCTACAAAATGCTCATTTTGAATATTTCGTCTGACGATGCCTAAACTCAGCGCCCATATACGCACTGCTTAATTAATAAAAATCACTGGTTATTGGAAACCAAGAAAACTGAAATTTCTTAAACTTATAGTTATCTGTAACAGTTACTCTGAAAAAATTGTCCGCTGAGCTTTTCGCAGTGGAAAAGTGCTCAGCTGATGCAGTGAAGAATGCTACGCGTCTACGCGCATAACGATACGCCGTATCTTTCAGTGGTCAGCTGAGCACTTTTCCACCGCGGAAAACTCAGCGGACTATTTCTTTCGTGAAACTGTTAAAGTCGACCATCACTTCCCCAAATTTCAGCTTTCTTAGTTATAATTTATCAACGCATATTTTTCGCATGTTTAAACGTGACGCTGAGGTACAACCCCCCACCAAACAGTCAGCTGATTACCTTTTTTCGTTTATTTACATAGTAATAAACCCGCAAACCAAGTCTCAGCTTTCTTAATATTTTTTTTATTATAATTGTACGTGTGTGGGTGGCTGCCGCGGCTACACCCACCGCTACCATGGAAGCTGATCTTCATCTCGTTCATTAGCAACACGAAATAAACGCTATCCACAAATTTCATATTTCTTAAAATAATTCACTCCAAACGGCAGCTGTCTCCCAGCTATTATTTCAATTGACAGCAACGAGAAAATCGTCTAAAATTAAAAAAAAAATTCACAAGTTTCCTCCATCATTCCCCTTTGGCCACGTGCAACCCTTATGCCTATAATTTTTTCGCTGCTATTGTCTTTCCTAATGCCGTTCGTGTACCGAATGCCGAATCGTCCCAAAACACATATGTATTTTTTAATGAAAATCGAATTTTTTAAATGAAAGCCACGCGGCGACTGCTCAAATTTTTCATCATTCTTGTCAGAATTTTCATATCTTTCACTGGTCTCAAAGGCATAAACGAGAAAATCGTCACCTGAAATCTGTCACCATCTGCCAGTCTATTATACGAATAATTAGTTTGGATCGAGCTTGGAAAATTTTGTGATTTTGTCAGGTTTGAGAAGTTGAATTTGGAATGCCTTCACTTAGATGAGAGATATCTTGAAGCGATGTTGATGTTTCAAGGAGAAATCGAAATGCTGCGAGACAGATATAATGAAGAAAGGCAGACACCCCAATTACCCAGAAATATGCCACCAGTTGCTGGTAGAGTCATGTGGATAAGACATTTCTACAGTAGAATCGAAGAACCTATGAATGTGTTCAAAACTAAAGATAGGGTAATTAAAACTTATCTGTTTCATTTAGCTTCTCAAATATTGATTTTTCAGGTAATAAGACATGCAAAAGTTCAGAAATGCATCCAGTTGTTCAATGCTTTGTCCATGGTGTTTGTTCATTACGAAAATATTCACCATGACGCGTGGTATACGTTTTCTGGCCAGGTTCGTAATTGTCTGATGGCACCAATTCTAACGAAACACGACAAGACTAGGAGATATCATGTCAACTTCGACCCGTACATTGCTGAAGTTATAAGAGAAGCGGAATACATGTATAAACTCGATCTTGGTAAGTGATTCAATGGAGCTAGGCTCCCTTCGAAGGTGTATGAAGGCAAACCAAAATACAAACACAACTTTTTCTGGATTTCAAAATTTGCAGAAAATCAGTCTGGATAAAGTGTTTGTTTCACTTAAAATCTACTACGAAATCCAACTTCATTCAACTTCATGTCACTGTCAAAATAACCAGATGTGAATGTTGAAAATATTTGAGTTGTAAAAGTAAGGGCACTTATGTTGCCAATTCAAAAATGTGTATGAGAAGATCCAAATATAAATCCAGTCCCATAACTCATAGTCTAGTCTACAAGAACTATTTTGGTGAATTTCTCTTCAAGGGCACCGAAAATTATGATCCAGGGCTCATTCGATTCGGAATGACCTCTAGAAACTTTTTGAAAAATTTCAAGGTGCGCCGGCAGAAAATTGCAAAAGTTATAAACAATTTAGTGAAAAAAAGAGGAGGGGGTTTGGTCTTTTGCAAATATCTCGGAAACCATTGAAGGTATCCAAAATTTGACAAAAGATCCTGAAATAGGGGAAAATTTCCTAAAATAAGTTTTATTTCCCGGAACTCTACCACCAATATTTAGAATTTTAATTCAGAGGCGAAAATAGCGCTAAAAGCGGGTGATGAGAGTCCCGCGTGCGCTAACTGATACGGACCCTTGAACAATAAAAATAATTTTAACCCATTAAATATCAATATTAAGAAATAAAAAAAATCCACTTTCCTTTTAGACACTTGAATAAACAAAAATCTATGGAAAAAAATGTTTCCCGTAATTGTTTTATTACATATTAATTAACTAGTTTTTCCAAGTTTCAAGTTTACATACAAACCCTGATAATTGTTATACTGATAAATTCTAATTAGTTTCACTTCTTGAAGCTATTCTTGGAAGGCTTTAAGGAAGATCCCCATTGGAAAAATAAAAAAATGTTGATTTTCCACTTTGTTACTAACAATCTAAGAGACTGAAAAATGCAAATTAGGCTATGAAATACTTTTTTTTCAATATTCCAATTTGTTCGTATTTTAATTATTTAAAGTTATATAAAAATTATTTTTTCAAATTTCTTACTCTGATTGTTTAAATAATTGTTCAATTGCATTATATGATATTTGAATTTTTGTTTTCGGAATTTACATTTATTATTTATTTAATTGTTATTAACAATTGCATTGTTTATGAGATATTTGAATTTTTGTTATCGGAATTTACATTTATTATTTGTTTAATTGTTATTAACAATTGCATTGTTTATGAGATATTTGAATTTTTGTTATCGGAATTTACATTTATTATTTGTTTAATTGTTATTAACAATTGCATTGTTTATGAGATATTTGAATTTTTGTTTTCGGAATTTACATTTATTATTTATTTATTCATCCCAAGAAACATTTCTGTTTATAGAGGGATTAAGTTTTAACATACATTGTATAAAGACAATAGGTACAACTATTAAAAAAAAAATGTTATAGATGAAAATAAAAGTATTGTAAAACAATCTACCATTGGAGTTCCCCAAGGTTCAGTATTGGCTCCAATTTTTTATTCGATCTATGAAGATAGTAATAAATTTGATAGGTACTTTACTATTCGGCCAAAAATACAACAATTTTAGAAAATAATATTGAAAAAGATATTCAAATGTTTGAATAATGGATAGATGAAATGAATCTAACCAATAATTTAGAAAAAACTGTTTATATGATTTTCAAACAAAAAAATGTTACCAAAATAAAATTAAAAAATCGATTATTCCTTTAATTGGAGCAATAAGAAGAATTGACTTTCTGAATAGTCAAATTCAGAATCTCATTTATAATGCCTATAGTGTCTCACATATTAGATATTTAATAACAATATGGTCAGCTTGTAGTAAAAACCAAAAAAGTATCATTTATCGTTTGATGAATAAAGCAATAAAAGTAATTTTTAAAAAACCATGGGAAACTCCTTCTTCAAAATTGTACGAAGAAATTTCACATTAGATAATCTAATAAAATTTGAAAGAGCAAAATTTGCTCACAAAGTAACAAATAATTTACAAAAAAGTAATAGTCATTTAAAAAAAAAATCAAAATTACATGACCATAATATCAGAAATGCAAATAACTTCCATTTGAATAACATTCATTCAAATAAAGGCAAAAACAATCCAGTATCTAGCTCTATAGAAACTTACAATAATTTTTCAGATGATATAAAAAAATCAAAATCAATATATATTTTTTCGAAAAAACTCAAGCAAAATTTGTTATCATACCCTGATGTTCATCAAACTATTATGCAAAGTTGTTATAATTGTTATATTTAAATGATTTTAAAATTATTGACACTTGTAATTATATATAATGTATTATTATCTTCCTTACACCAGAACTTGTTCTGTTTGGAAGATGTATTTTTCAATAAAAAAAAAATCTGTGAAATATGAGTAAATAAGTCATATCAATCAGAAAGAAACAAAATAAAAACAGTCAAAGGTGAAACATTGTGATATTATGGGAAATCAACTGTTGAGTATACAATTTCCAAGTTCATTTATAAATTTAGTTTTTGTCCTAATTTCTTTTATTGCCTGTGGTATTTTATTATATATGTCAATTCCCTCGTAAAAAATAGACGTTTATCCAAAGTTTGATTTGAAAACGTAATGCCTTTATTTTATTTTACATTTCTTGTTTTATGGTAATGCATATTCGAAATATGATCAAAAGTAAGATCCGAATGTTTTTTTCCTGTATCAACACTATCAACATAGTGGATGAAAATTGAAATTTTAAATTCATATAATGAACGAAGATTTAGTAAGTTATTAGATTTATATAATTTTGTTGAGGGTTCTAAAAAGGGCAATTTGTATATGCATTTTATAGCTTTGTTCTGCAAAGTTTCTAGTGGTTTCAGTTAGCAATGAATATTATAATCTTCAAAATCATCTCTTGAAAAAAAAATTATTGCTTAAATACTCATTTTTTTTGCTACCAAATATAATATAATTTTTTTATAAAATAAATGACACATGGTTGATTTTGTTATTTTTTGCAGTATTTAAAAAAAATTGTATAGTGAAAATTCATTTGTTTATTGGCATCAGAGGCAACATTCATCACTGGTTTGAAAATTTTTTGAATAATCGACAACAGTATGTTTGCATTGAAAATAGTTATAGTCAATATAGAAAAATCAGTTATGGTGTACCACAGGGATCTGTTTTGGGGCCTGTTCTTTTTTGATTTACATCAATTCTATTTCTTTTTTGGATTTAAAAGGATCTCTAAAATTATTTGCAGATGATACAACTATAATTTATTCAGGATCCAATACAGACACTCTCAAAAAAAGTATCCAATGCGACATTAAAAATATTCTCTCATGGTTACAGAATCATAAATTAACCTTAAACTTTTCCAAGTCCTCATATATGTTTATTGCAAAACGAAAAATTAATGACCAACTCTCACACCATTAATCTTTTATAAAAATCAAATTGAATACAAAAACTGTATAAAATTTTTAGGACTCTATATTGATGAATGCCTCAGTTGGAAAAAACATATTGAAAAAATTAAAAAAAATCTCTCCAATTATCGGCATACTTTACAAGATTAGAAACTATATATGTCGTAAATATTTGATGAATATATATTATTCCTTCATATATTCGCAATTACAATATTTGATATCTATATGGGGATCCGCGAATAAATCTGTATTGAAACCTTTGAAAAAACTCCAAAATAAATCAATAAAATGTATTCACAAACTTCCCCATCTTGAACCAACAAAAAATTTGTACAAGCCAAAAAAAATATTGAACTTGGAATCTCTTTACAAATTATCAGTATGTTTGTTTATTCATTTAAGCCGTATGTACAACACTTGGATGTAAAAATAGAAACAAAGGAAGTCAACAACATCACACTTGATTTTACCGTACTGATGAGAGCTTAAGCTCGAAACACGTGTCTACGGTTGCAGAACATTTTGAGGGTTATACCCAATAATTTTTCTACTTATATTTTCATATATTGCCCCTCGCTAAATCCACCCTTATTTGTATTTTCCTGGGTAGGATTGTCACGCTGGTAGCTATAGCTGCCTCCGTGGCGACGTTAGTTGTTGCCTTGTAAGCACAAGATCTTCTAACCGAAGCCACAAATGTGTGGTTGGCTTCCTGTTGTTGACTTCCTTTGTTTCTATTTTTACATCCAAGTGTTGTACATCATCGCACTTGATTTTACCGTACTGATGAGAGCTTAAGCTCGAAACACGTGTCTACGGTTGCAGAACATTTTGAGGGTTATACCCAATAATTTTTCTACTTATATTTTCATATATTGCCCCTCGCTAAATCCACCCTTATATATATATATATATATATATATATATATATATATATATATATATAAAATAGTTAAAAGAGTATGAGGAACAAAGGGAGCACACTATGATGAAAGGAACTCTTCCATTGTATAAAACAAATTGTTCAATAAATATTCCTTCAAAGCTTTTCGGAATTTGAAGTAGGATACTTCTTGTTTGATATTAAAGAGTAAGTGATTGTATACCTTAATCCCATTTTAGAAACGGGGCCATTCTGGCATATATTCAAGTGCGTACAGATGATGGCTAAACCTTGTTGGGTAATTGTGTATGTCATTATGACAGGGAATGATATTTCTGCTTTTGTGTAATTAGCAAGAGATTTCCAGTATGTATATGCAGCATAATGGAAGTATTTTTAATTTTTTGAAGAGAGGTCTGCACGATTCTCTTTGATTTTTCTTCAGCATTGCACGTATGCATTTCTTCTGGAGCACAAATAGTTTTTGTACTGAAGAAGACATGCCCCAGAATAATATGCCATACGATAGTCGAGACTGTATTTCAGCAAAATAAAATTTTTTTAGAACATGAAGGTTGAGCACTCTGTGATTTGATACAGCTTACAGTTCAGAGTTTTTCTTGTATTGCTTATATGTGGTTTCCAGTCAAGTGTGTCGTTTATAGTTATACTTAGAAATTTAATATTGTGACATTTCTCTAGAGTCATTTCCCCTAAATTTATTTCTATGTTTTCGGTGTTCTCTGTTTTGTGTGGTAAATCAAAAATTGGGAAAACCATGGAATAATTTTTTCCATGAGGTTATTACATGCTTGTTGATGGAGATTGAGTGAGTGTTTTCATACCAGTATAGAGAGATCATCAGCATATAATGTTAATTTGAAAGGTGCAAGATATTTTACGATATCTGCTACATAAATTTAGAACAAAACTGGCGCAAGCACACTTCCCTGAGGGACTCCAACTTCCACATGGGCCAGACGAGAACGAGATACTATGTTTCGACCTCCTTCTTCATTGCAAGATATCTGAACGTATTGCTTTCTATTTGTCAAAAAGGACCTGAACCAGCTTAACACAGGACCTCTAATTCCATATGACCAAAACTTATCAAGCAGCCAATCATGTGGAACACAATCGAAAGCTTTACTTAAATCACAGTATATAATAATAATAATAATAATAATAATAAAGGTCTTTATTAATCAGAAAAATAAACAGAATTATCTAAAGATTATACAAATGGACTTTTTTTGCATCTAAATCATTGAGAATATTATTATAGGTTTCTATTGTTGCTGTAGGTGTAGATTTTGATTTCCTAAGCTTAAATCTTGCAATGAAGGAGTTTAGCCTCTCAAGCATGCAGTATTCAAAGAGTTTGGTGTGAAGTGGGATTACTTTCGCCATTTTGAGAGCATCAGGGAACGTACCTGTTTCTAAGGAAAATTTATTATGTTAGTTATGGGTTTTAACAGCTCATTTTTTAATTCTTTTATAATATTGTTGAGTAGGTCATCAGGCCCAAAGGAACGTTTATTTTTGAGTTTTGAGAAAATTGTTAGCATTTCTTCCTCAGTGAAAGGAAGTATAACCATTGAAGAAAGATGCAGTTGAGGCTATGTTCAAACTTATTGTGGTCAATGTATGTATATTAGAAAATATCGCATATATGTCATTTATATTAAAATTTGATAGTTTTCTTGCATTGAAATCAACTAACCTGTAATTGTGTCTCGTTTTGATATCTCTTCTTGCTCTTTTAATTTGTCCCCTATTACCTTCACTGTTGATGTTTCTCCATGCGTCCTTTTGAAACTTCTGGGGGAGTCCACAGATGAAGTGGTAGCACTTGAACGTGAGCTGAAATAGAATTATCATTGACTTATATTAAAATTATCCATAGATAAGGTGCGTTATATCAAAAACTATTGCTAATAACATTGAAACAATAGAATTCCTACCAGACGATGAGAAGTCAAAAACAAAAAAAAATCGCAATATCGACATAAAATATGTAATAAGTTTGGTGGGTCAATAACAATTTACTTTGGAGGTTAGTTGGGGTTACAAAAATTGAGTAAAGTATGAAATTCAGAGATCTTAGTTCAAGTCTTATTTGGAATCTTAAAATAATATTTGATAATAACAGGGGACTTTCGAAAAATTATGAGAACATACTTGTTTCGACAAATAATAATAATAATGTCACAATGGGCTGAAGGACCTAGGTCAATGGCCTATTGGATCAATGTAATTGGTTCAATAAAGTTCATTTATTATATGTTTATTTAATAATAATACCTATTCTATTCCCTTCTCTACCTCCACAGGCTGTGTCTTGGATACAAAACTCATATAGGAGTGTTTATGAGGGAGTATTAATATTATTACATTACTATTATTATATCACATCATATAAATTTCAAAATATAATCTGTGTATGAGTATTATAAATTTAATATCTTACCTCACTGCAATTTCAATAGTACTAGTGCAAGAAACTTGAAGAGTAACACCTGAAACATTGTCCTTGTTTTCAATAAAAAGTACTTCCAAGTTATCATCCATTTCGATGCGTTGGGGAATTCATGAAGAATTCTGAAAAAAGTGTAAAATAGTTTGCATAATTTCAGAAGTAACACTATAAATTATCAGAAAAATTGCGAAATTCGCGCTGGTATGAACGAGACTTTAAGTTTCAGGATTCCTACCTAGTACCATATGTTGTTAGGTTAGATTTTGTATATGACTCACCTTTCTTGGGTGGAAACTTCATCATGTTTTCGTAAAAAAAGGCTTGGAAGTGCATTTGGTTTCAACAACATTCGACTACCCTGAATATATACATCGTTTGGAGAAAAATGTTTGCTACAAATGACATTTTTTTCACCCAGATGCTCCGCGGTAGGATCTCTTCCCAATGCTCTGATCCAAATGTCATGCATTGCTCTTTGCTCTCGTCAAACTAGAAATAATGTGCATAAGTCAGACATGAAGAAATAATAAGTATTAGTAGGTACTCAGTTTTATCAACGATATAATATTCCATTTACTTACTAAAAATAATGGATTCCAGGAATTTTTCCTTTGTTTCCACTCCATAGCACCAAGCACGTCATCATAGTAAAAATTAAAAACTGTAATTTACCACAGAAAAACTCGAAAACTAATAACACAATACACACTACTGACAAAGTACTAATATGTAAACCACATTTAAAATGACCACATGACCACAATAAAATAAAACCGTCCCTGCCAAACTCCAATCCCTTCTCTTTGAACAATAGAAACTATTAACGCTGTTGAACGATCTAAAGAATTCGACGAAACTTTGAGCACGCTTCGCACTTTCACAGTAATGCTAGATCATCTTTGCCCGAATCGCAACAACAAAGATAAAAGTTGCTGAAATTTGTCATCGCTGTAGCTGGTTATGAGCATGCGCATTGGCGCAATCATTCGACTTTTTATAACACTTTTCAGACAAAACGTAGACGGGATTAGCGATCTAGAGTAAGTATATATAATATATATCTATGCTCGCAACTGTCATTTATTAATTTGTTATAAACATTTAAATAACAAAAAACGTATTTTTTCAATTGTTTTGCTTATAAAATAAAAACTGACAGCAATCTGGTTGCTCAAATGGAAAGGATTGTAGATAATTCAAATACAAGCAGAATTGGATGTTTTACGACCCGGTCGGATAATTAGCAACGGAGAAAAACTGGAAAAACGGAAAATTTTGCAATTTTTTGAAAAATTCATAACTCCGACATTTTTGAAGGAGTAGGATTCACCTTCCTCAAGGAAGTATTGAATCATGTGTAGTTTATGTGTTTACGAAACTGGCACTGTCGGTTCGTTAGTTTTGGCACAATTGCATTTTTTTTTTTGCATTTTCCACCCTTTTCGCACCATTGTAGCGCAAAATGAGAATATACGTTTTGTGGTACTGTACTTTCAAAATTTGTTTCAGGATTTGAAATCAAGCTATCACTATTGCATCCAGGCACCCTGCAAGATAGTGCAAAAAAAATTCAAATTGCAATTGTGCCAAAACTAATGATCCGTCAGAGCCTGTTTTGTGCACACATAAAGTGCACATGATTCAATACCCTATTTCTTGAAAAATTACGGAGTCATGAATTTCTGAAAAATTCGTAAAATTTTCCGTTTTTTCCGGTTTTCTTCCGTTTCCAATGATCCGATCGGGTCATATAAAACATTTCATTTTGTTTGTACTTCAATTATCTACAATTCTTTCTTTTAGAGCAGCCAGATTGCTCTATTAGTTTTCATTTTTGTTATTTAAATATTTACAATTTAACACATGACAGTTGCGAGTAGAAAATATAACAGAATGTAACTACGGACTATCTTCATGTAATGGCACAGTCCTATTATAATTGTATTGCTTTTCTAAATGGTCAACATTACTCAGCCAAAAAACTAAAAAATTCTCGAAATCAAACTAGAATAAATCTCAATTCTGATAAGTGAAGTAAAGAATGTTGAAATAGTATATTTTTTGATGACCCTGGTAAACTAAATACTGGTTTGAATCATAACAGTGTTGCGTTTCCAAAGGCATGATATATTGAATCCAAATCACGAGAATAAACTTAAAATATTTTCAATTTGTGATAAATTACCCTAATTTTCTGTTTCTGTAACTACTTTTAAAATCACCCTGTTTCTCCGAAACTGATCATACGATTTGATTGTGGTCCATTCGAAGTGTTACCAACACATCGTGATCTACAACATACTAGAGTTTCATTGAATTCCGCAACCAACCGAAATCCCATGTATTCCGTGAGGGGTCCTTTGGGTAATTCAGATGAGTACTAGCATTGTTTATATAGAAGTGAGATAGTTAGCCTACCTTATGGGATTTATATTGGATTCAAATGGATGCGACATGTAGATGGCGACAGTGATCTCGCATCCAAGTCATGTGGTAACTTCAGTGATCTGGCCTCCAAGTCATGTCGTAACTTGATTGAAACAATGGGACAGCATTGAAATCAGGGTTTCTTGAAGAAAACTGCATTAAAATGACGTCAAATATTCATGTTAATAACTAATCACGTTAGATGAATAGAATAGAATAGAATATGTTTTATTTTCTTAAGAAAGTACATGCTATACTGTTGTTCAGTCTATGTTGTTTGATCAAAACGAGTTTGTGGAAAACTTCCAACAACTTTATTCAACTCAATGACATTAACTAATTTGACAACTTGTCATCCCCTATCTCCATATCGGGTGAACACTACATTTCCTCCACACTTCAAATATATGCCATGCTGGGTTAACTCACAAAAATCAAAACTTTATTCAATTGTGAAAATAAAGAAAAATATGTATCTTCATTCCGTAACAAAATCCTTCAGATAATCAGGACGTCTTCGTAATCTTTTATTTTCAGTTGTTTCAGAGCGTCTCTCTTCTTGTTCTTCAACCTCAATTCTGTCATGAGTCTCATTCTCTTCGATATCTTTGATTCCTCCCATGTCTTCTATATAAGGTAATGCGGGTTTTGATGGAATGTACTTTTGCAAGTTCCTATTTGGCAGCTGGTTTCTCTCATCCGCAGCTGGACATGTTCCATTAGTTTGAGAAATATAGAACTTCTTGAGAAATGAGCTGTTCCTGACTACCTGTTTTCCTTCTCTCTCTGCAGTTATCTGGTTTCCTAATATCCTTACAACCTTATATGGTTTAGGGTCATAGGTTGTACTGAATTTATTAATTTTTGGCTGTTTGCATAAAACTGTATCTCCTATATTAAAAAAATGGTTTTTAACTGATCTTCTTCTGTCGGCGTCGCTCTTCTGTTTCCGTTTATTTTTATCTCTCTCTCTCTCTCTTCAATTTTTGTCCGTCGGATTCCATTCGGCAGGGTAGGACAAGCCCTGCTGCGAGAACTCCGTTCTCATCCGGCCTTTAACCGGCGTAGACAGCAAGGTTTTATCAGCGGAATGCAGTTGTCTTGCTCTAGGCAATACTGCATCCCATATTTTACACTTTTTAATTTTTAACAAAACACTTCATATTTAATCTGTCGAATGCACGTCTTTAAGACTGCGGACATCACACACATTAACCTGACTTCCAGCACAAGACCGCCGTCTGACCTCAACCACTGCCGGAAGTCGAATTATATTTTTATCATTCATTACTTTTATTTTCCCTGGATTAGTTTTTTGGTTGAATAACATTGGTGAGTAGTCTTGATTGGCATTCCAAAAATTACCTCAAATGGTGTCATTTCGGTAACTGAGTGTTTCGTAGCTCTGTAATTGAGTAAAAAATTGTCAAGTTAAGATATTCTCCCGATGGGTATGGGCCGGCAAAATCTATGTCGAGTACTTGTCAAGGTCTCATTGGTAGTTCAGTCATCACTAGTGGATCTCGTGTCTTATTGTCAGCAACGATTTGACACTTGTTACAGTGCTTCACTTTTTCCTCAGCTAATTGGTCAATTCGTGAAAACCAAATTTTGCTTCTAAGAAGCTGTTTAGTTTTAACAATGCCCATATGCCCACGGTGAGCTAGCTGTATGCATCTTGTAACAAGCGATTGCGGAATTACTATACGATTATTCCTCAGTAAAATTCCATTGTTTACTGTCAGTTCGGAAATTATTCTCTTGTATTGATGGACATCTTCTCCTTTCCAGTAAGACTGGTTAAGTTTATTTTCTTTCAACAAGCAAATCACTTATTGCAAAGTTATATCCTCTTTTGTTACTTCTCTGACTTCATCGAGTGAAAGTGCTTTAGGTACACTCGATTCCGTAATGAAGTTGATGTATTCTTCAACAACCGCTGACTTTTTTTCATCCAATGAAGTTTGTTGGAGAGGACGACGGGACTAATAATCTGCTGGATTGTTGACACCTTTTTGATGTTCTACGGAGAATTCATAATGCTGTATTCTCAGCCTGAGACGTTCAAGGCGTGCTGAAGGTATCAAAGTGGGTTTTTGTAGGATGCTCACTAAAGGCTTATAGAGGTCTATTCTCGAGTTCATGCGAAATCATTTTCAAACGTTTGAAGTAATATAGAGCGATACAAACACCGCGCGTTGGACAGAGATACAACATTGAATTTGTATACGTTAAAACTCGAGAATAGACTCCATGGTCAGTGTGCAAAATGAATTTGGTTCCAAAAAAATATATATGGAAATGTTCCATGGCCCAAGTCACAGCAATCATTTCCTTTTAAATTTGACTCAATCTCTGTTCTACTTCAGTGAGGCTTCTACTTCCAAATGCTACTACCTGAGTTGGAATGTCTCCTTGTGTTAAAATTGCACCCAATCCACATGGACCTGCATCTACATACAGATGTATTGTTTTTAAGACATCAAATTAAACTAATTTGTGTGCTTCTTTAATTTGCAGTTTCAAATTTTCGAAAACTTCATCGTGCTGTTTCTTTCATTTCCAAGATGTTTCCTTCTTCAGTAGGTTTCTCAAAATCTGGGTATTGCTGGCTAAATGTGGTAAAAATTTGCCTAGATAATTCAACATTCCAAGAGCACTTCTGAGTTCTGTGATGTTGGTGGGTGGTTTCAGTTCAGTTAATGCTTAGAATTTAGATGGGTCTGGAAATATACCCTCATCAGAAAATATGTATCCAAAAAACTTTAATTTGTTTTGTTTGAAAGAACATTTTCCTTTGTTCAGAGTTAGGCCTGATTCGGAAATACGTTTCAATACTTTGTGAAGTGTTGCATCGTGATCAATTTCCGTTTTTCCAAACATCAAAATGTCGTCGCTAACATTGAATGCTCCAGGTATATTGACTAATACCTGACGTATCGTATCTTGGAAAATTTCAGCCGCTGCGTTAACTCCAAAATTCAATCGTTTGTATCGGAAGAGTCCCAAATGTGTTGAAAATCTTGTAAGAGCTCTAGATTCTTCGTCCAACACCAACTGATGATAACCATCGTTAAGATCAAGCTTACTGAAGAACTTTGCACCGTTTATTGAAGTTATGATATCATCTATCGTTGGGGTTACACGTCGGATACGTTTGAAGGCTTTGTTTGGGCAACCCATGTCAATACAAAGTCGGATTGCTTTCAGGTTATGGGGTTTTGGTACAAGGTGTAGGTGTATTCACTTTTTCTATGATGTCTGCCTGTTCCAATCTATGCAATTCCATTTCTACCTAGTCTCTGAAGTGAAATGGTATACGCCTATGTTTTTGAGCAACTGGTGTTATTGATTTATCTTGATAAAGGTGCACTTGCAAGTTTTTCACCAATACCTTCAAATAGTTCTGGATATTGTTTTTCTATCGTTTCTGTTTCAATGGTGTATGATCTGTTCAACAAACCCAAATCGATAGCAGTGTTGAATGATAAAAGTGATGCTGCTTGTCCATCAATTACAAATATTTTTGCTTCAACTACACGATCTGTGTACGACATTGTACTTGAGAATTCTCCTGATATTGATAAACATTTGTTGGAATTATATGGAAATATTCTCGTTTCACAATCACTTAGTGGAGGTTTGTTAATAAGACCTTCATAAGTTTTCCTGCTAATGATATTGACTGTTGATCCGGAATCAATGGTAAAAATTACAGAATTTTTTTCCACGATAATATTGACTTTTGGAGAGCTTATTCCATCAAAATTTCGGATGTTAAAACATTCTTCATCACTGCTGTTATTTTCTACGGCTGTACTATCTGTTTTGTCGATCTATGATGGCCTGATGTACCTGCTTTATTTTCATAATGTTGTTTTGGTATGTTGAAGCTCCAACGTTTTCATTAGTTAGTTTTGACATACAAACTTTGAAAAAATGTCCTGTTTTGCCGCAATTTCTGCATACTGATGATTTTGCAGGGCATGTAAGTTTCCCATTTTTGTGCCACGGGTTACCACAATTCAAACACTGTTGATTCGTATTTGAATGATTCTTATTATAGTTTCTGTGTTGATAGTCTCTCTCAAATTGTACGGGTTGTGACACAAAACTTTGTTCTATCGAAACTATCCCTTTGTTAGTAGCTTCAATGGTTCTGCCATGTTCAAGAAGTTTCCCAAGTAAAGGCTGTTCTCTCAAACCAAATTTTCTCAATTCGCTATCAGTAGTGCTAAGTATGATTTGACTCTTTATCTCGTTCTCCTGTGAAAATTTCGAAGTCTGTGTTCGTTCTTGGGGTGAAATATGCTGTCAGTTTTTCTTTAGCAATCTCGTATGGATCTGGTTGTATACCTGTAGCAGTTTGGGAAGCGAGAGCAGGAATGTCTGGCAATGAGTTATACAGATCGAAAGCATCATCTCCGATCAAATGTAGAAGTTGAGCTTTCTTGCGTTCCGATGATGTGATGTTAGCAGCTATGATATAGTTTTCAAATCTTGCTATCCATTTGTTCCAGCGAATGCCAATGTTTTGTACATCATTATTGATGTCCAGCGGTTTGATGCCTGCTGACTCCATGCTGTAGTTGTTGTGATAATTCTCGTCGCCAAAATGTACTGTTGTTCAGTCTATGTTGTTTGATTAAAACGAGTTTGTGGAAAACTTCCAACAACTTTATTCAACTCAATGACATTAACTAATTTGACAACTTGTCATCCCCTATCTCTATATCGGGTGAACACTACACATGCTGTATGGAAAAAGTCAAAAAAAATACAAAAGATTGGGAAACATATCTACAGAGTGAAATACAAGCAGTTTGTTTCAAGACTCCAGTCAAATAAAAGATTTACACAAATAAAAAGTATCAACTGAAAACAATTGAATGAAGTAAAAAAATACTTTCTCTCAGAAATGATCGAAAAACTCTTCAATAGTATGAAAGCTATGCTGAACAAGGAGCTCTTTCAATTTCTTTTTGAAAATGTATAGTCCTAGATCCCAGGGCCATCAGACGTTACTTATTTTCAAACGAACGAAATATGTGAAGTGTTAGTATGTACTATGTTCACATGCCTATCTACTAGCTTGTCCAAATGACCATTCTTCAGATATTAGGGAATCAAGGTACGTAAAAACACTACTCACTTCGTTGAATTACCAGTCTACAGATTTGTTTCTGTAACCTATGGTGGGTTAGTGGACAGAGTAACTAGCTACCACCCCGGAGCTCCAAGTTCAAATCTCGTCTCCAACATTTTTATTTTAAACCCAACAGACGCATCACACTAGGGTTAGCCATCTCGGTTGGAAACGGCTTCGACTCTGGGAGGATTCTTGTTCGAAACGAAATTCAAAAGAAAACAGAATTTTAGTAAATGAAGATTTTGTTAAGTTTTCCGATATTCAATCCCAAGAACTTCACTCGTGTGACATCGAGATTACTGGCGTTCCAAATGAAATATTTTCACAAGTTTTCTGGGGGTTGTGAAATCGCAGGCACCGTGTTTTATCCACATTCAAAAATAAAAGGTTAGCCAAGAACCAGTTGATAACTTCAGATATGGTGCTCTCACAATTTGCTCTTATGTAGTTCTCATGAGGACTGGATATAATTAGTGATTAGTCTGCGTACATTATGATGGCTGCTGGCACCTGGAGCCTATCTATGTCGTTGATATAGATTATGAATAAAATTGGGACAAAGTACAGATCTTTGTGGAACACCCATGTCATTTTTCAAATACCCGGATGACTCATTCTTTACTGTGACACATTGCATTCTGTCACTAGGGTATGATCAAATCCAATCAAGAGGTGTACCTCTTATGCCATAATGGTAGAGTTCATCCAAGAGAATCGTGTGATTCACACAATCAGATGCCCTGCTGAGATGACACTCGCGTTTGGATCCAATACCTTTTCCACAGGCATTGACTAACTATATCTTACTTATATTTAAACAATGGTACTAGTTTCTATCAGATTTCTATGGGATTGCTTTTGGTTTACCTTCTACGCCTTCATTCACCAAACCATCTTTGAAACAACCTATTTCAGCTGTTCCGGACGTCGGTCAAGTGCTTGTCTTCTGCAAAGAAAAACTCCTCAATTCCTACGAAGTAGTAAAAGCATTAATTTTAAGAAACGATACTATTAGAATGAATATTCCTACACTTTTCCTACCGATGATGAGACCACAATTGCTGAAGATGGAGAATGCTTTCATGGAAGGTTTCTCTACGATAACGTGGACATCGATGAGGATACCCGAATTTTGTGCAGAAGTAACTAATATTCTCGACTATATAGAAATGTTTGTCAAAGAAGTGAGAGATATGAAGGAGGCCAGGATTGATGAAGTGCTAGAAACTCTGGCTAAAACATCTCTGGTCTATTTACCTGCAGATGCCATCAGCCCGAGCGAATTTGTGGAGAAAAACATCAAACACAGACAACGTATAGGTAATTTCAGATCATTGATCATTCTCATTCATCCCAAATATCATTAGGCCCAGCTGTAGATAAAAATAAGAGACCGTTTTTACACAATATAAAAGACATAAACGACCTGTACTACTTTTTATAAGATTGTTCGTAGATTAAAACCCTGGTTTTTGCCCCTGCAAAATCGCTTTGTGGGATTTTTTAAACGAAAAATAGTGAAAAAAATAACAAATTTTTAGGTTTTTTGGAAATATCTCAAAGATTATTCAAGGAATCGTTTTACAGTCAATAGAACTTTCGTAGAGATTTATAAAACCTACATACGCCAAGATCGGTGCATTCCCACTAAGCAAAGTAACATTCATTCAATATTTCAGTAACCTTTATTGGTAATGTGTAATGTTACATCAGAGTTTTCTGCTACCTTACTGCAAAAGTTCAGCAACTACTGAAACGGACGTTCAGCAATATTAAAAATGGTATATGCCATTATCAATAATTATTCCAGCTAGGTTACTGCAACATTGCATATAATGTACAAGAAAATTGCAAATGTGATATTAAAAATGACGTCTTATGACAATGTTGCAGCAACTACTGAAATGGATTGATGGATGTAATCTTTTATAATTAGTAATTGCGGCAAGGTTACCGCAACATAGAACATAAATCAGTAGAAAATAACATATTCAATATTGTTATATAGCAGCAACTTACCACCAATCTTGTATATTCCTTTCCATAACATAATAGTAAGATTTCATAAATTACTTTCCAGTAGGTTTGTTCACTACTGAAAGATTTTTGGATTTTCACTCCTTGCTACTAATATTGATAGAAAATGAATGCAATCTTTATGGGAGACAGATCAGTTTTGATATCTTGGAAAATATCATTCAGTATTGATGTGTCCTCTATGGAAATCAGATTCATCATTTTCTAGTTTTTAGAAACAAGCAGTGAAAACCCAAAAAATCTTCTGAAATGATACCAATTAAATATAGATTCAGTATTTTCATTCAAAACAATGAATAATTGTTTTTTATATGCCCATTTGAATCTTGGAGGTCAAAATGACAAAAAATTTATAATGAAACCTTTAATTACAATATCACAAAAAAAAACAAATATGTACTCATACTTATTAAAATGTCAAAATAAAAAAAAATCTGTTTGGCCTTATCAGGTACCTGAAACAAAATAATCATTGGATTGAATGTGCAGCTTAAATATCGTCAACTTGATCTACTACCTAACCCTGCAAGTAACGTGTTTTTGCGAATCCAAGCTATCACATTTATTTCAAATGCATCATCTTTGATGCATGGAAATGAATTTCTCACTGCATCTGAAACCAAAATATTATGAATAAATATAATTAGTCAACTCAACAATTACGGTCTTATTTTAATAAAGAATGTATAATTGAACTTGTCCTTGATTATGACACTATTGTGCTTACATATTTGCTTTATATTCAAATTGAATTTACTCAAGTTTCAAAATTTGTATAGATTTCAATTCTTTGATTCTGAAATTGTCTTTTTTTGCTGGTCCAATTGCAATACATGGCACAATGATTTGTTAAAAAACGTTCCAGACAACTTCCAACACAAGACTTTTCATTCAAGCCACCAATATATTAGTGCAACTAAAAGTCCCTTTCAAATTGACACTACTACCAGATTTATTCGCAATATAAGGAGAAAAAAACATTTTCCTACTAAACGCCGAATGAGCACACCAGACTATCCTAACCTAAAATAATAAATGATGTATCGCCTTACCTTACATGAAGATGCCTTAAATTTATTAGCATTATCCATTGTGCTGCTTCAACACTCATTGAACTCCTATTCAAAAATCAAAATTGCAGAAGAATATGTACTTCACTTAGGTACCTAAGTTAAGAACGAATAAAAGTATCCAACACGAAACCAACGCAAATGCACCACAGACCACCCATCGAAATGCACGACACACAACAACAATAAAATTTACAATAGCAAAATGGCGCGAGGCGCGTGCTTGTCTGGGATCTGGGTGTCGCCCCGTTAGGTGGCATCTCATCAAGACCGGGAAATTCAAAATTGGTTGGTTTCCTGATATATGAAATATTATTTCAAATGTCTATTAACAATACAAATAGCGTATGTATGACAAAAAGTTCTGATTACGTATACTGTAAAAAATGTCTAACTTTGCGATAGCGCAGTTGGATCGCGCCTAGCAACACCAGTGTTGCCAATTCCCAATACATAAATGGCAACTCTCGTATGAAAGTGAATCAAGTTCGACTTTTATAGCCTCCTCCCACTGATTTCTATCTTTCTTTTCTCTTATTTCGCTATAAGTTTTAGGCAAATTTGAATCAAAATGATTTGCCGACAGCATGAAATTAAAAATATCGTCATCAAGCTTTTCATTATAGGAATGAGATGGAAGTTACTAATTTTTCTGATTCGGTTTCAGATTTATTAGTTTTGAGACGAATTTCATCGTCCAACCTTTTGTTTGGCCTAGAAATACTGAAATTCAATTAGTCCACGTGCGACGAAGAACTTTTCAGACTGGATATTCCATAATTTGTAACCATTTGGTTCATATCCAACTAGTATGGCTTTGAATGATTTCTCATCAATTTTATGTTTTCTAGTTTTGTTAAGAACATAGGCAGAAAAACCAAATACCTTCAAGTGATGTATTTTAGGTTTTTTATTATGCCACAGTTCGTATGGCGTTTTATTCACTTGCAGTGCTTCGGTAGGAGACAAATTTATTAAATAGGTTGCTGTAAGTACAGCTTCTCCCCAGAATGATTTGTTCATATTGTCGTAAATGTTGAGTAATGCCCTTTCAATTGTTTTAGTGCATTGATCCATTCATCTTATTGTTTATTAATTCGTCCACGATATAAAAGTTCATTGTCATATGCGACCGACCTTGAAATTAGCGAAGTCGCGTGACGAGCTAAAATCGTTGACCGAATGATATAAACATATTTCCTTATATAAATACAAGAGGAATGAAACGAGGAGATAGTTGGTAATAGACTCCCATAGAGGAGAGGGCCCTGGCGCTCAGATAGCCTTATAGGCTAGGCCCTTTTGGCCTTAGCTCTACGTATTGTATAGTGATGGTTTTAGGTAAGAGTTATTTGTTCCCTATTATATTATTGAATGTCCCTTATTTTGCAATGTGTATATACTTTCCCCCGTATCCCAGTTGTTATTTAATAAATATTTATGTTCTGTTACTACCCCTTGATTTACTATAGCTACCCCCAAGTCGCATTTTGTATAAGGGAAGCAACCCCTTATACGGCTCAGGATGCTACCCTAGTAGCCCTAGTCGCGACTTGTCGTGAATTGGGGTTGATTCACGACTAACTAGGTAGATACTGATCATTCATAGATTCAAAACACTTCAGAAAAATGTAAAAACATTTATTTCACTATGTACAAATATGAGATTAAGACGATTAAAATTAATGAAGGAAATAATCAATAAAGAATTAATGAATTAAAGAATTGAAAAATCTCTCCTAGACTAGTTATTGATTGAATAAATAATTTTAAAAAGATCTTTACTTACAATACATATCGGCATTTACATTCAAGGAACATTTTCCTTCTATCTAATATATGATCTTCCAAACTCCCCCCATAGCCCTCACTAGCTGTGGGCACGGCAGAACTCTAAACTCGACGGTGGCAGTAATCATTGTCCGAGCTCTTTCTGTAATTGAACGATTCATTCGCTCTGCAACGCCATTTTGCTGTGGTGTGTGGAACTGTAAGGTGGTACGTGATTCCTTTTTGAACGCAAAATTCTCTGAAGTCATTCGATAGATATTCTCCACTGTTATCACAATTAAGACTGATAACTTTCAAACTGAAATGCGATTCACTTTTAGCCACATAATCTTTAAATGTGTGTAATATATCTGATTTGAAAGTGATTAGATATGTAACTGTATAGTGTGTATAGCCATCAATAAAAACTACGAAGTAATTTTCATTGTCTAATGTAGGTGGTGTTATAGGGCTACATTCATCTTTATGAATTATAAATTACGGTTTTCCACCATTAGGTTTTTGTTTAACCTTTGAAAATGGTAGTCTTCCATATATGCAAGATTCACACATCATTTTCCTTGGTTTTATTTGATCAATATGAGTAACATTTTCGATAATTTGGTCATTCTTCAATTGTTCGAATTTTGCTTTACTGATATGACCGTGACACGTTTATGCCATATTTTATAATAATTTCTACTACCCATTTTCATCAAGTTAGGGAGATTTGATATATATTTCATAATTTTTAAAATCACCTTTATGAGACCATTTGAATGCTCACCTGTTAATATGAGGTAGTCGTGACATAACACCTTCACACCATCACTATCGATAATGACAGTCATCCCTGCTACTTGAATGCGAGATACTGACAGCAAGTTATATGTAACGTCTGGGGAATACAGTACATTTTCCAGATTTCCGTCACTCCTAGGTTCGTCTTCACTTGGATGGTTCCCCTTCCGGTAGCTGCTATTGAAATCCCACTCTTTGCGACACTCATTTTCTTCTGTAGACATGAATATGTTGTAAAAATATCGACTCGATTCACAATGTGATCTGTTGCACCGGAGTCTAACAGGAAAATAATTTCACCCGATTTTTCATTGTTGAGACCACTCAAATTTCCAGCCATAAAAATGCCATAAAAACGCCTTTATCGTCTTCAATTGTCTGAATAGCTTGATCGTGCTTGGACGTTCTCTTTGTTTTTCTGTCATTTTCTTGTAGTGGTAACAATCCTGTTTCAAGTGGTTTCTTCCTCTGCAATGTTCACAGATTATATGTGAGACCTATGTGGAGATTTGTAGTATGTCTTCTTCATTCTTGTATTCCCTGTTCCTTTGTATTTCTTCTGTTTCTTGAATCTGACACCTGAGGTTCCTGGAATTGGTTGATTTCCCATCTGTAGTACTTTCAAATCTGTGCTATTATCAGTTCTTCTCAATTTAACTTCATGATCCAACAGTATTATTTTCACAAAAGCGATATTTAAGTTATCTTCTGTGTGGGTTTCGAGGGATGTTATGACTCCATCGTATGTAGAGGGAAGAGTCAGCAAGAGATGAGACACTTTATCCATTTCATATAATTTAGCTCCAGCGGAAATAAGTTCGGTTACAATTCCAACGAAACGAATGATATGCTGTGACAATTCTCCTTGTAGTTTCAAACTCAATAATTGTTTTCTCAAAGCCAGCTGAGTTGCAAGACTTCTTCGTTCGTAAATGACATCCAGGCTTTTTAGAATGTCTTTGGCAGAAAGTTCTTCTCTTGCGAAGCTCAGAAATGAATCATTCAAGTATTCAACTATTGTGCTCTTCGCAATCAGATTTTTCTTCCTCCAATCGTCATCTTGGTTCTCAATATCTTGGTCTATCCAGAACTTGTAGTTCAGCAAGTACTGATTTCACACGAAACTTCCAGACACTGTAACGTTCTCGTATATTATTTTTGAAATCCATTTCATTTACATGGATCACATTCACAATAACGTAAGTTCACTTTTGATTTTGATTTACGTACACTGGGCCCATAACCTGTGAGGATAGGGCATCAAATTTAAACGACCAGTTCAGGTAAACGCACTCTATTTATTTATATTCAGTTATTCACGCACACTTGATGAATGCTATAAAGCAACTGACCAATATATAAAATAACAGCTAGTCATTCGAGTACAGATATGATTCATATCTGCAACGTTTCCATTATATAATTATATTAGAAGAAATTATGATATACAATACAGGATCATTCCCTTTTGATTTGAATGTGAGATACTTTTCTTTGCACTTTGAATATGAGTCGGGCTGACTTTACTTGCTTTCATAAGTGATTCTATAGCCTTTTCACTGAGGTGAATTTTATCCTGCATCTCCATTTTTTATCACATAAAATTGTATGTCAATATCTAAAAACGAATGAATAAAAATAATCGAGTAATCTTGAATTAAAAACCGGTATGTTTAATAAACTGAGTACTCACCAGATGCAATAAAGAAAAAATTCACATTCTCTTGAATCACATAAAATATCACATAGAATACATACTTCTCCATTCTCCATTGTATGTCAATACCTAAAAATAAATAAATATAATTTGAATTGAAAACCGTTATGTTTAATAAAATGAGTACTCATCAGAGGCAATAAAAAAACTTGTAACTTGTTGTTCACGTACGTTTTCTTTTGCAATGTACACTAGTACTCGAAATTGAATCAATAACGACTTTTCACTGAATGTGTCTTTGATGTTAACAGAATTTGTATCCCCACTGCGCCCACCGCTAGAATTGCATCGCTCCGCGCCTGCACGCCTCACTTTGTTCATCAATTAATAATACTGCAAATGAACTAGACATATCCTAGAATTTTTTTATTGAAAATATAGGTATTCAACCTCAATATCCACGATGATTACTGCTCCTTCCAGATTTTTTTGAAGTAAAAAAGTTATCTCGGCTCCTAGTGATCGTAGGAATTCAATTTTTTTGTTTTAATGCGTGAAATCATGCTAGAAATCTATTTCAATAAAAGTTATTTCTATAAAAACAAAATTAGGAAATTTATTTAGAAAAAACGTTAAAAAATTGTGCAATTTTTTAAAAGTAATTTTTTGACACTTGAAATAAAAAATCAATTTTATTTATTTATTTATTAATTGTTAATAATACAATATCGATCTATAATATAAAGAAATAAATTTTTCATGAAAACATGATCAAATAAGGGAAAAACTTGTCCATGATCATGTAAAATTAATTATGAAATAATCCACATCAAAATACACATGATAAAAATCCATAATATATACATATAAAGAAAGAAAAAAATTGCAAAATGAACTTGAATGTATGCTTAAATAACATTGGTCACACATACGTAGCATCATTCCCCGAGCAAGAGTAGTCATATTGGGAGAAAATCTTTTTTTGAGAAAACTCCATATGTTTTGGAAAATAATCATTATTTATCAATTTTTCAAAAAAAGATTTTTTTGGCTTTCCATAGGCTACACATAACTTTTAGTAACAATTTTTAATACCTTACAATTAATGAGATATAGGAAACCCGATTTTTCACGGATTTTCCGATATAACTCGATAAGTATCAATGAAATCGGAGCTGTAGTTTTTTAATTATCAACAAAAAACCGCTTTTCGCAGCTTTGCCAAATTTTTAGGTTATGTTCGGTAATCAGGATCGAGTCGCATGAAATAGAAATTTTTTTTTTCGGATGATAATTTCTACACATTCAACATTGGGATGCTTCCTCGTTTCTTGGACTAAGTACAGAGAACAAAATAAAAATCTGGGGCGCATTCAACATATACACACGGCCGAGCACACGGCGTAATATAACCTCTTGCATTCCTATCAATGACGGGTGTAAAATGCCACACTAGAGAAATTGTGTATCAACCATAGTTAGAAATCGAATTACCCCAGTTAGAAACTCTAATAGCATAGAGTATAAGCGAGTTATCATTATGTGGTTATGAAGTCGACTTTGCTGATAAACTCACTTGGGATTAGTAGGAATTATCGAATAACTTATATTCTCGAACTTTGCTACCGCTAGGGAGTGCATCTACCTATGGCGATAAGGCAATGTTTTTCTTGTAGCTGATATACTTTGCTGCCGCTTGTGAGTGCACCTACTTATCACTAAGTATAAGTCATTGTGGCAATGACACTAGTAGATGCTCCCAACTATTACTGTAAGGCATTGTTCCAGTTATTGGTATGATACTGTGCTATTGCTAGAAGAGGCTTCTAGAAGTGGCTATTATTTATAGTTTCAGTTGTAAGTGTGCAACTTTGCTACCGCTTTGAGACCGTAGACATCATGAGAAGACTTATAAGAGTTAGATCCATTTTTAATGGAAGATACGTGGTTTAAAGAACTCTTTAGAGTAAATAAGGATATGGCTCAATATATTTTTAACAGCATCCTGCCTCAGATGAATCATTTGAATGACTATTTATAATAGTATCATGCAACAGAAACATACCAAAGACTAACAGGTAGAAGTCACGATCTTTCTATAGCTCAACAATCTGTATCAAAGGCTATAGAAGAGGTGACCATTGCTATTTATTGTAAATATGACATTTACATTGGAGAACATTAAACAGACATGTTAATACGAGGTAGGCAAAAAAAATTTTCAATTAATGTTTTTTTGTCTTTCGAAAAGTAAAAGTGCTTTACTCCTGATGACTTTCTGAAAAACTAGATTTTTTCCACAAACTGAATACCCAACATGACTTTTCGATCATCCACTAAGATTTTCTTGTTGAATACCAACTTTAGTTACAAAATGTGAAATGTATAATCAAAAAGGTTTCCACTTGTTGTTGACTTTTTGATAAACGCTACATCTACATATATCTATTGTTTATCATTTGAAATTTATGAAAATTTTGTTACAGCTAAAGAAATTGAACTGAAATCATCAACAGTGGAAAGATGTGTCATCGAGCTCATAAACAAATTTTTGAGTGTTATCGATCAACCAGATCTCCAACACAATAAATACAATTGGTTGGATCCTGAGAAGGCGCTAAAACCAATAAGCTCAACTTCAAGACTTTTGATGTCAGGAGATGCAGGTAACCTTTTGAAAAAAAAATCGATGAACTCAACTCAACCAGATATTGATTATTTCAGCTTTCAAAGAAATTGACCGAAACGCACCGTTAGATCTAACATCGATACATGCTGATTGTTCTGAAATGTTCTCATTTTTCAATATGAAACTGGTAGACGCTCTAATCAAGGCATCTAAATTATCTCTGGAGAAAGTGAAGAAGAGAGCCACAGGGTAAAAATAGTGGATATTTCGAGTCTATGTTTCCGCTTGACCCATATGAGATTACCTTATGCATATCCCTCCAAAACAGCGCGCCACTGCCCTTCATCTGCCAGCTCCAATCACCGTTGCGCGAACTTCTAGCTGTCAGCCTCCCCTCCGTCGCACATGAAGCTGGCCGGCAAGCGTGTATACGAATTCCATCAGTACGCTTTGTTTATTCATCCAAGGCGGTGCCCACGTCCGATTACAGCGTAAGTGCGTGTGTTTTGGAATATTTACAAGAGTGGTGTTATTTTCTCGCAAGGTAAGGTATTCAATATCCATTGAAACTAATCTTTTATAGGTGTACTGTTGAGAGCAATCATAATAAATAAAAACTGAGTACGACTCAATTTTTCTTTGAGCCGACGGCTCGATTTTTGGGACGACGGTTCAGTTTTTGGGACGACGGCCCAATTTTTGTGACGACGCGACGCATCGTTCTTTTGAGACGACTGCTCAATATTGGGCCGACGGCATAACTTTTGCCCGACGGCTCAGTTCTCTTTTTTTGGGGGGAGGGGGGGGGGGGGGAACGACGCGTAGAATATGAGTCGTCGGACCGATACTGATTCAGATGTGTACACACCTGTGCAAGCATAAACTATCGAGGTACGTCCCTGACTACCCGATAATGACTTTCAGCTAAGTTTTCCAGCTAATGCATACATTACTGGACTAAACAATATCAATGAACCCATCCCTGACCTCTCAGGGCTTAAAATAGTACATATCATTCCCACATAATTAGTGTATAAACAATTACTTTGGTTCCAGATACCTATCCCAAATGAGACGACAAAGTTGGAGGATCTAATGAAATTGGAGAATGACAACGAAACGCTGGAAAGGCTGAAAATCCTGGCTCGCGAACATCTACCAGAGGGCTGGGAAGATTGGCCAGTATCGAAACAAATGACGAGCGGGGCTAACTATGAATAAGCTAAGATATGCCCTTCCAACAATAGGCATAGCTAAAGCCTTTGAACCAGACTGTTCATCACTGTCAGATAAAGCATACAGAAGATACAAGGAAAATATGCTGAATTGGTCCTTTTGTCGTGGCCTCATTATTAGACCCCCAGAATTAGCGGTCAAAATAAGAGGATCAGCACTTCATCATGAATTGATTCTTCAGGCGACCCTTCCACTGAAGTCTTCGTTTTTGTCAAGGAAAGAAGCATCTTTCCAGCTTAGAAACCGAAATCACTACTCGGACTCATCATCTTCCCATTCCGAAGAGAATGAACCCAATGATGAATATATTGAGAGAGAACATGAAGATGAGAGCGACGAAAGGCTAAGAAGTATGAAAGGAAACAAGAATTTTCTATTGGTGAAGCTTCAAAGATGGGAAGATGGGAGGAGCTGGAAGCGCGGCAAACCAAGATGGAGACCATGTTAGAGAGACTCCTGGAGCAACGGGAAACGCCGGCGCAGGCTAGTTTGGACTATTCTTTAGGAGAGGATAGTCATGACGGTTCGGAACGAGAAGCATCCCCGAATCCATCTTCAGAGTGGGCTGCTGCACAATTTGTCTGGGAGAACAAAAATGATTTTTCGTTCGAGCCAATGGTGAAAGAACAAGAACTGTCAGTGTCGGAACCTTTAGCGGAAATTAATGCTCAAGGGATGAGGTGCCAGAGGTTTGGCGAGCCATCATGGAACAAAATTAGATACATTGAAGCCCAGAGAAAATTACAAGCAAGCAGTTTATTTTCTCAACTACAAGTGAATTCGCAACTCTCGCACATTACTTCCAGAGGAACTGCACCAGCCACCCTTGCTAAAATGGACTCTACATTTGGAATTCTTTGCCATGGGCTATTAATGCAAAGGAAAGCGGTCCAAGAGAACGTTTATGAATTGGCTGCGAAATATCCAAATCTAGCGGAGGATTTAAAGACAAAATTTGGCGACTGAAGCTCAAATTTCAGATCAGTTTCTGATGACCTGTTGCAATACGTTTGTGGGAAAAGAGCAGAAATCATAGAGTCCCGAAGGCGATTTTACGAGTCAACGAATGCCAATGCTGCCCGAATACTAAAAGATATTCCACCTTCAGGAAACTTTTTATTTGACGAAAACAAAATCAAAGAGTTGTATAATCACCAAGATAACACAACTCGGTCAATTTTCCAGTACAAGAGGCTAGCTCCCAGCCATTATAGTAACAAACCTTATGTACAAAACAAATTTTTGAAAAATACTTCATCTGACATACGCCAAAGCGAAACAAGCTAGAGAAAAGGATCATACAGACCCAAAGTTAAACACGAAAGAACTCATAAAAAGAGTGGATCCAGCATCGTGAGGAAGGCGAAGCATAATCGTCTTTGACTACCATTTCCAAGACAATGTATTCCGAGGGGGGCCATTAAGAAATTATGTGAGGAAATGGGCTGCCTAAGGAGCTCCAAAAACATTAATAAAAATAATGGAGGGCTACACCATACCTTTCAAAGAAAGGCCTCCTCTAACTGTCTTCAACAATCTAAACATTCGGAAATTTGGCTCAAAAACATCCCAGAAGTTGAGTGCGGAATTAAAAGTAATGGAAGAACAAGGCATCATCAAAAGAGCAACAGTGAGAACTGGATTCATCTCGACAATATTCACTGTGCCAAAAAGAGATGGCTCCTGCCGGCCTATCCTGAATTTGAAGCGACTGAACGAATTCGCTATCACGAAGAAGTTCCAACTGGTAAGCCACTACAAAGTTCCGAGTTTCCTGCAGAAGGACGACTTTCTCGTGAAAGTAGACTTATCACAAGCGTATTTCCATATACCAGTGAAAGAACGACAACAAAGATTTCTAGCATTCAGTTACCAGGGAGAGGTATACAATATGACTTGTCTCCCGTTCGGCCTCTCAACCGCCCCGCAAACCTTCTCCAGCCTGACGAACTGGATAGCGGATTACCTAAGACAAAAGGGAATGAGAATTCTTGTATATTTAGACGATTTCCTCCTGGCAAACCAATGCCCGCATCTTTTACGCAAACAAGGAAAGGAAACGATAGCTGCATTACTTAGGCTGGAACATAAACTTCGGGAAGTCCAGTATTATTCCAACTCAAAAAATCGAATTTCTAGGGGTAACTTGGAACCCTACTCTGAATATAAAATTTATCTCAGAGAGAAAGGCTCAAAAGCTGCTAAACTCCATAGGGATCCTTGTTATATCAAGAACATGGAATTGGACCCAAGCAAAATTAATTCTAGGAGTACTCAATTTTGTGTCTTTCGTGATCCCATTAGGGCGGCTGCGCTGTCGAAGAATACAAAGAGAGAGTCATCGCCTACCAGCTTGCACTCCAGAAAAGCAGATCAGAATAAAAGAAAGAATAATCCAGGACTTGGAGTGGTGGAATACGGCAATAAGACAGTCGTCTCCTATATTTCTTCAAAATTCAGAAATTTTTATCACCACAGACGCATCGGACGATGGCTGGGGCTTTTAACTAGACAATATTTATCAGAAAGGATACTGGCAAGAATGTCAAAGGAGTTGGCATATAAACCAAAAAGAAATGTTTGTAGTCCGGAAGACGATTCAAGAAAACATCGAGATGTTGAGGAAAAGATCTGTTCTGGTGCAATCGGACAACAAAAGCGTAGTGTCGTACATAAACCGAGAAGGGGGGACGAAATCCTTGATTCTACTGGAGGAAACCGAAAAACTGTTGCAGATAGCCCATCAAAACGGAATGACCTTGAAAGCCAGATTTATACCGGGAGTATACAATTCAATTGCGGACAGCCTCTCAAGGAACAAAACACTTCCGTACTGGCACTTGTCGAGAAGGATAACGAAGACGATTTTCGAAACATGGGGAACCCCTGTCATAGATCTTTTTGCAACAAACCGGTCGGCAGTAGTTCCCACTTACGTAGCTCAGTCGACCAGAGACTCGCAAGCTGTATTTGCGGACGTATTCAGCCGAGAATGGGATTTCGAACTGGCGTGGATATTCCCGCCACCTCCTCCGATACCACGTGTATTACATCACTTGAATTCAGCAAAAGGAATCTACATGATAATTGCTCCCAAGTGGCTCAAAGACTTCTGGCGCCCAGACCTGATAAACCGCGCGATTGCGTCAAGTCTCCGGATTCCAGATCTACAAAAGAACCTGACGGACATGCAGACGGGTCATCCACCACCCCAAGTAAACGAGATGCTTTTGGAGGCATGGAAGATTCGGGGTGGCTCACTCAAGTAAAAGGTTGGAAGCCGGAAGATATAGACCTATTGGAGTCCGCTTGGAGAAAGTCAACCTTAAAAACATATCAAGCTCCGTGGAGACGATGGGTGAGGTGGGCGAAATCAGAAAACATATCTGTTCACAATCCAGACGCACACGAGGTGGCAATATTTTTGAGCCATTTGCATCGCTTGAATATGTAACATAGCACTATTTTAGTTCATAAATCCGTGATAGCAACGTTTGCTAATCCACAAAACGGAGAATACATAAGCTCACACCCAATAATAAGGCACATGTTGAAAGCCATAGGTACGAAAAAGCCAGAACGCAGGAAGTCGATATGGGACATACAACAATTAATACGGTGGCTGAGTGAAAACACACCAGACACAAACAGCATATTCCAAGTATCCAGACACTTAGCAACACTTATTACTATACTCTGGTAGAAGAGTACATGATCTCACCTTATTAGACATAGGAAGTGACCACTTCCAAGAGACCGCACAGCATCTGATATTTTGGCCGAAATTTGGATCAAAGACTGATAGTATTGACTCCCATCAATCCGGATGGAAAATCATGATGCACCCGGTAGATAACCTGAATGTATTTATATGGACAAAGAGGCTGATAGGACTCGCTGAAAAAAGAAAAGGTTCAATGAAGAATGTTACCTCACTATTTATTACAACCAGAGGCAAGGTAAAACCAGCTTCGATATCTGTGATAGCAGGCTGGATTCAGACTTGTTTGAGTTCAGCCGGTATACGGGCGTCAGCCGGAAGTTGCAGAGCAGCGGTGGCATCAGCAAGGTTTCTGGGTAGAACCCCTATTGATCTCGTCCTTAAGCAGGGAAATTGGGCGAGTAGTAAGACGTTCCTTAAACACTATTGTAAGGACATAGTAAAACATGTTCCTGTTACAAGAAACCAAAACTGTTTTGAACTGTTCGAGGCTGTGGCATAGATATTTATTTCAGTACTTTATATATTTTATGTTCAGTTTATGTTTTATATGTATTGAGGGAACAATGTCCCTTGAGTTATATTGTTGATTTAATTTCGCTGATAAATTCTAAGTTATTTGGACAGTTGCTTTCATTATCACAGTGCGCCTAACCACTAGCCGGCAGAAAACAAACACATCTCATATGGGTCAAGCGGAAGCATAGACTCGAAATAGCAAAGTTTTTCCCCCGAAGGGATAAAAACTGTTATTTCGGGTCTTGGTGAAGCTTGACCCATCATTTGAAGTCCTTGCCGGCTTCAAAGGTACTGATGGAATTCGTATACACGCTTGCCGGCCAGCTTCATGTGCGACGGAGGGGAGGCGGACAGCTAGAAGTTCGCGCAACGGTGATCGGAGCTGGCAGATGAAGGGCAGTGGCGCGCTGTTTTGGAGGGATATGCATAAGGTAATCTCATATGGGTCAAGCTTCACCAAGACCCGAAATAACAGTTTTTATCCCTTCGGGGGAAAAACTTTGCTATTATCATAACACGCCAATTGATTCAATGTAGACAATTTTTACTTTTGTTAATGAAAGAAATTTTCTATAAATCATTACTGAGGAAAAATTTTACTAACCCCAGCTAGAAATCGAATAACCCCAGCAAGAAACTCTTATAGCATAGGGGACAAGCGAGTTCTCACCTGTGGTTATAAAGTCGACTTTGCTGATTACAACTCGCTTGGGATTACTAGATTTTGTCGAATAACTTATTTTCTCGAACTTTGCTACCGCAAGTGAGTGCACCTAGTTAAGACTATGATGCATTGTTGCAGTCGTAGGTATCTGACTTTGGTACCGCTAGCGATTGCACCTACTTATGACTACAAGGTTGTCTCAGTCGTAGGTATCTGACTTTGCTACCGCTAGTGAATGCATCCACCTAGAACTAATGGGGTACTGTTCCAGCTACTGCTAACGAGTGCATCTACCTAGACTATAAGTAATAGTTTCAATTGTAGATTTGCAAGTTTGCTACCTGCTAGCAATGGTTGCAATATTTTTTGCTCCAGGATGTCCCAAAAATAGGTTCATCAATTTCAACCACTTGTATAGAATTCATAAAGAGCAAACATTCTAATTCCGCTAGCTCCCATTCTTGTAAAATAATCTTGTTAGCCATTAGGTAGAAAGGTACCTACTCTCTGAGACCTCATTTATGCACTTGTGGTTGTATGGTTTGCAGTCGAACGGCACGAAACGCTTCTTGCGAAATTTTAATAAATAATACAAAATACTTGTTTCTCTGCTCTGATAGCATACTGCACTAAAGCTTCTCGAACCGTTGCAACTTGCATAAAAAGGTACAAGGCACCACACGGAAACGCTCAATGTTTTGCCATGAGACCGCAAACTACACAACCACAACACAAAACTAAACTTGATTACCACACAGCGGCGTTATTCCCAATCAGTACTCATAGACTATGAAATATGAATTAGCCGGAAACAAAAGCATAAACGTGCACAAACACGAAGCCAAGAACAATAATCTAATCTTTGTCTTGTCTAAACGACCACCAGCCAGAGAATGATTCTGTTTCTTCGTTTTCATTCGCACTAAACGACCTAAAAATATTTGTTGTGTTCGTGGAAGGGGTAATTTTAAGTATAAATTAAAACAATATTATAAGAAATTAATCTGATTTGACAATTTATTATATATATTTATGTATATATATAAATGAAGTCAAAATAAACACCAGACATCATAAAAAAAACTTTACAGCAGATAGAAAAACTTATTGACATAATCTCAGTTATCATTTATAGTCGAACTAATGAAAAATAAAAAAAAATAATTGATACAATAAATTTTAAAGCATTAGAAATCAGAATTTACAGTATCTACTGTAAATAAAAGCCAAAACACCCTGTTTATCATAAAATTGATTTGGTCTCTATTTAAATAAATGAATAATGACAACAGAAAGGATAGACAGGTTTTGGCGAGAGTTTTTGTAGGGAGAAGCCATTTTTTCCCCATGAAGAAAGTTAAAGTTTAAAATTCCAAAAAAAAAGTTTGGTAAAATTTGACAATTCTTGAAATCAGGAGTGAACATAAGAATCCCATATCATAACCTAATAATGGAATGATAAATATTACCTGTAGTAAAGTGCTGTGCTGTGAGAACTGAAGAAAACATTCTGAAGCCGGTAGCGTCCCGTCCATCAAAAAGAACACAGGTATTTAAGAACCTTATTAATAACTTCAAAGGTGAAAATTCCATCAAGCCTCATAGAAGATACCATCTCACTGTTTTTCCAATGGTTTACTGTAATTCGAACTTTCTATTCTTGGCCCAAATAATAAACTTTTGCGCAACCTTTCGTGCACTCAACAAATTAAGTGACATTAGTATAATTGATTGAAAAATACTCTTTATTAGCTTGTAAACTAGAATATTAGAAATTAGAAACATTGTTTGATAATTAATTTCACTTTTTACAACTCTAAATCATTGTCTAAAGAAGAAATTTGAGCAGGCCCTCTTTATTGTGGGTTTCGCAATAAAAATTCACAAACAGAATTCTGTGATTCAAAATTATATGACTCTTGCGCCATCTTTGATTGAGGTACGCAAGGTACACAAGGTTAGGAAATATTAGATCATAGTTATTAAATATTGTTAATTGTATTGATTTTCAAAGTTTTAATTGTTATTAAACACCAATCATAGGAAGGTCTGGGATTTTTATTTTCTAACCAAACAAATAATTAAACAACAACTGGGCCTAACCTATGGGAACTCGCCCCAGAGAGAGAAAGAGTCTAGCCAAAATATAGTAAGCAGAAACCTTACAACCACAGGCATGTAACTCGCTAGTGATTATTCAGTTATAAGATTAAAATGTTCTAATAAAAAAACTTTCTGTCCCAGACCGACTGCCTAAGAGCGACAGCAGTATACTTTTCTGTGGCAGAAAAATCACCTCCAGCAAAATCGTTTTCGCTGCCGTAGGATTTCAATGTGCTGGTACTATTCGACACTTTGTCATAGTAAAATAGTATTTCTTATTATGATAGCAAGAAATATCTTAGCAAAAACTTTTATAGCACGATTTTCCTCAGTGCAGCATATCAGCAACATCCTTATAACTAATAATTGAAGAGACGAGTTGATGAAGGGTTTATTCCACACAAAGTTCATTTTGAGAAAAACGCGTTTGAAGTATTCTACATTGTATTTATTTTTGTTGTAGTGAATGAAACATCAATTATCTGATTCGAGTTGATTCGAGTAGAACTTCATTAAATGAGTTCATATGGAACATGTAGCAGTGGTAAATGTTTATAGTTTAGAAGAAAAATAGTTGATTAAAGGTACATGAATCCTTTATCCATCGATATACGAAGCTTTATCAGAGTATTGAAAATGGACGAAAGGTTCAGTTCATTCTCTTGGAGGCTCGATTTCGATCACTGATTTTTGGAACTATGTAGTTTGTTGTCAACAGAAAACAGCGATAGGTTCTAACGGATGAAGGATTCCAGTGCAAGATAATCAAATTATTAGTGAATATAATAATAATAATACTTTATTGATCCCAAGAAACATTTCTGCTTATAGAGGGATATGTAAAAATTATACACTGAATAATACAATACTTATGAAACACAAATTAAAGAAGGAATTAAACAATTGATGGAAATTAACAAGATATATCTCAAAGTTTCAAAACTGAAAATGATGGAATCAGAAAAGATTTTCTGTTTGTTCTAAACTTAACTCATTAAGTATTTTTTTAAATTAATTTTGAATCGGATTTTACCATAATTTTTCAATTCATTGGGTAATCCATTATAAAATTTTATTCCGTTACATAGTATTGATTTTTGACCCATATTTGTCTTACTTTTATTCATTGTTATATTGTTGGAATATCTGGTTGAATAATTATGTTGATCACTATTGATTTTGAATATTAAATTAGAATGTTTCATATTATTTTTAACTAAATGGATGAAGGTACACACTTTCATTTTATATAATGAATGAATATCCAGAAGCTTTTTTGGTTTATACAAATTAGCAGTTGACTCATTATAATCAAGTTTGAATATACATTTGATGATTTTATTCTGTAGCGTCTTTAGTGGCCTGAGCAAAGAATTTGTTGCTGCACCCCAAATAGAAATCATGTATTGCAATTTTGAATAAACTAACGAAAAATAAATGCTCTTGAGATGTTTAAGGGGTAAAAAATTTCTTATCTTGAAAAGAATTCCAATAATTGGAGAAATCTGTTTCCTTAAAACCTCTATATGTTTTGACCACGATATATTTTCATCTACATAAAGTCCCAGAAATTTTAATGTGGGAGAGTATTGTATACTTTCATTTCTTAATCTAATGGGATCTTTCAAGTCGATACTAGATTTTTTTGCGATGAACATAAACGAAGATTTTTCAAAATTCAATGTTAGTTTATGTGATATAAGCCATGATGTTATTTTTTCAAGATCGCTTGTCATATTACTTTTGAGTTCACTAAAATTTTTTTCAGTGTATATCATTGTTATGTCATCCGCAAACATTTTGATTTTTCCCGTCAAATCCAAATCAGCTAGGGAATTTATATATATAGGGAAAAGAACAGGTCCCAAAATTGATCCCTGTGGAACTCCACATAGAACAGTCTTTTGTGAACTACTCTTTTCCTCTAAATAAACAAACTGTTTCCTTCCAGATAGGTAATTTGTAAACCACAAATGTATATTTCCTCTGATACCTATTCTATACAAAATTGTCAACAAAATTTTGTGATCCACTGTATCAAAAGCTTTCCGAAGATCAAGTGACAATATACCACACTTTTTGTCAGAATCTAAATCTAGTTGAACTTGAGTTATAATATCTTGTAATGCTGATTCTGTATCACTAAATCTTCGAAAACCGTATTGACCATTAAACAATAAATTTGATTTTTCGAGATATTCCAACAACCTACAATGTACTGCTTTTTCTATAATTTTTGATAACACAGATTGAGATTGAGATTGAGATTGAGATATGCCTATAATTCGCCAATTGATCTTTTTTACCTGATTTAAATATTGGTTTAACTTTGGCAATTTTGGATTTGTCAGGTACTGTGCCTGTTAGGAAGGTTAAATTTATCAATCTACTTATCAGTGGTGCAATTTCTGATTTCACCAGTTTCACAATTTTGGGAGATATATTATCAAATCCTGGAGTTTTTCTCGAATCTAAATCACTTATTATTTCTTCTAATTCTTCAGACTCAAAAGGCTTGAAATACATGGAGCATAAATTTGAGTGCAATGGGAATTCTTTTCTTGATGGGAGACTTGCTGCCAAATTGGGACCCACATTAATGAAATAATTATTGAATTCTTCACAAATATCTTGCAGACTGCTAATTCTTTTCCCATTCTTCATGATATATTGAATTTCATTATTATATTTGGATTTGTTGTACAATATTTCATTCAGAGTCTTCCATATTGATTTTGGGGTAGCATCAGTGAATTTTTCTTGATAATATTTCTTTTTTGATTCAATAACACTCGTTTTCACTAATTTATTGAAATATTTATAGGAGTCAATGAAAAATTGGTTGGCCGGATTATTCTTTTTTTTGTAATAGAATTTATCACGAAGTTTAATTAATCTAGCATTTTTTTCATTAAACCAAGGTTTGGATCCATGAACGTGAATGAAATGTACATGAATCCTTTATCCTGCAGGATTAGTACAAAATAGGTAAACAAAGGTCCTCCATCTACTCGCAACTTTCTTGATTCTCTTGGAGGTTCGATTTTGATCACTTCTTTTGGAACTGTTGTCAACATTCAACAGAAAACAGTGATAGGTTCTAACGGATCCATGAACATAAATAAAATGTACATGAGTCCCTCATCTAGCAGGATTAGTACAAAATAGGTGAACATAGATCCTCCATGTACTCGTAACATTCTTAAGGTTCATATAAAGTCAAATATTTTGCGTTTCTGAAATGTAAGATGGCACTGACAAAAGATATATTTTTCATACCATAGTGACAGCGATCTTTTATAATATTTCCAAATAAATTACAGTTTTCTGCTGGAATATCTACCGAATATCCAACGGTCAACCCTACTGCTAATGCATTGTTGCCAAATCTCAACATTATTCGGAGTACTGCGAAATAGCTCACAGGATTATTAATTATCTGGTATTAGTAATGTGGTACAATGCATTATTTAGCTATATTACGGATAGCCGGATTACTAATAATAATAATAATCATTACATTTATTCTTGTTCATTTTGGAGATGATTTTGTGATTTATTTCTCTTCGGTAATGAATTATTTATGTACTGTATTATCTACATTAGAGATATGGAATATATATATATATATATATATATAAAATGAATGAGGCGAAGGGTGGTCTTGACTGACTAGTTAAGGAAAAGTGAGGATGGATTTTGAGGATGCAGTCAAAATACTGGGCTGTTTAAAAGAATAACTCTTTGTTATTTGATCGATCTTTCAGAAATGTTTAATTTCTTTATCAAGATATTAAACATGAGGTTTATAGTGAAATGTCATTATTGATAAGACACATACAAAGTCATGATTCATGACGGTGGAAAACATCCAATTCCTTTTTTAATAATTATTATAATTATTTCGGTTCAAACTTTCCTATTATATTTCTTTTAACTTGCACACATAACTCAGTACAGGGTGTTGAGTTGCAACATGAAAAATCTGAGGGCGCGTGTACGAATTTCCTGAAATTTGTTGACAGAACACAACAAGGGACATTGAAACCGAATAATGAGGCCCCCGAGGTCTCCATCCAACTAAAACCACTGCACTGCACCTTTCAACAAATTCACGGACAATACTCTTCAGAGGCCATTGATTTCGAATAACGAGGTCTCCACCCAACAAAAAACCAGAGACACTACAAATTCAATCAAAATCATAAACAGGACCCAGCAGAGGACACTGAATTCTAAACTCGAGGTCCCCGAGGTCTATATCCAATAAGAAACTGGAGACACTACAAAATCAACCAAATTCATAGACAGGACCCAGCAGAGGCCACTGAATTCGAAAAACGAGGTCTCCCAGGTCGCCACCGGAGACACTACAAATTCCATCAAATCTATTGACAAGACTCAAACAAAGCCACTGAATTCGAATAACAACAATAAAACCGGAGACTGTACCAATTCAACCAAATTCGTAGACAGAATTCAGCAGAGGCCAATGAATTTGAAAATCAAGACCCCCGATGTCTCCACACAACAAAAAACCAGAGATACTACAAATTCAACCAAGTGATGATGGCGATGATAATGATAAAAAATTAATTGACAGTGCTTCCATAATTTTGTAGGGTGGAGACCTCGAGGACCTCGTTTTTCGAATACTGTGGGCCTCTTGAGTCCTGTCTACGAATTTGGTTGAATTTGTAGTGCGTTCGATCTTTTGTTGGCTGAAGACCTCGGTGACCTCGTTATTCGAATTCTGTGGCCTCTACTGAGTCCTGTCTGTGAATTTGGTGGAATTTACAATGCCTTCATAATTTTGTTCGGTGGAGACTTCGGTGACCTAGTTATTCATATTCATTGGCCTCTGCTGAGTCCGTGAATTTGGTGAGAGTTGCAGTGCCTCTAGTTTTTGTTGGGTGCAGACCTCGGAGACTTTAACATTCGAATTCAGTGTTCTTTGCTGTGTCCTAACTGAAAATTTCAGGAAATATGCAGCGCCCTCAGATTTGTATTGGGTGGAGACCTCATTTTTTGAACTCAACCCCCGTGCCGAAACATGTCGGCAAGTTTCGGAAAAGTTGCAGAACATCCAGGCTTACCATGGATAGAGACCTCCTTTTGTTCTGAAAGGGGTTATCCTTTCAATCGTTTTTAGTGTTTCCAAAGGTGAGGTCCATTTTCTTTAATGCGGGTTCATTCTTTTTCTTAGATTTCGGTTTATTGATGATGCTTGTGCCGTCGGTTTATGGGAGGAGATCTTTGGAACCTTTCGTATAGCCCCTTTTTTCCGGTTCACCTGCATATTTTTTATTATATTCATTTCGTTTGTTTTTCTGATATTCGGGGTTGCTTAGATTAGATTTGCTTTTAGCACAAACAACAATATTATTGGTAAAATTCAAGAAGAGCAGCTAATATGAACAATTCAATACAATTTATTTGTATCAATATTTTTCAACTCTGTAAGCTGAACTCCGCCTATTATGCCGTTAGTTTTTATGTATATAATATAATTTTATTCAAAAACAACTGGAATGGGCAATAAAGACGCTATTATGATTATTTTTTTCAATTCTGTTTTGCGTCCTATTTTATTTTCAAAACTGATATTTTAAGGGCCTGTTTCACAGGTCCCAGATAACCTTCAAATAACTAAGTGAAAGTTTAGACGGTGAATGACATTCTTTAAATGGCGTTTCAAGGTTCACATTCTAATCATCAGTTAATTAATCTGGACTCTAACTGGAATCTGTGAAACTGGCTCTAACCTTCAAATAATTAAGTGAAAGTTTAGACGGTGACTGACATTCTATAAATGGCGTTTCAAGGTTCACATTCTAATCATCAGTTAATTAATCTGGACTCTAACTGGAACCTGTGAAACTGGCTCTGAATCGCAAAACATAAAACGTATTATTTACATACTTCTTCAATTGTGTCCAATGATTCCAATGCTTCAGGCGTACCAATCCAACAACCAACTGATGACCTGACAAACCCCTATCGACGTAACTTTCATTTTCAAAAAATTAAACAAATCACATCGGTTACCGCTGTCTAGAACTATTGGCAACGCTGTACAGTAAATATGACAGAATAATTCTGTGCAATACCTTGTGGACAGTAGCAGAACTATTTTTGTCTTTTCGTTCATGTACTACAGAGGAATCACTTACTGCATTTTTACGATTTACTGTTATTTCTCCGAGGATTTGGAAATCATTATTGAAAATATATTATATATATATCGTTTGATTTCATATCTGGAAAATAGTATGAACAGTTCCTCAACGTTCAGTCTTCTAAATTTCATATAAATGTCACTTGCAAAAGCGATTCTTCTCAACTGCCTTTGATTTTGTAACAAGATTTTCATAATCTGTTTAAATTGTGAGGGAACGTTGAAGTTGAAAATTCTCAAGAAAAATGTGATCATCTCTCACTTTGACATTGATATGTTATGATATTTGAAATGGAATCTGATGAATGGTTTTTGGGAAAACTTAAAAAAACCTCTAGAAATTAGGATTTTATTTTTTCCCCCGAAAACTGTTCATCAGATTTTCTTCTACATCTATCTAATTATTCAATTTGAATGCCAAAATAACTCTAATTTTTTTCAGAATTTTTTACCTTAATTTTGACATGGGTGTATATGAACCTCAATTTTTACAATAGATACATGGGACCTCTACCAAAAAAAATCCATACGTTTGGAACCTGTATCCACTGAAAAATTCCAATTTTCGAAAAAATTTCACATAGATCCTTCATCCACTTGTGTCTTCTTGTTACTCCATTGAGGATGTCGCAGACAACGGCGCGCGAAATCGTGCCGCGCCACGCCGCTCCTCCCGGAAAAAATTCCGACTGAATTCTTTACGTGGAATCTATTCAACCTTGTTCACCAAGCCGCGCCACCTCCAGTCGCCGTGGAATAGGTAGCACACACTATGGCTTGAGGAACTGCGCCGCGACTCCCTGAAAAAATTCCAACCGAATTCTCTACGTCATAGAATCTAATGTGGCGTTGTTGCGGGCGAGTGCGGACCTGTCGCCCTACCCATGAACGAAATTGCGATCCGAACGAATGTTCGAGAATCTTCGTCTCCTGGATTCCAGAAAGTACGACATCTAGATGCGAATAGAGGCGGCTCGAGAACTTTCTTCTAGATTTCCTTCGACTATATAGGGTGTAATTTAAATGTCAATAATTTCAGGTGGTGATTCCTTGTCATATTTTATGAAGAAAATTTTATATAAACGTGTGTCCTAACTGTGTGAAACCTGGCGTGGTTATTAGCAGTAACAAATTATATTTCAAATTATAAGTGGGAGATGGTTACCTGATTGATATTTATAGTAAAAATTGTTGAGAAAAATTACATAATAATAATATAAGTTTATTCATAAATAAATACATACATAACTATAAAGTGTAGAATACATTGTATGAATAAACTGAAAATAAACCTTACTAAGTAACCTTGTTGTAAGGTAAACAACTATTCTACTAAAGAACTATTTCAAAAATGACAATAATTTTTTTTTCATTTCCAATCTTATTTCTGTATAATTTCTTTTCTAATCTGAATATTTCAAAAAAAAATTATGTCGAAACTCACCCATTAATTAATACTATTTATCAAATTATGAAAAATATGTCTTTCTGTAGTATTCAACCAGTCTTTCACTTCATTTTTGTAAGAATACATGGACTTAGTCATTTTAATAATATCTGGTAGTATGTCAAACAATTTTGGGATAATGTGAATGAAATTTCTTGTGCCTATTATTTTATTCAATCTAGTTTTAAGTGTGACTGCTCTTTTATACCTCGTCTCATGAAGATGATCACCAAAATTGACATTCTTTTTATTTTTGAAAATGTGGATTAGAATTCTATACATAAACAATTGCACAATATCAAATTTCCTACTTTTTTTATATAGAAGATCGGAAGGAAACAAATGATTTTGATCATATATTATTTTTAAGAATTTTTTTTGAATCACTTCCAAGTTATAAAGATGACTTTTTTTAACACCACCCCATCCCAGAATTCCATAACTCAACTGAGATTGTACTAAGGAAAAGTACATTTCAAGGTGCTTCAATGAGAGAAATTGTTTTAGAAACTTGAATTTGGGTAACATATATCAGTTTTTTAATAACATCAATCATTATTCCTAAGTATTTGACACATTTGGTTTCATTAATTTTAAACTCACTACCAATTTTGAGTGGACCTAAATTTGGCAAAGAATTCGGATAACAGGTGAAAGGAAGATAATTCGTTTTATCAAAATTTATGGATAATAAATTCCGATCAAACCAATTTTTTATATTTCCTAAATCTTCATTGATTATTTCTTTCAGTTTATGGCAAGTTGAAGCACTGTAAGAAATCACAGTATCATCAGCAAAAGCATGAATTTTTCCAATACAGTCTAAATTGAATAAATGTTTACAATGATTTTCTCTTATCCTAGTGTAGGCATATGAACGGTAGATGTCATCCGTTTTGTACTTCATATGTGACACGAAGAAGTTTTAGTAATGTAGATCAAGAGAAGAAGAAGAATACAGGTTAGGTACGAATAATAACAATAACAATTAGTCTTCTTTTGTCTGTCGTCCTTTGTTATCCAAAAGATGCAGATTGTTAAGATGGTACCTATATGTAAGATATTACTGAAAATAAAACATTTAAGTTGAATATATGTTAAAGGAAGAAACGAGTTTTACTTCATTAAAGGAAAGAAGAAATTACCACAATAAATAACAAAAATCATTGTACGCCACTGTTTTTCCCAAAGTTTCATAATTTTTTGCAGAAAAAATAATAAAAAAACAACTTCCTTATAATGCTGTGAATTTCAAATTAAAGTCATTGACGAAGAAATGGCAGTTACGCACCATCAAAATTCAGAAAGTTGTGTGAATGATCTTTTTTTCAGTTACAGCATATTTTCTTGAAATTCTATTTAATCTTATGCACAAATGTATTGTTGTGTTCTGATTGAAATAGTTGACAGTAATGGGCCCAGATGACCACTCAATACTTCTGAAGAACTTAAGAGTCGATTGGTATCAGAGGAATTGTAAATGATCTATAAGGACATACACTAATAATGTGGAGACTGACAGATTGAATATTAACAAAGGTGTTCCTCAAGGGTCGGTTTTAGGTCCAAGTTTATACTTATTATACAGTGTGACCCATTTTAAATGGAAACACCTCCCTAAAATTTGAAGATGTAAACCGATTTCAATATTTTTTTTTGAAATGTCAAGTACTAAAATGTCTACCTTGGGACAAAATTTGAAATGTTTATTCCAATTTTCAGGGCATACTACGATATTTTTTCTTAGTCGAAAATCGGGATTTTTTTATTAAAAAAATCACAACGCCACGGGATTCAGAGTGCCTCTTAACAGGTGTGACCAAAATTTCATGGAAAAATATTCATTACTAACAAAGTTGTGACAACTCAAAAATTCGAAAACTCACACAGCTAACAGTCACAAAAACACCCTATATCAACAGATATAACCATGAGAATATTTTTTTTTTATGACTTCAACAATAAAGTGCCGCCGGATGAAAAAAAAAGAACAAATAGTGTAAATATTTTTAATGAAAATAACGGAATTACATTCAAGTTTTCACGCAAGTTAACTAAAATTAAGACCTCATAGATATTTCAATTTAAATCTTAGTTGCTATGGAAATGATATTACAGTTTGACACTTGTGGAAAGATTTAAGTGTACTATTATTGTCAACAATATTCACCTTAAAGTTCTTGGAATTATTTTGTGTAATGGCTGCAAGATTGAGCGTAAGTGAGAAAATTGAAATTGTATGCCTTTCGGAAGATGACGTTAGAAGTGCTAGAGAGGTTTGTAGAGTCTTTAATAAGAGACATCCAGATCGTCCTCGTATTAGCTGCGGAACGGTAAATGAAATAAATAAAATATTCAATGAAACTGGTGCAGGATCAAAAATTATGTTAAAAAGTAACCCTGTACAAAGACGAAACAGGAGTGACAGGAATGTTCAACTCATTTTAGATTATTTCGGAAATAATCCTAATGCCAGTATAAGTAATGCCACTTTAGATTGTAATGAGCCAATGAGACTCTTGAAATAAACACGAGTAATCAGGGGAAAAAGTTACCAGACAAACGGAAACAAGCAGATCCCGAAGAATTCTTTATTCAATAAGGACATAATTTATTAGAAAATAACACAGGTTCTAACTGAAAATAACCTAAATTATGTAAATACGCGCCGAAACTATTACCTAAAGTTCAAATTCGGGTGTCGGTACGCACGAAACTGTTCATAGTCTTATCAGGGCAACGAAAGTTAGATGAATCGGGGAATAGATAGGAAAGAAATCACCTGAATGACAGCAACAAGCACTACAAGCAGCAACCAGCGACAACAAAGCAATGAATTTCAGTTGATACCAATACACGTGCATCAATAGTATCCAGTGTAGATTTGATATTGATATCCTATAAAGGGATTATCCACAATAATGCCAAGAATTATTGGTTTCAAAATCAATGTGACATCTGTGACAGCACCATTTTCTGACATCCCCTGACGTTTTTTCTCCTACTCAACTGTCCACACCCAATCACCGCATAGTCTATCTCCCCGTGTTCGTCGCGCCCGGCTCACTTGATGCACTCACGAAATAGTTCACCTTAGATAACATTAGTCAACGCATCGAGAAGTACATAACGCTAAATAGGTAACGCAAAACATTTCAAACAAAAGGGGTAGAGCACTACAAGATTTGAATATTCTACGAGAAACTATTCGGAGATGTCTCAAGGCAAAGAATATTAAACCTTTCAAGCCAAAATTTTTACACACACTGCAATCCTAACTGGGTAATATGTAAAAGCCAGTATTCTCAAAAAATCAACGTCTGGTGTGGGATATTGAACGAACAAATTAATGGTCCTTTCTTTTTTGAGGAAAACATTAATGCGCAGAGGTTTCTAGAATTTTTAAACACAGAGTTTTGGGATGCTATTCACGAGCTGCCAATCAATGAACGATCAAATTTAATCGTCCAGTTAGATGGGTTTTCAGTTCATTATGCCAGAGCTGTGAGGCAATGGCTTAACGAACATTTTCCAACCCGATAGATAGGCCGTGGTAGTCCGTTTATAGAGTGGCTACCCAGATCTCCAGACCTCACAGTTTTGGACTTTTTTCTCTGGGGACTTCTCACACAAAAGGTATACAAAAACCGCTCAAGAGATAGAAATAAACTTTGTGCAAGAATTCGACAGGTATGTGCAAATACATGGTGGATTAGTAGAGGCTACTAGAATATGAGTAAGAATTATTTGTTGCACTGAATCGAAACATTTCAATAATTAGTTATCATAGTTATGTTTATTAAAATTTTTTGCTTCATTATTACTTGAATTGTGTGAATGTAATTCCGTTATTTTCATAAAAAAATTTACGCTATTAATTTTTTTTTCATCGGGTGGCATTTTATTGTTGAAATCATAGAAAAAAATATTCTCATGGCTATATCTGTTGATATAGGGTGTTTTTTTGTGACTGTTAGCTCTGTGAGTTTTCGAACTTTTGAGTTGTCATAACTTTGATATTAATGAATATTTTTTCATGAAATTTCGGTCACACCTGTTTATTGGCACTCCAGTGGCGTAGTGATTTTTCCAATAAAAAAATCGCTAATAAAAAATCCCTATTTTCTACTAAGAAAAAATATCGTAGCATGCCCTGAAAGTTGGAATAAACATTTCATTTTTGTCCCACGGTAGATCTTTTAGTACTTGACATTTCTCAAAAAAAAATTATCAGAATCGGTCTACAACTTCAAATTTTAGGGGGGTGTTTCCATTAAAAATGGGTCACACTGTATGTACAAAATTTATCCCAAATCAACTTATCATGTCATTCCACCATATATGCGGACGGCACAGTGCTTTTATATGCAAATGAAAACCCTTAAATTCTAGAAAATAAGATAAATAAGGACTTACAAAAATCTGAAAAATGGCTTTATTCCAATCTTCCCTCTGTTAATTCTAGAAAAACTGAATATATGATTTTTCAACAAAGAAATAAACAGAATATTAAATTAAATAAAAAAATAAAAATGAACAATTTAAAAAACTTCTCTGATGAAGTATCTTGGCATTTGGATTGATAATAGGTTAAGGTGGGAGAAACATATTGATAATGTGATTATAAAAATATCTTCCATTATTGGAGCCCCGAGAAGATGTCTCAAATTGAATCCCAAAATAGCCAATATACGAGGGCTGTTTGGTAACTCCGTGACTATTTGAATAAAGAAAAAAAAAATTGGCAAATAAGCGTTTTATTTTTCAACATAATCTCCTTTTAGATCAATACATTTAGTCCAGCGTTTTTCCAGTTTTTTTATTCCTTCCAAATAATAGGTTTTCTCAAGGCCCTCAAAATATGCGTTTGTTTCGGTTATAACCTCTTCATTTGACCCAAATCTCTTACCACCCAGCCATTTCTTCAGGTTTGGGAAAAGAAAATAGTCGCAAGGGGCTAAATCTGGAGAATATGCTGGATGGGGTAGTAGTTCGTAGCCCAATTTATGAATTTTTGCCATAGTGACTACACACGTGTGCACTCGTGCATTGTCTTGATGAAGCAGCACTTTTTTTTTCGCTAAATGTGGTCGTTTTTGCTTCAAATCAATATCGAATCTGTCTAAAAGCTCTGAATAATATTCGCCGTTGATCGTTCTACCCTTCTCTAAGTAATCTATATGAATGACACCGCGTGCATCCCAAAAAACTGTGGCCATAACCTTGTTGGCTGACAGACGCACCTTAGCCTTCTTTGGTGCACGTTCACCAGTTGACACCCACTGTTTTGATTGTTCCTTGGTCTCTGGGGTATTGTGATGGATCCATGTTTCGTCTACGGTTATATAACGGCGTAAAAACTCGCCCGGATTGCGATTGAACTTTGCCAAACACTCCTTTAAAGTGGTCACACGGTTGCGCTTGTGGTCGAGTGTGAGCAATCGCGGCACCCATCTCGCGGATAGCTTCTTCATGTCCAAATATTCATGTAAAATGTGATGTACTCGCTCAGTTGAGATGCCTACAGCCTCAGCTACCTCACGTACTTTTATTCTCCGATCGTCCAATATCATTCCATGGATTTTATCGACGATTTCTGGCGTGATGACCTCTTTTGGGCGACCTGAACGTACGGCGTCACTTGTGCTGGTACGACCACAACGGAACTCAGTAAACCACTTCTTAACCATTGAAATTGATGGTGCAGAGTTCCCATAGTATTTATCAAGTCTTTCCTTGGTTTCAGTTATGGTTTTTTTACGCAAAAAATAATGCTTAATCAACACACGAAATTCACTTTTTTCCATTTTTGTTAAAATTCACGAGGTTGTCTGCTTCTAATTGCTGTCAAACACAAACCAAATGTCGCAGCTTGCTCAAAATTTGACAGTAGTCTATTGAAAGATGGTGGTTGACAGCAGCAGTGTTGCATTTAAAGTTACTGCGCGGGAAATTTAAAAAGTCACGGACTTACCAAACAAGCCTCGTATTTTTATATTCACATATTCTCAGTAGAATCAAATATTTAATTAATATATGGGGAACGTGTTCTAAAAATAATTTCAATAAAATATCCGCTGCATACAGGAAAGCATTGAAAGTACTGTATCGTCTACAATTTGACACTCCAACAAATCAACTTTATTCAATGACGAACACATTTTCTTCGGAGGAGCATTATGCAATGGACACTCTCAAAGTGTCTTACCTTATTATCAATAAAATTATTGAATCTAATTTCATATTAACTAGAAATTCAGAAATTCACAATTACCATACACGACAACATAACTTGTTCCATAGATTCTGTAAACTCTGTAATTGGCCAGAAAAGATTCACCCATGAAGGTCTTTCAAAATTCAATGATATTCCCGAAGACTTAAAAAATTGTAGAAATATCACTGAATTTAAAATCAAAATGAAAAAATATTTTCTTTAAAAAAGAAATGGACTTTATTAGGATTCCTTCTTTGTTTTGGTGTTTTTTTTGTTTTCTTTTGTAATTCTGAATGTTTCATTTAAAAAAATATGTGAATACAGAAAGGTTCATGATCAGTCTCATACCAGTTTGATACTGTTTGACTGATCATGCTTTTCCATTATAGATATAATAATAATTTACAAATGCCCTTTCATAATTTTACAATTGTTTCTTAAAATTAATAAATGGGTATACCTTTATTTTATACATTATGAATAAACGTTATTATTTTTATTATTATTATTATTGTAGCAAACAGCCAGTTCATCAACGACGAAACCAATGAAAGAATTCAGGTAGAAATAAATTTTTTAAGGAAATTTATCGATTTATAAAGTGTTGCTATTTCAAATTGACGACATTATAAGAGAGTTGTATTTTTAAATGTTTAATTCATAGAAATATATATTATATACTTACTCTAGAATGCTAATCCCCATGTCAAAAATGTTGTAAAAAGTTCAAGCTAGTCCGCAATGCGCAAGCGCGTCATTAGTGATTTTTGTAACAGGCCCGGTTTTAGTAAAATATTATCGTACTTGTGAAGATTAACAAACATTAATTCTGAATCTCGGAGAATATGGTTGGAAACCTCATTGTGTTTATACCTGTTATTTGTATTTAGCCTATTTGAAAACATATTTTCACATATTTATGATCCCGAATATTCAGCAAATGCCATCAGAAAGTAGAGAACGGTATTTATTATTATTTACCGCTCTGAAGCGACTAATTCTTGGTATCACATTCACTTTTCAGCTGTAGTTAACCAACAAAAACCTACGGAACCACCCCAAATCGTCGGTGCGAATTTCAATGAAGCACTGGATTGGAAAATAAATTGAAAGTACAAAAAACTATGAAAATTTATTTCAGCTAATATCATGAATAATTTGAACTCAAATTGGATTTATATAAGAAGCATTTTCCTTACCATCAAAGAAAAGCAAGCAAGAAAAGCATATTGACATTAATTTTCTGAGGCGATTCTGTGTATGTTTAGTACTTTTTGTAGGAATCTAGAACTCAATATAAGCGGTGTGGTAGAAAGTTGTAACAGTCTCCATTCATGCATATGCAGACACAGTTTTGGTACTGTACTAGGTTTCAAATTATTCTATTGTCGTTTTCACATGAATCGTCATGAGGAAAATGTCTGCCACAAATTACAATTTTCTCACTCAAATGTTCTGCTGGGCTCTCTTCTTGAAAACAATAACCAAAAATCATGCCTTTTTTGTCAAGCTAAAATAATATTTAAGCTGTTTTGAGCAAAGAATATAGGTACATAAAAAATTAAATTTTCTACCAAAAATTATTTATTTCAGGTATTTTTCCTTTATACAACACTAAACAGTTCATTGTTTATTTTTAGGAAGAAACGGCTTTATTAGAAATTGTCTTAAAGGAACAAGAATACTAAAAACCGACTCTGTCTCTGACAAGAGTGACAGATCTTAGTGACAAGTCTTCCCGTTGATAAAAAAGCACTGTTGCACGTTCATTATAATTACAGTAGCATAGGGTACATTATTGTATTACATAAGTTTCTTTCGCGCCTAAAATTCGGAGTAATCTATCTCTAAAAGGTTCTTTTCGGTTTTAAAAAGTCCTAAATGCGATGTCAAATTTCTCTCTTTCAAATGACAAGTGTTTTATTGTCTCATAACAAAAAACTTGGCAACGATCTACCCAAACTACACATATGACGCGCATGCTAACATCGTAAACGGGTCGCATACGCGGCATGCATTTCGCCATGAAAATTAGCGGGATTAGCATTCTAGAGTAAGTATATAATATATATTTCTGTGGTTTAATTTGATAAAAATTTTAAACTTAGAGAAAAACAGTGGCGAACAATGATTTTTACCATATTTGTCAATCAGGTGACCCTTCGCTGCTTATAATTTGAGATCTAACCTCATGAAAACAAGCTCGTTGTAACTTTTTATTAAAACTTTGACACTTCGTCACTTGAGAACAAAGCAAGTTAGGACATACGTATATGTGAACTTCTATTCATAAAATGTGACAAGGAATCACCACCTGAAATTAATTACATCATTTAAAGTACACCCTGTATATGCAGACCGAAGCAGAGTTGGAGACAGTTTTTTAGTTGAGCGGAGCGAGAGACAGAGCGCAGCAGTTGAAATAAATAGTGTACTTTTGTGATGTAAATTTGAAGTGAGACTTTGTTTCAAAATAAATGGTTTTGAAACCGCTTAGACTTTGAATACACTACAGTGTTGTCAGAAATGGATTTTAAAGATAAAACACAAAGTGTACGTGTAAGTAGACAGTTTGTGTATTTCGGACAATTGTTTTCGCGAAAAATAGACAGTGACTGTTAAACATTTTTCGTGAAGTGGACAGTGGTGTGCATTAACGGGAGTATAAACTGATACACTTCTCGCGTGTAAAAATAATAATAATAATGAACTGATGGCCCGTGCAATAGTGAAACAGAACTAAGACAAAATGTGTTCCAGGAAAGTTCGCCTGGTCGATTTGAAGGTTGCAGAATTGAAGCAAGAACTAGAGGAGAGGGAACTTGACACAAGTGGTAAAAAGGCAGCGTTTCAGACAAGACCTGCTGAGGGATTAACCTAGGAGTGCGAAAATCCAGAAACCTTTTTAGTAGAAGTTTCTGGAATTGACTTTAGTACGATAATGAATAAACTCGACGTAAAGCTACTAGAAAATTCAAATTCTTTGAAGGAAGAACTTCAAGAAAAACTTTTAGAAAATTTGAATACCATGAAAGAAAAACTTTGTGGTGTGGCGAATAGACTGGAAGGAAGAGTATGGACTGGCGAGACGGAGATGGAGAAAATCAAAGATGAAATTGAGGAAGAGATGGGAAAATTGAAGGAAATAATCAGTAATGAAATCAGATGCGGAATCGAGGAAGAAATCAGAAAAATGAAGGAAAAAATCAGTAAGTTGGGAAAGCAAATTAACACTACCCACACCACAAAATGTCAATGAAAATTCAATTCCGCAACTGAGTTTGAACTTAGATGATGTTAAAAGGGTTTGAAAGATGTGAAAATCAGTCCGGAAACAGAAAAACTCTCTATGAATTCACCTCAGTTTGATGGAAAAACACCATGGGCAAATTACTGCCGACAATCGGCCATCTCGTGGATTCACTGGAACGTGCTTTGGAATTTGAGGCGGCGAAACAATCTTGCAAGAGCCAAAGCAAAGTCCGGGTGATGGAAGGAGACCCATAGGAGCCTTTCATTCTTGAAGCTGCCATAAGGAAAGTGATGAAGGAAGTGTTGCCCGAAAAGAGACTAGTGAGATGCCGAAACTGTAGGAAACTCGGACACGTGCGTAGCCAATGTCCAACCCTCAAGAGGTCGAGACCAACAAAAGTTGTTGAGAAAGGGCAATCGTCGGCCTATACTCAGCAAGCCCCGGTTCATAACGCAAATGTCTCTGCCCTCCAACGACAGAACGGAGGAGTCGTAGACGGTTTCATTAACAACAAGCCTCTGTTGCTTTCACTGAAACATCAGAGAAAATGGATCCGTCATCCTGGAAGCTACGCACAGCAACAAGGGAGCCGGTCTCTGCACATGGTGAGCTACTGATTGAATTGATTCTAGGCAGCACAAAACTGGAACATCGGGAATCAGTAGCGGACAGTGAAGACGATGCAATCATTGAAATGGACATCATGAATTCCAAAGGGTTCGAATTGGATTTCAAAGATGGCTTCCTACGTATGAACGGAGAAGAGCTGATGCTACATGGAAGAAGTGGAGAGATGATTTCGTGTTCTGCTGGCTGAAGATATAAGTGTACCCGAGAGGGCTGAGACCATACTGGAGGCTCGCTTGGAAGGAGATGCGAGCAATGGATGATGTTCGAGCCTAAGATTCATGGTGAGAAAATTGGACGGAGGGTTGTTGCGTGCTGATAAATTTGTGCCAGTAAGGGTTATGAATGTCAATTATTACCCAGTGACCTTGAAGAAATGAACTATTTTGGGGCACTGCTCGTCAATTTCCTCTGTGATCTGGAGTGTACACGGTACTGTTAGCCAAGACAACAACCTGACAGCGAAACTGGAAAAATTGGTTATTATTATTTTTATTCATACAAAATGTGACCAATGTTACTTAGGCATACAATTCCAGAAGCAGCTAATGCTATTGTGAATTATCATTATATGGATGATAACTCTATTATTGTGATAACGGAAATGGAGCTATCGAGCAAATGGAAAATGTAATCGAAGTCCATAGGAGAGGAGGTTTTACCAAATGTAATTGGAACTGCAACTCGAAAGGAGTACTTGAAAATATTCCAAAAGAACTTACTTCAAATGAAAGTAAGACTTTCCCGCACATGAAAGAGTCTTAGGCCTACATTGGAACCCTGAGAGAGATGATTTTATTTTCAAATTGAAATTTCATATCGTGTCTCCTGATATTATGGAAGGGAAACGTTTACCAACAAAAAGAGAACTGCTAAAGATCGTAATTTCTATATTTGATCCTCTTGGTTTCGCCGCAAATGTTTTAATTTATGATAAAATTATATTGCAAGATTTATAGAAAATTAAAATGAGCTGGGACGAAGAAATACCAAGCAAATTAGAAGGAAAGTGGGAGAAATGGAGAAGAACAATACTCAGAATTGAAAGTTTGCGGATACCAGGTCAATTCTCGTCAGGTTTCAATAAACAATCATCTGTTCAGCTATACATATTTTGTGATTCGAGTGAACGTGTCTACTCTGCTAATGCCTATTTGAGAATAGAAAACGACAGAAAAGTTGAGACAGCTTTGATAATGGCCAAAACTAGAGTAGCACCTCTCAAACATTTATCCATACCTAGGTTGGAATTACAGGCGGCTCTAATTGCGAGTAAAATTTCAAAATTCATCGAAGACAACGCACAACTAGACTGTTCCAAAAAATATTTTTGGTCAGACTCAAAAACGGTTTCATATTGGTTGAGAAGTGATGCAGGAAAATTTAAACAATATGTTTCACATCGAGTCAAGAAATTCAGAGAAATACAAAAGATGTAAAAAATTGGCGATGGATTAATACCAAGAAAAACATTGCTGATGAACGTACCAAATGGTCAGTTGAGCCAAAGGTAGGCACCGAATGTAAATAGTTACAAGGACCCTCATTTTTGAAACTACCTGATGAAGAATGTCCAAAGGAAGAAGCCTATACACCTGCGCTCAAGAACCTAGAAAAATAATTAGAGGTTCACAGAGAAAATGTATCATTTATTGTAGAAAAAAATACTGGTCTTCCTAATATATCAATATTTTCGAATTGGACAAGATAGATACGAACCACCGCATACATATTATCATTTATCAAGAAACTTTGCAAATTGACAAATAGTTTTCAGGAAGAAATGAGAAACTTGAAAACGGGAAAATGCGTATAGAGGTTTTTTCCACCACAAAATAAAAGACGCAATTGGCTGTTACTAATTTTTTTGATATGGTTCGTTAATGAAAACCCTAGTTATCGCCCCAGCAAAATCACGAGTTTTTTAAACAAGAAATAGTGAAAATAGCTTTTTTTTTTTGGAAATGCCTCAAAGATTATTCAAAGAATCGTTATTACAGTCAATGGAACTTTTGTAGAGATTTATAAATCCTACAAAATGGATGTCCGTACGACCGGATCGGTGCATTTTCCATTGAGAAAATACGGGAAAACCTCTAGATATAGATCATTTTTGAAAAATAATATAATTTTTATAAATCTAAAGGTGGACAAACAATATTTAAGAAACTGATAGATAATAGTATGTGGTTCAACTGTGCGTAAGATGTTTTCTGTCCTATGTGTAGTTTTTGCACAATCACGTTATAAACAATTCGAGGGCAGATCTTGCAAGATGCGCTGATTTGAGGGATATTGTCGTATTCAAATTCTGTATACGGCATCTGGAAGTAGAGATCAACATCTACAATTTGTATATTTTGGATTTTCACCTGAGAGGTGGGAAATGTGTTGAAAATGTCACTGAAAGTTGATCAAAACGCTTCAAAGTGCGGCCGAAGTCACCCGAAGTCGCCCGAACTCAACTCGAGTTTAGTTCTGGCGACTTCGGGTGCACTTTGAAGCATTTCCCACCTCTCAGGTGGAAATCCAAAATATACAAATTGTAGATATTGATTCCAAATGCCGTTAACAGAATTTAGATTTGATGATTTTCCTTAAATCGGAGCATTCAGAAAGATTTGCCCTTAAATTGTTTATAACGCGATTGTGCAAAAACTACACATCGGACATAAACCATCTTGCGCAAAGTTGAACATGTTATTATCTATCAGTTTCCGCAATATTGTTTGTCCAGCTCCAGATTTATAGGATTTACGAATTTTCGAGGTTTTCCCGGATTTTCTCATTGAAAAATGCACCGATCTGAACGTATGAAAAACCATTTTGTAGGTTTCATAATTCTCGACAAAAGGTTTCATTGACTTTAAAATGATTCCTCCAATAAATTTTGAGATATTGCTAAAAAACAAAAAAGTTGTAATTCATTTTACTATTACTTGTTTAAAAAATTCCACAAAGCGATTTTGCTGAGGCGAAAACCGGGGTTTTCATTCAGAAACTAACTCATGAAAAGTAGTATAGACCTTGCGTCTTTTATTTTGTGTGAAAAGAGACACTCATTTTTGTCTACAGCTTGGACTAGTAGGAAAGTATAGTCTTATTTATTAATTAACCCCATTCGAGAACAAAGATAATGTACTGAGAATGCAGAGAAGAATAAGTTTAGTAGCAGTTGGCGATGAAGATATGAAGAATTCAATAAATTTGGACTCAAAAAATGCATTCGCACATCTATTAGTAGAATATTTTCATGAGAAGTGTAGTCATTTAGGACAAGACTACGTAATCAACCAAATAAGTAAAAAAATTTAGATTGTGAACATACGAGGAATAGTCAAGAATAATGCCAAACAATTTTTTGTGTGCAAGAAAAACAAATCAAACCCAGCAATTCCCATTATGAGTGAACTACCATTCACTTACACTGGCATAGACTATTTCGGACCCCTTTAAGTGTCCGTAGGAAGAAGGCGAGAAAAACGTTACGATGTCTAACCACAAGAGCTATTATGGCTATAATACGAATGATGTCAAGACGAGGAAAGTCAGTATCAATTCGGATGATGGCACTAATTTCAAATCAACCGAAAAAGAGTTGAAGCAAACAGTAAAATAATTGGATGATGAAATAATTGGAAGAACATTAACCAATAAGCAGATAACATGGCATTTCATACCCCCAGCTTCACCACATATGGGCTGTTGTTGGGAGCGTTTGGTCAGGTCTATGAAACGGCATTGTATACAGTTTTATCAGAGAGAGCGCGAAAAGAAGAGATATTGAAAACATTATTAGCAGAATCTGAAAACATTGTAAACTCGAGGCCATTAACACATTTATCGTTAGATCCCAAAGACATGGAGTGTTTGACACCAAACCATTTCTTGATAGGAACAAATAACCGAATCGAGTCACTAGGACTATTCGAAGGAAAACATGTATATTTGAAAAGAAGTAGCTCAACAATTAACGAATATGTTCGGAAGCTTTGGGTGCAAGAATATTTGCCTGAATTGACAAAAAGGACAAAGTAGTATGATGAAAATGTTGATCCAATGAAAATTGGTGAACTATAGTTATCACCGTCGACAATAATGTATCAAGAAATACATGGCACATGGGCATGGTGACGAAACTATATCCTGGAAGAGACGATCGAATTAGGGTTGTTCATGTTAAAATCAACAATACTGTCAACAAAAGACATGTAGCGAAGCTATGTAGACACAAAATTGATGAAGAACCCAGTTAACACAAACATCTAGGAGATCATTATGGTAACAACATGAGTTGCATTTAGACCTCACTGTTACCACTTGTGATGTCAAATGTTATGAATGTTCACAATTTTCTTCTCGATAGTGTCGCTTTGAGGAACAAAATGTGAAGAGAACTGCAAAGCATATTAACATGAATTTTGGTTTCATTGCGATTTTGTCGGTATAGAAGGAATTAGGTTGGTTACAAAATTGGAGTTGTTTGTTAAAGTCGAGAGTCAAGTAGAATTTGTAGTGCGCTGTTTGATTCATAAGCCTCGTTTTATTGACCGCCAGAGTTTATATCTACTAGTAGAGAAAGTAGAGTATCATAAAAACGTAACTTCAGAGTTTCCAGTAGATGTCAAATGATTCTTAAATTCCCTAAATCTCTGTAAAAACTTTGAAATTTATATGTTTCATTATTGACAATGATGGTCATTATGAATAATTTGTTTGAATTAACAATTTCCAAAGCCCAAACAGACATGGAAGAAGGCGCGAGCAGTATTATATCTTATTGGAAGATTATTTAGGCGGGAATATTTCAAGTGGAATAATGAAGCTATCATATATGTGAAATCCTTAAATAAGTTTAACTCAGTAAACTTTTTCAGGATGCAAAAATTATTATGAAGAAGTGATTCCAAAACCTAACACCTTCCACTTTCGAAGCAGCTTTGAGTGAAAGAACCAGCTAATAAACCACAATTTTCAAAAAAAAAAAATTCTCTAATCATCATACATAAATCGATTAGACACAATGTTTCTAGTTTCTATATCATCCCACTGATGTTTTTGTACTTTCGCTACTTTCTAAAAGGAAGGTTCAACAAAAATACTAAATTAATTTCAAATCAGTATGAACCCACCTTCTATTACACATTATATAAATAGAACTCGTTGTGCAACCTATTCGTTAAACATTTCTATCTATAACTTCACTTACGTCCATAACACTCATATTTATTTTAACTAGAAGCTCTTCACTACCAAAATCATTTTAATGTGAGTAAATGAAGTTTTTGGAACTTTAAAATACAACCATCAAACTGGAATGAACAGATTTGGTCCATAGTTTAATGCAATGTCAATAGTGTCAATTTCTGCTATGATTTAGGGAGTTTAATTTTTCAACAAATTATCTACTTTTGCTACCTTCAAATTCGATTGTAGTAAAAGTAGAGGAAGTAGATATATTTGGTGTCAAAAAAACAGCTGAGTCGAATTCTACTTCTACGGGTAGAACATTTCTGCCTACAATAAAACGCTCCTTTAGATTTTTGAATAATTAATTCAAATGTGTTTATTAACATTGCCCAATTATATTTCTACCAAGAACTGTATCTCTTCAAGGACCGGAACGGTGAGTAGAAACTTCGAAACGTAAATTCAGTGATTTACAGAATTTGGCATTTCCAGGATAACTGATTTCGCTGCGAAGAAAATGCTGTCCAGAGGATTGGAGATGAATTATAGATTTTTCTACATTTCTGTATATTGTTTTTTTTCATGATTTAGACAGAGTTATTTTTTTTGTTTGTGAGAAGTATATACTACGGAATTCTCACGCATTTGTTTTCTAGAATTCTATTCCATATGAACAGTATTCCATTAGTAATAATGATAATATTAAGGTAAAATTTCTATTCATATTAAAACATGGCGAGCTTTGTTTTATTCTTGACATACAGGAAAATCAGTAAGTGAAGCACATTTTTAAATAAGTACCAGTCAATTCAATTTCACATTGTTACATCGAAAGGGTCTCAATGTGCATTCGATTCCAAAGTATAAAGGGAATGTCACATAATTCCGAGTCACATTCTCCATCACATTTTGATGTCTCGAACTGACCAACGGGGCACAGAATAGACTTTTATGCGATAATAATGGAAGTCACTTTGCGATTCACTGGTGTGATCTGAAACATGAATGTGAATCCCAGTACCAATTCTGAGACAATTCTGTGTTGACAAGTTGTATGATTCAGTTATCATACTAAGGAGAGAATGTTGAAGATATTGATATTGTTTTATACTGTGTACAAGTTTGCTTTTTTACCCTGTATAATGTGACGGTTGATTTTAAGGGAGATTATCAAAGAAATTAGAATGTTATTTTCTCATTGTAATATAATTGCTGTTCGAATATAGTCTTTTATTACACATTATAAGCCAATATATGCCAAAACAGTAACTTTTTTATTTGTTGTCGGATTTCAAAGATTTTTTTTAAAGAATAGAGCTGCAATAGCGTTCCTCGATTTTTTTCTCAAAGCCAAAAATCCAAAAGCTTATCAGTAAGTTTTTTAAATATAATTTTACTATGCCACTGGATGTGTAATAATTTCAAACGGGTGTAAGGAAATTACACGGATTTTTTAAAATATTACTATCTGTAACAATATCAGTTTAGAACTCTTCTATTAACAATTAGTTTTTTTAATGTGTATCTGAGGTGTATTCAAAGGAAACAAAGATTGACAATTCTTTAGGAAGAACTGTTGGTTGGTTAGAAATGTTTACAGTTCAAACGGATGTCGTTCTAATGGAGCATTGTAAATAAAAATATTTCACACATGTAATGTACAAGACTATTATCAGAAATATTTCGAAAATATTATTTAGATTTCAATCATGCTATATAGATATGCTCTATACATTTGAAAAATAATAATAAATAACGATTTGGGAGATTTTCCGCTATTAAATGGGTAACTCTGTATATTAAAATGTCTATGCATTTTGTATTGTATTTTGTCATTAGTTTTAATCTTCACATTTGGATTGACCCAATTTTTTTCTTCAGTTTGGCAGGAGAACTTAACCCTCTTATGAAAACCGATATGGTTCTACAAATACCGATAGCAAAGATTAATCCGAGTTTGGATGAAATTCATAATTTCTTCTCACAAGTTTTGAACAATACCTTAGATACACACAAATACGTGTCGATGTGGGGACAAGAAAAAATGAAGAAATCCGCCATGAAGAAAGGTTCGTGATGTAACTAACCTAACCCATTCCAATAAATAAAATTATTTTGGTTTTGTAGAAGTGAAGATGTTCAAGGTGAAGCTAAACAATTATTATAAAATCATTAGCGAAAATAAAGAAATCATGAGGATTTTTATGAGTTTACAAGGTGTAATGTATCTTGTACAGCCAGATGTTACAACTCTTCTGGAAGTAAGAAATTTTACTTTACATCTCTTTGTCGAGAAATTATTGTCTGAATTTCAGAAATACTTGGAGTACAGTTACTTGTGGGCTGAAGACAGGGACAAACAAATAGAACATTTTGGAGATCAGAACCCATTGATTGTGGAAATATCCGAGAAATTTCAAGAATATGATGCCAGAGCAGAATATATCAAACAGCTTCCAGAATATCACAATTTAGGACCGATCAAAGTCATGTTAGGTAATAAATGTCCACCTCTCAATTCTAATGATAACATATTTATTTCAATAATGATGAAGTTGAAGAGGCATGTTATATTTTTTGGTGCCTTATTATTAAAAATTTTCATTTATAGTTGACGTTTTCCGCAACATACACTTTTCCAAAATTATTTCTATACTTTGGAAGGAAATTTATTGAAGATGTTTTGGTACTATATCTTTTCAATTTGATACCACTAGAAATGGTGATAATTTGAAGGACATGTCACTGGATACATGTATTCCTGGGGCTCTACAAATTTCCTTTATGTTTGGATATATCATTCTAGAGGTCGAAAAAAGCAACTTTCTTCATTAGACTTTTCTTCTGGCCCTACAGGGTGAGCTAAAAAATTGGGTTGAATGTCTAATGTCAATTGTGGAAAATACTGCATGTAAGTTGATTTTTTCTAGATAATATGCTGTGAAAAATATCAATTGACTTTAAATAGTGTGCATACAGGATGAGGCAGAATACGCGATTTTTCCAAAACCTGTTTATTAGCTTCTCGCCCAAGAGTGGACTTTTCATTTAATTTCTCGAAGACAAAAGTTCTCCCGAGATTGCAGTTTTTTTACATGTTTGCACCGAGAGGAAACCTTTAACTTTGAATCTCGTACAACTAGAAATTTTGAGTAATTTGAGTCAATTTAGTCATTAAATCTTCGCTTCAGTCATCGGTTTCAGTCTTTCTGTCATCGGATTGAGTCGTTCAGTCATCGGTTTGAGTCTTTCAGCCACTCAAATATCTCAGGTTTCGTACACATTTTGGCCAGATGTTTCCTCTTGGTTTGCACACATTTACAGAGTGTTTCACTTCTCAAGGAAACACCCTCGTATCTTCCGTTATTTTTGACTTAGAACCATGAAATTTCCAGGATCGATAGATACACTACAATGAACTCACTTCACGAAAGCGGACATCTTACGTGTTATACATTGCATGCCAGCAGTGATGAAACCACCCATTTTTCCATCGCTGCTGGCGTGCAGTGTATATCACGTAGGATGACCTCTTTTGTGCAGTGAGTTATTCATAGTGTATTTATTGATTTTGAAAATTTCATGGTTTTACTTCAAATTACTAGGGTGTTTCCTTGAGAAGTGAAACACACTGTATATGGGTGCAAACATGTAAAAAAACAATAATGTTAACACGAGCAACTTCGGGAGAACTTTTGGATTCGAGAAATTCAATGAAAAGTCCACACTTGGGCGAAAAGTTAATAAACAGGTTTTAGAAAAATCGCGTATTCTGCCTCGTCCTGTAAGTATAATAATAATAATAATAATAATAATAATAATAATAATAATAATAATAATAATAATAATAATAATAATAATAATAATAATAATAATAATAATAATAATAATAATAATAATAATAATAATAATAATAATAATAATAATAATAATAATAATAATAATAATAATAATAATAATAATAATAATAATAATAATAATAATAATAATAATAATAATAATAATAATAATAATAATAATAATAATAATAATAATAATAATAATAATAATAATAATAATAATAATAATAATAATAATAATAATAATAATAACAATAATAATAATAATAATAATAATAATAATAATAATAATAATAATAATAATAATAATAATAATAATAATAATAATAAGGCAGGGAGGTCAACCAACACCTAAGGCCCTGGTGAGTTGCGACACCACCTACCCGAGCAAAGGATGCAAAATCGGACCGGCAGCTCATGCGCATCCGGGAGGGAAAAGGCATCTTTCCCTCCGGTGTCGGCCGTGGGTTTACTGGGTTAACTCCCCAGTAAACCCTAATACTCGGTTCCAAACAATCGGGGAAGAGGCCCCCACAACCGACCCCCTCGGATTAGGGGTCAAAGGCAAGGTGGTGGGGCCAACAACGATGATTTGCCAAATGACAACCGCAATGACAACGGACGCTTTGAGTGGACGGACGAATTGAGAGACGGACTTCTGTATATCTACGAGAGCAGTGAGCCCGCCCGGAGAGGATACATGGCAAGGATGCATGCTCTCTGGTGTGAAAGACACCCAGAGCATGCCGCCGTTTCCGCCCAAAATCTCAGGGATTATGTTTCCTATCTCCGGGCTCGAGGCTATGTTAGAGCTCCTCCTCAGCCGATTAACGAAGTGGCAGAAGTGGCAGATATGCCACGTGTCGGTCTGGCTGTAGAGGAGGCTCGCATCATACCACCAATGGAGGACATCAGAACCCGCAGGGCGCTTCACAATATGAAGCCCCTGAAGCCGCAAGAACTGGCACGAGTGGATGCAGAGATTGGCGATGTTCTTTCAGAAGAGGCTACCATCTGGCAGATCAATTCTGTCGTGTACGACGCCGCTCGTGCTCTATCCCAGACGGAGAGGAGGGAAACCACCGCTCTTGTTGGGAGGCATGAGCGACGCGTTCACAAGATGGATGCTAAGATCAAGTCGGCGAGACAACACGCGTCTCGTATCCAGTGTGTGGTGGACTACATGTCGGCCAATAGGCCTTTTACGCCGGCAGTGCGGCGAATTTCTGCAAAGCTAAGACGAGCTCACCACACATTGAATCAAGGCGTGCTGTTTACCATAAAACAGCACTGTCTTGATAGGATACGAATGCTAGTGGCTGCAAAGAAGTCACTAGTGAGGCGGGCGAGAAGTATCGCGGAAAACATGAAGTTCCGCGATAAACCTTCTCGCTTATTCCAAGAGCCTCCACGTGTTGTCGATAACCCGCCGGCTGCTGATCGGGTAGAAACCTTCTGGAAGAACATCTATGAGTTTCCGCAACCACTCAATGTAGACACTCCAGCCCTAGCGCAGTTCGAAGCTTACTGCAGGACGCTTCGGCAGCATGAGCACAATGATCTGCGCAATCCGATAACCACGGAAGAAGTTCGAAGTGCCCTAAAAGGTTCTAAGAATTTCGCTGCTCCAGGCCCTGATGGGTTGAATAACTATTGGTGGAAAAAGTTTCCAACAACCCACCGCCATCTGGCTAGAGTTTTTAACTCATGGCTAGATGGGGAGCAGCAGATTCCGGAGTGGTTTGTCGAGGGGCGAACCGTGCTCATCCCCAAAAACGGAGATTTGTCTGATCCAAAGAATTACAGGCCGATAACATGCTTGAATGCGTGTTATAAGTTGTTTACACGCATCTTATACACGCGCATTCTCTCCGCAGTTGATCCGGTGTACGAACGGATATATGAGCAAAGAGGGTCAAAGAAAGGGGTCGCCGGCTGCAAGGAGAACCTGCTCATCGATAGATGTATCACGCAGGACTCCGTGCAGTATAAGCGTAACCTTTCGATGGCCTGGATCGATTACCGCAAGGCATTTGATACAACATCGCATGAGTTAATCATGCATTTGCTCAGATGTCTTGAGGTACCCGATCAAATAGTGGGATGTATTGGACAACTGATGCCACTCTGGAGGACTCGCTTCACCATAAGATCTGGTAGAGACACAGTCCAAACAGAGCAGGTCATCATTAGAAGAGGCGTATTTCAGGGAGACTCCCTCAGCCCTCTTCTCTTCTGCATCTCACTATTGCCATTGTCCGTTGTACTCAGGAATACCCGTGGGTACAACTGCGGCACCCCCAGCAACCGGAGGCATAAAGTCACCCATTTGTTCTACATGGATGACCTAAAATTATATGCCTCTGGAGAAAGGGACCTACATCAGTCCCTTAGGGTGGTGGAAGAGTACACGCATGCTATCGGAATGGAATTTGGGATCGACAAATGTGCCACGGTTCATCTTAAAAGAGGACGATGCGAGGAATACGGAGAGGATGTCCAGCTCGTAGACGGAAGCATCCTACATCATCTGGATGCCGGAGAGACGTATACTTACCTAGGGGTGGAGCAACGCCACTCCCAAGAGGTATTCACAGTTAAGAACTCTCTCCGCGGCAAGTATCAGCATAAACTCCGACAGATCTGGTCATCAGAACTGTCGGGGAAGAACAAAGTTGCTGCAACCAATATGCTTGCCGTTCCGATCCTTCTTTACTCTTTCGGAGTAATGAAGTGGACTAAGGAAGAGCTGCGACAACTCGACGTTAAAACTCGCAAAATGATGCATCTCAATAGGAGCTTGCATCCTAAATCGTACGTTCCACGGTTATACTTTTCCAGACAACGGGGAGGCCGTGGACTTTTGAGTTTGGAGTGTCTGCATAACAGAATGGTTCTGGATGGGGCCTGTAAAGTCATCAGGAGTTCAGATCCCCTTCTCTGCATGGTCCGCGACCATGAAAAAGCAGGGATTGGAGCATTTCTTTTTAAGGCAGCAACCCGTGCGGCCGATGAACTCGGTCTCGTATTCGACACTGAACGGGCTAACCCCAACTCTGTCACCGAGTTGGGACCCGTTCAGCAAAAAGCTCACATCAAAGCTGCGGAGACAGAGGTCCTGCTACAGCTACATATGGATAAGCCAATGCATGGTGTCTTCTTTCACAACATCGAAGACATTGGCTTATCCAAAAGCTTGACCTTTGCCTTCCTCAGGTCGAGTGAGCTAAAGTCGGAGACCGAGGGATTCATAATGGCCTGCCAGGATGGTGTCTTCAACACCCTCGTCTACCGTAGTCGCGTGATGGGTATAGACGTCCCTGACACCCGATGCAGGGCATGTCGTGGGGCACCTGAGACCGTAATGCATTTGCTATCAGCATGCCCATCTTATGCGGTCTCAGCCTATATCCACAGGCATAACGCGGCGCTACGAGTCTTATACTACCATCTACGACACTCGTACGGTATAGACGAGACACCGGTGTTGCCTTATGTTCCGGGGGATATTGAGTCCGTGGTGGAGAATGAGAGGTGCCGGATCTATTGGAACTACTCATTCCCCACCCTCAGGCAAATACAAGCCAATAAGCCTGATGTTGTCCTCCTCGACCACCAAAGTAGAACGATATTCGTCATGGAGTTTTCCGCTCCAGGCGAAATGAATATCGTTCGAAAAGAGGAGGAAAAACGGACTAAATATCGAGATCTTCTCTTTGAACTCCGCAGGTTATATCCGGACCATTCTGTCAAAATGGTGGTTCTGATCATAGGAGTCCTTGGTGGAATGATGGACACACTGCTCTCCAACTTGAAGATAATACCTGCTTGCCGTAATATGGCAGAAATCTTAGCAGCGCGAATGCAGAAGGCCGTCATCCTTGGTTCGCTCCGTCTACTCAGGGCACATGATTCTCGGACCCAATAGTCACTCACCCTACGGACGTAGGGAGTGGTTATTGGGGTTAACGACACCAGCGCGCCCTCCAGATGTATCGGAGCACCGGAGACAGGGCCTGACTGGTACATTCCCAACGGGAAAAAAAAAAAAAAATAATAATAATAATAATAATAATAATAATAATAATAATAATAATAATAATAATAATAATAATAATAATAATAATAATAATAATAATAATAATAATAAATAGGCAGGGAGGTCAACCAACACCTGAGGCCCTGGTGAGTTGCGACACCACCTACCCGAGCAAAGGATGCAAAATCGGACCGGCAGCTCATGCGCATCCGGGAGGGAAAAGGCATCTTTCCCTCCGGTGTCGGCCGTGGGTTTGCTGGGTTAACCCCCCAGTAAACCCTTTTACTCGGTTCCAAATAATCGGGGAAGAGGCCCCCACAACCGACCCCCTCGGATTAGGGGTCAAAGGCAAGGTGGTGGGGCCAACAACGATGATTTGCCAAATGACGACAACCGCAATGACAACGGACGCTTTGAGTGGACGGATAGATTAAGGGATGGACTTCTGTATTGCTATGAGAGCAGTGAGCCCGCCCGGAGAGGATACATGGCAAGGATGCATGCTCTTTGGTGTGAGAGACACCCAGAGCATGCCGCCGTTTCCGCCCAAAATCTCAGGGATTATGTATCCTATCTCCGGGCTCGAGGCTATGTTAGAGCTCCTCCTCAGCCGGTTAACGAAGTGGCAGATATGCCACGTGTCGGTCTGGCTGCAGAGGAGGCTCGCATCATACCACCAATGGAGGACATCAGAACCCGCAGGGCGCTTCACAATATGAAGCCCTTGAAGCCGCAAGAACTGGCACGGGTGGATGCGGAGATTGGCGATGTTCTTCCAGAAGAGGCCAACATCTGGCAGATTAATTCTGTCGTGTACGACGCCGCTCGTGCAATATCCCAGACGGAGAGGAGGGACACCACTGCTCTTGTTGGGAGGCATGAGCGACGCGTTCACAAGATGGAAGCTAAGATCAAGTCGGCGAGACAACACGCGTCTCGTATCCAGTGTGTGGTGGACTACATGTCGGCCAATAGGCCTTTCACGCCGGCAGTGCGGCGAATTGCTGCAAGGCTAAGACGAGCTCACCACACATTGAATCAAGGCGTGCTGTTTACCATAAAACAGCACTGTCTTGATAGGATACGAATGCTAGTGGCTGCAAAGAAGTCACTAGTGAGGCGAGCGAGAAGTATCGCGGAAAACATAAAGTTCCGCGATAAACCTTCCCGCTTATTCCAAGAGCCTCCACGTGTTGTCGATAACCCGCCGGCTGCTGATCGGGTAGAAACCTTCTGGAAGAACATCTATGAGTTTCCGCAACCACTCAATGTAGACACTCCAGCCCTAGCGCAGTTCGAAGCTTACTGCAGGACGCTTCGGCAGCCTGAGCACAATGATCTGCGCAATCCGATAACCACGGAAGAAGTTCGAGGGGCCCTCAAAGGCTCGAAGAACTTTGCTGCTCCAGGCCCTGATGGGTTGAATAATTATTGGTGGAAAAAGTTTCCAACAACCCACCGCCATCTGGCAAGAGTTTTTAACTCATGGCTAGATGGGGAGCAGCAGATTCCGGAGTGGTTTGTCGAGGGGCGAACCGTGCTCATCCCCAAGAACGGAGATTTGTCTGATCCAAAGAATTACAGGCCGATAACATGCTTGAATGCGTGCTATAAGTTGTTTACGCGCATCTTATACACGCGCATTCTCTCCGCAGTTGATCCGGTGTATGAACGGACATATGAGCAACGAGGGTCAAAGAAAGGGGTCGCCGGCTGCAAGGAGAACCTGCTCATCGATAGATGTATCACGCAGGACTCCGTGCAGTATAAGCGTAACCTTTCGATGGCCTGGATTGATTACCGCAAGGCATTTGATACAACATCGCATGAGTTAATCATGCATTTGCTCAGATGTCTTGAGGTACCCAATCAAATAGTGGGATGCATTGGACAACTGATGCCACTCTGGAGGACTCGCTTCACCATAAGATCTGGTAGAGACATAGTCCAAACAGAGCAGGTCATCATTAGAAGAGGCGTGTTTCAGGGAGACTCCCTCAGCCCTCTTCTCTTCTGCATCTCACTATTGCCATTGTCCGTTGTACTCAGGAATACCCGTGGGTACAACTGCGGCACCCCCAGCAACCGGAGGCATAAAGTCACCCATCTGTTTTACATGGATGACCTCAAATTATATGCCTCTGGAGAAAGGGACCTACATCAGTCCCTTAGGGTGGTGGAAGAGTACACGCATGCTATCGGAATGGAATTTGGGATCGACAAATGTGCCACGGTTCATCTCAAAAGAGGACGATGCGAGGAATACGGAGAGGATGTCCAGCTCGTAGACGGAAGCATCCTACATCATCTGGATGCCGGAGAGACGTATACTTACCTAGGGGTGGAGCAACGCCACTCCCAAGAGGTATTCACAGTTAAGAACTCTCTCCGCGGCAAGTATCAGCATAAACTCCGACAGATCTGGTCATCAGAACTGTCGGGGAAGAACAAAGTTGCTGCAACCAATATGCTTGCCGTTCCGATCCTTCTCTACTCTTTCGGAGTAATGAAGTGGACTAAGGAAGAGCTGCGACAACTCGACGTTAAAACTCGCAAAGTGATGCATCTCAATAGGTGCTTGCATCCTAAATCGTCCGTTCCACGGTTATACTTTCCCAGACAACGGGGAGGCCGTGGACTTTTGAGTTTGGAGTGTATGCATAACAGAATGGTTCTGGATGGGGCCTGTAAAGTCATCAGGAGTTCAGATCCCCTTCTCTGCATGGTCCGCGACCATGAAAAAGCAGGGATTGGAGCATTTCTTTTTAAGGCAGCAACCCGTGCGGCCGATGAACTCGGTCTCGTATTCGACACTGAACGGGCTAACCCAAACTCTGTCACCGAGTTGGGACCCGTTCAGCAAAAAGCTCACATCAAAGCTGCGGAGACAGAGGTCCTGCTACAGCTACATATGGATAAGCCAATGCATGGTGTCTTCTTTCATAACATCGAAGACCTTGGCTTATCCAAAAGCTTGACCTTTGCCTTCCTCAGGGCGAGTGAGCTAAAGTCGGAGACCGAGGGATTCATAATGGCCTGCCAGGATGGTGTCTTCAACACCCTCGTCTACCGTAGTCGCGTGATGGGTATAGACGTCCCTGACACCCGATGCAGGGCATGTCGTGGGGCACCTGAGACCGTAATGCATTTGCTATCAGCATGCCCATCTTATGCGGTCTCAGCCTATATCCACAGGCATAACGCGGCGCTACGAGTGTTATACTACCATCTACGACACTCGTACGGTATAGACGAGACACCGGTGTTGCCTTATGTTCCGGGGGATATTGAGTCCGTGGTGGAGAATGAGAGGTGCCGGATCTATTGGAACTACTCATTCCCCACCCTCAGGCAAATACAAGCCAATAAGCCTGATGTTGTCCTCCTCGACCACCAAAGTAGAACGATATTCGTCATGGAGTTTTCCGCTCCAGGCGAAATGAATATCGTTCGAAAAGAGGAGGAAAAACGGACTAAATATCGAGATCTTCTCTTTGAACTCCGCAGGTTATATCCGGACCATTCTGTCAAAATGGTGGTTCTGATCATAGGAGTCCTTGGTGGAATGATGGACACACTGCTCTCCAACTTGAAGATAATACCTGCTTGCCGTAATATGGCAGAAATCTTAGCAGCAAGAATGCAGAAGGCCGTCATCCTTGGTTCGCTCCGTCTACTCAGGGCACATGATTCTCGGACCCAATAGTCACTCACCCTACGGACGTAGGGAGTGGTTATTGGGGTTAACGACACCAGCGCGCCCTCCGGATGTATCGGAGCACCGGAGACAGGGCCTGACTGGTACATTCCCAACGGGAAAAAAAAAAAAAAAAAAAATAATAATAATAATAATAATAATAATAATAATAATAATAATAATAAGACGTCCAGCTCATAGACGGAAGCATCCTACGTCATCTGGGTGTCGGAGAGACGTATACCTACTTGGGAGTGGAACAACACCACTCTCAAGAAGTTATAACTGTCAAAAACTCTCTCCGCGGCAAGTATCAGCACAAACTCCGACAGATCTGGTCATCAGAACTGTCGGGAAAGAACAAAGTTGCTGCCACAAATATGCTTGCCGTTCCGATCTTACTCTACTCCTTCGGAGTAATGAAGTGGACTCAGGAGGAGCTGCGACAACTCGACGTAAAGACTCGCAAGATGATGCACCTATACAGGAGCTTGCATCCCAAATCGTCCGTTCCTCGGTTATATCTCCACCGACAACAATGAGGACGAGGACTTTTGAGTTTGGAGTGTCTTCACAACAGAATGGTATTGGATGGAGCATGTAAAGTAATCAGGAGTTTGGACCCCCTTCTCTGCATGGTCCGTGACCATGAAAACGCAGGGATTGGAGCGTTCCTCTTTAAGGCAGCAGCCCGTGCGGCTAATGAACTTGGTCTCAGTTTCGACACCAAACGGCGTGATCCGAACTCTGTCACAGAGTTGGCACCCGTTCGGCAAAAAGCCCATGTAAAGGCCGCAGAAAATGCAGCTCTTCTGCAGCTGCATAGGGATAAGCCTTTGCATGGGGTCTTCTTCAGAAACGTTGAAGACCTTGGCTTATCCAAGAACTTGACCTACGCCTTCCTTAGGTCAAGTGGGCTGAAGTCGGAGACCGAGGGATTCATAATGGCCTGCCAAGATGGTGTCTTCAACACCTTGGTCTACCGAAGCCACGTGATGGGTATAGAGGTCCCTGATATTAGATGCAGGGCCTGCCGTCAGGCGCCTGAGACCATTATGCATTTGCTGTCAGCATGTCCAGCATATGCGGTCTCAGCCTATATCCACAGACATAACGCGGCTCTACGAGTGTTATATTACCACCTACGACACTCGTACGGTATAGACGAGACACCAGTGTTGCCTTACGCTCCGGGGGATATTGAGTCCGTGGTGGAGAATGAGAAGTGCCGGATCTACTGGAACTACTCATTTCCCACCCTCAGGCAAATACAGGCCAATAAGCCTGATGTAGTACTCCTCGACCATGGAAGTAAGACGATATTCGTCATTGAGTTTTCGGCTCCTGGCGAAACGAATATCGTCCGAAAGGAGGAGGAGAAACGGACGAAATATCGAGATTTACTCTTCGAACTCCGCAGGCTCTATCCAGACCATTCTGTAAAAATGGTTGTTCTGATAATAGGGTCCCTTGGCGGTGTGATGGATTCATTACTCTCGAACTTAAAAATCATACCGGCATGTAGAAAGATGTCAGAAATCATAGCCGGAAGAATGCAGAAGGCTGTCATCCTCGGTTCATTACGTCTGCTCAGGGCACACGATTCCCGGACCCAATAGCTGCTTACCCCATAGTTTGGGGAGTGGTTATTGGGGTAATGATGTTGCCAGCGCGCCCTCCGAATGTATCGGAGCATCGGAGACAGGGTCCGACTGGAGAATTTTAATTCAAAATAGATGATAATAATAATAATAATAATAATAATAATAATAATAATAATAATAATAATAATAATAATAATAATAATAATAATAATAATAATAATAATAATAATAATAATAATAATAATAATAATAATAATAATAATAATAATAATAATAATAATAATAATAATAATAATAATAATAATAATAATAATAATAATAATAATAATAATAATAATAATAATAATAATAATAATAATAATAATAATAATAATAATAATAATAATAATAATAATAATAATAATAATAATAATAATAATAATAATAATAATAATAATAATAATAATAATAATAATAGGCAGGGAGGTCAACCAACACCTGAGGCCCTGGTGAGTTGCGACATCACCTACCCGAGCAAAGGATGCAAAATCGGACCGGCAGCTCATGCGCATCCGGGAGGGAAAAGGCATCTTTCCCTCCGGTGTCGGCCGTGGGTTTACTGGGTTAACCCCCCAGTAAACCCTTTTACTCGGTTCCAAATAATCGGGGAAGAGGCCTCCACAACCGACCCCCTCGGATTAGGGGTCAAAGGCAAGGTGGTGGGGCCAACAACGATGATTTGCCAAATGACGAAAACCGCAATGACAACGGACGCTTTGAGTGGACGGATAGATTAAGGGATGGACTTCTGTATTGCTATGAGAGCAGTGAGCCCACCCGGAGAGGATACATGGCAAGAATGCATGCTCTTTGGTGTGAGAGACACCCAGAGCATGCCGCCGTTTCCGCCCAAAATCTCAGGGATTATGTATCCTATCTCCGGGCTCGAGGCTATGTTAGAGCTCCTCCTCAGCCGGTTAACGAAGTGGCAGATATGCCACGTGTCGGTCTGGCTGCAGAGGAGGCTCGCATCATACCACCAATGGAGGACATCAGAACCCGCAGGGCGCTTCACAATATGAAGCCCTTGAAACCGCAAGAACTGGCACGGGTGGATGCGGAGATTGGCGATGTTCTTCCAGAAGAGGCCAACATCTGGCAGATCAATTCTGTCGTGTACGACGCTGCTCGTGCAATATCCCAGACGGAGAGGAGGGACACCACCGCTCTTGTTGGGAGGCATGAGCGACGCGTTCACAAGATGGAAGCTAAGATCAAGTCGGCGAGACAACACGCGTCTCGTATCCAGTGTGTGGTGGACTACATGTCCGCCAATAGGCCTTTCACGCCGGCAGTGCGGCGAATTGCTGCAAGGCTAAGACGAGCTCACCACACATTGAATCAAGGCGTGCTGTTTACCATAAAACAGCACTGTCTTGATAGGATACGAATGCTAGTGGCTGCAAAGAAGTCACTAGTGAGGCGGGCGAGAAGTATCGCGGAAAACATAAAGTTCCGCGATAAACCTTCCCGCTTATTCCAAGAGCCTCCACGTGTTGTCGATAACCCGCCGGCTGCTGATCGGGTAGAAACCTTCTGGAAGAACATCTATGAGTTTCCGCAACCACTCAATGTAGACACTCCAGCCCTAGCGCAATTCGAAGCTTACTGCAGGACGCTTCGGCAGACTGAGCACAATGATCTGCGCAATCCGATAACCACGGAAGAAGTTCGAGGGGCCCTCAAAGGCTCAAAGAACTTTGCTGCTCCAGGCCCTGATGGGTTGAATAACTATTGGTGGAAAAAGTTTCCAACAACCCACCGCCATCTGGCTAGAGTTTTTAACTCATGGCTAGATGGGGAGCAGCAGATTCCGGAGTGGTTTGTCGAGGGGTGAACCGTGCTCATCCCCAAGAACGGAGTTTTGTCTGATCCAAAGAATTACAGGCCGATAACATGCTTGAATGCGTGCTGTAAGTTGTTTACGCGCATCTTATACACGCGCATTCTCTCTGCAGTTGATCCGGTGTATGAACGGATATATTAGCAAAGAGGGTCAAAGAAAGGGGTCGCCGGCTGCAAGGAGAAACTGCTCATCGATAGATGTATCACGCAGGACTCCGTGCAGTATAAGCGTAACCTTTCGATGGCCTGGATCGATTACCGCAAGGCATTTGATACAACATCGCATGAGTTAATCATGCATTTGCTCAGATGTCTTGAGGTACCCGATCAAATAGTGGGATGCATTGGACAACTGATGCCACTCTGGAGGACTCGCTTCATCATAAGATCTGGTAGAGACATAGTCCAAACAGAGCAGGTCTTCATTAGAAGAGGCGTGTTTCAGGGAGACTCCCTCAGCCCTCTTCTCTTCTGCATCTCACTATTGCCATTGTCCGTTGTACTCAGGAATACCCGTGGGTACAACTGCGGCACCCCCAGCAACCGGAGGCATAAAGTCACCCATCTGTTTTACATGGATGACCTCAAATTATATGCCTCTGGAGAAAGGGACCTACATCAGTCCCTTAGGGTGGTGGAAGAGTACACGCATGCTATCGGAATGGAATTTGGGATCGACAAACTTGCCACGGTTCATCTCAAAAGAGGACGATGCGAGGAATACGGAGAGGATGTCCAGCTCGTAGACGGAAGTATCCTACATCATCTGGATGCCGGAGAGACGTATACTTACCTAGGGGTGGAGCAACGCCACTCCCAAGACGTATTCACAGTTAAGAACTCTCTCCGCGGCAAGAATCAGCATAAACTCCGACAGATCTGGTCATCAGAACTGTCGGGGAAGAACAAAGTTGCTGCAACCAATATGCTTGCCGTTCCGATCCTTCTCTACTCTTTCGGAGTAATGAAGTGGACTAAGGAAGAGCTGCGACAACTCGACGTTAAAACTCGCAAAGTGATGCATCTCAATAGAAGCTTGCATCCTAAATCGTCCGTTCCACGGTTATACTTTCCCAGACAACGGGGAGGCCGTGGACTTTTGAGTTTGGAGTGTATGCATAACAGAATGGTTCTGGATGGGGCCTGTAAAGTCATCAGGAGTTCAGATCCCCTTCTCTGCATGGTCCGCGACCATGAAAAAGCAGGGATTGGAGCATTTCTTTTTAAGGCAGCAACCCGTGCGGCCGATGAACCCGCTCAGCAAAAAGCTCACATCAAAGCTGCGGAGACAGAGGTCCTGCTACAGCAACATATGGATAAGCCAATGCATGGTGTCTTCTTTCACAACATCGAAGACCTTGGCTTATCCAAAAGCTTGACCTTTGCCTTCCTCAGGTCGAGTGAGCTAAAGTCGGAGACCGAGGGATTCATAATGGCCTGCCAGGATGGTGTCTTCAACACCCACGTCTACCGTAGTCGTGTGATGGGTATAGACGTCCCTGACACCCGATGCAGGGCATGTCGTGGGGCACCTGAGACCGTAATGCATTTGCTATCAGCATGCCCATCTTATGCGGTCTCAGCCTATATCCACAGGCATAACGCGGCGCTACGAGTGTTATACTACCAACTACGACACTCGTACGGTATAGACGAGACACCGGTGTTGCCTTATGTTCCGGGGGATATTGAGTCCGTGGTGGAGAATGAGAGGTGCCGGATCTATTGGAACTACTCATTCCCCACCCTCAGGCAAATACAAGCCAATAAGCCTGATGTTGTCCTCCTCGACCACCAAAGTAGAACGATATTCGTCATGGAGTTTTCCGCTCCAGACGAAATGAATATCGTTCGAAAAGAGGAGGAAAAACGGACTAAATATCGAGATCTTCTCTTTGAACTCCGCAGGTTGTATCCGGACCATTCTGTCAAAATGGTGGTTCTGATCATAGGAGTCCTTGGTGGAATGATGGACACACTGCTCTCCAACTTGAAGATAATACCTGCTTGCCGTAATATGGCAGAAATCTTAGCAGCGCGAATGCAGAAGGCCGTCATCCTTGGTTCGCTCCGTCTACTCAGGGCACATGATTCTCGGACCCAATAGTCACTCACCCTACGGACGTAGGGAGTGGTTATTGGGGTTAACGACACCAGCGCGCCCTCCGGATGTATCGGAGCACTTAGCTCGGACAATGAATACATCTCTCAAGTCTAGGGGATGTTCCTGGCAACAGCAATATCAAGCACATCGGGCCTATAATGACCATAGTGCGTAGGCTCAGTGGGGGCGACCACATGATAATCATGTCGTTCCATATGTGCCCAGAGCGCCCTACCATTGCGGTTGGACACTCGGCTCCATGAAACGTGTTCAGCATTTAAATCCCCAGCGACTATTATCGGCACATGGTCTTCCATCAGCACATAATCCAAGGTATCAGGTTGTAACACATTAGTGGTGGGGTTGTAAGCTGAGATTACTCTTAGAGTACCTCTACTCGTCTCGATCTCGATACCCATCATCTCAGTGCCGTGACTCCATTCATAATCAATGCCGCATTGTGAGACCTGGAGGGATCGTTTGGCCAGAATGGCAACTTCTCCTCCACGTCTCCCAATACGATCCTTTCTAAAGACTCTTTAGTTTGGATCTGTGATAGCTTCATTGTCCAAGGTGGGTTTTCTGAAGGAGCATCAGGTCAACGTTATGACGAACGATGAACTCCTCCAAGTCCAACTTTTTGTCTCTGAAACCATCACAGTTCCAGAAAACAATCTTCAAGGAACTGGGCCTTATTCTGGTGTCAGCCATTAATTGGTGGACGGGATCACAGCGGAACTAGGCTCAAGCATGTTTTGGAGCATAGGGAACTGGGTGAACAGCATCTTCATCTGTTCGAGTGAGGCGAAGATGTCTGCCGGTGGCTTGCCATGACCTGCTGGCTTGTTCGAACTGCCCAAAATCTTTGCAAAGGAAGTCCCCTCACAGACAACCCCGGATTTGGCAGTGGTCGCGCTCTGTTGAGCTTTTGCTGCTACTCTGGAGCTAGAGGGTGCCCCCCTTCCCGTCCCTCCAGTGTTACTACTTTTGGGTTTGGAGAAGTTGGGACATCCCCTATAATTGGCCGTGTGAGGACCTCTGCAATTAGAGCATGTCGCCTTGTCTGTGCGAGGTAACGCGCAGTCACAAGACAAGTGCTTCCCTGCACACTTGACGCATGCTGGAATTGCCATGCAATTTCTTTGGACATGACCGAACTTTTGGCACTTGTGGCATTGTCCAACTGTGCCTCTTGTCCTTTGTGACTCGGCTGAGCACTTGACGTTTAAGACGTCATCAACCTGAAAGATGCCTCTCTCTGTCTTTGGCACAAGTACCAAGACAAGAAGCATAGGTTTCCCGTCGCGTTTTCGTAGTGTGGCCACGTTCGTGGGGTTAAACCCCTTAGGCGCCAAGAACTCTGGCACACCTCTGAGGATAACCCAGAGTGACTCATCCTCCGGAAACGAGTAAGTGTGATGTGGAATCTTATCCTCGACCAACAGGTGTGTCAGTCGACGGTAATTCTCCACTGTTTCAGGCTGGACCCTCATTCCATCCTGTGTATCTATCGCTTTAGTAAATTTAATTTCCTTTTCACCGCATTTACGATTTACGATCGTCCAACACTCCTTCTGCCGGACTGTGATCGGGGGTATAGTGGTCTTCTTAGCAGGTACCTGCTCGACTATATTGATTTTGTCCTTCGAACCTGGAGGTTTAGGTTCGGGCTCACGACCGGGTCCCATCCCGACGACAGTATGAGAGTCCCTCATATCGTCATCATTTATTTCGCTGCCGTTTAGGACGGCGGGAGTATTCTCATTTTTCTCGGAAATCGGATTTTGTTCCGTATCCATGCCATCATTGATTTTATCAGACGTAGTGTCCGAGGCCACCGAAGCGCTACCGGAAATGCTTCCAGAATTTCGATTACGTAGCGCACGCTTTCTGTTACGAAGCGGAAATGCCTCCTCCTTGCTCCGCAAGGATAACGAAAAAGCATTATCATCTACATTAACTACTTTCCCGACATCATCGGGGGTCACGTTGAATCTGACAAGAAGGTGTTTTAGTACAAGTACTAGTTCCTTCTTGTCAGCATTTTCGAGGAATTTGCCAATATCGCCAGAGATCATCATGAACAGCCAGGTACAACAGTCTCAAAAGTACACTGCCCAAGCATTCTCACCCTCGTCTTCACTTATAAAAAACACAAACACTGTTTTGCAAGCACTTGCAAAACTTAAAACCACCCTTCGCCTATTTCGCTGTAGTGAGCAAATTCAAACACGTCCGCACGTGACGGAAACCAAAACGCTACTTGCTACACTGCTACTCTTCAATTAACGCTGCAGAAGTGTCAACTAAATAAAGGCTGTAACCACCAATAGTTTTTCCTTATGGCTAGGAATTTCTTATGAAAAAATCGTCAAAACGTTAAAATTTCAAAAAATTGAAAACGCTGATGAAGTCCACGTGTCTGTGCTGACTTACTTCGTAGCCAATTCGAATGCGAACGTTATTCGTTGGTCTCAAATGCTCTTCCTCCAACGGTGCCCGACAATATGCATAGGAGGAACTTTGGAATGGTACACAGGTAGTTGATAGATGGTAAGTGGAAGATGATTGCTGACAGGTCACAGATGATAAGTCACAGATGATGGAAGACTGGCGACGGATGATAGTTGACAATTGGCTAATGAGATATTGAAGTGATGGTGGGTGTCACGTGAGACCCATCGCGTCGCTTGATACCACCACCACCACTACCTTCGTCGAGTCAGGTTGGCCGAAATTAGAATATCTTCTTATTGCAAGTCGCCCGTTTAATCATAACAAAATGGTTCCCAAACTGACTGTTATCATCCGTTGTTCTACCTACCCTAACACTGATGAGAGGGACGAACTCATATCAACATATGCCAAATGAAGAATTATTAGGACAATCAATGGAGCATCTTTTCCTTACAAAAATACTAGTAGAAGACTGACTGTACCATCACATGGAAGACAGTCAGTAGTTATATTCTGTTATGTTTTCGACTCGCAACTGTCATTTATTTATTTGCTATAAACATTTAAGTATCAAAAAATGTGTTTTTTAAAAATTGTTTTGCTTATAAAATGAAAACTAATAAAGCAATCTGGTTGCTTCAATTGAGAGAATTGTAGATAATTGAAATACAAACAAAATGAAATGTTTTACGAGCCGATCGGATCCTTAGTAACGGAGGAAAACTGGAAAAACAGGAAAATTTGAAGATTTTTTGAAAAACTCCGCCATTTTTCAATAAATAGGGTTGTCCCTTCTTTTGAAAGTATTGAATCATGTGTACTTTATGTGTGCACAAACCAGGCTCTGGCGGATCATTAGTTTTGGCACAATTGCAATTTGAATTTGTTTTGCTCTATCTTGCAGCGTGCCTGGATGCTCTAGTGATAGTACGATTTCAATTTCTATAACAGATTTTGAAAGTAGAAGTACAGTACCACAAAAAGTTAATTCTCATTTTGCGCTAACATGATGCGAAATGGGTGAAAAATGCTTGCAAACATGACTGAAATCGGCCGAGCTGGTAGAAGCAGTCGCGTGGTAGGAGAGAGCAGGAGATGAAGGGAAGCGTATTATCACGTAACCCTTCCATTAGAAGAATTCCCCTCATCTCCCGGACTCTCCTACCACTCGGCAGCTAACGCGGGCTCGGCCGTTTTCAGTCATGTTTGCTTGCATTTTTCACCCATTTCGCACCATTGTAGTGCAAAATGAGAATTAACATTTTGTGGTACTAGACTTTTACTTTCATTATCTATCTGAGAAATTAAAATCGGGCTATCTCTAGAGCATCCAGACACGTTGCAAGATGAAAAATAATAATGCATATGTGCCAAAACTAACAATCCGACAGCACCTGTTTTGTGCACATATGAAGTACTAATGATTCAATACTTTCTCGATAAATTCCAATCCTACTTCTTGAAAAATGGTGGATTTAGGAACTTTTCAAAAAATCGCAATTTTTTTCGGTTTTTCCAGTTTTTCTCCGTTACTAATGATCCGATCGGGTCGTAGAACATCTCATTTTGTTCGTATCTCAATTATCTACAATTCTTTCCATAAGAGCAACCAGAATGCTCTATAACTCTCCATTTTAAAAGCAAACAATAAATAAAAACAAGTTTTTTGTTTTTTAAACATTTATAACAAATTAATAAATGACAGTTGCGAATCGAAAACGCAACAGAATATAAGTACGGAATGTCTTCCATGTGATGGCATAGTCGGTTTCCTACTAGTATTTTTGTTAAAAACTCACTCACTTTATGCTCTATTGCTTGATGTATAGGGGAGGGCAGCTGGCTAACGGTAACAAACTATTCTAAAACAAAAAACAATTCAAACTATTTTTCGGAATGAATGAAACTGCAACAAACTTTGCTTCTCATTCCGCTTCATGGCACACATTTCGTCATCCGAAGTTTGATAATTCTAAGATGGCTAAAAACTACAATCATAAAGAGGCAGGAACAGTTGTAGTGTACTCCATTCAATACAGAAAGAAATGATTGTCATCCACATTCTTCGGATTATTAGTGAGTCCTGCACTGCTCACGGTTGCGTTACAATTAACAGTGCTGAGGTGGCGTATGGAGTTAGTTACAAGGCCTACCCAGAGCACATAGTGGACAATGACAAGAGTTGTCGATGCCATTATAAACACCAAATGAAAGAATTCAGTCAAGTTTGACCGATATCTGGGTGGCCTTTGACATGTCAAATAGACATTGCTCTCTCCAATAGACATTGAAACAACCAGGAGTCATTGGAGGCGAAAATTAACCACATCAAAAAGGACCTACGCCGAAACGGATACTCCGAGAAACTCATAGGAGAAGTTCGGAAACAACTCGAAAAGACCAAGACAACCGAAGAAAGACCACAAAACCCCGTTCTCATTCTTCCCTATATCATGGGTATCTCCGAGAAGATCAGAAGGATCGGAAATAAATACAACATCAAGAGTTGCTTTCAATCCGGCAGTACCTTACCAAGCTTCCTCACCAAGACGAAACCAGAGAACACAACAGAATCCAGCAAAAACTGTATTTACAAAGTCCCATGTGAATGTGGAGATTCCTATATCGGAGAGACCAAGAGGCCATTATCAGTAAGAATAGCCGAACACAAAAAGTGGACTCAACGAGGGGAAACATCAAAATCGGGAATTGCTGACCACGCCTGAACAAAACACCACCGAATTCTTTGGGACGAAGCTAGCGTTCTTTATAGAGAGGAACATTGGTTCAAACGGAAATTTATAGAAACCACCTATATAGAAGCCAATAGTGCCTTCAGTCAACCAAGCGTGGAAATTAAAAATGTATGGAAACCGCTCATGGACCGTTTTGGAGGGAGAAAAAGCGCGAAACCACGCGCGCTACAAGACCGCGCGTAATTACACCGTAATTACACTTTAATTATAGACCTATAAAAGGTCGCGTAGCATCTGATTTTGTCATTATTCAGCAGAAGACGATTGCGGATTCAAGCAATTGAAACGTTGTGAAAAATATGAAAGAGATAGAAATCTTTCAACCATTAAGATGATGGACGTCCGAAATATAAGTAATCAACAGATTTTATGTTTTTCAGTTGTTTAATACATTCTATTATTTCAAGCGAAGTGGTCGAGGTGTTAGAGCGTTTGGCTTCCACCCAGACGGTCCGGGTTCGATCCCCGGTCGTGTGTCACTGAGCTGAAGTGGTCCGGATTCCACTTTTATTTAAACTGTAGGTCCCTGATCTCCCTTGCTGGCACAAGATTTAGGTCAGGGCAAGCTTCACTAAAATACTTATTGATTTGATTCACTATGGTTTGTGGATTTTTATATTTTTTTGCAAAGCGTTCTAGGATATTGTTTTTGCGACTTTGATAGTTTGGTTTGGTTATTTTTTTGATTAATGACCAGGTAGCTTTGGTTTCGTTTTCGGCTCTCATTATATATTCAGTGTTGGACATTTTTTCAGCAGCTGCAATAACTTTACTGAGAATGGAATTAGGCCTAGTTTTATTAAACTTTTTTTTCTACAAAGAACAAATTCATTGTTCTACTGATGATATTCGAGAAACAGCTATATGCTATATTCACATCTGTACTCTTTGTTACACTTTCCCAATTTACTTCGGCAAGATCCTGTTTAAACTGAGAAATTTTATTTTTTGAGAATATTCTTTTTTTGATCCATTTTGTTTCATTTGTTTCAATTATTTCTGTGGAAAGTGTTATTTTTTGTCCATAGTGATCAGATAATGCTGTATTTAAAACCACGCTTTTTTCATAATCTTCAAAATTTACAAAAATGTTGTCCAATAGCGTAGATGAGATATTTGTTACTCTGGTTGGTTCAAAAATAGTTTGTTTTATGTTGTGAGTGAGTAGTAAGCCTAAAAATACCTTAGTTTGTACATTGTCTTCAAGCAAGTTTATATTAAAGTCTCCACATAGTATTACCTTGAATATGGTGAATTTTTCATGAATTGAATCAATTATTTCTTCCAGGTTCTCGATGAAAATATCGAATGATCCTAAGCCAGTTCTGTAAATACATACAAAGACAATTTCCATTTTCCTAATAACTATACTTCCACATTCCAAATGACGTTCAACACTTTTTCTGACAACACTTCCTACACTCTCCGCATCCAAATCGTTTGTTGTATAGATGCTGACTCCTCCATGCTGCATTATTTTCCTGGAAAATGCTGACTTTAAATTCATAGCCCTCGATTTGGATACTCTATTTGGGATTCTAAGAGCCAATGCCCTGTCATACATAATATTTTTGGTTTTGAGGGTAGAGAATCTAAAAGTATTTCAACTTCATCAGTTTTGTTTCTCAAACACTGTATATTTTGATGGAGTATGGTGAAGTATTCATGTTCAGCTGTTAGCAGATATGTTTACGAATTTATTTTTCTGAGGTAGTTGCTATTGCAGCAGATTCCTACTGGCGTTTCTCTTTTTATCCTCATATTTGTATACTTCACAATCATGACTCCAAGCACTATGATCTACATGAAGATGAAGGTTTCTTTTTTCATTTTTCATGGTACAGTTAATGTAACTGTATTCTTCTGGTTCTTGACATTCGTGTTTCTTGTGTTCCTTAGCACATTTTGGACAGGCCAACTTGTTTTTACAAACTTGGGCCAAGTGGCCAAAACCACAGCATCTGAAGCATCTTAATATTTTGGATTTGACTTCATACACTATGCAAGAGTTGAATCCAATGTTGATTTTACACCTATTCCACAGTTATTCGCAGGTTTCCTCTTGTGTTTCCACTGTTACTGTGACATTTCCATCCTCTTTGTTTATCATATTTATGATATTTATTGCGTCATTGTTTTCAAATCTATCATTTTGTTGAACGAGTTTTCTTAGTAGAATTTCTTTTTCAGCGCAGTCTTCTTCATCATCTCCCACAATTTTGAAATTTTTTTCTTCCTTGTTGTCCTTATTTCATAATCATCACCAAGCTTCTCTGTGGATTTTTGCAAGATTCTTTCGACTGATACATCATTACTGCACGTTATTTATACTCCCCCATTTGCAGTGTTTTGGAGTTGACTTATTCCCACTGATAATTCACCTGGATTGATGGTCCTTTTCAAGTCTGCCATAGTTTTGCTATTATCCTGATCGTTTTTTGGTAAAATTATTAGTTTTCTCTGGCCAGGTTTATGTGTCGATGAATTAGACCAGTTCGTTTTTTCCTTGGCATGTGATGTTCTGTACTTCATTTGTCTTCTTGATTTTACCAAAGTAAAATTTTCATCTTCCAAAGTGTCTTCCATTTCACCTTGTATTTCATTTTGTTTGTAAACAAGTTCAGTTCCTTCTGTTTGTATTTGCCAGTTTTTTGCTCCACTGAGGAATTCCACATCTTCACCCTTTTCTTTGTGGTTTTTGTTGAGACCTGTTTTTGTGCTTTCAAGTTTATCAGATAGCTCCTTAACTGTTTCTTCCAATAATAATTTATTTTGTAGGATAATTAAATATTTTTCTCTACTCCGGTATGTGAATTACCAACGTCACACATCGATAAAAATGTGTAAAGCTTCATTTCACGAATCGGTGTGTGAAGAGCCATGCTTTTCTTATGGGATTTATTTCACGCACCGGTGCCATAAGAGTCAATACAAATTCACACACCGGTCGCTGGTCTAGCTAGCGGTGGCGAGAGAAATTGACAAATATGACAGTTCCCGCAGAGTGAAGTTCAGAGTTACATCAGTTAATAGACCGTAAATAGTAATTAATTACCCTCTGAATTAATAAATAATACGACGAAATTTTGATTTAAACCGATTAGCAGTGTATTTCACGCAAATTCCTGATGGACAGCATTGAAGTACTCTCATCAACTCCTCCAAATATAACGTTAGCAGCCAGTGAAGCAAGTTCATCGTTATTGCCACAAAAATCGTTGGGAATTTACGAAAACACTTTGGAAAAGTTTATGCAATGGCGCAATACAAACAACGTCCAATCATTCTCCGAAAGGGTAATATTAACCTACCTATCTGAATTATCAACAAAGGTTAAATCTTCTACCTTATGGAGTCACTACTCAATGTTGAAAAGCACCCTTAGTGTTAAGTACAACCATTGTTTATATAGAAGATAGTCAACCTTATGGGATTATAATTGGATCAAAATGGATGCGACATGTAGATGGCGATAGTGAGCTCGCATCCAAGTCATGTCGTAACTTCAGTGATCTGTCGTCCAAGTCATGTCGTAACTTGATTGAAACAATGGGACAGCATTAAAATCAGGGTTTTTTTTGAAGGAATCTGCATTAAAATGACGTCAAATATTCATGTTTGTAACTAATCACGCTAGATGACACTCGCGTTTGCGTCCAACACCAATTACACAGGCATTGACTAACTTCTATATAAACAATGGTACAACGTACAAATTGGTGATTATCCGAAAGTTCGCGCTTTCTTGAAACGAAAAAACGAGGGATACATTCCAAAAAAATCACGCGTTTTGGAAAAGGAACACGTATTAAAATTTCTCAAAGAGGCACCCGATGAAAATTTCCTTTAATTCAATCTCTAAGTAAAAGGTCGTAGAAAAAGTATAGTGTGCACCACGTGCGTGAAGACTTTTTTACGCTCGTACGCTCGTGCGGATTGTGAAACTCGCCTGCGGCTCGTTCCACAAACTTCCACACTCGCGTATACTATTCTTCTTTTTCACTTATAATTTGCCTAAGTAGACTATTTTCTTCTTTCCACCATATTAATATATCTGTATCACTTTGTTGAGTACTCACAGGATTTTCTTGAACTGCTATATATGCTTTTACATGTTCACTCACTTTATCCGCACAGCAGACAATTCTGATTTCATCAATGAAATCAATTTTTTTTATCAACGCAACTTCTGTGATATGTTTTACTACATTTTATGCAAACTGTGACTTGCACTGGTTTAGTTTTGCAGCATTCAAACGTTTTTGTGGGCTCTTTATTGACGAGCTCTTTATCGACTCTTACACTTTCTGCCATCTTGCCTATAATATAGGTTCGGTTGTTACCGACGTAGCGTGAGACGGGCAGCCAGAAGGTACCCTGGAAGAATAACGCGAGAGTAGAGGGTTACATATGCATTTTTTTACGTTAACTGAGCATAAGGTGGAGGACTGAAAATTTCCAGAATTATCGGAGTTTAACCAAATAAGTAGAGAATAAATTGCCAGAAGACTAGGTGGAAGATAAAGACCAGCCAGAAGGTGCTAATGTTGTGAAAAATTTAGCAATAATCATGGGACTTGGTGCACTTCTGGCAATTTCTATACTCATTCTGTGACTCAAAACTTGGTTGCCTGCAAAACGCCAGAAGCCTAAGTGGAATAATTACAAAGATAGTCGCGACACTAGAGCATCGGCGGCCCACTCTATGGATCAATTTTTTTATGTTTCATATCTTATCTCATTAGGTGCAATTCTGGCAATTTGTCAATAAAATTTAGGATATTTCATGACACAATTGGACAAATGTCAGAAGTCAATTAGGAAGGCATACGTATTCAACGCTATAATTTTTTTTCATCATAAAATATGACCATTAATTTTATATCAGTCTATCAAAATGAAATTATTGAATATTTGTCAAATACAAATATTGGATTATATTTGAATTTTTAGTATACCATCGTATCTATATTACTATATATGATGTATCTTTCATTTCTCTTCTTATCATCTGCTTTAATGCTATCTCTTTTTCTTTCGTTGTCTCTGTCGATCTCACCACGGATATGTATTTGCCTAGATATTTGTGTTGACAAGCGTCTAGCCGTACCATTCTACTTTTGATACCGTATTTCTATATGCGCATTGTGACCGCAACAAATTCAAAATAGAAAATGTGTTTGACAAAACACAAAACTCAGGTTATGTGTTTTATCAATTCAGAATTTAGATTAAGATCAGAGGTATTTTATTGGGAGGATATAAACATCTCAAAGGCCTTTTTTAATGTGTTCAGTAATGTTTTTTTTTACTTGGACGTATTAAACAAAAAGTAATGTTTGAAGAACTTCATAAGATTGATTGCAGTATCAGTATTGTTTATATCATCTGGCATGATTAATTTACTAGGTCGTTTAAAAACGGCTTTGTTAGTTTTGAAGAGACGTCTCTGCTGAATAATATTTTTATTGTGAGGTGTTTTACAGGGTGTTCTGTTGGAATATTTACCAAAAATACTGGAAGGGACCTCCGATGAGAGTATACAGATGGTAGAAAAATTCAAATGTTGTTTATGTAGCTAAGGAAATTTTGAAAAATCAAAGATATTGAATCATTTTCATTTCAAATAAGTTCATGACATAAAGCTCTCATCCTTGAACTTAAAATTCTCCAACGAGAATGAATATCATTGCTGGGTAAGAGAAGTCGAGAAAGATACGAAAAGTCAATTCATTTATAAACAAGGTTCTTACTCCACGAGTATTGTCAAAAAGAAAAGATTCATTTGCCACCGATCTGGCACATTCAATCCAGAGAGTTCTGTCATAAGATACTTTAAGTTTCAATAAAATCAACGGATATTTCCCAACTCAAATAGTACTGACGGTATTGAATAAAGGAGAAAAATCAAGAGTAATGTCACATAATATTGTCTAAATCTGAAAGAGAAACTATAGCTGCTAAAACCATCCAATCTATCTTTGATGAAGTCAGGGAAGAATCTCTTTCAAAAGATAAATTATAGGTAGATTTTTATTTTTTCATTTCTTTTTATCAATGTACAGAGGAAAATAATTATGTACTAACCTAGGTGAAACTTTTTTACATGCCCTCTCAAACTACTAACGAAACGATGTGTTACAAATAGTGCACCAAGTCAATTTAACCAGTTTGTTCAACAAAAAAAAAACAAATCAGTTATCAATAAACTCACCTGAGAAATCTAAACATCATTCGATTACTTCACAACAATTACAGACAGCATACAACAATGAAATCAGTATTTTAAATTTGGCGCGTACACAGCGCATGCGGAACTGAGGGACTAAAAGTAGAATGGTACGGCTAGACGTTTTTTTTGTGTTTGGGCTAGACGCTTGTGAATTGTAAATTAGTATTTTCAGCTTACGATGATGAAATGATATATACCTACCAGCGATGATGACCTTGAATTTGATGACGAAATGGAAATGGGTGGTGATGGAACAGACTAATTTTATATTCGATCAATATTAGTATTGATATTCGCGATTCATTAGTATAATGATACGATTAGTTTTAGTTTTAGTTGTATTTTATTAGATGTATAAATAAAAATCATTTTCATGCTATTGTATGAAAACAATCAATGTCTTCCGAATTTACTTCTGACAGTTAGCAATTAGTAAAAAAAAATATATTTAACCCTCTACCCTCGCGTTATTCTTCCAGGGTGCCTTCTGTCTCCCGCTGCGTAGGTAACAACCAAACCTGTATATGCTTGAATTTACCCTGCACCAAGTCACCCGTACCCCACGTAGCTCGTAGACTATTAACCCATCAATTCATTTCCATTCGATTAATGAAATAGTCTCGATTTCTCACAGGACAGTTCAAATTGGCTCTATTGGTGGAATCTGATGCTTGGAAGCATATCTTGGGCAAAAAACTTGGATATAGATATAACGAAAAGCTCAATTCAATGGTGGATTTCATCAAAACCCAAGAGAAGGTCTTGAACAAACCAATCAAGGATTTGGATGACTGCCGGTAAATTTGCATACTTTTGATTTTGAACGATTGTCATTGTTATTGTTGTTATTCCGTCAATATTTATGAACACTTTGTAGACTTGCAATGCACTGTCTGGAGGTGATAAGAGCAAACTTCATTGAAATGGATATGGATTTAGGCCTGATGGAGGAAGCTTACGGAACATTTTCGAGATTCAAAATAGATGTGTCGAAAGATGACATTGAAAGAATTGAATCGCTAAGGTTCAATTTCCAAAGTATGGTCAACCATGTCAGTATAGCATTGTCTGACATCTAACAAGTCAAGTTGATTTCATGCTTATTTTTGCAGTCCAAAGTTGTGCAAGAAGAAATTTGCGACGTCCAGGGACCTCTTCTAGAGGAACTGACGAATGGGGTGGCAAAATTCGGCGAAGAAGTTGAACAGTTTGATCTAGACTTCGAATTGAAAGGTCCAATGATACCAGGATTATCTGCCCGAGAAGCTAGCGATCGAGTTCTGGCATTCCAGGATCGTTTCGATGAATTGTGGAGAAAATTCGAGATGTACAGTAGCGGTGAAAGACTGTTTGGTCTCGAAGTGAAAGACTATCCTGTGTTACACAAACGTAAAAAAGAATTCAATCTTCTGAACAAGTTATACGGTCTTTACTTGGCCGTGAATCACAGTATTGATGGTTATTTTGATATTTTGTGGAGTGACGTAGACACAGAGGTTATTTTTGCTGAGCTACAGGACTTCCAAAACAGGTAACTTCTGGTCACAATTTGAGTTTTTTGCTATATCAAGGAATAATGAATACTCACGTCATTCCCAGCTCCCGCACAATTCTTTTGATGACGGAAATGACAAATTTTGAATAAATTATCCTGTTACAGAAGACTACTATACCTTGGATTACAATTTACAGTAATATTTTTCTCCACGATCATCACAGAATTTGCCAATTCTGAAATCAAATTTGACTACAGAATGCTGGAATTCTCTTTCTTGAGATTGAAGAAATATTCTGCAACACCTCTGCCCCCATGCAATTTAAATGTATTTACATTCTCTCCCTTGTGATAGAATAATATTCTCACACTGGTTAGCAATAATAACATCAGCCTTGACGCAGTTGATTGTCATCGTAGCGGCAAAATTTGAGTAAGTGTCAAAATTATTGCTGTCACGTTTCCTATCTTTGATCGTGGAGAAAATATAGTCTGCTACTCGTTTAGAATGAGAATTCGTGATGCTCGTGGTTCCTCACGCTCGCCTTCGGTTCGCGCTCGGAACTTTCCACTCGCATCGAATTTTCATTCTAACCTTGTTACAGAATATACTATTTTAAATTCATTTATGAAAATTTAATAAAGGAAACATTCTTTCCTGACAACACCATTATTCCTACACGCTATATATTTTCCGAGAATTTAAATGTCGAACAGTTATATGGAAAAATTTGAATCATATAAATCATTTGATACTGTAGATCACGAAATTTTGATGAATATAATGTATATAGGTATCAGAGGTCCTGTTTATAAATGGTTTCAAAATTATATTTCAGATAGAAAACAGTTTGTCTATATAGGAGATGAATGCAGCACTGAGAAAACTGTCATTTGTGGAGTTCCACAAGGATCTATCTTGGGACCAATCTTTTTTTTATTTATATAAACTCTTTAGCTGATTTATATTTATCTGGAAAAATTTGAATGATTGCTGATGATACCACAATAATATACAGCGGAAAAAGTCAACGTGATATTAAAAATGACATGTCAAAATCGAAGTCAAAGTCAAGGTCAGAATATGCTTTATTGTCGGAAGTTAATAATAAACTTATTGACAAAGCTTCATTGTATTAAAGATAATGTTGAAAAATTTATGGTAGTTAAATTATTACTTAAAAAGTATAATGGTGATATCTCTTACCATCGGCACATCATTCCTGATGAGAGGGAACACCACCACTATATGCGCTCCGGAGCGACTTAACGAATAAAAAAGAAAAATGGGGTGCATTTGCTATTTCAACTGCAAGGAAAAACCCGGAAAAACCTACATTACCACCATATGGTCCTTTGTGAATGAGGGAATGGAACAATACAACAATTAAACATAAATACATGATTATTCATCAAGGACTCCTCCATCTCTGCCATTCCAGCCCAATTACCATTTCTTCATCAGATGAGGAGTATGCACATGAAATCCGAAAAAAATGTCAATGACATAAAAATGCAAAAACTTTAACTAAGCTCGATTCATGATCCAAAATGATGACATTTATAATCTATCATCATAAAACTCTTGCAGACTATAATATACTCTCTTCACTTTTCACATCTTTATCTTCATTGGAATATTCATTGGAAGGTGATTAAACATCTTACATCCATTATAAAATGTCGACTTTTTGATAAGTGCACTTTTTGGAATTGGAAGTTTTAAATCATTACTCTGGTACTACGATCAGTAGAACTGTTTCCAATAGAGAACTTTGTTTTGTGTTTGTGTATCAACCAAACAGTTTTAAGTATGAAAGTAGCAATAAGTGTAAGAATTTTAGGTTTAAGAAAGAGAGGTCGGCATGAATCCCTATATTTTACTTTGCATAAATTCCGCCATGCACGCTTTTGCAAAATTAGGAGTCTGTAAACGATGACTACAGCAAACTCCCCAAAATGCAATTCCATATCTTAGATGCGATTCAATAAGAGAATGATAAACTGATTTTGAAACTAAAAATCCTAATTCATTCGGGACAACTCCAAATGCGCAGCAACCACAGATTTTTTTACATAAAATTTCAACATGCTGTTCGAATTTCAACGAATTATCCAGATAAAGTCCAAGGTATTTTAATGTCATTTTATTTTCAATGATGCTATTGTCTAACGGAATGTTTTCAAGATGACATCTAAAAGATATTATGTTGTTTTCTTATGTCGAATGAGAGTAAATTCGAATCACACCAATCTTCCACTTTTTTCAGATCAAAACGTATCATTTGATCAAGATCGTGCTTGTTTTCATGATGCCAAAATATAGTACTGTCATCAGCAAAAACTGTAAAAGAACCTGATATCTGGATGTTCAATAGGTCAATTATGTGTAATAAAAAGAAAATTGGTCCAAGTATAGAACCTTTAGGTACTCCACAATTAATCTTCTTCGATTCTGAATACCCAGAATTTCTTACTATTTGATTTCGCTCGGACAAATAAAATTCAGACCATTTGAGAGTGATGTTCCTGAAACCATAATTATTAAGTTTAAGCAAAAGTATCTCATGATTCACACAATCAAAAGCTTTGGAAAAATCACAAAACACTGCAGCCGCCACTTCCCCATATATACCTCATATAAAAGGGACAACATTGCGTCTCCTCTATTTTTATTTTCCTGAAATCCAAATTGGAGGATATTGATTAAATTATGACATCTCAAAAATTCCATCAAATTCTTCAAAATAATTTCTGTCCCTTGTCCCACATCGAACCAAATTTATCGAGGTAAGGGTAGGTAGGTATGCCATTCAGATCCACACTTATGATACATCAAGTACATGTTGTAAAAAGAATATAAACGAAATCCGTAAACATTTAGATGGTTGAAAAGAGAATTGAATTTTCTTTTCAACGATGTGTACTATTTGAAATTTTTATATTGATATGCCCCCGCGCCCTTTATCCAGCAATTACAATGTCTTTTGAGTATTTCAAAAAGTAGTATCGGGGATACCATTCAAGTCGGTTTTTGTACCATGTTTGTACGTCCAACCGTTCAGAAGTTAACAAGGGGGAGACTAAAAATCCAAACTGTTTTGTATAGAATGTTCTTCTTCGTACCTGTTTCGCATTACCCATTACGGTTTTCAAGGCAGCAATTGTTGGCACAAGAAATTTTTACTTTTCACAAAACGTGATTTATTTTATCTTTGGAACATTATATACTTAATTTTTGCTACAATGATTTTCATATTATATTTCAGGTGCCGAAAGCTGCCTAAAGGAATGAAAGATTGGCCAGCTTTTCAAGAACTGAAAAAGAAAATTGACGATTTCAGTGAAACATGTCCATTACTCGAGCTTATGGCTAATAAGGTAATATTATTCAATAACGGGTATTAATCAGATGAGCACTTATTTCAACAAAACATATTCATTCAGTATTATTCCTATCCATAGAAAATGCTAATTTTGTTGGCCAAATACGCGTCAAGTTTCATCGTTAACAAAAATAAGCAATTTTTGTCTGATTCAACCAATTTCGTATTATTTACCGTTTTCAAAATGCAGATTGGAAACATGTCTTTTCGTTCGAAGATCCATTTTTAATGTTTTACAATAATAATAATAAAGTTTATTCATAATAGATTACAATTTTTTTTATATTACAATATATAAGGTATGAATAAACTAGAAAATTTCCTCACGAAGTGGAACTTGTAGTGAGGTGAGAAATATACATATATATGAATATGAAAACATTAAATTGAACAATTTCTTCACGAGTGAGAAATATACATACAGGGTGTCCGGTAAACCTTGTACAATATTGAAACTGGTGATAGACCGGGTCATGACTATTCAGAATATCGGAATTTCACCACAGTAAAAATGTCACCGTTTTCGAGATAATGGGCATTTTAAGAATTTCTAGAAAATCGCTACCTACCCTTGGATTTTTGAGTGCCGTGTATACAAATTGAGACGAATTCAAATATCTTTGCTGCTGAAGATTACTGATGAGTGATGCTTTCAGACGTACAGAACAGTTTTTTAGAAAGTGATTTTTTTTTCAAGAAATGGGGGTAAAATGACAGATTTGAGTTTCATCAATTTTTTTAAAAAAAGTTTGACATTATTGTCTGAAAGAAACATAACCAATTGGAAGTGGACATTCATTTCAAAAAAAATATCATTTTGTCCAGACTCTACCATGGTATAAAACAAACTATAATTATTTTTGGAGGAAGTGATTTCCATTGAATTAGGCGTGGTTTTATTCTAGGCTTCCATCAACTTTTATACTTACTGTCAAAAATTATTTTCTTTTGATTTTATCAAGATAAAAGGTGGAAATGATTATTAATAATAATGAATAGACTGCTTGGTAGCATTGAGTAGTATGTAAATAAAATTAACATTTCATGTAATTAGGCCTAATAAAATTATCGAAATGAATTGTTGATTACCCGACATGGCACCGATTAATACGAATTCTTGTGATAAATGTCGCAATTGTCCAACATCCAGATTCCAACGAAGTTTCAGAGACCGATAGATATACTTTGTGGAGGTAGTGCTACTGCTGCAGCAGCGCTTTATACAGAACAATATCCGATTGCACAATGCCGCTTAGAGAATCGCTGATTTGGGGTTTATAATCTATAACGCATTTGAGAAGGTTCTTCTTGAAAAGATGTCTTCGCGTAGAGTGGATGGAAAATTGCATTTTTGAAATATCATTCAGTGCGATGTTGAATAATCGTTAATGTGGTTTATAGTGTACGTTGATTTAAAAAAACGTTGAATTAGTATTTACTTCTATACATCTCATTGAATTCTTCTAAGAAGTTTCGTTATCACTCATAATTATTCAATCATTTCATCTTGATAGGATAAAAATAATAGACATTACTGACAAAGTCTGATGGAGTTGATTTTAGTTCAGAATAACATCACACTCTGATAATCGAAATCCTACTCCTTCCAAAAATTATTATCGTATGTTTTATACAATGGTAGACTCTGGACAAAATGGGCAATCTTTTGTAATGAATATCCACTTCCACTTGGTTACGTTTTTTTTAAACAATAATGTCAAACTGTTGTTAAAAAATTGGTGAAACTCAAATCTGGCATTTTACCCTCATTTCTTGAAAAGATGTATCGTTTTCTGTAAAACTGTTTTGTACGTCTAAAAGTATCACTCATCAGTAATCTTCAGCAGCAACGATATTTGAATTGGTCCCAATTTGTGACATGGCACTAACAAATCCAAGATAAGGTAGTGATTTTCCAGAAATTTAAAAAATGCTCATTATCTCGAAAACGGTGAGATTTTTACCAAGGTGAAATTCTCATAATCTGAACAGTCATGACCTGGTGTATCACCAGTTTCAATATTGTACAAGGTTTACCGGTATATTATATATAAATATAAATTAAACAATTTCTTCAAATAAAATTATTGAAATGAAATTATTGAGTTGAAAGATTTATACATTTATCATGTTGTGAAAAAAATTACGATCTTTTTTTGAATATCCAATCCTTCACTTTAATTTTGTATGAATAAAATATTTTGTTTTTATAATCTCTTTTGGAACTATATCGAAAACTTTTCCTATAATATTTGTATAATTTCTAGTGGATTTATTTTTAGTGAGTTTATTTTTTAAAGTTATATAATTTTTATATCTAGTGTTATATGAATGATTACTAAAATTGATGCAATTTTTGTTTTTGAACATTCTATATACAAATAACTGAACAATATCAAATTTTATACTTATTTTATAAAGAACATCAGAAGAAAACATAAAATTTCGATTATAAATTATTTTTAAAATGTGTCTTTGTATCACTTCCAAATTATACATTAAATTTTGTTTTACTCCACCCCATCCAAGAATGCCATAGGTCAATTGAGACTGTATCAATGAAAAGTATAACATCTCAAGATGTTTCATTGCAAGAAATTTTTTTAAAAATTTGAATTTGGGAAAAAGACATCTCAATTTTTTCACAAGGAAGGAAATTTGATGGTCCCATCTCAAATGTCTGTCAAATTTGATTCCTAGATATTTTATACATTGTTTCATGAATTTTAAAGTTACAGTCAATTTCAAGTGGGCCTAAATTTGGTAAAGACTTTTCAAAGCAGGTGAATGGGAGATAATAAGTTTTATCAAAATTTATTGTAAGTAAATTTTTGTCAAACCAGCATTTAATTATTTTTAAATCTCCTTGTACAGTTTGTTTCAATGCAGTCCAGATAGAAGCATTATAAAAAATAACAGTATCATCCGCAAATGCATGAATTTTTCCATTACACTTTAATTTAAAAAGATCATTGAGAAAGATATTGAATAGTAATGGACCTAAAACACTGACTTGCGGTACTCCATAACAAAAAGCCATTGGATCACTAACAGTTTTGTTAATTTTTACATGTTGTATTCTATTGCAAATATAACTCTTCATTAAATTGTAAGCTATTCCACGGAAACCAATAAGTTCCAGTTTTTTTTGCAGTATTTCATGACTTACAGAGTCGAATGCTTTCTTCAGGTCAAGAAATATTCTGAGATTTGGTGTGTTATTATCCAATGAGTTGTAGATATGAGAAGTGAGGTGACAAATTGCATGTTCAGTGGAAACATTTTGCCGAAATCCGAACTGATTTAGAGACAAAAAATGTATATGATTTAGATATTTTTCAATTCTCACCTTTAATATTTTTTCAAAAACTTTTGCAATGCTTGAAATCAAAGTGATTGGCCTATAATTTTCCATTTTATTTTTATTACCACTTTTATAAATTGGTTTTATAATACCAATTTTGAAAGAACTGGGACATACTCCAGATTTGAAAATAACATTTAAAAGATGTACTAAGGGATCAGAAATTAAATTAATTAATGTTTGCTAGACTTCAGTTGTAATACCGTCCGCACCTGGAGATTTCTTTTTTTCAAAGTTTTTATTGCATTTTCAACTTCAGTTCGGTTTGTTTCCTCAATGTATATGGTTTTTAGGCAACTTGTTGATGTTTTGATGTTTTTGATTCATTATTATTGTTCACTATTTGTTCTGTCTATGTGATGAGTTTGATAGGGCTTTCCCAATACAGATGATTGAAATTAATGATAAAAAAGCAATGGATTACCCAAGGAATAAAACTTTCCTTAAAAAATTTACGTTATTTGCATCATATTTTTTCATGATTACTTTAATCGGTATCGCAGAATATATAGAAAATTGATTAAATTCGCCAAATATACTTATAAGAAAAGGATAATGGTATCTAAAAATTCATCAAAAGAATGTTGGGATGTAGGTAATAATTTCAGAGGAAAAAACAACAAAAATCAGAAAGTATCATTGTGTCCTGATACTCTGAATGACTACTATTTTCCCATTGCTGAGAAGTTGACAAATGCTATTGTTTCAGTAAATGATTCTTCAAGTTATCCCCAAGATGTGAATGTTGAGGAACACCTAGTTCTGCGTAATACAGACATTTATGAGATTATTGATGTAATTAAGAACATCAAAAATGAAAAACTCTGAAAAAACTTCAAAATCTTCCTGAATCTGCTCTAAGTGCTCTTCTTGTATTGATAAATGATTCATTTCATAATGGCACCTTTCCATCTTTTCTAAAAACGTTTCTTTTCATTCCTATAATATAAAGGTGGTGCTATCGACGATCCATCTAACTTTCGTCCTATTTCACTCATAATAATAATGATAATAATAATAAAGTTTATTCAAAATTCAATTAAAAAGCATTACATCAAAAAGGTGAATAATCGGTTTATTATACCCGCGAAAATTAAAAATTTTTGCGAAAAATTTTAGGTAAGAATTACATGTAGGTATATGTTTTGTATACTTTCAAAATTCAACAAAATGATGATAAAAATAAACTACCTGAGTTAATTAAAGTGAAAGATATCATGAAATAAATTTCGATGAGACTCTTGAATCCATTTCTTCAATTGTTTTTTGAATGAGAATAATGACTTGATTCCTTTTATATGATTTGGAATTAAATCATAGTAAAATGGTAATAAATATTTGAAATTTTCCTGAGACCTTGTTTTTTTAACATACCTACCTATTTTAGCAAAAAATATTGAAAAACTGATTCATTCGAGTATGACTGAATTTTTGAGCTCCCATAATCTAAGCAACAACCAGCAATTCGATTTTCAGAGAGATACAGGAGATGCAATCCTATCTATTTTATATGAAGTATATTCGGAAATTAATGGAGTGGAAGTGGTAGCTGCTGTATTTTGTGATTTTTCTAAAGCTTTTGACTGTGTGAATCATAAAATACTTTTGCTTAAACTACAAAAATATGGATTCCGAGGAATCACTCTCAATTGGTTCAATTCCTATTTGACTGAACAAAATCAGATAGTAAGAAGTTCATCATATTCAGAATTGAAAAGTAATAATTGTGGAGTTCCTCAAGGTTTCATACTTGGACCTGTTTCATTTTCATTGTATATTAATGACCTACTGAATATCCAAATTTCAGGCTCATTTACTGTTTTTGGGCAAAAAAGATCTTGATGAAATTATACGATTTGATCTGAAAACAGTAAAAGATTGGTGTGATTCTAATTTACTGTCATTTAACATAAAGAAAACTAACATGATTTCCTTCAGATGTCATCGATATACCGTAGGACAATAACATTGTTGAAAATACATTAAGTTTGAATGACCTAGGTCTATATATTGATAGTTCATTAAAATTTGAGCAGCACACCGAAATTCTGTGCGAAAGGCTCTCTTCTGGTTGTTATGCATTGGGTTGTATCGAATGAATTGTTATTTTCAGCTTCCAAACCTGGTTACCATTCTCTTATTGAATCACATCTGCGGTATGGAATAGCATTTTGGGGAATTTGCTGCGGTTATCGAATTCAGAATGTTCTAATTCTACGGACGCGTGTTCTACGATATTTATGCAAAGCAAAGTATCGGGATCAATGTCGACCTCTGTTTTTAAAACACAATATATTAACAGTTGTTGCTATTTTCATACTTGAAACTGTGTGTTTGATAATATATACAGGTATAAAACAAAATTTACAAGACAAAATAATGAATTGAAATTGCCAATCCCTAAAAGTACTCTGATCAAAATTTCAATAATTTATAATGGATGTAAGATGTTTAATCACCTTCCATCAAACATTGAAAGTATTGAATCACTTTTTCGGTTTGGAAAAGACGTAAAGTTTTTGCTGTCTGAAAGAGTGTATTACAGTTTGCAAGAGTTCTATAATGATGGGTTCTGAAACGCACAACTTAAGCATAAATCGAACAGTTGAATTCAAAACTGTATTTTTTATTGTTTCCATCTCAACACTTTTTGAGTTATTTTTTTTCTATGATTTCATGTACATTCTCGTCATTGATGGACTTGAACGTTTTCTTCACCAAGTGTTGTGGCTGGACTGGCAGAAGATGGCAGAAATGCAGGGGTTATTGATGTGATTATGAGCGTTAATGTTGTAATTTCATTCTATGCTAGTTACATACCACGACGAACGTTGAATTACATCCAATGAATTTCCTTGTAGAGTTCTCTGCAATTGCTAGTTGCGTGGAAATGTTAATTGAAACATTTGGACCACCTACCTCTTCAGTAGAGGGTAGGTATCTGCAGACAATAACTAATGTCTGTAACAATGGTTCAATTAACAGTTCATGTCAAGACAAAAACTAAGACCGAGCTGGTAGTGTAGCTTTCACTAAACCACGAGCGCCATCTCCACTTCTGCCTCTCAACCAAAGCAATACCCAAAGGTGCGTGATTACTAGAACTACCAATACAAATGAAGAAATCTGCATTGTTCACAATGAGCGCTTGTCAACAAAGAAACAAGGTGTCCTGCCATACCAGGACGGTGCTCATTGCCATAACCCTATACAATAGCTACACTACCATCTCAGTCTTAGCTTTTGTCTTGAGATGAATTATTGATTGAACCATTTGTTGCAGACAGTAGTTATTGTCTGCAGAGACCTACCCTATACTGATGAGGGACAACACCCCAAAATCGATATATAGGTGGTCCAAATGTTTCAATTAACATTTCCATGCAACTAGCAATTGCCAGGAAAGTATTTGTTTTCTGATGGATTTTCGACCCAATTTTTACTATTGTATAGGATTATGGCAATGAGCACCGTCCTGGTATGGCAGGACACCTTGTTTCTTTGTTTTATAATATTGCAGAAAGAAAAACTTCATTTTTTATATTTCAAAAATTGATGATATAATTGTTGTTTGTGACGTTATTTATGAAATTTTATCATTTGAAAAGCGATGTCGTTGTCGTCTACATTGTAAAGAAAAACCGTTCCGAAAACTTTTGGCAATGGAACGAGACAGACAGAAGATTCAGTTCATTAACTACCCTTTTTCATCCGCATCTAGATACAGTGTGGGCTATTATGGCAGATACTGTCAGAAAACAACTAATTCTTCATGTAACATCACGACAGGTATTGAATTATATCAAATAGATACTTGTGCAATGTTACGCATTGCAGATTACACTATTAAAAGTGCTTACTATAACCAAATAGCTAAATTTAGTTTCGATTCGGACATGGCCACCACCTGCAGACACGTTTTGAGGTTTCTAACGCATATCAGTGCAAGTCTGATGGTGAATCCGTAAATAAATAAATACAGACAGCCTTGAGGACACATGGTTCGTGCGTATCCTCACATCACTCTGGCTATTTTGTTACTCTGGTCTCACACTGATGGAATGGGATGTAGGCCGTTCCACCTTAGTACGAGAACAAGAAGCACACCGAATTTCTGGGTATACATATTTAGTTAGATATCTGAAAACAAAGGTCAGAGTTCTTTTGGAAAATCATTAAGGGCCGGTATTATAAACATCTCTCGAAGTTAACTTTAATTTTAACAGTCAAGTTAACTTCAGCTTTAAAATGGCAGTTTTATAAAAGTCTCATTTCTGAAATAAAAAGAAGAAGAAGGCAAATATGTAACCTACAATTTTTCGCACTTTTTCCTGTGACATTTTCTAATAAATAGTAAAATTGCTATCAATAGATTTAAGAATCCTCCAAAATCTCCAATAACTACCAAGAATAAACATGTTTCATTAAATCTGAGTGTAATTAACTTGTTACTGGCGGTAGAAGATTATTTCTAACATTGAAAATACTTATAATTGCAAAGTAATTGGAACTATTAGAAATGTTGACTTATTAGTTGGTCTTTGCAAATATTTGCCTCTCTATGTACCCCTTTAAAAAGCATTGAGACTATCTTGATGATTGAAATCCGTTTCAATTTATTTTCAAATTCTATTTCGTTCCACAAGATAAAATGGTTTAACCGATTTCTAAATATACTTCGACCCCGAGGGCCTTCAATAATAATCACAGCATCTCCTTCATCGCCGCTTAAAAGTTCCTCGAAAATAACCAGGACATCGTTTGCTAACATTTATTGCGAAAAAAAAACAATCAAATTGAGTTTTATGCTAAATTATTGACAGAAGAACTGTCGAAAACCACAATTTTCTACAAAGTTAACTTTAACTGATACCACGTCCTCCCGATAAAGTTAACTCCTACATTTTGAAGTTAACTGTAAGATGTGACGTCATTCCTCAAGTTAACTTCTAGTTGTCTGTCAAAATACCGACCCTAAGTAACGAAAGTCGTTGCCGATCGATGTTTTATCCTCTTTTAACTTCAATGTCAGAAGTTTTTCAAATTGCCGACAAAGCTTTCCAACTATAAATAAATTGAAATTGTTATGTATCATGGGTAAAAAGATAATAATTTGCCAGTTTCTTTAAAAAAAGCTAGTTTTGGGGGATTTAAAAATAAAATCAAATTCTGGTTGATTGAGAATTCTGAAAAATTGGAAAATTATTTGTATGTAAAATAATTTCGAATTTTGATGTTTTAATTAGTACCAACATAGCTTTTTGTTATTGTTTTTATTTATACAAAATGTGACCAATGTTATTTAAGCTTACATTCAAGTTCGTTTTGCTATTTATTTTCTTTCTTTATATGTATATATTTTTTTTTTTTTATTGTATAAATAACTTCCAGTCAGAACAAGTTCTGGTATAAGGAAGGTTGAATGTACATCAATGATAAAATAAAGTAATCTAATTCTAATACATTTTCAAATAATACAAATAATTCAAGTTTTGTAGTATTCTTATGAACATCATTTCAATAGTAACATTTCTTTCAAATTTTTGGAAAATGAAGTTATCGTTTTTGAATTTTTTATTTGTTCTGGTAATTTATTAAATGTTTCTATAGAGCTGAAAATTGGATTTGCTTTCCCTTTGTTGGAATGGATATTGTCCAAGTGAAAGTGGTTCAAAATCCGAGTATTATGATTATGTAATTTGGAATTTTTCTGAATTGTTGTATTACTTTTTTGAATATTTTTGGTTAATTTGAATGCAAATTTAGCTTTTTCAAATTTAATAAGTTGATTCAATGTCATATTATTGGTGTTTTTGTACAAATCTGAAGATGGTGTATCCCAAGGTTTATCAAATATTACTTTTATTGCTTTATTCATCAATCTATAAATAATTTCTTTTTGTTTTTGACTGCATGATGACCACACTGTGATCATATATCTGATTCGAGAGATAATATGTGCGTTATATATTAAAAATTGAATATTTTTTCTTAGAAATTGTATTCTTCTGATAGCTCCTATCAGAGGAATAATAGAATTTTTTATTTTCTCTACATGACTCTCAAAATTTAAATTTTTGTCAATAATCAGACCCAAATACTTGTGTTTCTCAACTTCAGCAATAGTTCTGTTTTTAATTATAATGTTTAATTTGATGGTTTCCATATTCTTTTGTTTAAATATCATATAGACAGTTTTTTCTGAATTAATAGTTAAATTAAGTTCATTTAACCATATTTCAATTGTTTTAATATCTTTTTCCAAATTTGTTTTTAAGGTTTGAACATTTTTAGATTTGTGATAGAGTACAGTATCATCAGCAAAAGAAAAATGTGTACCAATCAGGTTGATATTCATAATGCTATTAACATAAATCAAATAAAGAATTGGTGCCAAAACAGAACCCTGCGGAACTCCAAATGTTGATACTTTTTCGTAACTTTTATATTGGTCAATAAGTGCATATTGTACACGATTTCGGAAATAATTTTGAAATATATTCAATGCATGTCCCCTTATACCCAGGTTATTTAAGATGTCTAATAGAATTGTATGATTGACAGTGTCAAAAGCTTTTTTAAGATCAATGAATATTGCAACACCATAATTACTTGAATCTAAAGTTTCATGAATACTACTCATAAAGTCAGTAACTGCTGCTTGGGTATTGGAATGTTGTTGGAATGCATATTGAAATTTATCAAAACCAATATTAGCATTGATGAAATCAACTAACTGGATTTTCAACACTTTTTCAAAAATTTTAGCAAAAACATTCAAAAGTGCAATTGGACGATAATTTGAAATGTTTTTTCTGTCACCTCCTTTATAAATAGGTTTCAAAATTGTTCTCTTCAAATAGTCTGGAAAAGTAGCATTTTCTATACAATTGTTAATAATTAAGGATAAAGGTAAGCTTACTAGATCAACAATATCTTTTAAATTGTTTGAAGTAATTTGATCTTCACCAGATGCTGTATGCGATTTGAGAGTCATAATTATTTTATTAATTTCTTCATCTGAAACAGGCTTCAAAAAAATTGACTTTTTATATGGTGACAAAGTTTTCAATACAGTTTTGAATTGTTTAGATAATGTTAAACCAATTTCTGTGAAGAAGTTAATGAATTCATTACATATATCATTTGCATTATTCAGTAGTACACCGGTCTTACTCATAATTTCGTTGATTGGTATTTGCTTTTTTTTCTTATTAGTTCCAATGTTATTATTAATCACTTCCCATATTTTTTTAGGATTTGTCCCAGCACTTTCAAATTGTTTATTTAACTTATCTTTCTTTGAATTTTTGCAACAAGTATTTATTTCATTTTTTAATTTTTTATACGTATCTTTCAATTCGCTGTTATTAGGATCTTTTTTCAATCTTTTATAATAATTATCCCGAATTTTCATTTTGTTTAGAATATTTTGTGTTATCCAATTATTATTTTCCCTTGTCCTGAATTTTTTTAAAATGCTCGATTTTTCTTTAGATTCTTTTATAATATTAGCGAGTTCTTGAAATGTTGGTGTATCACATAAGGAATGTAGACTCTCAGAAAAATAATCTCGAAATTTGTTTTTATCCAAAATTTTTATAGACTTTTCGACCATCTTTGGTTTCATCTTGATAATTTTTTTTGTTTTTATATTTATTAATTTATGATCTGAAAGATGAAAACCCTCATAGTCAATAAGAAATGCAGAATGATCTGTTGAGATATTATGGATATTATCATGTGTATTTTGATGTGGATTATTTCATAATTAATTTTACATGATCATGGACAAGTTTTTCACTTATTTGATCATGTTTCTTATTCTTTATATTATAGATAAATATTGTATTACTAACAATGAATAAATATATAGGTAAATAAAATAAAATAAAATACTAACCATAAACTATACTGGTGATAGTCTTCCGGGCCATCTGAACATAAGTCCAGATGAAAGAGAGTACCACCATATGTGTTCCGGGTGATTTAACAACAATAATAGTGCACTTGCTATTCAAACTGCATGAAAAACCCGGAACAACCTACAGTACCACCAGAGGTGTCACTGAGGCGAAAAGGAGCGCACTCACCTACACGAGAATAAACGTACAAACACCAACCCCCATCATCATATCAATGAACCCTACCATCTTCTGCCAATCCAGCGGCAGCACTTGATGAAAACGTTCCGGTCATGTATTGGCATCGTCTTCTATGGCACGACGCAACCCTTGAAAATGTATACTGAATCACGGATGACAATGTCGTACGATTTGCTAATTATTAGGACAAGTGCTGGATATTCGGGCGTCTGAATGCAGAATATTGTCACGAGAAATTTTCAAGTCATTACGGGCAATAATAACTACTGTAAATTAGGCTTTTTAATACGCATGTTGATTTCTATCATTACACATTTATCTATCATACTAATTTATTGCCGGTTCAAAACAATTCGAATGCATCTGCCTCTTCAGTTTAAATAAAAAATCAAATTTGATGAAAATGAATTTCAGATGTTTCACCTTCAAATAAGCGTATAGGAAAATCCAATTAGTGAAACAAATAGCCAAAATCTTCTTATCAACTCGTTACAAAACTGAGATGAGAGTTTTTTGTCATGATGAAAACAGAATCTACATCGCTATTGAATACAAAATTTATTAATGCAGCGCTATCAATTGTTATTGCAAAATTACGTTGACATATCCTCAACACTTTCCCCTTTCCTCCATTGTGAGTTAACCTCACTGATAAATGCACTAAACTGCAAGGCGTGTATTGCTACCTATAACATCAAACAGCAGAAGACATTGTCCCTGCTAATGCAAATTGTTCCGATAAAAAATATACTGCATTCAGACGCTTAAATATTTATCAGGTTTGTCCTAACACAGGGGAAAATGTCCATCGTACTAATTTCGCAATTCATGGGACATTATCTTCCGTGATTCGGCATACGATTTGTTGCGGGTTTATTTTGCACTACAAAAACCCTTTCTGTTTCAATAACATAATATCAGAAGTTCTCTGTTACTGATATAAACTTTTCACTCTGTTCGCCACTGTTTCAAAATGGTAACTTGATCGTTGTCATGTATAGCTCTTTTCGAATGTTAGTACTTACCTTTGCCGTAATAATTCGAGCGGACATGAACTGGCCTTAAGCTAATGACAGTTATCAGTTCTATTTTGCGTTATGACAGCGTTATTTTGTAAACATTCTTTTGATTAGTCTATTGTGTTGTGTGTGGAACACAGAACCCACTTCTCTTCTATCTCTATTATGTGCCATTGGGGTACTTCACTTTCGAATACTTGACCTTGTTTGTGTTTGGTTCGTCTTAGTTCAGTTGGCAACACTGAATCCCCAGGTGTTTTGTTCACCTGCATCGTTGTCCAATCGTTCCAAAGAGTAGCTCGAAGTAGTTCCTGGACTTATCTCACAGACCAAGAACGAACAAGGAAGCGCTTTGTCTGATAGTGACAGTTTTTAACTTTGACGTGTCAGTCATTTGACGTTTTACGGTTCGATATTTGAGGAGTCTAACCAATTTGAAGATTTCCAATCAAATTTTGATCTTCTCTGGTGGATTTTGGGAAATTTCACATCTGGAGTTTTTTTGATACTGTTTGCGATATTTGACGCTGTATATTTTCAAGGAAATCTCTCTTCGCTACTGTGCGGATTTTTGAGCTTGAAAGGGCGCCTGTAGTCATTTCTTCGTCGGTAAAACCGCTGGAACGAGAAACTAACAGCTAACAGACTATCAAAGCTGTTACTAGAACCCTTCCACTCAATAGAGGGTGCACCGGTATCGTTCTGTTGTTCCCGCTACTGGTCATTGTTGTTCTGCTACCATTTATTGGTTTTCACTACTGTGATTGTTCCTCTGTTCCTGCTCTGTAGTTGTTGCACTGTTCATCTGTTGTTCAGTTTTCCTTCTCTGTTCGTCCCCCATTAATAGTATTCCCGTTGATGATATTCGTCCCAGCTGTTCACGTACTACGATTGATTGTGTCGTACCCACTGTGCACCTGTATTCACCAAGGCACTATATTTATAAACTGCAACTGGTGAACTGGCATTATTAAGGAAATCTACTTACTATCTGATAAGTACCTTGAGATTGTAGCCCCTTATTAGGCTTATCACTGATTTTTAGCTATCATCGTGACGTCACAGGCATGGCCCTCACTGGATGTTCAATGTTGATTTACTGAAACGATATACTACTCTCAATCATAGTCTCAGTTTTAATTCATCTTATTATTTCCAAATTTACACTCATTCCATTTTGTAATGTATGCCGAATTGTGCACAAATAGTGTGTTAAATCAATCAATATATTTTATTAGTAAGGGACATGACTATTTCTTTTATTCTGGTCCAAGTTATCTAACCATACGGAAAGACAACACCTCTACATATCTATACAGAGTTAGTCAAATGTATGGACCCGCCTATTTTTCTCAATTAATATGAGGGTTATCAAAAAAAAGTTCAGATGAAAGTTGAAGGGTATTTCACTTTGCACATTTCTGTGAATTCAAATATTTTTTTTTTAAATGTGACATTGGTGGAAAAGTGACGTAATCGGCATTTTTTTTAAATGGAACCATATGTTATGTTTTGTATCGCTAGATAGCTAGTTTCTTTCTTATTTCATTAGTGCTAATATTATTTCAACTCTCTCGATAGGTACAGTGTGTTTCGTATTTTTGTGTCTACCTCTGTAATTCACTTACCTATTGCTTAATTTGCTCAAAAATTTTTTGAATCGGTAATGTAGCCAGTTGGATATTTCAAGCAGAATGGCAATTTGATTCAGACAGTGGCTTACATATGTATGAATTTCTCTTATTATTCGAATAAGAATTCTAGTTATTTTTCTATTGCAAAATGTCATAAGAAAATTTCATTCCAGAATAAATGAATTGCCCAAATCCTGAATTTTTCCTAAATAGAAGGTAAGAGAAAAAAAACAGAAATAGTTGATTGTTTCAATAGTTCAAAATATTACAATTTTTTTAATAAAAAGAAGGTTGCTGGACACAAATAGAGAGCGACTTTTTCATTTACTTATTTATTAGTCCTGAGAACTAATTTTTTATTCGAACTCTTTATCTGAGATAAAAAATGTAACGTCTTAAAAGGCTGAGCCATTGAGGTAAATTTTGAAAATATTCTATAACCATTACTCACTTATTTTATGAGGCGAATGGTGATGGTAAACATCGTAAGTAAAATTTTTCAATAAAACAACTTTTAATGAAGCACATAAAATGTATTTTCATAAAAACTTACGTACGCCACTGTCTAAATCAAATTGCCATATTGCTTGAAATATCCACCTGGCTCCATTCTCTGATTCAGAAAAATGTTGGCCAAATTAAGCAACAGGTGAGTGAAAAACAGAGGTGGATACAAAAATACGAAACACACTGTACCTATCAAGAGAGCTGAAATAATATATGTACCACTGAAATGAGAAAAAAAAGCTATCTAGCGATATCAAACATGATATATGGTTCCATTTTAAAAAAATGCCGATGACGTCACTTCTCCACCAATGGCATATCTAAAAAATATTTGAATTAATAGAAAAGTGGAAAGTAAAATACCATTCAACTTTTATCTGAACTTTGTTTCGATAACCCTTATATTAACTGAGAAAAATAGGCGGTTCCATACATTTGACTAAATCTGTATATTATTTTTATACCATTATAGGTCTCTATTGTTTAATATTTTAGTAAAAATAGTGTAGTGGGTTATCCGATTCCATCAGGGTACTTTCGCATTTTCCACTGGCGATAAATCCGTGGCGCTCCGGAAAATTAAACACCATATTTCAATCTTATCGAAATCAATTTCATTTGTCCAATCCACGTCCAAAACTAAGCTACTGGGTATGCGAGTGGCGTGAAATGTCATTGCACAACACTTTAACACATCCTTTCTAAACTAAAAAAGTGATTTGATAATTCTGTTTGATGGTAGGTGATTGTTTAAACATCTTCCATCCATTATCAATTATTGAATTAGTGTACCAATAGTGAAAAGGAAACTACCATAGAAGCGGAAAGGAAATGTCGAGCTATAAAAAATTCTTCAGTGAACTATGCTTCTGAGGAAGAAATGCAATTGAGAGTTTCGCCTGAAAAAATCTTTTAATTTAAAATAATAAAGCTAAATTTTTCAAGTCAATACCTCAATTTAAAATTGATCAAATCAGAACTAAACTAGCACATAGTTTAAGGGATAGAATAATCATTTCTGCAGCACTCGATTCTTCATCCTCCAATGTTGTTGTGGTAGCTGAGAATACTTACATGTTGGTCATAACAAACACTCAAAGGTAAAACGCCACAAAAAGTGTATTCGTCACCTAGTCTCAACAAAATGACAAAATGTAAAAACCGTGTAGTATTTTTACACGTTCACCAGTTGTCATACAATCTCATCATCTTATTTCATGAACATCCTATTCATATCTTCAAAATATTGAACTGAAGTGGTTCTAATTTTTTCTTTCAATTAAATTCGCTTAATAGATTTTCCTTGATTTCAAAAGACACGTTTATAAAATACCTAATTTTTTTTAAGTATATTAAATTTTTGGTTTAACTAATCTACTTGCCAGATGATTTCCCGATGTTAGATTTTCAACCAAAGGTCTATGCGTCATTGGCGTCATGTTTCTTTTGTAATTCGTTCTCTTTGTACAGGGTGAGAATTTAGAGCCGGAAATATTTCAAATTTTTGACCAATAATTTGGAAAATGTGAGGGACCCTAGAATGTTTTTTTCAGATGTTGAATGAATTCGAGATATCTTTGAAATACTTTGATAAATTGCGTTGCTATGGAAATATCGCCATTTTATGAAATTCCGTTTTTATTTCAAAGTGTGTCCTTTTTTAGTTAAACAATTGCAGCCACCATCTTAACTGCAACAAGGGATATTTCCACTGAAGAAAATCAACACCAGTGGTGCGCGAAAAGGGGTTTATGATATTTAGAAACGAATATTCGTTTTTGTTTTTTAATTCAACAGTTTTATTGATCGTTACAGTTGAAAAGGTGCCATGCCTTTGATTAGTATGATGCTGACAAATTCAGAGGCATGCAAAAGGGGATTATGTAATGTGGACAAATTAAAATTCCAGTTTCTTTACTTTTTTTTACTATTTTACTTATTTAAGATGAACATCCATGGTTTTTGTTTTGACGAGCCTTTAATCCCTGACCATGTACGGGCCTACTGGTAGTGTCAGTAAGCAGTAGTAGGTACCTTTGTTAACTTCTATATTTATCAATTCTGCATTGGAAAGTTGGGACATTTCTTTCGACTTAAAAATAATGCAATCTAATTGTCAAAATTTTATTTCTGCATGTTGATGTAAATAAGAATGTCACTAAGGAAATGAGGTTTAGACATTAGATTGCATTTTAAGTCAAAACAAATATGAATTTTTGTTACCGTCTAAATGCCACGACTTATCAGTTCAGATTTGGTGAAAATTTTAAGATTGCGGCAAAGAAATTATACAATAACAGAGATTGCCGACTTACTTGATGCCAAGAAATTATATGTAGGGAGAGCTTTGCAAAGAGAAGCTAACAACGGTACTGCTGCTTACAGACACGTCGAAAGAAGTCGAAAAATAACAAATCCCCGTCAAGACCGGGCAATAGTACGCACCGCTATCAGAAATAGGGTTTGGACCGCCAAAAGAATACGAGCGCACTTGCAGTTGAATGTGTCAGCAAACACTATCAGAAGGCGCCTACCTGACCAGAGATAAATGCTCATCGTCGGGTGAAATGCCCACTTTTAACAAATATTCACCAGGCGAACAGAAGAAGATGGTCCGAAGAACACATGCATTGGCATCTTCGGTGGAGAGACTGTCTTTTCGCTAATGAATGTCGGTTCAACCTGTATAATTCCGACGGCCGATTGGTAACTTGGCGGAGACGGGGAGAACGTTTCTTAGAAGAAAAAATGCGTCCCCAAGTTGCATTTAACAATAATAATAACGTTTATTCATAATTCAATGCTACATGTATAAAATAAAGGTATACCCATTTCTTAATTTTAAGAAACAACTGTAAAATTATGAAAGGGTATTTAGTCAATTATTAATCTATGATGGAATAGCATGATCAGTCAAACAGTTTCAAACTGGTATGAGACTGATCATGTATTTGTATTTACATATTTTTTTTAAATGAAACATTCAGAACTACAAAGAAACAAAAAACACCAAAACAAAGAAGGAATCCTAATAAAGTCCATTTCTTTTTTCGAGAAAATATTTTTTTATTTTGATTTTAAATTCAGTGATATTTCTACAATTTTTTAAGTCTTCGGGTATTTCATTGAGTTTTGAAAGACCTTCATGCGTGAATCTTTTCTGGCCAATTACAGAATTTGCAGAATCTAGATGGAACAAGTTATGTTGTCGTGTATGGTAATTGTGAATTTCTGAATTTCTAATTAATACAAAATTAGATTTAATCATTTTATTGATAATAAGGTAAGATGCTTTGAGAGTGTCCATTGCATAATGCTCCTCCAAAGAAAATGTGTTCGTCATTGAATAAAGTTGATTTGTTGGAGTGTCAAATGGTAGACGATACAGTACTTTCAAAGCTTTCCTGTATACAGCGGATATTTTATTGAAATTATTTTTAGAACACGTTCCCCATATATTAATTAAATATTTGATTCTACTGAGAATATGTGAATATAAAAATATATTAGCTATTTTGGGATTCAATTTGGGACATCTTCGCAGGGCTCCAATAATGGAAGATATTTTTTTAACCAGATTATCAATATGTTTCTCCCACCTTAACCTATCATCAATCCAAATGCCAAGATACTTCATCAGAGAAGTTTGTTTCAATTGTTCATTTTTTATTTTTATATTTAATTTAATATTTTGTTTATTTCTTTGTTGAAAAATCATATATTCAGTTTTTCTTGAATTAACAGAGAGAAGATTGGAATAAAGCCATTTTTCAAATTTTTGTAAGTCTTCATTTATCGTATTTTCTAGAATTAAAGGGTTTTCATTTGCATATAAAAGCACTGTATCGTCTGCGTATATGGTGTAATGACATGATAAGTTGATTTGGGATAAATTTTGTATGTATAATAAGTATAAAATTGGACCTAAAACCGACCCTTGGGGAACACCTTTGTTAATATTCAATCTGTCAGTTTCCACGTTATTAGTATATGTCCTTATAGTTCTTTTTTCAAAATATGATTTTAAAAGATCATTTACAATTCCTCTGATACCAATCGACTCTAAGTTCTTTAGAAGTATTGAGTGGTCAACTGTATCAAAGGCTTTTTTAAGGTCCATGAATACAGCTACCACATTGTAGCTTTTTGGTTTGTCAATGTCAAGAGAAAAAGTCCTCAATAAATAATAATTTTCGATTGAAAAGAAGACAGAAGAAATTTCAAAACTTACATTACCATAAAGTTAAGTACTGAGAGAGGAAGTCGCCCCTTTGGTTTTCTGTGTGCTTCCAGCATATTTGGAGATATTGTGCCATTTCAGTGTTTTTTGACAAATTGACAAATCGAAAACCTGACAGTGAGCAAAAATGTCAAATCAACTAGTTTAGTACAATCAAATTTCAATTATTTAGTCCAGTTAAACGTAACAAAATGACGAGACGTAAAGGGAAAAGACTTTCAATGACTGATCAAGAGGATGAATCACCAGACTTTATGCAAATCGATTATAAAGTTAATCCTTCACAAAGTGCTGACTCAATAGGTGAAACAATGGACACAATCTCACGGCTTACGCAAGAAAATATGAATTTATGGAAGATTATTGAAGAAAAAGAATTATTATTAATGGAAAAAGAAAGAAACATTACATTATTATCCAAAGAAAATGAAAAATTAACAGAAAACTACAATTTGATTGTTTCGAACATTGTTGAAAAAGATACAATTATGGATACACTGGATAAAATAAAAGCAGAGATCAATGAATTAAAAATAAAGAACAATGGAAAAGGACCCCAACATAATCCTATCTCATATGCAGAAATTACAAAACACAAAAGTATTTTGAAACCTAAAGAAAATGTGGAGAGTTTAACGATCCTTCCAAAAACCAACCAGCTCACAACCCAAACCCAAAAGGATTTGAAAAATAATATAAATATCAGTCAACTGAATATTTCTGTTGAAACCATGAAATTTTTAAAAAGTGGTGGCATTGAAATAAAATGTAAAAGTAAAAATGATTCTATGATATTGAGAAAAGAAATAGAATCAAAAATGAATTATCAATACAACATCGCCATAAATAATTTGAAAAATCCCAAAATTATCGTTCCTGGACTTCGCTTCGGAAATAATGTTAAGGAGGAAGACATTGAAAAAATAATTCGTGAACAAAATAACATTACCGATAAAGAATACATAAAAATAAATCACATGAAATTTGTAGACACCAAAAAAACGTATACAATTTTTGCGGAAGTAAATGGGAATTTATTCCATAGGATTTTCAGTGATTTTGACCAAAGACTATTTTTTAATTGGCAAATCTGTAAAGTATTTGATGGAAATAAGATAACACAGTGCTACAACTGTTTCCAGTTCAATCATACTGCCCACAAATGCAGGAATACTTCGGTATGTCCAAGGTGTGCCGGCAATCATAAGTTACAAAATTGTCCGAATGAAAATAATAGTCACCACCAATGCGGAAATTGTATATCTTCTAACTCCAAATATAAAACGAAATATGATATCAACCACTCGGCAGATAATCAGCTATGTCCCACTTTTGAATATTATCGAAAAATCTCAGAAACTCGTATAAATTATGGCTTCTCACAATAATGTGAACATTTCAGAATATACATCGCTTCTTGATTATAAATCCATATCAACAACTGCTGAACATTTGAAAATATTATACCTGAATGCAAGATCTTTGAAAAACAAACTAGACCAGCTTGAAGTAATATCAGGAGATGTAAATCCTGATGTTCTAATCATTTCCGAAACATGGATCAGAAGAGAAGAAGAAATTTATTATAACCTGAGCAAATATAACTCCATTTATTCTTCCAGACTCAAACGTGGAGGTGGTGTTGGTATTTTTATTAAAAAACATTTAGTATTTGAAATAATTGAAAAACAAGAAAATGCTTGTTCCTATGTAGCAGTAGAAATCAAACCTCAAAATGTGATAATATGCGGACTATACCATTCTCCAAGAGATAATAACTAAAAATTTCTTGGACTTTATTGATGAAAAACTTCAGAATTTCAATATTAGTGGTAAAACATGTTTTTGCTTTGGTGATTTTAATATAAACACTCTAACAACCAGCTTAGAGTCCAGTGCTTTTGTGGACATTTATAAATCGAATAACTTTTTTCTATGCAACACAGTAATACCAACAAGAGAATCATCCGGGAGTGCTTCGTTGATTGATCATGTTTTGAGTAACTTTAGCGGACAAATCGATGTATCAATTATAAACTCGTCACTGAGTGATCACAAATTTATAATAACAGATATGAAAATGAAAGTCGCAAATGTTAAAAATCACATAAACTCTTGGAATATGAAAACTTATAACGTCAAGAATTTGAAGACAGAACTGAAATTACTAATGAACAAAATATGTAGTATACAAGATCCTCAAGAAATTTATAACAAAATCATCAATGTCTTTGAAAAAAATTCCAGAAACATAAATATCAAATTCAAAGCAAATTCAAAACCATGGTTCAATAGCAAAATTGCCCAAATCATTAAACAAAGAGATAAATTTTATTACAAGAAGAAAGCCAATCCTGGAGTATTAAATTTCTTGCAATCATACGACTATTATAATAAATTGGTGAAACAAACTGTCCTTAAAGCTAAAAAGGAATATTTTCAAGAATTATTCAAGGATACATCACCGAAAGCACTTTGGAAAACTATTAATATCCTTTTATATAATAAAACAAGTGGCAAATCATCTCGAAATAATATTGAATACATCACCATAAATGACAGACGAATTGAAGACCAATTGGAAATATGTGAGCATTTCAATGACTATTTTGTAAATATTGGAGCCGAATTATCAAGAAATGTAGCAGATACCCAAGACAAATTTTCTATCAGTTCCTCTCCCTCTTCTATATTCCTGAATCCCACCGAGTATCAGGAAATTCATGAAATAATTGACGAGCTTGACAACAAGAAAGCAGCAGGAATTGATGGAATAAATGTTAAAATTATCAAAGCAGTCAAAGATGAAATAGTACCATTATTAAACAAATTGATTGATGCATCCTTTGACAAAGGTATATTCCCAGATGAATTAAAAACTGCTAAAGTCAAACCAATATTTAAATGTGGAAAAAAAAATGACTTGGGAAATTACCGTCCAATTTCAATTCTGCCAATATTTTCAAAAATAATTGAAAAGATAATGGATAGAAGGTTAAGAGAATATCTGAAAAAATCAAAATTTTTGTATGCAGAACAATATGGTTTTCGAAAATCTAGTGATACTGAGTCTGCGGCAGTAGACATGATTTCAAGAATAAAACTGGAATTAGATTCGACAAAAAAATGCGCGTTATTATCACTAGATTTGCGGAAAGCCTTCGATATGGTTAACCACAACATTCTTTTAAGAATATTATATGATATTGGAATAAGGGGAAAAATTTACATTTGGTTCAAAAGTTATTTGGCTGACAGAAAACAACTAGTATATATCAAAAATACACTTAGTTCAATTAAAAATATAAACTGTGGGGTGCCACAGGGATCTATACTTGCTCCGATCCTTTTTTTAATATATATAAACTCGATATCAGAACTCAAATTGAAAGGTCAAATTAAACTTTTTGCTGATGATACAACTATTGTATATTTTGCAGAGAATGAATTCGAAATTCTGTCTTATATTGAACAGGATCTTCAAATTATATCTCATTGGCTAGTCGCTCACAAACTATTGTTGAATTTTTCGAAATCGTCGATTATGTTTATTTCTAAACGAAGTATTACAACTGATTCTCTAAGACCAATGACATTGCAAAATTCACCAATTCAGTATACCAACAATACAAAATTTTTGGGTTTACATATCGACACAACACTCTCTTGGTCCAATCATATCAACAATCTGAGAAAACAACTCTCACCTTTGATTGGAATACTATTTCGAATAAGACAGTATACCCCACTGAAATATTTAAAAATCATATATTTCAGTTTAATTTATTCAAAATTGCAATACCTCATTTCTGTTTGGGGCTCAGCCAAAATTTCTATTATGAAACCACTACAAACATTGCAGAACAAAGCCATAAAATGCATATTCAAATTGCCCTTTTTAGAACCCTCAAAAAAATTATATAAACCTAATAACTTACTGAAACTTTGTTCATTATATGAATTTAAAATTTCAATTTTCATCCACTATGTTGATACAGGAAAAAAACATTCGGATCTTACTTTTGATCATATTTCGAATATCCATTACCATAAAACAAGAAATGTAAATGAAATAAACGCTTTACGTTTCAAATCAAACTTTGGAAAAACGTCTATTTTTTACGAGGGAATTGAGATATATAATAAAATACCACAGGCAATAAAAGAAATTAGAACTAAAACTAAATTTAAAAATGAACTTAAAAAATTTATACTCAACAGATGATTTCCCATGATATAACAATATTTCACCTTTGACTGTCTTTGCTTTTGTTTCTTTCTGATTGATATTATTAACTCATATTTCACAGATCATCTGTATCATTCCTTTTTTTTATAATTGTACCAATTGTCGTTATACAATTTATGTTAAAACTTAGTCCCTCTATAAACAGAAATGTTTCTTGGGATAAATAAATAAATAAAAAAATAAAAATAATTACCTTTATCAAGATTTTCTTGAATCAAATCAATAACTTCTAAAACAGCTGCTTGCGATCCACTCTTTTCTTGAAAACCAAATTGATTCAGATCAAATTGATATGTTTTATTGATAAAATCAACAATTCTATTTTTCAAAATTTTTTCGAAATTTTTTGAAAAAATACTCAATAATGCTATGGGTCTGTAATTTTCAGGATCTTGAGCATCCCCTCTTTTATAAAAAGGTCTAACTGATGCATGTTTCAGTTCGTCTGGAAAAACCCCTTTTATGAAATATTTATTAATTAATTTAGTGAGTGGTCCTACCAAAATGTCTTTCAATTCAAAAATATCCCTAGTAATAAAATTATCAGGATCAGGGCATGTTCTTTTAAGAGTTCTAATTATTTCTAATATTTCAGTTTCGTCGGTTGGAAATAGAAGCATTGAGGAATTGTTATGAAGAGGAAAAATATTTTCAGTAGGCATGTTGTTATAGAACATTTTTAAGTCATTTGCTATATTTTCACCAATGTGGGAAAAGTGTAAATTCATTCAATCTGCTATTTCCACGTTATTGGTGATAATATTGCCATTCAATTGTAATGATTCAATATCCCTATTTTGATCAAATTTTGATTTTTTTCTCATACAATAATTCAATACATCCCACATTTTCTTTGGACTGCCTTGTGATTCTTCAAACTGTTTATTGACATATTGAGATTTTGCTCTTCTAATCATTGCATTTACCTTATTTCTTTGAATTTTGTATTCTACGAAAAGTTCTTGATCATTAATATTTTGTTTCATAATTTCGAATTTTTTATTCCTGATTTCAATTTCATGAATAATAGAGCTGGTGATCCAATCATTATTTTCACGAGTTCTATAATTTGTTTTAATTATAGATTGATCTTTAGCTTCTTTAAGTAATTTCAATAAATCTTCAAAATTTTCACATTGATTTCTCTTTAAATCATCAGCAATAAGTTTTCTGAATTTAGTGTAATCAACTTTTATAATTTCACGTTTTTTAAATTTTTTCAGCGCAACATTGACATTTTGAATAGAGGTATATATTATGCGATGATCCGTTATTGAAGTGTCTTCTAATTTCATTCTAAAATCTAACTGGTGGCAGTTAGTTAAGATATGATCAAGAATGCTTGATGAATTATTTTGTTTTCTGGTAAAACAGTTTGGATTTATTTTGTTTTTAATTTGAAAACCATTACTTTCTATTATATTTTTATAATTGGTAACAGAATTGCTATCTGTTAATAGATCTATATTAATATCTCCTATCAAAATAATGTTTTTGTTGAGATTCATGATTTTATCAATATATTCAAAGAAATCATTAATTTTTGAACTAGGAGGTCTATAAAGGGCTATTATGTTTAATTTTGATCGAAACTGCGAAATTTCTATTTCTACTGTATTGTATTCCTTATTTATATTTTTGTGAATACTGATAAATTTCAATCCAGTTTTTAAATAAATTGCCACTTCTCCTCCTTGTTTATCATCACGGCAATGGTGAATGCTTGTAAAGTTAGGTAAATTGAAATAATCAGTTTCAGTCGATTTGATCCATGTTTCCGTCAAAATTAGTATGTGAGTTTGTTTATATTTGTTCAGTATAATTTCTAATTCATTGAATTTATTCAGCATACTACGTATATTTAAGTAAAGTATATTTAAATTATCAAGTTTCGTAAAATTACCAGTAATCAGACTATTCATAACTTGTTCTCTCCCGAACTAAAGTGATTTTTTTTTTGCAAAATTGGACAATCATTATCATGAGAAGTATGGTTATAGTTACCTTTCCAATTGAACTTTTCACTAGCTACTTTACAATTTACACAGCAAGGATTAATTTGCTTATCACATTGGTTAATATTGTGATTTCCTGCACAGAATGAGCAAGAAGTGGAATTTCTGCAGTCTCTGAAAAAATGGCCATACCCGTTACAATTTGAACAATATATGATATTAAAATCTTCTCTGATTTTGAATCTATGCCATCCAAGGATTACTTCTTTGTTTACCAATTTACGATAAGTTTTACCACTTGTTTCAACATAAATAATAAATTTTTTAGAATATTTTGACTGTCTAGAATATTTTATCTGAAGTATATCATCATCGTCTATGTATCTGAAAATTTGAAGCTCTTCTTTGAATTCTTCTGTATTTCTGAAGTTCTTTGATCCTATGAACACCAGCCTTGGAAGTCTGAGTTTTGAAGTTATGATGATGTAATCATTTCCTATTTCTTTTTCAGTAAAATCCTGCAGTCTTTTAATTTCTTCTTCGGAGTTTGTTTTCAGTAGTATTCCGCCTTGTTTGATTTCTTGAATTCTCGTTATGCAAGCCTTGGCTCTCACTGGATTAATTTTGGATTGAATTTCTTCTTTGGTTTTTTTGAAAGTTTGTTGAATTTTGGGTTTAATGATTAGTGCTGGAGTATTCTGCAGAACTATGGCTTTTTTCGGATTTTCATTTTTTATTACATCAGCGTACGACATTTTTTCAGTAAATTCAGCTCTATTACATTTGGTGGAGAAACTATCAACTTTATCTTTCAAAAAATTTAACTCCGTTAAAATTTCCTTTTTATCATTTCGGTCACTGATTAATTTATTATATTCTTTAGATAAGAAATCTACTTGACTTGATAGAGTATTTATAATTCTTTCATTTTTTGCAATTATTTGGTCTTTTGCTCCCAATAGTTCCAACAAAAGTTCATTTTCTCTTTTCAAATAGATAATCCTTTCATTTTCAGTCTCTATACTGTTCTGAGTTGATTGTGAGATAGAAAAGTCTATGGGTAAAATCGGCTTCTCAGAATTATCAGTATTCACATAATCCACTTGAGTGCACTGAAATCCGCCACTGGAATAATTATCCTCCTCTATAACTCCGGGAGTATTTTGTGACATTTCAAAATTATATGTCAAATAGTGTCAAAATTCATTTTATTGAATTCTATTGAATTACTCCAAATGGCAAGTCTTCTTCAATGGTACACTTACAAAATACGTAGAACACGAGAACTGAGCAGTTTTTCAAATTCACAGGTTAGCACTTTAACGATTAAGACTAAATATGTGGCAGACTCAGATTTTCCGTTAAATTGTATATTATACATTTTCAGTTATAAGATTTACTAATGAAATTTCAAGAATTTTTACAGCCGGTTTAATTAAACACCCACCAGGGATCGACAACGAAAAGACAACTCTTGTGTTTCGAGGCAATGTTAACAGCAGAGTCTACCTGAATGAATGTCTGATTCAGGTAGTTCTTCCGCATGTTCGAAATTATGGCGGAGATTTTGTTCTTGTGGACGATGATGCTAGGCTTCATAACAGGAATCCGCAAGACCAAAATGTTAATCGTAGTGAATTGCCTCCCAGATCTCCAGACTTGAATCCTATTGAGCATGTCTGGCGTCAGCCAGAAACTGTTGACGATCTCGAAGGGATGATTCTGGACCTCTGGGAGACAGTTCCTATAGAACTAATCAACGAAATAATTTCGAGCATGCCAAGTCTTGCCAGGCAGTTATTCAGGCTAGAGGGGGCCAACGCCTTATTAAGTAGGAAAAATATTCTTGTTTTATAAATATTTGGGGTTTCTTTTTTGTTTCTTAAATAACGTTTTCTTGTACAATGAATTCAGTAAAAAAAAATAATTACATGTATGCACCTTGTAAGAAATGAAAAAAATATTATGAAACTGGAATTTTAATTCGTCTACTTTACAGAATCCCCTTTTGCACGCCTCTGAATTTGTCAGAATCATGCTAATTGAAGGTATGGTACCTTTTCAATTGTAACGATCAATAAAACTGTCGAAATTTTTCAATAAAAATGAATTTTTGTTTCTAAATATCATTAGCCTACTTTTGCGCGCCACTGGTGTTAATTATCTTTAGTAGAAATATCTTTTGTTGCAGTTTAGATGATGGCTGTTATTCTTCAACTAAAAAAGGCCACAATTTAAAATATAAACAGAATTTCATAAAATGGCGATATTTCCATAGCAACACAATTTATCAAAAATGTTCCAAAGATATTTCGAGGTATCGGCCCAACAACAACATCTTAAAAAAGATTCTAGGGTCCCTCACATTTATCAAATTATTGGTCAAAAATTATAAATGTTTCCGGCTCCAAATTCTCACCCTGTACAAAGAGAACGAATTGCAAAAAAAGGAACCCGATGCCAGTGACGCATAGACCAAGGTTGGCGCTTTCCATCTTTGGTTGAAAATCCAACATCGGCAATTAGGCATTTTTTTGGCTGTCCCACTTCATCTGGCGAGTATTTTACTCGTACGTCGACAGAAATATTATGAAGAAAATGTGTCTCTAAATAATTATTATTTTTTTACCATTTCGGCAAATTTTTCGACAGAGCGTCAATTTCAATGTAAGTATAATAGTTAAAGTACTTATGGATACCGATATAGAAAAAAATAGTAGTAGTTTTGACGGTTCCCAGATAACGTACTTCTTTTCTAAAGCTCATCCACTAGGTTCCAGAAGAAAACTTATTTTCCTTATACCTATCTTATTTAGCACACTGAAAAAAATTTTTTTCCGTGCGCCCGCACGGATACATTTCTTGTGTGCTGGTGTCATTATAGCTGCCTATTTACATGTCAAAATTAAATGAAGTGTTGTTAACAGTTCTATAGAAATCGCAAATTGTTTGAATATTTCCTTTTGGTAAAAAAGCTTGTTTTGTGGCAATTCCTGCGGATACTTTTGTACAATAAATATTTCAATTAATAATAGATGTTTTTGTTCCTTCATCATTAAAAATAAACGTTTTTTAACAATCTGTGGTTTTCATGTGGATATAATGAAAAATATCATTCATTACTCGTTCATAAATGCTTTTTTCATTGTACCTATCTGAAAACACTATATTTACATGCTTATTTAGCATACTGATATAGGGTTTTTTTCCGAGCACCCGCACGGAAAATTTTACAGTGAGCTGGTGACATCATAGCTGCCTTTTTATATGTCAAAATTAAATAATATGTTAAATACAGTTCTCCAGAAATCGCAAATTGTTTGAATATTTTCTTACCAACAGGGTGAATAACGCTTGTTTTGTGGCAATATCTGGATATTTTTGTACCATAAATATTTCAATTATTAATACATGTTTTTGTTTCTTCATCATCAAAAATAAATATTTCTGAACAATCTATCGTTTTCAGGTAACTATAATGAAAAATATCGTTCATTACACGTCTATAAAAGCTTTTTCCGTGCTTGCACGACTTCCCGTGTTCGGTTTCGCCTCCAACGGGAACATGCATGTCGCGCATGCACGGAAAAAGCCTATTTTCTGTACTCGTAATGTAATATACTATTATATATACTCTTCATCAATTTGCTCATGTAGGCAATGAAAGAACGACACTGGAAGAGAATGGGCACCCTAACAGGATACGCTTTCGACGTAGATTCACCAACTTTCACTTTGAGAAACGTTATGGAAGCTCCGCTACTGAAATACAAAGATGACGTCGAAGATATCTGTATAAGTGCCGTTAAAGAAAAAGACATTGAAGCCAAACTCAAGCAGGTGATTGCCGATTGGGCAGTTGTCGAATTGGCGTTTTCCAATTTCAAAACAAGGGGAGAATTGCTTCTGAAAGGACAAGATACGGGAGACATAATTACCGTTCTTGAGGACAGCCTGATGGTCATGAATTCCCTCCTCAGCAACAGGTAATACTATTTATGTAGTGCGAAGTGAACTTGAATGGACGAGCTCAGCCACATATTGCCAACCTTGGAAATGGCCAAAAATAGTCTTCCACTGGAAACGCATTTTTTTCGCAAAATATCTAGGCCTTTCGGTTACCTGAATAATTTTACAATCCTAGGAATGTCCCCGCTTTCAAATTCATAACCATTTGATAGAAAATCGATATTAAGTGATTTTTAGGTTAGTTCAGTTGAAATTTTGGACGTCTGACTCAGTTTTTCATGTTTTGTACAGTAAAATTTCATGTTACTCCCATGAAATACGTTTGTGTATACTTTCCTGGTTCAATAACTGAAAAATCAAACCATATTCAGCACCGCCAGATTCACCTGAATTAGTAGTTGAAGTAATAACAGAAGTAGCTAAGAATGATAATCTAGAAACAACTTTTTCACATGAAGAAGTTTTACTTTTAGAACATGACTATTTCCAGACTCCAAAGAATCGCTCCTAATAGCCGGATGCTTAGTCAATTCCAGCGACTCGCCAGAGTATCGCCGCTCGCTACACATGAACTATAATGCACAGTCGAGCTCCAAAAAAGTGGTACATCGCCAGAGTTTCACCAAAATGTAACTTATCGCGTAGTTGTCACTTTTTTGGAGCTCGACTGTGCATTATAATCCTTGTGTAGCGAACGGCGAAACTCTGGCGAGTCGCTGGCGATTGACTACGCATACGGCTGTAAGTGTTGACTCTGACTGAGAACAGTGTGAACTTCGTCAACTTTAACAAACAAATCTTGTTTTGAAAATTTATTAAAAGAAGAGTATAATTTCAAGTTTTTTACAGAAGCGAATATTATAAGTCTTTTGAATCCATTGGTGATGAACCATTTGAAATTCAATTCAAAGAGTATCAAAGAAGTAAGAAGCAATTGATCGAACATCAAAATATTTCGAACTGAGATAAGTTATGCTTGGCACTAGTTATGTGGAGGCGTGGTTTTACCATCGTCCATAGATAATTAGTATATCTATGGACGATGGTATTACCACTGATGAAGTGTCTCATTTCTTGTAACATTAAAAAAACTCTGATATCTGTGATGTTTTACACATGGGTTCAGTTCATGTACCATCAGACGATTATGGCATGAGAGAAGACTTGTTCAGTGGCAGCAGAAGTTTAAAAAAACTACCATTTTGTTTTCGACATGACTATTACAGTGGTGATTGGTGATGGCACTGAAATATCTTACAAATGCCTTAAATTTAAGAAATCACATTTTTCAGTTATAAACATTCCAACACTGTCACGTTTTTAGTTGGAATTAGCCCGAGTGGTGCCATCATATATTCCAGTAAAGGGTACTAGAAGCAGTTTCTGATAGAGAAATGTTTGAACAATGTGATTTGAAGAACCTCTGCAGGAAAATGATGGATTCACTATATAAGAAATTTATATATTTATTTATATAATTTTATAAACCACCCCTTCTGATGAAAAGATATTAACGAAGAGATTTGCGAAGTAAAGAGTACATGCTGAAAGAGTAATTCGTAAAATCAAATGAAATAAAATTTTATCAAAATGATTCCCAGTGCTGTTAGTACCAATTTTATCCAGCGTGTTCAATGTTGTGTGTTTTTTAGTGAATTTTGATGATTGTATGGTAACGTAGTGTACTCTAGCTCTAGTTTCATTTGTTAAATAACCTCTGAAATGATAGTTTGAAAAGAAATAAAAAAATTGTCTGAAATAAAAATAACGCCATTTGAGAAACATATTTTTTATTGAAATACCAAAATTCTCACAATGTTTTACAAAAACTGGGTTCTTTTTCAATAATTTACATAATGTAGGGAATACAAATGTAAAATAACATGCACAAACTAATTCGATGCCAGATTTATCTGTTCAACATAAAAATATTTCAGTGGTAGAGCATTTTTGAACATTTTTTCAAGGTTGACAATATGTGGCTGAACTCGTCCATTGAACTGCTTTCTTTCTTGTTGAAATAAGCATAGAAGAGCTTTGTTCGATGTTATAATTTTGGGAGGTTATTCATTTTTGAACTTATAACAACAAACTTACATTAAAGAAACAAGAGATAGAACATGGCTATACAAATTAGCGTGCGCGAAGCCTGCCAAATATTTCGAGTGATTCCTGAAGAGTGGGAAGCGGCACAGATTCGTATTCAGGAAAAATGTCGGTTATTGTTTCACAAAGTTCTATCTTCATTTCGGATGAGTGGGCGTGCATTTTCATAAGGAATATGAGTTCATATAACCACCTTCACCAAAAACTTCTTCTAAATTGTATTCTCACCAATGATTCCAAATATTCATTTATTCGAGCGTGATAATAAAATGAAACTTAAGTGCTATTGGCCTTTAAATAGTATAATTTTAGTAAAACCTGATCTTATACTTTTATATTCTTCAAATAAATTTTTGTCGGGGAATTAGCGCAGTGGTTAAGCGCCCACCTGGTGACCGAGATGTCCCAGGCTCGGTTCCCAGCTGGCGCGGACTTTTTTCATTCTCAGTGAAAGTCTGAATGATTGAAGTTAGTGCCGGCTGGGAATATTCCTCCATGATTCACTGTGGCATTAATAATCAACTGTGCTGCTCCTGAGGTGGCGTATGGAGTTAGTAACAAGGCCTACTCAAAACACATGGCTGATGACCATAGCAGTCGATGCCAAAAAAATCTCGTTGCAATGATACACCCTAGTGTTTGTGTATATTCAGCAAATGAGTTTTATCAAGTTGCTGGAATGGGAAGAGAAAAAAGTTGGTTCACTGAAGTGTTCTACAAGAGATTTAAAATAAATTATGACTCAACAACATATTCAATACTTTTATGACAAGAAAGTTTACAAAGCATGCGGGATCGTTTTCATTAAAATTATTCTTCAAGACCTTTTCTACAGTTGTGCATATGGTAATCACATCTTCTGAGGGATATACCATCTTTTTGGTTGATGAACGACAAAAAAAAGTCTGCTCTACTTTCTATGAGACACCAATACAGTCTTCATAATTTGAAACTTTTGTTATTTTATGAATAACATATTCAGACTTATACCGGGTGTCCGCGGTAGGTGGCTTGCCCCTATAATTTTTTTGTTTTTGAAGATAATGGACTGAAATTTGGAAGATCTACAAACGACATAAACTGGGTTATTTGATAAATAATTCGAATTCATACTACTTCCGTTTTCACCAGAAGTGACTCAAACTTTCGATTATTAAATGGGACACTCAGTATATTTTCTCCTCTTTTGTCAAAACATGACATTCTGAATACAACCATGTATCATTTATCACTTTTCACTGTTAGATTTTGATCAAAAAGAGTAAAGTTGTATTATTATCAAAATTTTAGGACTGGAATTAGTAATTTGAAGATATCCATTTCCCTCTAGAGTGAAAAATAAATTTCGAAATAAAAATAAAATTCGTTTACAAATATTGACAAGTAACACATGGTGGTATTCAGTATGTCAAATTTAGACAAGAGAAGTGAAAATATATCGGGTGTCTCATTTCAAAAGTTTATGTCACTTCTGGAAGTTGAATGAAGTTACTTGTCAAAAAATGCAGTTTATTGTCTAATACAGATTCTCCAAATTTCATTCCATTATCTTCAAAAACAAAAAGTTATTTTTCTTTTTATACTCTGTCAAATTGGTACCAAATACATTGTCATGGAAAATATCTGTAATTTCTATGTCGCCATCTTCCCCCATTATCCTTTCACTGCACATGATTGATTATACAGTGCGGCTTTTTTTAGCCCCCCCCCCCCTGTTAACTTTTGAACGGTTCAACACACAAACATGAAAAAAAAACCGTTTGGAGGGTTTCACCGATACTACTTTTTGAAACAAAAAATAGGGTGATTGCTCGACAGGGGGCGCGGGGGGCATGGTGGTTCAAGTGTCACATAGTTGAAAAGAGAATTCAATTCTCTTCACAACCATCTGAATATTTTTGAATTTTGTTGAGACATTTTTTTCCAATTTCGATTTTTATGCCTTTCGAAATTTTCGAATTGATGTGCCCTCAGCGCCACCTGTCGAGTAATTGCAATGTTTCTTCTTTCAAAAAGTAGTATCGGTAATACCTTTCGAAATATTTTTGGTTTCATTATTCCAAAACAAACCGTTCAAATTTATCGAGGTATGAGTAGTTTTCAGATCCGCTTTTATATTTGATATTTCGAATTTTAATTGCAAAAAAAAATTAACAAATTTCAAAAAAATTTAGATAGTTGTGAAGAGAATTGAATTCTATTTTCAACGATGTGACACTTGACCCCCCATGCCATTTAAAAATTTTGAGTTGATATGCCCCCCCGCGTTCCCTGTCGAGCAATCGCCATACTTTTTGTATCAAAAAGTAGTATCGGTGAAACCTTCCAAACCTTTTTTTTTCAAATCTGTAAGTTGAACCGTTCAAAAGTTAACAGGGGGGGGGGCTTAAAAAAGCCGCACTGTATATCATTTCACTAGGTGCCATAATTGAAATAGTCTCTAATGGAATACAATTTCCCCTAAAGATCGAAACGAAAATATCTGTGCGGTATATCCAGTTGGGTCTCATTTATTATGGTTCGTAGGGGTACGGAATATGAATTGATAACTTCAACAGTGAGAGAAATACGGCCCTGGTACCTTGACCACTCCCCTAGCACCCTGACTACTCCCCCTGAATCCATAACAAACTTACGGGAATAGATGAACAGATTCCATATCCATCTTGTAAACTGCACTACAGGAGTATTTGCATTGATTCCAAACACACCGAGACATTTTTTTATCAATACACAAAATAAAAGTTATTGATGAACAAAATGTCTCTTCTAACTAAATATAACCTCAAAAATTCAAACTTTGACAGGTAATCACATAATTCGAAACAGGTACGTTAGAGGAGATAAACTATTTGATTGGCTCTCCACAGGAGTAGGACTATCGATCATGTTCTATCTCCTGTTTCTTTAATCTGAGGCAACATACAAATCAACAACCTTCTTGTTAAATGATGAACTGGAATTCAATTATTTGATACTGTTGAGCTTGTTTATTTGTCAGTGGTATAGAAATCCTGCTTGGACAAAGTCAAAATATACTTTAATATCAGAAGTTTTCCAACCTATCGACAAAGCTTTTCAAGTATGAATAAAAATGTGAATTGAAATTGTTATGAAGTTTTCTTGGTCTAGGAATATTTTCAAGAATATTTAAAAAAATGTGTATACATAAGACAAGTGTCAGAAAATTATTCGACTGCTCGATGTTTTCCTCAATTTTTTCGGATTTTTCCAATTTTCTTTTTCTGAGTTTTTGCAGTCTTTTAGAGCTTCCAGATGTTTTTTGCATTGATTTTCCACGTCTGCAACCGTCAGAAATTTTTTCGAATTCTTACGAGCTCTCTATCTAACCTTCAGGGTGACAGGGAAAAAATATTTTTTGCAATTAATTTTGCTACTTTTCGATGTTTTTCACTATTTTTTCGGATCTTTTCGATTTTATTTTTGCGAGTTTTTGCAACTTTTTAAAAGCAAGAGGGTGGTCCGAGTTCCATGCTAATATATTATTGCATTGTCATTGAACATACATGTGTGTACCAAATTTCATCGCAACTGGTTGAAGGAAACTTGTCTAAAATTCAGTTACAAGATCTAACAACGTACTGACATGGCAAGATAACTGAAAGCTTGTAATGATAAAAGTTGAGAAGATCAACTAACGAACATATTCAGTTTTATCATAATTAAGCAATGCTCCATTATCAAACATAACAGCTACATAATTTCTATAATCAGAGATCTCTCTCCAATATTTTCTTAATTTTTGTTCTGTTGGTTGAAAATAACATGTCTAAATACTCTGGTGTGTCGACTCATACCTCAAAACTGTGGGAGAAAATGGGAGACAATTCGCCGCTTGACTGTTTCCCAAATATTCCGCATTTGCGTGTACCGCCACGGTAGGTTTTCCTGTTAGGATAAATTTACAAGCACAGAAGTTTTCAAGTATTGCCGACGAATGAAATGCATAAAGAAACGTAATTATAGGAATTTACTGAATCACTATCACCAATCAGTTTTATTTGTTACATTTTTGACTTTTTTATATAATTTTTTACTGAAATGCAATTAACTTCAATAATAATCACGCATTTCATTTGGAAGTATTGACAGAAAAGTCGAATATCTTCCTCATCCCTTCCAGCTAAGGTTTGTTGGCATACTTATCAAGAATGGGGGTGAAGATAATGAACTCGATGAACATTGGCAACGCAGCATCTGTCCGTTCTCGATTACAGCGCCAATCAGATATAAATTTCTCGATCGTAGAGTCCGTTTCTTGCAAAAACCATTGATTTCATGAAAGATATATTTTTTGTATGGGCTTGGTGGACCCATGAGAATTCCGGAATCTCTCAATTTTTTTATGACTTTTGAATTTTTTTTCTTGAGAATTATCATTACCAAAAATCACTGAAGTTCCGGAATTTATACAAAAACATTGAGTAATGCAAAAAAAATAATAAATTCTCAAACAAAAACTGCGGCCTCAAAACGGATTCCCGTTTCACCAAGGTAGTGTTTACTCTTAAGCTTCATGAAAATTCACCAGTAGAACCTGTCAATCTTTTGCTAATAAAAACAGAAATGGCGGGATTCCGTGTGAGATATATTCGTGCCATTATTTTCATTAAAATGTTTTCTTATAATACAAGATACTATGTGATAATCTTCATAATATGGTGGTACTCACTTAGTACTGATATAGATGAATTATTTTGTTCGTCTCTCTGGATTGTCCACAAATGATACAAAAACGGAATAAGATCAAATTATTATTGTACAAACTACACAGAAAACGATTAGATATTCACGAGTTTTATTCAATCAGACATGTTTCGCCAGCACAGTAGCTTCTTCACTGTCTGATTGAATGAAGTTTGTGGAGATCGAATCGTTTTTTGTGTATTTTTTACAATTACTATGGATCTTCTTCAAGTAACGGCCGAGTCAATCAGACAAATTGAATTATTATTAAATGAATGATGAATTTCTAATGAAATATAAAGCAAAATGGGGGAACACATTAATAATAGTCATCAATACAAGGAAATTGCACTTTGAATTGTATTTGAAGTTTGTTAAAATTTCATAAAATTGACAACAGTCATCAATCACCATATCCCTGGAATATTGACAGGACTAAAATTCTATGAAGGCGCCATCTCTGGAACAGACTGAAGAAGCAGACCACTATTTCATTATTTCATTTGTCTTCTGAAAAATCTAAACAAAATCGAATCACTCGACACAGCAGGGTTTTCAGGCATCTTAGTTGAAAATAAGAGCACCCACAAATATCTCACAAATAATTAAATAATTAATGAATTCATATTACCTGCACCTCAGATGGTAGAGCTCACGAAATCTTTGCTTTAGAAGCCCTATTTTTTTATCAATAAAAGTCCTCACCATTGCTCATGTTCTCAACCATCCAACAAAGTGACAACCTGAACGTTGAGACTTCATATATCGGTTCTTTATGTCGACATGCGTAACTTTTTAATTCCGAAAATTCGTGCCAGATGAACGTGTTTTTGGACCCCCGTAAACTTTTGAGACCGTTCAACAGACCGACAACTAGATTTCCTGAATTTTTTTTCGGACAAACGATTCTGAAAATTTTATGCCGAATCGGCAAAGAATCGTTTGATAAAAATATACAAAATTGAGTGGAAACGTTGTCCAACAAAATTTCCGGGAAATTCTAGTTGTCGGACGGCTCCAAAAGGTTCCAAATAGACATTTATCTCAAAAACTAGTTCTGATACCCAGATTTCTCCTGTTCGGGAATTCTCGCAATTCATCTCCGATTATTGTGATTCTCAATAAAATACTTTCCGACGAACGTGCGTAAAGTAATACTTTTCCGCACGCATTTACGTGCGTAAAGTTACACTTTTCCGCACCCCGTGTTGATAAGATTTGTTTCTGCACTGAGTGCAGAAAAGTAAAACGACTCAAAAATCTCAATGGTATGGAAAATTTTGGCCGATTCTTGAGCAGGAATCACTATTGTCAAGAGACTCGGAGGCTGGAAATCGACGACTGTAGCCTATTGATGATTCGACAAATCAAAAAAAGGATAGGTCGAATAAAATGTTGGCCACGAACATGTGCCCTTCTGCATTGGGTCAACCTTCATCAAGCCACATAAACGGCTGCCATTCTCAGTTAGGTCAACCTTCATAGACCTATTTGAGGGAAATCAACATTCATCAAGCCATACTGGATCTATCAGAAGCATTCGACACGGTAGATCACGAAATTTTATTATGTAAATTATTCAATATCGGGATTAGAGGTCATGTACATGAATGGTTCCAAAATTATTTATCTGGGAGAAAACAATATGTTTGTATGGGGAATGGACAAAGTTTGATGGGGAATATAACATGTGGTGTACCACAAGGTTCAATTCTTGGACCTTTATTATTTCTTATATATTTCAATTCAATATCCAATTTTAGTTTGCATGGCGAGCTCAAATTATTTGCGGATGACACATCATTAATTTATTTTGGGAAAAATGACAATGAATTAATCGAAAATATTCAAGCTGATTTAAAAATAATTTCGATTTGGTTGAACAATCATAAAATGACTTTGAATATTGATAAATCTTCCTTCATGTTTTCGTCAAAAAGAAAATCTAGACATATTGCAAATTCATTAGCTTTCAACGGAAAAAATATAAAATATTCAGAAACAACAAAATTTTTGGGATTATACATTGATGAAAACCTTTCTTGGAAAAGCCATATTGAAAATCTTAGAAAAAAAATATCTCCTATATCCTATATCAGTATGGGGAAGTGCCAATTGTACTATCTTGCGTCCACTCAAATCTTTGCAAAACAAAAGTATCAAATGTATTTTTAAGTTACCAATTCCTTGAATCTACATCACATTTATATGCTCCAAAAAATCTTTTGGATATCAATTCTTTGTACAAATTGAAAATATGTATATTCATCCATTCTGTCATCAATAATAGGAAACATTCATCTCTGGAATTTAATTCAACTGATACCTTCCCCCATCACCAAACTAGACAATCAAATAGTCTCATCACGCATAGAATAAAGACAAACATTGGGAAAAAATCAATTTTATATAATGGAATTTTGATATTCAATAATATACCCTATAAATTAAAAAATATCGTACAAAAAGATCGTTTCAAATTTCATTTAAAGAAGTACTTATTACAATGATACTTGAAAAAAAACTGATGCAAACATTTTCAACTTGAAATTTTGTTGTTTATTGTATTAGTTATAGATTTAGCTCCTTATTATAAACATTTATGTTTCTTGGGGTCAATAAAGATTATTATTATACTATTATCTGCCCTTCTGCGCTAAGTCAGTGTTCTTCAAGCCATACCACAAGTCACCCATCAAATGAACTTAATGGATCTGCAATAAATTTGCAAAATGTCAATAATTGTTTTTCCATTATAAGTATTACGAACAAACCATTAAATTTTTTATTGTTATGTAATTGTTTGTTGTATGGTTCTTTCTATCAAGTTTAAATAAAAATTATTCAATAAGTTATAATTTTTTTATATTCGTTGCTATCTGATATGAAGCTCGTAGGAAAAATTTTGTTCTCGACACGTGCGCAAAGTGCCTTTTCCGCACGCAAAAGCTGGTACAAACTCCGGAAATGCGGAAATGCGGAAAAGTAACAATGTGCGCACTTGTTAGGAAAATAACTGTATTCATTTGGGTTAGATATTGTATATGAAAATGAAGAATAAACGGTTTTTCCAAGGTACAATGCCCCGTTCAAGAAAGATATTCAATTATGGGTTCACAAACTAGTCGATACTTCTGAAATTCTGGAAAAATGGCTAATTGTACAAAACCTTTGGGTTTACTTGGAAGCTGTTTTTGTTGGAGGTGACATCGCCAAACAGTTACCTGCAGAGGCCAAACGGTTCAGTGTAAGTTGAATGAAAATTATAATCAGTAATGTTAAGTTTCATACAAACGCATGAAAAAATTTAAAGCAAGGTTGAAAATTCTGAAAAAAAAATAGAGTTATTTTGGTAATCAAATTGAATAATTAGAGAGATGTAGAAAAAAATCTGATAAGCAGTTTTCGAGGCAAAAATATAAACCTAATTTTTAGAGGTTTTTTTAATTGTAAATGAACCTACCGAACACTGCTACTATACTAGATCTTGTCTTGTGTCCTGAGCAATTAGATGTTATTGATTGCAAAATATTTGACCTCTTCAATTTATCTGACCACAGTTTTATTAGTTGTACATTAGACCTGAATATTAACAAATCAAAACTAATATTTCGATCATACAGAGACTATAATAATTTGAATAGGGATGCATTTCAATTAGACTTAGAAAATATTGATTTTAATACCATTTTCTATCAAAATGATATTAATACCAAACTTTCTTTATTCAACAGCCTACTTCTGAATCTTTTCAACAAACATGCACCTATAAAAAATGCTCGAATAACGAAAAAATATGCACCTTGGCTCACTCCCAACCTAAAGCAGATTTTTAAACAAAAAGATAAATCATTGGTGAAATTCAAAAAATCAAAAAGTGAGCGAGACTGGCTGTTTTATAAAAATATGAGAAATTACTGAAACTCTTCTGTGGAACGCGAAAAAAAGTCGTACTTTCTGAATGTCGCAAGAAATAACAATAGTAAAACTCTGTGGAAAACTTTGAAGGAAATGAAAATTCGACCCATGTAGAACAGCCCTGAGTTAACTAATGAATTATCCGACGTGAATACGATCAATAGCCACTTTATGAATGCATCACAAGAAAATATCGTACCTAATAAAGTCACACTCAGTTATTATGACAATAATATAAAACCAGGGTCAGACACGTTTTACTTCAGAACGGTAGACACCGAAACAGTGAAAGAACACCTTTTTGATAATAAATCAAATGCAACCGGAGCGGACAATTTGAATTTGATAATGATATTACATTGCTGTCCTTACATAATCATATACATTACTCACATCGTCAATTACTGTATAGAAAACTCCATTATCCCAGAATGTTGGAAACTAGCACACGTGCTACCTTTCCCGAAAGTACACAAGCCAAAGGAACTAAAGGACCTCATGCCAATTAGTATTTTACCTGTACTCTCCAAAGTTCTGGAAAAAATAATGAATGCTCAAATTGATAATTGATAATCATAACCTGCTTCCTGACTATCAGTCCGGTTTCAGACAAAATCATAGTTGCACTTCAGCACTTCTTGAGTTTACTGACGACCTGTTATCTGCACTTGAAATAATATGGCAACTCTTGTTTTACTAGATTATGCAAAGGCATTCGATCGTATAAATCATAAACTTATATTGTCAATACTACACTATAACGGTTTTACTAACAGTGCATCCTTTATGATTCAGAATTACTTGGCCAATCGTATACAGTGAAATATGGAGCTAATCATTCTGAAAATCTCTACTGAAAATCAGTACTGGAGTGCCACAGGGATCAATTTTGGGGCCGTTGCTTTTCACGATGTATACATCAAACTTGGCGTCATTTTTAACCAACTGCAAGTCCCATTATTATGCAGATGATAGTCAAGTATCCCGCTCCTTCAGTCCTACAAATATAATGAATGCTTGCTCGATTATATCTGAAGATCTTCAAAGGCTATCTAGAGCATCAAAAGATCACTGTTCAACCATGAGTCCTACGAAATCTAAGCTATTGATATTCGGCAATAAAAACTACAGGGGAAGTATTCGAGAACAAATTAACATTGCCATCGACTCTGAACCCATAAGTATCGTCGACTCGGTACGAAACTTAGAACTTAGAACAATATCATAGATAATGAGTTAAGATTCAGTGAGCACGTTACAATCTCCATCAGAAAAGCGTATTGCAGCCTGAAACTCCTTTACAATTTTTCCAAAATTTTCGATACCAAGACGAAGAAAATGTTATGCGACTCGCTGGTTCTTAGCCATTTTAACTTTGCATATATCGTATACTTCCCCTGTTTAAAGAAACATGATAAAATTCGTATCCTACAGAATGTATGTGCACGGTTTATTTACGGAATAAGAAAACGCAATTCTACATCTCACAAATTAAAGGAAATAAATTGGTTAACAATTCAACAAGCAATAATTATAACACCAATGGAAAAACAATCTGCAGAAATGACCAACTCTATCATTAAGAACAAAATCAATCCTCGTATCATCAAAGCCCCAGTTTCCTCATATAAAACGGTAAAAAATGGAAGCGTTATCATAAAATGTCAAACCAAAGAAGCAACGGAAAACCTTTTCAATCTGGCTAAGAATACACTAAAACAAAATTTTAAGGTTGAAATGACCAAACAAAGAAAACCAAGAATTGTTATGTTAGGATTGGATAAAAAATATACGAACAGTGATGACTTGTTGCAGGAAATCAAAGATCTTAATTATTTCATTGATGAAAAGGATAGTTTTGAAATAAAATATACAAGGCAGTCCAAATTTTCAAAAAAATGGATACTCTATGCTGAAACAAATGGAAGAACATTTAAAAAAAATGTGAACAGGGAAATTAACATTGGCTGGGGACAGTGTAAAATTCTTGAGGACTATAACATTTTAAGACGTTACAAGTGTTGTGCCTTCGGCCATAAAACATCCGAGTGCAAAAACTCCATTCAAAATTGCTCTTTTTGTGCAGATGCACATTCAGTTAATCAGTGTGATAAGAAATGTTCTGCGAAATGTATCAACTGTTTTTATGCAAGAGAAAACTTTGGAAGTAATCAAAATATTAACCATTCCAGTGACGATCCCAATTGCCCGATATATGCTAGAAGAATCGCTATTTCGAAAGAACAGACAGATTATGGAGAAGACTGATGGAAAATAGTGTAGAAGAAAATGACAATCATACAAATTTTCTTCAAAACTGGGAAAGTAACCTTCATCTCTGTAAATTTCTGAATCTCAATCTACTTCATTTGAATATTAGAAGTATTAATAAGAAGTTCGATCAATTTTTGATTTTTTTGGAAGATTTCAAAAAACAAGGTAAATTTTTTGATATTCTTATACTTTCGGAAACTTGGGAAATAATTAATCTAGATTGTTTCAATATAGATGGCTATGATATATTTCACAATCGTTCTACTTATTGCCAAAATGATGGACTTTTGATTTACATCAATAATGATATAAATGCGAATAGTGTTATTATTGAACATAACAATTTCCAATTTATAAGGGTCACTGGCAATAAGGGTAATAATTCCTTTGGAATTACTACAATCTACAGGCCACCTTCTACCAATAATGAAAATTTTCTTTCAAGTTTGAATTATGTTTTTGATCAGTGCAACGAAGGAATAGAGATTTTTTCGGGAGATATCAACATCAATATTTTAGATTGGTATAATAAAGACACAAACAAATATTTAAATATACTGAATTCTTATTCTTTTGACAAATATTTGAATAAACCAACAAGAATCTTCAGGAACTCCTCAAACTGTATTGACCACTTCTTTGTTAAGATGAACAATAATATTTGTAAAATAAATTTTAATGTTTTTGAAACCTATATTACAGACCATTTTCCAATTTCTTGTCACATATCACTCGATTCTGAAACCTACGAAGAAAACTCTACTAATATAAAATTAATGAATTTTGATAAATTAGAAAAATTGTTGAAAAATGAAAATTGGGATGATATTCTGAAAGATTCTGATCCCAATATAGCATACAATAATTTTATATCAAGGATAAATAATCAAATTAAGGAATGTTGCGAAGTGAAAAATTCACCCAAGAAATATAAAAAAATCAAACCATGGATCACAAATGGTTTGATCAAATCTATCAAACATAGAGATAAATTAAAAAAGAAAGTTTTGAAAAATCATGAAACTCTTCAAAATTATAAAAAATATAGAAATTTATTGAATAAACTCATAAAAAATGAAAAAGAAAAGTTTTATCAAAATAAAATCAAAGAAGCTGACGGTGACATTGGTAAGATCTGGAAAGTGGTGAATGAATTAACTGGGCAGAAACTGAAGCAGAGCAGAGTCGTTGAATTATTTGAAAACAACCAAATTATTACGGATGACTCAAAGAAAATAGCAAATATTTTAAATAATCATTTTTGTGATGTAGGATCTGAGTTAGCTGAAAAAATTGACGAAACCATTGAAAATTCCTATAATTCTAGTAATATATTTTGGTCGCCTATCACAGAAAATGAAATAATCAACTTAACAAATGAACTTAAAAATGATTCTGCCCCTGGCCCAAATAGAATTAATAATAATGTATTGAAGAGTATAGTGAAATACACTTCAAATATCCTTGAACATATTTTCAATTTATGTTTAGCCACAGGTATTTTCCCAAAATCTCTAAAAAAATCATTTATTACTCCAATACATAAAGGAGAAGATAAAATATATTGTGATAATTATAGACCTATTTCTTTAATTGATAACATTGCCAAAATTTTAGAGAAATGTATTAAAATTAGATTGACAGATTTTCTCGAAAAACATAATTTATTATTTTTTAACCAATTTGGATTCAGAGAAAAAAAGGGAACAGAGAATGCAATATTTAATGTTACGGAAACTATTTATAAATCGTTAGATAATCAAAAGAAAACCCTTGGAATATTTTTAGATTTGAAGAAAGCGTTTGACACAGTTTCACATACAAAATTATTATCGAAATTAGAACGGTTTGGCATAAGAGGAATTTGCCTGAAACTATTTGAAAGCTATTTATTTGAAAGGGAACAAACTGTTCAGATTGGTCATATCAAAAGTAATTCTAGAAAAGTTAAATGTGGTGTTCCCCAAGGGTCAGTTCTTGGACCTTATTTTATTTTTGATTTATATCAATGATCTGTTAAATACGAAAATTAAAGGAAAGCTGTTTTCTTATGCTGATGATACAGTTTATATAGGAAGTGGGAATACCTGGGAAGAAACAGTATCAAATGCTGAATTTGATTTACCAATTTTAAAAAATAATCTCAATCACGATTTACTAACTTTGAATTTGAAAAAGTCTCATTTTGTGACATTCACGTTGCATGAGATCCATGCTATTTCATGCATAAAAAATGAAGAACTGTGTAACTGTAGAAAACATATTTCCAAAGTTGATGTTATAAAGTATCTAGGAGTTCATTTAGATTGCAACCTCAAGTGGCATAAACAAATTACTGAATTGGTGAAAAAACTGAGGAAAACACTTTATTAATTTAGATTGTTGAGAAATATTGTCAGTCGTAAATTAATTATAAGTTTTTATTATAGTCTCTTTCAGTCTATCTTGGCCTATGGTATAATAGGTTGGGGAGGCATTTACAAACAAGTTTTAAAACCACTTACTTCAATTCAAAAGTATACCTTGAAAATAATTTTTAAAAAACCCTTTGATTATTCTTCTAAAATTCTCTTTGAACAATATAAAATTTTATCTGTCAAACAATTATTTTATAAAGCATCGACAGTTTAAATAAGAAAAAATTTTCAAATTGATAATCGTATACAACATAAATATGAAACAAAGAATAAAATGGATGGTTGGATATCAACTGAAAAGTTCTCTACAACTTTAATGCAACAACATGCCATTTATATAGGTAAAAAGATTTATAATAATTTGCCAGTTTCTTTAAAAAAAGCTAGTTTTTGGGGATTTAAAAATAAAATCAAATTCTGGTTGATTGAGAATTCTGAAAAATTGGAAAATTATTTGTATATAAAATAATTTCGAATTTTGATGTTTTAATTAGTACCAACATAGTTTTTTGTTATTGTTTTTATTTCTTCAAAATGTGACCAATGTTATTTAAGCATACATTCAAGTTCATTTTGCTATTTATTTTCTTTCTTTATATGTATATATTATGGATATTTATCATGTGTATTTTGATGTGGATCATTTCATAATTAATTTTACATGATCATGGACAAGTTTTTCACTTATTTGATCATGTTTCTTATTCTTATTCTTTATATTATAGATAAATATTGTATTATTAACAATGAATAAATAAATAATAAATAAAATAATAAAATGGAGCAAAGGTGGCTACTGAATATTGCTTCTGTCACGACGTTATTAAATCGAAAGTACCCGCATATTTATTCCGTAAATTATTATTCAGAGAAGACGTGCATTCTATCAATACCAGATACAGATTTCGGCTGGCTCCGCCAATACACCGCACGTCTCTTTTCGAACGTTCGTACTCGTATATCATTCCTAAAATTTACAATGCTGTTCCTGACACACTGAAACCTATGAACAAAAATCGGTGTACTGCGTTAGAAGCCGGCAGCAGCTCTGGAGTCTCACTCTCGCGTCTCTTACTGCATTTCCATTCACTTTTTATTCTTCTGTCGCACGCTCCTGATTGGTCACTTTCATTAATTAATAATTAACCCTTAATTTTGCAATGCAATCTATGAGATACATAATATTCGAACCACATAATTCAGCTAAAAATGTCATTCAACGGGTGAATTCAACTTGCTATGTTTTCAAACACACTTTAATTGAACAGAATTGGTAACTACTTACGCCACATCTCGACGCGGATGTGAACTAGGCGATCATGTAGTAAGATGGCCGCGGCGAGAAACGCGTGATCTTGACGCCAGTTTAGGTTTTGCTTAGTTTTTCACAAGAAAACAGTTGTGTGGGAAAAATAATAGGTAAGTTTTGTTGATACATGTTGTCTTCGTAAGAATAAATAAATATTTTGTTACCAATTTCAGTTTTTTTATGGAAAAAAGGCATTTGTTTTGTATGTATCCTATAGTTCACATTACCAATTTCTCTCATGTCCATGTCAGATTTATTGTGTATCCAATAATACACATTGCCAAGTTCTCACAATTTCATATGAACCTTAATGTGTATCCTATTGCCTTCATTGTCAAATTTTGAATATGAGTTCGTTATGCCCAAATTATGGAAAATACACATTTATTAGTGAGAAATACTCAAACTTGGTAGATGAATATCAATTTTTCTTTTACAGAATAAAATGACCACACGGAAAGACAAGATAATAGCCTTACTGCCACCTCCCGATTCGGATGGTGGAACAAGCGACGATGATGCAGAGAATTTTGAGGGTTACGGTGACAGGTATTCTGATACATCCGAAGCACCGTCTATTCCTGATTCTGTAGTTGCAGAATTAGAATCAATTCTGAGCTATTCCGATACCGACACTGAGGGTGTTTTGACAGGAGGTGACATTAACTGTGAAGCATTCGTATTCAAGACACCTGTCAAAAATATCGCTCAGTTCACATACACTCCAACACCTAAATCTATATTTACTCCACTGAAAACGAGATATCAATTGAAAAACAGTAGTGATAATAGAAGAAGAATAAAGAGAATATAGATCCTGATGATTCAGAACAACAAGAAAAAGAAAGCAGAAAGAAGCAGAATGGGCAAAATATGGAAAATTGTGAAAAAAATACAAAGGGACACAAAAAAACGAAAACCAAAGAGTATGATTACAAGTGGTCCAATGAAAAATTTAGTTTTCCTGTCGACATACCCAGCAACGATTTTACATTTCCGGAGGTAATGAAGTCACATATGGAATATTTCAAAATGTTCTTCTCTGATGACCTCCTACAGTTATGTATAGAGAACACAAATCTATACTCAGTACAAGTGACAGGAAAATCCATAAATGTGACTGAGGCCGAAATCCGTGATTTCATAGCCATTCATATTTATGTGGGTATAGTCAAAATGCCTTCATACCTGGATTACTGGAGTCAAAAATTTCGGTACCCAGAAATTGCAGAATTGATGCCACTGAAACGATATCAGCAGATAAGGAGATACATTCACTTTGTCAATAACAGAAATCAGATAAGAAGATCCATATTTCAAAATTAGACCTCTTTTGAATATAGTTAGGAGGAACTGTGTTCAGGTAGAAAATGAGAAAAGATAAAGTATCGATGAAATGATGGTGCCGTACAAAGGAAAGAAAGCTGGATCTAAGAGCCAATATATAAAATCAAAACCAAAAAAATGGGGCTACAAAATTTTTGTAAGAGCTGGCATATCTGGATTTGTGTATGATTTCCTCGTGTATGAAAAAAAAAGAACTGAGTTTGAAAGAGTACAGATACTTTGTTGCTAAGGAGCTGGTAATGAAGGATAGAACAAAAAGGAAATGAACATCTACCGAAGAAGACAAACCTGTAAAAAAAAAGAGCAGTAATTCCGAGGCCTACAAGTGACGTGAGACACGATAAGGTTGGCCACTTTCCCATATATACCACCAAAGGTCGTTGTCGGCTATGCAAAACAGGAGAAACTCACTGGATCTGCTCAAAATGTGAAACACGATTGTGTTTAGTCAAAACGAGGAATTGTTTCTACTCATTTCATGAAAATAACAACTGAAAGTGTTCTTAATGTTATCGTCTAATTACTTTCTTCCATTTTCAAATATGTTTTTCTATTATAGTTATTTAAGCTAGGCAATTGTTACTCTAGTAAATTCAAATGAGTGTTCTAAAACTGAAATAAATATTGGTTCAGAACTCTTAGGTTACTTGATTAATAGTTGGTAATGTATCCTATACAATACAGAACATAATAACATCTTGTTTGTTATATATTGGCAATGTATCTCATAGGATACAATTCATTTTTCGTCCGCTTTCCACCTAATCTCAAATTTTTTGATAGAATCATCTTTTTTGTGAGATATACATTCAGGAAAAATCAAATTTTACGAGAAAATCTAGGTAAATCCTATCCTGCCAAATTAAGGGTTAATTATCTATGGATCTGACTGAAAAATGGCTAAGGACTTTTCGTCTTAGAATATTTTCTCTTTCGATCCCTACAATGGGGTGCGCGACTTTTGGGACACCCAGTATAAATAGTTGAAGGGTTTGATGGAAGAGCAGTTACCAATGTCATCGAATAGAGGTGACTGAATTCCGCTCTTTCATAAAGCATGATTTCAACTCACTATACATATTTAATAAATTACTGAAATGTACACGCAGAAATATCCGGCAGACTGATTATCCACACTTTGGCAGTCTGAAAATCGTGGTACTTGACAACCCGATCGTAGAACAGATCGCAGCTCCGTCTAGTAAGCTGTACTCTTACAAAAGTGAACGTGAACAATCGAATGTGGTTGAATATTTCGTGTATTACTGGATAGATGGTTCTGAAATTAACGTTACTCTTTACCATTACAGTTTAGCCTATTGAGATTTTTCAGAGATCTCCAATATTCTGGAAAATAAAACTATCTTTTTCCGGTAAAAATCGTTCTAAGATGCGTCATAGTTCATCATACTCTCCTGGCAAAAACGTAGTCGTAGTTATTATTCAGTTACCAGTATTATCAACTAAAGTTGACAACGATAGTTACCGCTCATAGAATAAAAGAATTACTAACGATTTTGTGTTTATAAGGGATAACAATAATAATAACCACATTCTCAGTGAATCTGAACACGAAAGTAGTAGTACTTACAGAACAGAATGGTAAACATGAAGTTACGAGGATATATTGAAAAACTCTTAGCCTACTATAGAACCACTGTCAAAATATTTTATACATATTTTATACATATTCTCCTCTTAATTGGATACATTTATTACAGCGAACCTGCAACGTCTCTAGACCTTTGAAAAAAATGATTTTTCTTGCTCTGCATACCAGACCACAGCTTTTATTACCTCCTCGTTGGAAAAAAATTTACGACCTTTTAAACTTTTTTTCAGTTGAGGAAACAGATGATAGTCGGACGGAGTGAAATCTGGTGAATAAGGGGGGTGTTTTAGTAATTCAAACCCTAAATCATGAATTTTTTGCATGGCAACATGAGATTTGTGTGCAGGGTAGTTGTCTTGCAAAAACAAAACAGCTTTGGATAGCTTTCCGCGTCTTTTCTCTTCAATTTTTTCCCGTAGAGTGGTCAGTAATGTCGAATAGTAACCTCCAGTTATTGTTCCAACCTTATCCAAAAAATCAATTATGATTACTCCATGGCAATCCCAAAAAACTGAAGCAAGAACTTTTCCAGCAGATTTTTGGACGAAACTTCTTAGGTCTTGGAGAACCGGAGTGTCGCCATTCCATCGATTGTTGCTTTGTTTTTGGATCGTAGAAATGTACCCAAGTCTCATCCATAGTAACAATTCTACATCGTTTTCGTTTTCAAATCGAGCACAGATCGATCGCGATGCTACTACCCTTGCACGCTTTTGGTCAACATTCAAACAATTGAGGATCCATTTTGCAGCAATTTTTCTCATGTCCAAATTGACGTGAATTATATGATGAACGCGTTCGTATGAAATATTCAGTGCTTCAGATATCCGTTTTAGCCCAATTCGACGGTCTGTTAAAATCATGTCATGAACTGCATCGATATTTTCGGGGACTGACACAGAAACTGGCCTTCCCGACCGGTCATCATCTTCAATGGAAAATTTACCTACTTTGAAGCTTGCAGTCCAATTTTTCACGGTCGCATATGAAGGACATTGATCACCAAGGGTGTTGAGCATATCTTCGTAAATCTGCTTACCTCTTAACCCTTTTAAATACAGGTACTTGATGATGGCTCGATACTCCAATTTTTCAATTTTCACAATTTCGGTGGACATATTTTTTCTTTTAATTTATTGCGTAACTCTGGTTTAATTTTTTGACGTCAAACTTTACACTGACACTTCTAATAAGTTATTGTTCGTTGCTATGGTAACGCAATATTTTGTTTAAGCAGGGAACTGGTCTAGGCTAACTAGATATCAATACATCCTCGTATAGGTATTTGTTAAAATTATCGTTCAACGTTCAGTTGAGTTGCCGGGCGACGACGGTTGAGAGAGGGTTTGTACACCTATGAAGATAATACTCTACAGGTGATATTACAGATGGAAGAAACATATACCGCGAACTTTAGTAAACAATTCTCTGTTCAAATCTAACGGTTGAATAGTTGGGGGTGCCTATTCCAGATTCACTAATGAATTATAGTATGAAATAATCAGCGATATTACGTAGTCGTGGTGAATATAACCACGATGCTCTGTTGATCGATTTTTGTTTTTTGCGATCAATATCACTGCATTACCTAGCAATACTTTCTCAGGGTTGTCTCAACGTTTTTGAAGAGTACATCTCACTACGATCAAAGTTTGTCCATATTTTTAACGCTTTTCGTGGTGAGATCCTTGACGATTCTAGTAATTTCTACCTTTTCTCTGCGTGTACTTTATGAATAAAGACATATTATTATTACTATTTTATAGGGTGTCCCAAAACTCAACGTCATCCTAAGGAAGGCTGATAGTTCAGCTCATGACTGACCAGAATATCATAATATGATCTTTGTAAAATATTGATAGTTTTGGAGATATTGGCATTTTTGTGGATTTCGTAAAAATCGAAACCTTTGATTAGTATTTCGATTGCCACAGGTACAACATTTCATAGTTTAAGGTTCTAACTTTTGTTATGCAACCTTTGATAACCCTTCTATTGATCAAAATCCAAAATGAAAATATTGTCAAAAACTACACCGAATGAGCAATTTTTTGGAATAACTTGCCAGGTTCGCGTGGTGATTTTGCTTACAATATGAAGAGTCTACGTAAACTGATAAAATAAATTAACTCGTGAATAGGGTGAAACTCTTTTTTTTTCTCCAAAGGTATTTTAAACAATAGAAGGGCTATTAAAGGTTGCATAGCCAAAATTCATATTAGTGCCAGTATCTCCAAAACTATCAATATTTTACAGAGGTCATATCGTGATATTCTGATCAGTCATGAGCTGGACTATCAGCCCTTCAAAGGATGACGTTGAGTTTTGGGACACTCTGTATATCAAAAGCAGAAGAATAATCCATTGAATTATTTCAAATGATTGATACTTTCCACAAAAAATTCTTATGTTTCGTAGCAAACCATAATTATAATAATCTCACTAATAATTTCGACAAATTTTATACTGTAGGGTCAATTTTCAGAATATAGATAAGTCTTGGATCAAAATCATGGGGAGAGCCCACGAAATTCCGAATGCAGTCGAATGCTGCACAGGAGACGAGACAATGGGCCAACTCCTACCTCATCTTCTTGAGCAACTAGAGACGTGTCAAAAGAGTCTAACTGGATACTTGGGTGCGACACTATTTTTCAATTCTTGACTATTTGAAGACGTTATATTATGTTTCAGAATCGAAGCGGTTGTGTTTTCCAAGATTTTTCTTCATATCGGACCCCGTATTACTGGAAATACTGGGCCAAAGTTCAGACCCAGCTTCGATACAGCCACATTTACCGAGTTTATTCGATGCAGTTTATAAGGCATTATCTGTCTGAATAAGCTTCAGTTTTGACCTTTTATCGGAACTGAATTTCAGGTGGATTTTGATGAGAAGAAGACTGATACGATAACAGCGATGAATTCCGATTTGGGCGAAAAGGTTGTTTTCGAAAGAGGGGTCCAGTGCGTAGGTGGTGTTGAGTTTTGGTTGAACGGGCTCCTGCAAATGGTGAGAGATACGGTTAGGAATGTCATCGCTACACAGGCTCAGTGTTTTGTGGATCCGGATTATGATTTCATCGCCGGATTCGTCCAGTACTGTGGTCAAGTGAGTTTCTGAAAGAAGAGCGAAAGTGTATTCTGATATGATGATAGCCTCTTAACTCATTTAATTTTCATATGATATTTTAACAAACCTCTGCAATTTATTCAACCTCTGTTATAATTGAGGGGTATTTCTGTTCAACTAGGAAATTGGAGAAGTATAACCAGTCCCTAAAAGGGGAAAAAGACCTATCGCATTGCTATTTGTCATCTCTAATACAAAGGAAAAATCCATCAACATCGGACAACTTCCGTTATAAGACATTTTTGTGTTTTTTCTTTCAATAGCGATAATGTTTATTAGCAAAAAATCACAAGGGGTAATACAACAGGAAAAGTAAACATGGTAAATCACTAAATCTCCTGAAATTTATTAATATGTTATGTTTGCACTTATTATTATAATTATTATTAATTGTTAATTATTATCAATATCATCAAATTATATAGAGTTAGTCAAATGGATGGGCCCGCCCATGTTTCTCAGTTAAAACACACTGTTTGCCACGTCACTCAAATACGAATGTTACCGAAGTTGATTCGTCAGTCACATATGTATGACAGTCCATAACTGTTGATAGCCACAGTGCATTGCGTAGTATCTCACAGAGGGCCATTGCTAGAAATTATCTTATTATTATTGTTGTGCTCATTGCATAGTATTAATAGTGTGTATTCATCATTTTGGATACGTTTCAATGATAATTTCTTTTGTTTTTAAGTCATTTATATATGAATGACGTTGCCCAAATGCAATTTTTTTGGGGATTTATGCGTAGTTAGCTAGGTCATTTATATAGCGAGACTGAAATTGCTGCAGATATTTCTCTGATGAGTCTGATGGCCCGAGAAAGTAGAATAGCACGTAAAAATTAAGAATTCCTTAATCCTTGGCTCGCACAAGTTTCGTCTACGACATCTGGTTAACAGTAAAATCAATTTAAAACTACAATTTATAACTATCATCAAAGTACCCCGCACACATTTAATGAAAAAATGTCGTTCAGTGAATTTTTTTTGAAAGTTCTGAGTTTTTTCGAGTACTTTATCGAATTAATTCGAGGTTCAACTGAAAAACTAACTGTTATTAATGACTTTTTTGCACTCACCAAATCGACATCGACGACGAAAATCATGTGTATATTTCGAGCACAAAGTGTCATTACCGCTCTACAAAGATTATCGCGCTTCGCTTAGCGTCGCGCGGTAACTCTCTTAGTCAATCGGCAATCAATCACTTTGCGCTCCAAATACACAAATAGCTATTGTTTCCCCACGGGATAAATTGAGTCTGTCGACTGGCAGAAGTGACCGCGGTATATTTTTTGATTAAATTGATCTTTACTTATTGATTAAATTCATCCCTACTTCGGGGGCTTTTATGTTAGGACTTGACATTTAACAGCCCTGTTTATTATTAGGCCGGCCTGGTGGGGGTTCAAATATTATGGACGAAGGAAGCAGAGATAGCAATAAAGCGAGCTAAAGTTGACAGGATATTCATGAAAGTAACAAACCAAAGATTTTTGGATTTATTGAATTCCCTCATTGACCTAACATCGAAAGATCTATCAAAAATGCAGAGGATACAATATGAAACAATGGTGACAATTCATGTTCACCAAAGGTAACGACATTTTTTCAGTATGAGTTTTAGAAAGGACATCACTGTTTCTATGTTTTTCAGAGATATTTTTGATAATATCTGCAAATTGAGAGTGAAGTCTCTTTTGGACTTCGAGTGGCAAGCCCAGTCAAGATTTTACTATAACGATGAAAACGACGAAGTCTTAGTAAAAATAACAGACGTCATTTTCCTCTACCAAAATGAATATCTTGGAATCACAGAACGTTTGGCGATCACTCCTTTGACTGACAGGTGTTATATCACTTTATCCCAAGCCATATGTGAGTTACAGGTATATCCTTGAAATTTTTTTTGACAAACTTGTTTTAGGGATAAATATGGGAGGAGCTCCTGCTGGACCTGCTGGTACAGGAAAAACTGAGACCACGAAAGATATGGGACGCACACTCGGAAAATTCGTTGTCGTTTTCAATTGTTCAGATCAGATGGATTTCCGTGGTCTAGGGCGCATTTTTAAAGTAAGTTGAAATTGTTATACAAACAACAGATGTGTGTGTAACACCCTGTGGAGAACTACATACGTAACGATACTCAGACGAGGCGGCGCACATTTATTTCGCCAAGAGTCTGACCTGATGTCGAAATGAAGGCCCTAAAACTTCTCAGCATCGAAACCAAAACTCGAGCGGCTGAGTACTAATTTAATTGATTGTAAGGTACTCATGAAACGTGTATATAATGCTTGGTAATTCAGGACAATGAAAGAAACTCAGAAAATCTATACTTAAACTTAATTCAATTTGATCTAAAAAATGGACATATATGATTGTTGACCACAGTAAGCCATAATAAAATTCATCTGCTATAAGACAAAAAAATGAGCTGCAACAGCTATAAATTATGGTTCGCAACATACTGTATTAATTTATACGTTTACTAAAATAATATGCTAGACTCAAAACATCATATGCATATAATTGATGAACAATAAACAAGTAATTTTCTCATTGATTCTAAAAATAAATCGACAACTGTTTAACTGAAAATTCGTTTCGCACAACCCAGTACATCATAGTGACAAAAAAATCTTGTGGGATAAATTCTGCTTTTCTTTACTAACAAAAAAAAATTTCAGTTAAAGTTATTAAAAGTGTTCAAGAACGCATACATAATTGATTCAAGAAACAGTAAAACAATATGACCAAAATAAACTGTTCAACACGAGAGAATATAACTTTAAAATTTCTACGGCAGACGAGAATATCAACTGAATTGAAAGGATAATTTATCACTTACATAAGAGTAGCATCTTGAGGGTAATGTCCTCTTTCAGCTATTAATGCCGACGCGTGGCGAAGTTGAACCTTATACTTGTTGAAAAACGAAGATACACATTGGTTTTCGATGACATGTTCTCCCAGAAGGGAAATTTATGGCACAACCGAGGATTTGGGAACTTTCTTTATTACTTTTGAAAGGTACTTTCGAGTCTTGATAAAAATGGCTCGAAAAACTAGTGGATTCGACTACAATTGCTGATTCGTCGCAGACTTTCCAACGAATATTTGGCAATACTGAGTCTATCTCTTAACGACTAGCACACTGATACTTTTAATTAGAAGAGACGCTGACATTTCTTATCGTTGGTTTTTGCCTTAACGACGCTCGAAAATGGACATCACAGAACTATGGATAAGGACCACAAACTATATGAACGGTTGATTCATTTCTGAAACTAAGAATTGAATATCGCGAACACTTGATTCTTCACTGTTGTTTTGGAACTCATTGAATCTGAATTGTGAACTGAGAATTGACCATCGCGAAAGGTTGTTTCCTAACTAGTTGAATCGGAACTGCCCAAGTATACGATATTGTCCATTTCATATCCTCGAAAAGCTGTATATCTTATTTTAATGATCAATAAATTTGACAATAGCGGCATTAATTACGTCTATCAATAACACTCTTATAGTCGTTTTATCATATATTCCATGATGTTAATTGGTTCCAAGTTGATTTGAACGAGCTTAAATCCTGTTTCACCACCGGGAACTGTCAAGAAGCTCGTATTGTAATTATTTTTATGACACCTTTAAAATAATATATCCTTATGACTTTCATAGTCTATAAATTCCTAAGAAAATTATAATTTCCATCTGGCTTGCCAACTGCGATTTAGTGACTAATCAATTGAAATCCTCTGTGCATCTGGAATACAAGTATTTACGTTATATTTTCTCCTTCTGTTCTTTGTCATGCGATGGCGTTTCTATTGTTTTGATTATTGTTCCTGCGTTTCTACTTAAATGATTAAATGATTCTCCAGGGGGTTGGCTGGAGATCTACCACATGTTGGAGATTTGGAAAAATGCATTTGTAATTTTTTAAACTATCGATACAAATCCATCGATAAAATTAACTCAAATCTTTAAACTGACATTAACAAAAATACAGAGGAAGAGATCAATAATTCAATTCAATTTATTGCCATTCTAATTACGATAAAATTTCACAAATAATAATAATTCATGTTATGGAATACATTTCGATTGCAAGTTTATAGCAGCATCATGATTCAGAAGCCGAAATAACCCAGGCAAAATATTCCTGTATTGCTGTTCCGCACCTTTACACATGCTTTTCAAATTTGCGTTAAGTATGTAATAAGGGCGAGCGTGCGATAAAAAAAAATTATAAAATGAATGTTCATTGTAACAATGAGAAAGAACCGACGGAAGCAAGGTAGTTTGGCTTTTAGTTTATGCGTCTTAGATACATCGTGGAAACAATAAATTAAGTGTTATTTACTTAGGTTTCGTATCTAACAGAATTTCTCATAGTTCTCTAATATGAATTATTAAGAAAATAAATCTGAGAATTGATATAGAAACTATTTGCCAAACATATAAAATACAATGTGGTGATTTAGTGAATATACAGGCTGAGTACCAACAGACCCAAAATCAAATGACCGACCACCTCCCAATAGACCGAACGCAGTGCCATCAAGTGAAACGAAAAAGAAGGCTGTAGCTTCCACCCTTTATCGGATACTTGATTTTACTATTCGTTCTAATGGTTATTCGGTCTAGTAAAAGGTCGGTCTGCTGGGAACATCCAGTGCAAAAAGCGTTAGATTTTTTGGTTTTCGGTCTACAGGACGAATGCCAATATAAATGTAGTAGACCGGCCGGTTATGATAAATGTTTTGCAACCTTTTTTTTTTCAATGTGTGCTTATTCGAAGCTATAATTATTACAGGTTTTAAAATGTACCAAATAAATTTCCAAGACTTCTCGCATGCAGCGTCGTCTAAAGTACAACTTAGCAAACCTAGCTCTGAATGTAAAATCGCCACGCCTATCGATGCGCTGTAGCAGAAACAAATATGAGTTATTGTACAGGTCAGTTCTATTGTATATGTCGCATTGCGAAGTGCATGCTGAAATTTTATTACTGAATGTACAATTATTGTACCCTCTTTATCGTCCGAATATTTTCTTATTCTCATACGGTCCTCAATATTCATAGCTAGAATTTGAATGTTCGTTTCCTCGAGTCCACTGTTTTGAGTTGACCATAGATGTTTTTGAGTGAATACTCCTCATGATTTTATTACATATCTGGGTTCAATTCCTATTTTGCTGTGTACGGAGTTCTCATGGTTAGAAAGTATATCTAATAGAATACCCAACCATTTGTAGCTTCCTTGTAGGCTGAATTGTTTCTATAATCGATTTTTCAAAGTGCTGTTTACTCGTTCAACTATATTAGCTCTCTAATTGGAAAAGTACTGTGATAGTTCATTTTCCACTCATCCAGCAACTGCTTGAATTTTCCATTGTAGAACTCTTTTCCTATAACCATTTGTGAATTCCTGGTTGTAACTTCCATCTCTCAATATTTTTTGCTTCGCATGAGTCACATCTCCTACACTTTTAACAGGCTCACACCAAACATATTTCGAAAATACGTTTATAACGACCAGAATGTACTCAAATCCTTTGTTAGTTTTGGAGTAGGAAATAATTTCAACTAAATCAGCTTGAAGTAGACCATTCAACCCTTTGATGATATTTGATGATAACACGCCTTCTTTTGAATCGTCTTCGAGAATTTTTATGTAACTCTCTTACTATTTCTTCTTTGATTTTATCCATTTTCAGTTATAGGACACCGAATTACAATTTTGACATAGGTACCTACAGTTGATTGTGCTGATGCTGATCGACTGAGAAAGTGATCTCATCACCTTCATTCAAAACCTTTCCTATCAATGAAACAATATCTGCATACTCTTCACCTAGTTATACAGATATGTGAATTGATACTTTCCATTTTTCCGGAAACAGTAAATTCATAGGAAGTTGAATCATTTTCAAACACAAAAAAATTACACTCCTGATATCCTTGGTTGCCCTCAAATGAAGAACACATTTGGCAAGAAGTATTCCATAAGTAAAAAGGTGTGCTGATTGGTACGTGTTTTGGAATTATTGCTTGTTCAGAATAAAGTGTTTGTGACGTTCTCAAGAAATGTCTTTCAAATTTATCGATGGGCATGGTGTCACGGTTAAACACCAAATGATGTTAAATCATATGGGTTTTCATTTCATTATTCCTGCCTCGCGAAGTTTCTCAATTATGATTATAATTTCATTATTCCCACCGTTGTTTCCAGCATATTGTGATGCAATCAAGAGTTTCAATCGCCCCACTAGCTCATTGAAATAATCAAAATATTTATATTCAACCGGTATGTTGTTGAAATCAAGCATAGTTAGTCCTGAACCTCGTTTACATCTTCCTGGAGCTGAACCAATTCTTGATCTGGTCTCAGGGAGAGATAATCTGGTATTGTTCTGAGTTTTTCCAAGTTTGCGTGCTTTAGCCAAAGAGTGTAGCGTTGTAATTCGTGGATTCATTGATGCATGTGTTGTTGACAAACCCCTTGTAGGATCATAACGCAGGTAATGTGCATTATTTCTTCTTATTATTAGACTGATACCTATAATTTTTGTGAAAAAGGAGTAACAGGCAAGAACCAGGTGGAAAATATTGTTGAGGTTCCAACTTTGACGAAAAAATAAAATTGATCACGAAACTACACAAAATGGTGAAATGGGGATGTAGTTTAGGGATTGAAAACGGTTTTTTACGATTTTCAGCGAACCTTCTCCTCTTAGCAAAAAAGGTTCGACGGCAAAGTTGTAGATAATAAAAAATTGAAAACTTTTGCATTCAACACCTTCCGACATAACCTCAAATTAACCGTCAAAATTGCGAAAAATCGATTTTTCAGTACCTATTTAATTTTTTTACGCTTGTGAATGATTCAATCCACATGAAAATTTTTGAGCTCATGTCTTTTTTGGTGTCAAATGAGCAAGATTTTTTTGCAATTCAGGAGATGACTACTTTTCGAGTTATGTTTATTTCTTGAAAAAAATACCCTCATCTTCCACGAACAATTGTTCTGGTGTTTTTCTGTATATCAATGGTATTCAAGTAATCATTTCAATTTTTGAAATGTCTACTTACAAATGGTCTATGTGACCAAAATTGATGAAAACCAACAAGTCTCTCTAATCATGATTTTCTAACATTTTCAATGATTTTCAGTAGCTGTAAAAAAGAAGTAACAATGAGCAACCAAGTTGAGGTTCCAGTTCTCAGGAAAAAAATATTAAAACACGAAAATACTCAAAATTGTGAAATGGGGATGCAGTTAAGGGTTTGAAAACGTCTTTATCTGACCTAGCGAAATTTGTTCAAGAGAAAAGTTGTAGATAATAAAAAAATCAAAAACTTCTTCATTTTACACTTTTTGACATAACCTCAAATTATTCGTTACAATGGCAAAAAAAACGATTTTACAGTATTTATTTTTTTATCGCATATAAATGATTTAGTTCAGATGAAAATTTGTAGGTAGGTACATGTCTTTTTTGTGATGGATAAAAATTATTTTTTCGCAAATCAGAAGACTACGAGTTTCGAGTTATTCACATTTTTCGAAAAAAAAAAAACATTTCTTCCACGAACAATTGTCTTGATACTATTTTCTATTTAGAATGTCTATAAGTGATTATTTTAATTGTTGAAATGTCTACTTCCAAATGCTGTATGTGACTGGGGGGTTTATTGGTCGGTTAATCACTTAAAATTGAGAAAAATGTCTCTTTGAATCATGATTTTCTCAATATTTTCGATGATTTTCCACTTTCTTTATTATTTTTAAAACAAAAAGTACTTAATATAAATTTCCGTACATTAATAATTACACAACAAAATTGATTTACTAATATTATTTTTATTCTTTTCATTCTAATCATTGAAAATATTGGAAAAAAAATAAATACTGAAAAATCGGTTTTTCGCCATTTTGACAGTTAATTTGAGGTTATGTCGAAAAGTGTTCAGTGAAAAAGTTTTCGATATTTTTATCGTCTACAACTTTGTCATCGAATATTTTCCGCTAAAATGTAACGTTTATGCCGCAAATCGCAAAAAACCGTTTTCAACGACAGAGAACTGCATCCCCATTTCACCATTTTGAGTGTTTTCGTGTTTGATTTTATTTTTTCTCCAGAGTTGGAACCAGAATTAGAATCAAAATCAGAATATTCTTCATTGTCAGAAGATAAGTTATTCTTATAGACAAAGATATCATGTAAAAATACAACAAACAATATAACAAACATGTAACAAACAATATAACAAATATAAAACATGCATATCACATAATAATACAATTTTAAAATAATGTTAAAAATAAAATCGGTCATAAAAAGGATCGACTATCTGGAGTATTGATTGAAATTGATGAGATAAAGACTAAAACACTTTACAAAAATATTCCTCCAATTCATAATAGGCTCTTTCAGCAAATAACTGTTTTGAGACTCTTTCTGAATTTTTATTGTCAGTCATTTCCTTGATATAAGTGGGTAGGTGGTTATACATCTTTAATCCATTATATATAACCGAGTCTTTGATTAAGGTGGTTGATGGTAAAGGTAATTGCATATGATTTTGTTGCCGAGTTATATGATCTGATGAATTATTTTTAAATTCAATTCTATTTTTGTGAATTAGACGGACTGATTCCACAATAAAAAGTGAAGTGAGAGTGAGAACACCTTGACTTGCGAATAAAGACCGGCAAGATTCCCTAGATTTTGCTTTACACAAATATCTAACGGCTCTTTTCTGTAGTGAAGATTATTTTACAAAGTGTTTTGCTACAGACTCCCCAGAAAGCAATGCCATAGCTTAGATGCGATTCAATAAGGGCGTATATGCTGACTTGGTAGCAGTATATCCCAAATTGTTGGAAATAATTCGCATTGCACAGCATCCCGAAGCGAGCTTTTGCTAAGATTTGAAATGTGTGTATCCAATTTCAATGAAATTTAGTAGTTTCTTTACTTTTTATAGTATTATTGCCAATTGAGTAATAGTAAAGATAGCTTGCACCGGAGGCTTAGTATATTCGTTTTAAATACATTCAATCAAACCATTCTTCAATGCGGTCAATATCTCTAGAAATGGTTTCAAATAGGTTAGCCTCATTCTCATCATGCCATTGAATGGTAGTATCGTCGGCAAATAAAGTGAAACTACCTGATATATTCAAACTGGTCATGTCATTAATATATAATAGGAAAAGCACAAGACCGAGTACCGAACCTGGGGTACACCACAGCAAATAGAATGAATTTGTGAGTAATGATTTGTTTTAGCAATCTGATGACGATTTGATAGGTATGACTAGAACCACTTCAAAGTAATACCTCTGAAGCCATATGCTTCCAGTTTTTGCAGGAGTATTCTGTGATTGACGCAGTCAAATGCCTTGGACAAGTCACAAAACACTGCTGTAACAAATTCTTTTTCATTAATTCTTGTGGATACTTCAGTAAGAAAGTCAAATATGGCATCAGTTGTGCTCTTTTTGCTCTGAAAACCTCAACATTTTCCTCCTGGTCCTTGCCTGTTACTTTTTTCTTATTTTAAGCGTTTACAATTCATTTTGGCACCAGCTTATATATCGATATAGGGAAAAACATCTTTATTTCCATAATCCAGGGGCTGTTTCTTGAACATCAATTTATATAAACCTGCAGTTCCATTGTATTTGAACATGTTATCAATAACAATATCGGCACCATCAAAATTCACAGTAGAGTCACCTATGGCAAGTTTTTCAGTAGATAGATCAAAATATACTCCGAAAGTATCATTAAACGTATTTTTCGGATCTGAAATTTTGTCTTCTGTATATGCACGGGGTAAAGGAATCGCAAACTGTGGTAAGTATAGTTCTTGTGGATTCAGTACAGGGCGCATACTTTCCTTGAAATAACTTTGGATTTTGGAGCGGTTGAATCATGTTCAAATATCTCTTCATCAGGAGTGATCTGATGAAATTCTTGAGGTGTTGGTTGATACAATTCTTGAGGTGTTGGTTGATGAAATTCTTGAGGTGCTGTTTGATGAAATTTTTGAGGTGTTGATTGATGAAATTCTTGAGGTGTTGCTTGATGTAATTTGTGGGGTGTCAATTGATGACTTGAATGCGGTGATGGTTGATGCATTATTAGGGGTGTCGATTGATAACTTGAATGAGGTGATTTGATTTCATGTTTCAATTCTTGCTTGAACTGAGTCGTTGAGGTTTGTTGAACAGCAGACAAGAATTCTTTCAAAGGTTGAGTGATTGGTTCATAAGTTTTTTTCAAATGTGACTGAGATTTTGCTACATCAGATTTCAAAGTCTTATATTTTCGTCTCAAAGCCTTCCTTGCTCTAAATAGCTGTTCATGACGACACAGCCATATTTTACGACACAGCCATATTTTACGACACAGCCATATTTTACAAAGGAGACACCTGGCAAGAACTGAAGAACACTGTGGAATTTGATTTTGATATGATAAAGAACTGGCTAGGACATATACTATTAACAGTTAATCTCGAAAAAACCTATTACTTACCATTCAGCTGCAACAAAACTAACAACGCACCTTGCAATAGTCTGAAAATAGGACAGCATTACATCTTCCCGGAAACAAAAGTTAAATATTTAGGCGTGGTGATAGACTCACACCTCAAATGGGATGCACATATAGGCTATGTTTGTAATAAGTTATGATGTTTTCTGTACAAATTAAAATTCAAGAAGAAGATCGTGTGACCCCGCCACATGAAAGTTCTGTACCACTCCCTCGTAGAAGGTCATATTCGTTATGGGATAGTTTGCTGGGCAGGAGCCCTCAATATTCATATTCGTACTCTTGAGATAATACAAAAAAGATTTTTGGGACTGATTTCATTCAAACCACCCCGCTTCTCAACTGAAAGTTTATTTTTGGATGCCAATGTTCTTGATATCCGTCAATTGTTTTATTATAATATCGTAATAACTTATATTCGAAATAAACCACCCATATTTATAACACACGACAAAAAAATCATTCGTCTAGTCCATAAATTAATATGCCAGCGCTCATACAGTTATCAAGCTCTCAAACTATATAATACTATTCCAGATGCACTACATGATATTAATGCACTCAATTCATTCAAAAGAGCCCTTGAATCCATCGTTTCCAGTCAGACAAGGCAGAAAATCACTGATCTTATTGATAGGAGAAATTTTTAGTGATTCATAACTGGCTTTGTCCTCTTCAAAAAAAAATACTTTCTTGCGTTTATTCCAATTCATTTGTTTCAATGGAGCAGATTGGGTGTATTTTTGTATTCATATAATATATTGTATCTTTCCCAAAACGCACTGGTTACTAATTTTGTACCTACTATATTTATACCGATTTTTAAATATGTTTTGTTCCAATTGATTGTGTAACTTACTGAATGTTTTTACTAATCTGATATCTGGGCCACTCATATTTATGTTATACGCAGTTTTTACCAGTGTTTTTGCCAGAACCCTCGCTGTTACATTGGTTCTTATCTAACAGTTATATCAGAATTCCAAGACTATTGTGTTGATATGGCAATCTAGAAACACCATGTTTCTTGTTTTTAATCAAGTTTCAATAATAATGCTGTATGAGCGTTTTACTTTGCACATAAACTTTAAGAATCTTTAATTTGACGCACTATTTTCAAGTTTATGTGCGAAGTGAAACGCTCATGCACGATTATCATCGGAACTTGATTATAATCTGGAAATCACCATGTTTTTGGAGTGTCATGTCATCACAATGGTCGTGGAATTCGGATATAACTGTTAGATACGAACCGATGTAACAGCAAGGGTTCTGACAAATTCCCATTTTTTCAATTTAGTGCCCTCTGATGTGGAGAAAATGAGAAAGTTTTGTCATTATCATTAAAATGCAAATGTTTCAGTATAGTCAAGCTATTCATAAGAAAAAATAATAATATTTTTAAATAGATGGGAAAATATTTTTAAAAAATTGCTATTTTCAATTTTTTTGAATTATCTCTTGAAACTTCGTTTATGTGTATAAAATTGAATTCTAAGTGACTTTTTCAAATAACTTTTTTTGATATCTTGCCATCTTACCCCTTTCTTTGCCTTTGCATTACAATTTTTTTCATTTTGCCGCCATTCTAGCGATCACGTGACATGTGTCAAAATCGATTTTTAGGTTATCGGACATGCACAAACTTTTCCCCAGAATATTTTTTCCAATAATAAAAATTTTTCCCATATGGTACATACTTTTTGGCGGTCACTGTATATTCATCAAATATTTACGACATATACAGTTTCTAATCCTGTAAAGTATGCCGATAATTGGAGAGATTTTTTTTCTAATTTTTTCAATATGTTTTTTCCAACTGAGGCATTCATCAATATAGAGTCCTAAAAATTTTATACAGTTTTTGTATTCAATTTGATTTTTATCAAAGATTAATGGTGTGAGTTGGTCATTAATTTTTCGTTTTGCAATAAACATATATGAGGACTTGGAAAAGTTTAAGGTTAATTTATGATTCTGTAACCATGAGAGAATATTTTTAATGTCGCATTGGATACTTTTTTTGAGAGTGTCTGTATTGGATCCTGAATAAATTATAGTTGTATCATCTGCAAATAATTTTAGAGATCCTTTTAAATCCAAAAAAGAAATAGAATTGATGTAAATCAAAAAAAGAACAGGCCCCAAAACAGATCCCTGTGGTACACCATAACTGATTTTTCTATATTGACTATAACTATTTTCAATGCAAACATACTGTTGTCGATTATTCAAAAATTTTTCAAACCAGTGATGAATGGTGCCTCTGATGCCAATACTGTATAATTTTTTCAATAGTATTTTATGATCAACTGTATCAAAAGCTTTACATAAATCTAAAGATAATAGTGCACATTTTTGGTTGTTGTCAACTTTTTGTTGTATATATGAAATAACATCTTGTGTTGCTCTCTCAGTATCTCTCAATTTACGGAATCCATATTGGTTTTCAAATAGAAGATTTTTCTTTTCCAAATACTCAAATAGTTTGTCATTTATGAATTTCTCGAAGATTTTTGAAAATACAGGAAGCACCGAGATGGGCCTATAATTGTTCATATCTGTTTTTTTGCCATTTTTATATATTGGTGTGACTTTAGCAATTTTCATTTTTTCTGGTACTATTGAGGTTTGGATTGACTTATGAATTAAGTATTTCAAAATTGGAGCAAGTTCAGATTTGACAATTTTTACAAGTTTGATATCAATTTCGTTAAATCCACAAGCCTTCTTTGGGTCGAGATTATCAATAATACTTATGATTTCTTCAGTATTTGGAGGATCCAGGAACATTGATGAAATGGTTGTTTTTTCTATACAGCTCTGCGATGTTATAGGAATTTTGGAGGCAAGTTTGGGTCCTATATTGGTGAAATGTTCATTGAATTTATCACATATTTTGTGGCAGTCCTCAATTACTTCATTATCGACTTTTACAGATTGAATATTGCCCTTCTTTCGATAGTTGGAATTCAGTAGTTTATTTATTGCAGTCCATTTTTCTTTCGTTGTTTGTTTACTTTGTGTGATTGTTAAACTTTTTAAACCACATTTTATGCTAGGATTAAAGAAAATATCCATTATATTCATCTAACCATTCAGCTTTCACTCCACGTTGCTCTGCAGATGTAATCAATTCGTTTTTCGAAAAAAAGTCAGTCACCATCAACGAGTCCACCAGATTGTGCTTTTAAAAATCGTTCATCTATATCGCCTGATATTTACAAATAACGATTGAATAAAACGCGATTAAACAATCAATAAAACGCTCACAGATATCAACTAACAACGCTTTAAACTGTGAAAGCACCTAGAGCAGGTATAAAATCTACGTACGGCTGACGCCAGTGGCGTCACGAACAATAAAATAGCAATGCGTTTTTGTATGACGTCAAATTCAAAGGGCTTCGCCGAACTTTCTCAAATAAATTATGAGATTATTAGAAGTTTTTTTGAAAACAAATATTGTGAAGGGATAGTTATTATATTTTAAGAAGTCTTTAAGAAGCTCTCAGGTAAAAATAAAAATCTTTGCAAGGGGCCTATTAATTATCCTAACCGATTCTGGAATTCTTTTCACAATGAAAGAATTTTGTTTGAGATATGCTAATCGGGCTTTTAGAAGATATTCTGGAGATTGATGATCTTCCTCGGAAAGGGTTTCATTTAAATTTGAAGTTCCTCTCGAATTTGTTAAATGTTATTTTTGACTATTTTGGTATGTATAAACCTTTTTTTATTGAATCTTCTTGTACACAATGAACATTGGGTGTCGAAATATTTATTACAGTTGGCAATTTTTTTTTCTTTGGTGACTTGGCATCGACTGCTATGGTCATTAGCCACGTGTTCTGGCTAGGCCTTGTTACTAATTCCATGCGCCACCTTAGGAGCAGCACTGTTAATTGGAACGCAACAGTGAATCGTGCAGGACTCACTCCAGTCCAGCCACGAGATTTTAATAATTTAATCGGTCAAATTAAATTAAAAATTCCCAGCCGCAACTGTATCGTTGTTTTTGACATATTATTTAGTAGGCCGTGGTGGCCGTGCTGGTAGAGCGATCGTACTTTGGAGCGAAGGGTCGAGGGTTCAAATCCCCTCATTGTCATCGGTCTCGTATATGGCATCACACGTTGAAAAGTGAGGGCTGCGTTTACTGTAGCTCACACAAGTCTTTCGAAGACTTCAGAGGGTTGCGCGTAGGGATGCAATCAGTTGACGGAAATAACAATTTTAACAATTCTAACAATATGTACACATTTATTCACTTTTTAATGAAACATTATATATTGTTGAAATTTATTTTATTGTACTTCTAGGGATTGGCACAATCAGGCACCTGGGGCTGCTTCGACGAATTCAATCGAATTGATTTGCCAGTACTCTCTGTTGCAGCACAACAGATTTATATCGTGCTTCAAGCACGGAAAGAGAGAAAACCCTCGTTCATTTTCATGTACGACATTTTTTCAATTTTCAAAAACCCATACCCATTTGATTCAACCGTTTATTTTTCAGGGATGGGGATAATGTAATAATGAACATTGAATTCGGCATTTTCCTAACAATGAATCCCGGATATGCTGGGCGACAAGAACTTCCTGAGAATTTGAAGATTATGTTTAGAAGCGTCGCCATGATGGTTCCAGATCGTCAAATCATCATTCGTGTCAAGTTGGCTTCCTGCGGTTTCAAAGACAATGTATTCTTGTCAAGGAAGTTTTACACACTGTATCAGCTATGCGAGGAACAGCTATCTAAACAAGTAACTCTTTTTGACATTTTTTCAAATAGCTTTCGAAGTGTTTGATCACAGGGAAATTTTCGACGACGCCGACGCGATCAATAGATACCTCTGTCATAGAACGTTATGTAAAACTGATATATGTGGGATTTGTCTGAATTTTTGATATTGTTTGAAGGAAGTTTTTCTGATTGAAAGTTACCAGCTGAAGTCAAATAAACAAAAGTTTTGGAGACATTGGCCAATGGAAAGTGAATACTGAAAAATACGTAGTTTATTGTATTTAGAGAGCTCCTTAATTGATTCACTGACAGGTGAAGAAACTATCTTCTGGGCATGAAATATCATTCTAGGTGTTGCCTCAAGTAGCCTGGATGTAGTTTTAGAATTTCTCCAGATCTAGGTCAAGGAGGGGGGCGTTTGAAATCTAGTCAGTTTGTGACTGATTCGGAAACCGTCTGCTGATTTTATATTTCGGTTGATATGGTCCTAGACATACCTTCTGCCTTCTGCCAAGTTAACTCGCAAACGAGGTCAAAATCAAGGGTTATGCGCAAAAAACCGAGTGTCGTCTATTATGACTATTACATGATGAAAAAGGTGACAGGTCCGGAAACCGCTCCAAACCTTTTCGGCTGTGTTAAGGCTCAAAAGAGGTATCAGACAATGCTTCCAGCAGACGCACAGCTGGTGAAGGGCCATTTTGGCAGCACTTCGAAATGACCGAAAAATCGCTAAATTCTACATATTTTATTTCAAATCGAAAAATAAGCCATAAAAATAGAGAGTTATTGCAACATCTTATGTGATGATACTTTAATGAAGTTTTCCTTTATTTGAAATATATCTAATATGTCATTTACAATTCTCTCTTATTTAAATACAAGCATCCCGTATTTAATTTCATTAAAAACATAAATAAATGAAATAATTGAAACTTTCATTTGAGTCGTCTATTTTTGACATATTTGCCAAATTTTTGTGAATCATAACTCGTAACCTATAAATTTGCAATGAACATCAATACACAGTAGTAGCTTTTGTGTGAGAAAATTGTGAGTTCAAAGTAGGTTAACATGAGGAAAAAGATAAAAATTTCAAGATTTTCGAACGAGGACAATAATTTTCCTCGAACCAAATCGGGACGCGGAAGCTGGAGCGGGAACGGAAAATGGGAACTGTGCGAATTGATAGAAAAATAGTGCACGGAGCAAACCAAACTTCGCTGTTCGCCTGCATTTCGGAATACTGATAATCCCACTGGTATGCATATTTACATATCCTGCTATAGAATTTGGTCCCGCGTTCATCGCGTTCCCGCTCCCGTCCCGCATTCAAGCGTTGTTTTAGGGTAAGATGTCTAAAAACCATTGTGTGTCGACTCATTCCTGCAAAACTGTGGGATAAAACGGGAGACAATTCGCCAGCTTGATTAAGAGAAAACAAATGAAATCGTGACCTGTTTCCCAAATATTCCGCATTTGCGTGTACCGCCACGGTCGGTTTTCCTGTTAGGGTAAATTTACAAGCACAGAACTTTTCAAGTATTGTTGACGGATGAACTGAATAAAGAAACCTAATTATTGAAATTTACTGAATCACTATCACCAATCAGTTTTATTTGTTACATTTTCGACTTATTTTTATAATTATTTACTGAAATGCAATTAACTACAATAATAATCACGCATTTCATTAGGAAGTATCGAAATTAAGCTTCATGAAAATTCACCATTAGAACCTGTCAATCTTGTGCTAATATAATCAGGAATGGCAGGATTCCGTGAGATATATTCGTGCCGTTATTTTCATTAAAATGTTTTCTAATAATACAAGATACTATGTGATAATCTTCATGATATGGTGGTATTCACTTTCGGTTCTGGATATAGATGAATTATTTTGTTCGTCTCTCTGGATTGCCCACAAATGATACAAAAACGGAACATGATCGAATTATTATTGTACAAACTACACAGAAAACGATTAGATATTCATAAATTTTATTCAATCAGACATGTTTCGCTAGCACAGTAGCTTCTTCACTGTCTGAGTTTGTGGAGATCGAATAGTTTTCTGTGTATTTTATGAATGGATTTTCATCAAGTAACGGCCGGGTCAATCAGACAAATTGAATTATTATTGAATGAATGAAGAATTTCTAAGAAAATATACAGCAAAACGGAGAAACACATTAATAATAGTCATCAGTACAAGGAAATTGTACAATGAAATTTAGATTCCGTCACAACTATTCATTTCTGAATAGTATTTGAAGTTTTTTGAAATTCCATAAAATTGACAACAGTCGTCAATCACCATATCCCTGGAATATTGACAGGACTAAAATTCTATAAAGGCGCCATCTCTGGAACCGACTGAAGAAGTAGACCACTATTTCATTTGTTTATTTGTCTTCTGAAAAATCAAAACAAAATCGAATCACTCGACACACCAGGGTTTTTATGCATCTTATTTTAGGGAAACCTTTGTTCTTCTGCCTCGTGGGCATATTGCAAATGGAAACACTGTTTGGGAAGGAATAAAAGATATATGCTGCAGTTGATTCAAAAATAATTTTCTTTGTAAACTGTTCGGCAGCGCATACAAATGATATTAGACCAATTATGTTATGAGATGGTGATTGGGATGAATAGATGGAAAGATTTGAACTTTGACGTACTTGTCAAAATAAAGTTTAAATAATAGCATCTAGAAAGAAGGTTGCAATAACACCATTACGAAACAGAATTACAAATCACAATACAGGATACTTTAATTAAAGTTTCTTGTAATTAAGTAAACTTATTTTAGTTTGCAATGACTCTCTAATGTCTGCTGCTTTTATTTTATATACCTTCATGTGTGACGAACAAAAACGAGCATCAGCTTTAGGCGCCACATTTGAATTCCTTCATGAGGATGCATTACTCAATGGTACCAGGCATATACAGTCATTTTACACTCAATGAGCATATGCAGTAGGGTGCTTGTTAATAGTGCTTGAAAATAGCCACCACACACCTCCCTTCCGCCACCTCCCACCCACCAAATACCCTCTCCGCCCTGCCGCCAAAAAAGGTTATACGTGATACTTTTTCAGCTTCTTTCAAATTTCAATAAGCTTGATATATTATGTATTTCGTATTGAATATTTATTTATTTATGTATTCAGTAAAGAACGGAAGTGACCACAATAATACATAGGAGTGTTTACATGTTTAGTTATTGAGCGAGGAGGCGAGTAATTGAAAAATTTTCATAATAATTGACTTGCAATATGTTCGTGTACATAAAACATGAATAAATATTTAAAGAATGATTAACAAATACAATACAGCTAGGTTTTGGAAATATGATTAATTTGATACCGACAGAAAACTTGAAAAATTAGATTGGGTTGTTATTAGAATAAAGATCTTTTGGAAATAAAATAACTTTAAAAAAAGTTGAGTAATTGTTGTGTACGTTATTGTTTGAAAAACATGTTAATAATAAGGAGATTTTAACTTAATGATTTTGTTTTATCAGCTGTGTTTGTGACAGGTTACTTGATGCATTTATATTATATTTTGAAATCAAAAGATATACTTCATTTCAAGAAAAATAATTTATATTCAAGTTTTTCTACGCAAGTTTGAAACCTTCTAGTTTGCACTATCAAATTAATCATAATAAAATGCTCTGTTTTTCCTAAACTGGCGAGCTACTATGTGGCGCAATTAAGGGCCCTTAATTGCGCCACCGATGTTTGATGTTTTGATGTAAACTTAAATTTGACGTTTTTTACACTTCTAAGTCTCCATGCCATTTTAACCCCTGTATTACTTCAACTGAAGATGAGCATTACTATGCTCGAAAACATATTTTTGACTTTCTTGTAACGCAGACACTGACAAGTTGCTTGCCAAAGCTGCGTTCCCCCTTGCCCTTGGGGTGAATTATACAGGGTGTTTCTTAAGTACGTGTAACTTATTGGTCGAAGTGATTGCGAGGCTGCACAGCCTGTACGACCCCCCTACAATCTACAAGTACGTGTAGAAACACCAAGAGCATGTTGCTGACGTCAAAATAAGAAAAAAAGTTCACATAAACATATGTCCGTAAGTTATTCGTTTCCAAGATACAGAGTGTCAAAGTTTAATTAATATATTTGTTTTTTTTATGAATAAATGCTAAAATATTTGTGATATTCGAGTAAAGTTTGATATCTGGGATGATATTTCAATGACAAAATCAAAGTTTGTGTTAATTGTGAAAAACTAATTTCTAATTGAATTTATTTTGAATTAGAAAATCTTGTCATTCAAAATCACTTGCATCGATTATTTCAAATCTCAATAACTCGAAAACAGTTGCTCGCAGTGACCCCTACCAAGAATATATTTCTTACACAAACCAAATTATGAATATTCCCAGATACCAAACTTCACCCAAATAGCAAAATTATTTTGAAATTATTCACAAAAAGTAAAAATAAGAATTCAACTTTGACACTCTGTATCTCAGAAACGAATAACTTGTGGACATATGTTTATGGGAACTTTTCTTCTTATTTTGATGTCAGCAACACGCTCCTACACGTACTTAAGAAAGCAGATACTATCATCCTCTTTGGACTATATACAACTACAGACCAATAGCACTAATATCTGCTTTTTCCAAACTAATTGAGATAATTTTATCTGATATTATATATGAACATGTAAGAACATCACTGTCTGAACATCAACATGGATTTGTTAAAAAACGTGGAACGATTCCAAATTTATGCATATTTACTCAATTCGTGTCCGATGCCCTGGATAATAAAATGCAGGTGGACGTGGTATACACCGATTTCAGTAAGGCGTTCGACAAAGTATCTCATCAACATCTCCTACATAAACTGCCAAATTTTGGGTTTTCTATAAGAATTCAAAATATTTTGAGGTCTTATTTGTCAAACAGGAACCTGCATGTAGAATATGAAGGAGAAAGAAGCTTTAACTTTTCGGCAACGTCTGGGGTTCCTCAAGGATCCAACCTAGGACCACTTTTGTTTTTATTATTCGTTAACGACATCTGTAATTCAATTAGTTCCAACAAACTACTCTTTGCCGATGACCTCAAAATATTTAGAACCATACAAGATGACTCCGACGTTGATACTCTTCAGAACGATCTCAACCACTTGACTGAATGGTGTAACTCCAATAATTTACCTCTCAATGTCAACAAATGCAAAGTTATGACCTATGCAAGAGTATTGTCGCCAGTGAAACATGATTATACATTGAATGATATCAAAATTGACCGCGTAAACGAATGTAAGGATTTAGGTGTACTGTTCGATAATAAATTAACCTTCGCATCGCATATAGAAAATATCACTTCAAAGTTTTCTCGACTATTAGGCTTCGTTATCCGAAATAGTAAAGAATTTTCATCTATCAAGGCACTAAAAGAAATCTATTTTTCTTTAGTACGTTCCAGGCTTGAATACTGCAGAACTGTTTGGAATCCATTCCAAAATAAATATATCGATTCTGTAGAAAAAGTTCAACATAAGTTTCTTAAATTTCTATATTTTAAAAAACATGGCACCTATCCAGTGAATCACTATGATCACCAACTTCTACTAGACGAATTCGAGCTTACTACCCTGAGGAAGCGTAGGGAAATTTCCGACCTTACATTCCTTTACAAAGTCATACATAATCTTATTGACTCACCACAATTATTAGCCTTAGTTAACTTCAATGTGCCGCGAATCGCTTCGAGATCGAACATAACTTTTCACATAGATGTAACTAACTCTTACCATCATTTCCACAGTCCGTTGTTTCATATATGTAGACAATTCAATAGGTTGGAAAATGTAGGTATCTTTTCCACTTCACTAACCCAGTTTAAAAAAACCCTTTCTCAACATATCCCGAATTTGTTAAGTATTAGTTAAGACTTGCACATCTTATAGAAATGTATCACAATAATAACTGTTATATACTCCAGCTAGTGGATTTATAATCTGCTTGGATGTATTACAAATAAATAAATAAAAAATAAATAAACGATTTGAGAGTGGTGAGACAGGTCTCACTTATACATGCCATAAAAAACCTGGGTTGTATTCCTGCCTCGTTTTTCAACTCCCTCATAATCCCGCCACTTTCTTCAGTAAATTTTGAAAATAATCGCTTATACACATCTTGCATGAAAAACAAGCTAGAGTTCCGCACTTTATATTCGTGGTGTTAAACATATAAAAACAACCATAAATCATGTATGAATTTTAAAAAAATCAAAGGCCGTCCAAAAATTCGTGTTTTTTTATGAACAATTTTGTCGAACCGCGGTATTTTCAGGAACCCTTGAATATCTCAAAAGAAAGAAGATTAATGTACCTGTTTATTTCATATAGTCATCACAGTCCAGGATGATCTTACCATGATATCAATGCCCACAATGGACCCATATTTTGGAGCAGGGTGCTCCCAGTTCAGATCATACGCCCAGCTTCCGGCTTTTTATGAACGCGTCATACCCTAACTGGCTTATGATCTGTTCTTGCTGTGGAAATTTGTATATTGAGACAATAATAACTAATAAGTAGATCCAGTTGCGTTTGTTCGACTAAAAGTGGGTAGATATTTAATATGAAATTATAAGTTCTTATCTTTTACGAAATATGGAGTGGAAATGTATCGAAGTATTGAGTTATTCTGGAGGAGAACAAGAGTTTTGTCAAGTGTTTATACCACAACTTTCGCTCTACCAAAGAAGTGTGTACCTAATTATGAAAAATCTAATATATTAGCAATAAGTATATATTTGAATATATGGGCCGTGGTGGTCGTGATGGTGGAACGTTCGCTTCCCAACCATAAGGGCATAAGATCCTAGGCTTGGCATCACACCTTAGAAGGTGAGGGCGTCGTCTTTCCTATGTATACCGGGTGACAACGATATCACTTTCGGGATGCAATTTTTTTCATTTTTTTACCTACTATAACGAAACTTGGCACAGTTATTATTCGAACTAAATGTCAATTGACTGGTGTAACGACAAATTTCTACAACTTCCGGTTTCCCTGGAAATGACTTTAACTTTCGATATTTAAATGAGACACCCTATATATTGTTTGTTTTTAGGATTCTTTAAATCATTCTTCATTCGAATTCATAATTTTTTTATTGGTTTTGACATAAATTATATATTTAAATCAAATTTTAATTTTCAATCTGGGGTGCCATGACCATCCTAAAATTTCTCCACTTAGACTCTCAATTTACAGAAAAATCTGAAAAGAAAATCTTTGTTGTTAGCCTAGAGAAAGAGTGTGAGGTTGTATGATTTAATTTTTTGTATTATTTAAAAAAACTATGACTTCGAGATTCGGCCGAGATTTGACAAAATTTGAATTGATAATGAAATAAAAGTAAGTTGGAACGAAGTTAGTATATGTTATAGATTTTTGGATTCGTCTTGAAATAATGCATTTAATAGTGTTATGAAAGTGATATGGTTGCATTTAGGTTTTCTGAATTAATACAAAAAAAATTAATTAAACAAATTTTCAGCCTTTCTCTCGGATAACAAACAGAGATAATAATCTTTTTAGATTTTTCTGAAAATAGATCGACGTAGAGAAATTTTAGGATGGTCATGAATGACACTCTAGATTGAAAATTGATATTTGATTTAAAAATATAATTTATGTCAAAATCAATTGGAAAATTATGAATTCGGATGTAGAATGATTTAAAGAATCCTAATAACAAACGATATACAGGGTGTCTCATTTAAATTTCGACAGTTAAGCTCTTTTCCAGGGAAACCGGAAATTGTAGAAATTTGTCGTTACATCAGTCAAATGACATTCAGTTCGAATATTAACTCTGCCAACTTTCGTTCTACAGGGTGAAATAATAAAAAATGGCAGCCCGAAAGTGATCTCGTTGTCACCCGGTATAATGATATAATGATGATGATATTTTGAATGAAAGCTCATTCGAACAAGTCATAAGAACATTCCTTCCTCGGGAGTCTTTGAGGTAAAAACAACTATGAAATCTTCTCTGAAGAAAACGCGTGTGTTTTGAATGTGGAAATTTGTACATAGATGATGGGGATTTTTCTGTCTCTGGGCAATTACATTAGGAAATATTATGTTTTCAATATATTTTAATACGTAATAACTTTCTAGACTTTCTAGAGTTGTTTTGAGATAATGTTAAATAGAAATGAATGACCGTCAGATAAAAGGGAAAATAGGTTTAACTTCTAATACATGTGACTTGAAAAATGCGTTAGTTTGTAGGATGTCCCAGGAGGAAAGAATATGTTTTATCTGCAATAAAGGGATATTTTGCCAGGATTGATGTCTTATCACTCCCGCAGGGCTTGAAACATTAAAATCTGTTAGTAGAGGAAGAGGGTTCAATTCCTGCAGAAATCTTGATGAATGGGCGGACGTCAAAATACATACAAAATGTCGGCAGATCTTCACACTCAGAGCTTCAAATTCTGAGGAGTTCAAGTATAACAATGGAAAATTCCATAACACTGACCCTCGTATTGGTACATATTCTCCAATGAAATCCAAACTATGGAACAATTTAGAAAGTTTCGATTTCCCGCATTGCTATTTCATCTGTTGACAAAAAATCTGCACAAAGAAAAAAAAGCGACCATTCCGGACAGTTTCTAAAGCGTCAACCGAGACTATTAAGAAAGTGGTAACTACTTGAGTTTTGAAAGCAGTTATGACGGGAATAGCCCGTATATTTAGTAGCATGGTTTTTGCAAAATATCACCAGGACTGTTGTCAAGCCAATTGTATACTAAACTATAACAGGAGAAAACAACCACGAACTGGTAGAGGCGGTCGTCTTTCTGGAAGAAAATATATTCTTACCTCTTCTTTTTTATGGTAGATGTTCTTACTCGCATTTTCAGGACGTTTTCCTCCATTTTACGACATCAAAAAGACGGAGTTACTCGAAATATGAAGCATTAACCTCATCTAACTTAACCTAACCCATTCTGTTCAAAGTATTTTTCGACTGTTTTGTAGATAATAGTATCGCCTTCGCCCCTTATTCCATTGAAGTCATTTTCCGACAGCCCTTTTACTTTCTGATGAAATCCAAAAACCTATTTTTTAAAACTTTTTTCAGTTCCACCCCGTATTTTTCAGTGAACAATTTTTTTCTCACAATACATAATGTCAAGAAGTCACGTGCCGAGTTTCATGCTGCTACAATTCATAGTCCACTTTTGCCTCAAATTCATCTGTGGTTATTGGACTAATAATAGTTAGAGAGCCGCGGGTCTAAAACCGCGATGAGAAGATATAGGTCTTTCGTTCGGTGAGATGAAAGTCAATCCCTCGAAAACTCAAAATTCCAAATATTTTTTAAATTGAGCAGGGCAGACTCCAGAACGAAGGAAAAATGTCTATCGATTTTTTCGACAATTTATATATATATATATCTCCCGTTATGATGATTTTGTTCAGAAAGTGACTAGTAATCACCTGACGAAGCGGAAGATGATTTGATTGAGGCCATAGAAATATATATTATATACTTACTCTAGAATGCTAATCCCCATGTCAAAAGTGTTGTAAAAAGTTCAGGCTAGTCCGCAATGCGCATGCACGTCATTAGTGATTTTTGTGACAGGCCCGGTTTTAGTAAAATATTATGGTATTTGTGAAGATTAACAAACGGTTATTCTGAATCTCGGAGAATAAGGTTGGAAACCTCATTGTGCTTATACCTGTTATTTGTATTTAGCCGATTTGAATACATATTTTCACATATTCATGATCCTGAATATTCAGCAAAGGCCATCAGAAAGTAGAGTACGGTTATTATTTACCGCTCTGAAGCGACTGATTTTTGGTATCACTTTCACTTTTAAGCTGTAGTTAACCAACAAAAACCTACGGAAGCACCCCAAATCGTCGGTGCGAATTTGAAGGAAGCACTGGATTTGAAAATAAATTGAATGTACAAAAACCTATGAAAATTAATTTCAGCTAAATGAATAATTTCAACTCAAATTGGATTTATAAAATTGGATGTTTGGAAGCTCGAGGTTTTTTTTCTAGAACGATTCATGTCAAAATACGCAACTGCATTTAATTTAAATCATTTGAAGAGCTATTTTCTACGAGTATTTCTGGTTGAATTACCTTAGTGCAATTTCCACAATGGGGGAATTTTCCCCACTATCAAAGAAAAACACTTCAAGATTGACATTCATTATCTGAGGAGATTCTGTGTATGTTTAGTACTTTTTGTAGGAATCTAGAACTCATAATATATATAATATATTTAAAACAGGTAATAAGCTGGACTGTACCAACTATAGGCCCATATCACTGATTTCAAATATCGGAAAAATTCTCGAATCCATTATTAAAAACAGAATACAAATGTTTTCAAATAAATACAATATACTTTCACCCTACCAATTTGGATTCAGAGAGAATAAGTCAACCGACGACGCAGTGGAACTTCTAACATCAAATATCTATAATTGCTTGGAAAAGAGTAACCAATCACTTTGCATCTTTGTAGACCTTGCAAAGGCTTTCGACACGGTCAGCCATGAGAAACTCCTAGAGGCTCTTGAACAAGTGGGAATGAGAGGGAGGATATTGTCTTTAATGGAAAGCTACATGGAAGATAGACAGAAATGCGTGAATATAGATGGATATAACAGCGAGTTCCACACTATTCAATATAGAGTACCACAAGGCACAGTTCTTGGACCTATACTGTTTAATTTCTACATCAACAATTTATATAATATAAAGTCAGAAGGTCAAATAATCAGCTTTGCAGATGACACTGCGATCTTCTACTCCGGAAAAGATTGGCACAGTTTGATCGAAAAAGCTGAGGAAGATTTCTTGAAAATTAAATCCTGGTTCGACTCGAAGCTACTCACAATAAACTTTGAAAAAACTAAATGTGTTCCCTTTGCTATAAACAAGAATAAAATACCTGAGTTGACGAGACTATTGATAAGAGAAGAAACCAACATTATAGAAATTCCTGTGGTACAGAATATTAAATATCTGGGTGTCTACTTGGATAGTCAAATGAAATGGGATGTTCACGTCGGCAAACTTCTGCAAAAGCTGAGAAGTCTTGTACCCAAGTTCAAATATTTGAAAAACATGCTCGAAACAAACGACTTGAGAACATTATATTTTGCACTAGTGGAGACACAGCTCAGGTATGGCATAGTTGCATGGGGCGGAGCGTACAATAACCAAATGAAAACGGTGGAAACTTTACAGAAGTGGATCCTGAGAATTATTTATTCTAAAAATATAACTTACCCTAGCGATGCCATTTACCAGTTGGCGAAAGTCCTAGACGTGAAACAAATATTTTTGAGTATCCTTTTCCTGAAACAGAAAAAAAAATTGTGAAAAGGAATATATTACACATAGGTATGGAACCAGACAAGGTGATACGTACCTCTCAGTTCCTTTCGTATCCAAGTCTATTTCACAAAGATCCGTTTTTTTCCTGAAACCTAAAATCTTTAATGCTGTACCCTCAGACATAAAAATGATCAATTCAATATCATTATTTAAAACGAAGATCAAGAAATGGATACTTAGCAATACTCGTACATTTTCTCACAGAATGATAGACATCAAAAACACGTACTACAACTGAAATTGGAAAGAATTTCAAATCAACTGATACTGGACATTGCCTCCACATGATACCTCAAATAGCAATCTTGCATAGCTTTAATTCGAATTGAGAGATTGTCGGCACAAGTTTTACTTTTTAGACACTCCCCGAAACGATTACAAGACTATGTGATTGAAAGGAGTAAAAGAAAATGCAGCTGATCAAGGTACTAACCAAATTGAATCAGAATCATCTATCACAAACAAGCTCTTCAAAGAGCTTTAGTGATTACCCCGTTTATTTTACCATGTTCTGTATATTCTATTTTATATTTATATATATTTATTTCATGTATGCACATATACTTTTATGTACTATTGTACAACTTTATTTTCGGTGAATAAACTTATTATTATTATTATTATTATTACTATATAAGCGTTGTGGTAGAAAGTTGTATCACTCGCCATGCATGCTTACGCAGACACAGTATTGGTACTGCACTAGGTTTCAAAGTATTCTATTGTCGTTTTCACATGAATCTTCATAAGGAAAATTTCTGCATCAAATTACAATTTTCTCACTCAAATGTTCTGCTGAGGTCTCTTCTTGAAAACAATAACCAAAAATCATGCCTTTTTTGTCAAGCTTAAATAATATTTAAGCTATTTTGAGCAAAGCATATAAGTACATAAAATATTTCGTTATCCACCAAAAATGATTTATTTCAGGTATTTTTCCTTTACACAACACCAAACAGTTCATTGTTTATTTTTAGGAAGGAACGGCTTTATTAGAAATCGTCTTTAAAGGAACAAGATTAATGCAAATTCACGAAAGATGAAAGAATAACCAACGACAACAAACACCACACAAAACGACAAGAGAAAATCTGAAATTCTAAAAACCGTCTCTGTCTCTGACAAGAGTGACAGATCTTAGTGACAAGTCTTCCTGTTGATGACAAAGCACTGTTGCACGGTCATTATAATTACAGCAGCGTAGGATACATTATTGTTTTAAATAAGTTTCTTTCGCGCCTAAAATTCAGAGTAATCTATCTTTCGGTTTTAAAAAGTCCTAATTGCGCTGTCAAATTTCTCTCTTTCAAATGACATGTGTTTTATTGCCTCAACAAATAACTCTGAATTGGAACACCAAATTATTTTCAAACTTGGCAACGACCTACCCAAACTACACTGATGACGCGCATGCGCACATCGTAAACGGGTCGCATACGCGGCATGCTTTTCGCCGTGAAAATTGGCGGGATTGGCATTCTAGAGTGAGTATATAATACATATTTCTATGGTTGAGACGCACAATTTTTTGACCCAATATCGATCATCGCGAAAATTCGACGTCTCATATCCTTAATTTCGTGTTTCTTCACTTTGTTATTGTATTTACATCGGGTAAATCTGAGTGGAAGACTTTTTGAGTAGGGTCCAGCCTAAGGGTTGACTAAATTAAAAAATTGAAGAACTCGTGGGAACGGCTAAGATATAAAATCGAAAACTGCACTATATTCAGCTATCATTGCAGTGCATTTGGAAACAATCTCGTCCAATCTTAGCTAATTTTATCGTTTAAGGAGGTCTCATGAAAAACTATAAATGAGACACTCTACCCAACACCAACAAACTATTTATTTTTCAGTATTTATATTCCAGTATTATAGCCAATATCTCCGAAATTTTGGTTTTTGGACTTTAGCGCAATCTGAAAAATATCTGAAATTCAGGCAGTTCATAACGTTTGTGCGGGGTCCTTTGGGATTCAGCAGTGGGGTAGATTCGTCTTTCAAGCAAAATACAAAAAAAAAATTTAATTTTAAGTTACAAGTTTTCGTGAACACGCAAAAATATGAATAATGATAACGTGGGGTAGATTCCGCACCGTGCATTGGGGTACATTCGTCCATTAGACGAATTTATCACATAGCGGAAACATTTAACTGACATCAGCTACTATTTAATTTTATTGGATGCTTCTATCCTCGCCTCTACTGCAATATGCAAATGCAGGTTAGGGAGGTTCAAGATTACCTCCAGGCTAATTGTCGATGTGCTGGACATGGCACCAGTGAACCCGAGCATGGTCGGTCTCTGTAAACTAGCCAGCTTCCCGCTGGTTGTCACTTGTTCTACCTTTGGCCACCAAAGCAGGGCTCCGTACGATATCGAGGTCCTAACAACTGCTGTGTATAGCTAGAGAGACTGGTTGGGTCCAAGTCCCCATGTTTTGCCAAAGGAGCCTCTGGCCATCATCAATGATGTCCTTGCTCTTTCAGCACTTTTTCCAGATGTTTGTTCTAGGTGAGCTTTGAGTCCAGGTTTAGCCCACAGTATTTTATCTCTCCTGACATCTGTACAATTCCACCAAAGATTCGAAGAGCTCTGTTGGTCTCCAGGTTTCTTTTTCTGGTGAAAGGAACTATTGTGGTTTTTTGGGGGTTGACCCTGAGGTTTTTCCTCGTGCACCACATCTGTACGTCTGTGAGGGCTGATTGAATCAGCTCCACACAGACCCCCATGTACTTCCCGTTGACCATTTTGACGATATCGTCCGCATAGCCCTGGGCAAATACTCTCCGATTCAGATCTACAAGGAAGTCCTCTACCACGAGATTCCAATTTATATACATTATTATAATTTTTTTTCATGGTTTTGTTTCTTGGTTTTAAGTTCCACAGGATTGGCCCAGTTATGTTGTTTGTGAATTTCTTTTCTGATAATAAAATTTCCACACCATCATATGACAATATTGAATTTCACACAAATAATTCAGTTTTACATATATGGTTGATTTTGGAACAATATTAAGCTATACTTATATATTCCGATCTTGCTTACTTAGTATTTTCATCTGAGTACTCCTTCAATTAGCACAATAGGCCATTGGCCGCAGTGGAGAGCCTGATACAGGCCACTCATGTTCAAACATAACTCCTTCAATTTTTGACATTTCAAGTCCACGACCGCTATCTATTTTTAAATGGTTCACAGTCATCTCTCTATCAATGATGGAATCTTACTCCTAGATCTGGCTTTTTCTGCGCTATTTTCGATCACAGAATCCGTTTTAACAGAATTTCTTTCTTTCTTTCTGCACTGCCCATAAGATGGCGCACACTCATGTTTCCTGAAGTTTGCCTGATTGATAAATATTGGTCTGAATACATGTATCACTAATTTCTACAAGTTAAAACTACTAATAATACTAACTGTCTTTATGGAATTGAAAATTTGGAAAGTTTATATAACTTGAGATTTGCGTAGGCAAAATTTTTCGAAATTCCAGGAATTGATAGAGATCTCGATCATCAAGCTCGTCGTAAATTCCTCCATACATTCAATTTAAAAACATGAAGCGTTTATGGTTATCTCTATATTTTTGTTTCATTGTTGCATATTTTCGCTTTCATCACTGATAAATGTTTTACAATCATTTTATTTACTTTTTAATTTTTTGTCACTCGATATTGTCACTTGATATGAATAAAAATGGGTCTATTTTTTGAGTATCTTCTAGAAAGTATGATCTACATCTATACAAGAATAAACGCAGAGGAGTCCAAACAAGTATATTCTGGTATAAATAGTTGTTGGGTTTGGGAAAAACATCATTAGCCAAGGTGCAATTCCATATCCCACATCTCTCAGAAGGAAGGCATGGTTAATCTAAAACATTCTGGCAGCATTACAACTAATTTCAGATTTTTTTCATATTCTTGATGGTGGACATGAACAGATCCAGACTTGTGAACTATTGATCTGGTATATCCGATATACTCATCTCCATGAATAGATATTTTTTTATTCAAACATGGGTACAATCACTTAGTCGTATGGAAATCTACCGGGTAGCTATACCTTCTGCATTCGTTAACAGATTTTTCTGAAATTTATTGGTATACTTATATAGACAACCAATTCGGAGTTGATCACAGCACAATCCAATATGGTGGAAGTCCGGTGTTTCTGAAAATGCCATCAACTTGGTTTTTTTCAAATGGAATACCCTGTATATTTTCACATTTTCCAGTTCTACAGCTCAAGCATTAAATAAATGTAATTTTTCGAAACAATTGAAATTTAAACTGTTCTTTTATTTTATCTGGTGGATAAATGCGATTTGACTAAGGCAATTTATAATGAGTCGAACATAGCAGAAAAATATAATTTTCTCTGAGAAACGATTTCTTGTTTTCCTTATTGGTGAATCAATTCAGTAGCATCAATCAATGATTATTTTTTTTCAAATGGAACCCCTATAGGCGGGTCACGTATATCATATATATAGGAAAAAAATTACATATTATTCTTGTATTTAGATTCAGTAACAAATTGTATAGGTACATTCAAGAATCCACGACTAATAAAAGAGTTGCCTTGCAGTTCGAAACATTTTTCGACGAGTAAGCTGTGGAGAACAATATTCTTTGCTAGAATTCGTTAAGGATATTTTCTCCTGAAATTACATTTTTCTCTGAAACTTCTAGGATAAGCCACTTTCAATTAGATGAACTTGATCAATAATGAAATGCTAGATATTATTATTTTTGTTCTGAAGAAGATCACTCATTTGAACGTTTACATCTTATGCTCAGTCAGAAAGTTCTATTTATTTCGTAATTTTTTCGAAGATATATTAATGTCCATTTAAATTTTCGGAATTTTGTCCATTTATTCTCACACAGTCCACCTGGTCCTTTCTTTTCCACTGTCCACCTTGTGACATGAGTACCTTCATTCCGAGAGTAGAAAAGAAGGACCCTACCCTCCCGAAGTCATTCAGAACAATCTGTCTCTCATCCTTCTTACTGAATACACTTGAGAAGATGGTAGATTGCACCCCGGACAGCATGCATACAGGGCGGGCAGATCAACGAAAACCTCTCTGTACGTGCTTACCGATAGCATCAAGAGATGCGCCTTCTTAGACATAGAGGGGGCATTCGACAACACCTCTCACGAAGCAATAAATAGGGCCCTAACGAACAAGGGAGTGAACAGAACCACATCCAGATGGATGTGCCAAATGCTGGCAACAAGAACTTCTGAAACGAAAGTGGGCGATATCTGCTTTCAAATCAGCACAAACAAGGGATGCCCATAAGGAGGGGTGCTATCACCTCTGATGTGGAGTATCGTAGTAGACGAACTACTCGGAACACTTACCGGGAACGGAGTCACTTGCCTTGGATATGCTGACGACATAGTCATTATGGCCAAAGGCAAATTCGGAGGAACCCTCTGCGATCTCATAGAAAGGGAACTAGAGACTACCAGAAGATGGTGCATTTCTGTGGGGTTGAGAATCAACTCATCAAAAACCACAGTGGTACCATTCACGAGAAGAACAAAGTTTCAGCACCTAAGAAAAAATCATCACTGATGGTGTGCAGGAACATTGTAGGAAAAACGTGGAGCTGAAACCCATCGATTCTGCGATGGATGTACACCGTGATAGTGAGACCTATGATCACCTACGGAGCAGTAGTGTGACACGGCAGGACCGAACTCGTCACAACAAAGAAAATCCTGGAGAAAGTGCAAAGACTACCATGTTTTTTAATAACAGGAGCAATGAGGTCGACTCCAACAGCAGCTATAGAGGTCATTCTAGACCTCACTCCTCTCCATATCATGGTGAGGAGAACTGCTTGGGGAGCAAACCTCAGGTTGGTGAAAGTCGGACTCAAAGACACAGCACACAGTGTGAGGGGCTCAATCCCCACCAAAAGTGCACACCTTACCGATCTCCCAACTGACTAAATTACCAGGAAATTTAGTTTCGAGAATTTTTTCGAACTGAATTAACTACCAAGCACAGAATCCATTCGAGCACTGGGAAGGAATACCATAACATGGCACACGGACGGGTCCAAAACTCCCGACGGAACTGAAGCAGGAATCTTTGGGCCTCGCACCAAATACTCCGAACCCATGGGCCAGTTCCCCAGCGTTTTGCAAGCGGAAATTCACGCAATAGAAAAGTGCATTAAGTTCAACTTCGACAGGAAATACCGGAACAAGGAAATCACAATCCTCTCCGATAGTCAAGCAGCCATCAAAGCGTTGAGCTCACATAACATCAACTCGAAGATGGTCTGGGAATGCCTTAACAAACTCAATGATCTAGGCAGGAACAAGGCGTGATCCTCCTCTGGATGCCGGGACACGTTGGAGTGGAGGACAATGAACAAGCAGTCATTCTGGCACGAATAAGGGCACTGATCAACCCCAACAAAACTAGTCTGAAGACAATCACAGGATTTTTGACGGGGCATTGCAGACACAAAGAACACCTAAGGAAGCTAGGCTTAGAGGAGGACAGCACCTGCAGATTCTGTGAGGAACATCCAGAAACACCCCACCATATATTGATGTAGTGTTATGCTGTACATCACAAGAGATTGAATATACTGGGATCACACCAGCTGACGGTGGGAGAAGTACCACGAATAGACCCCCCTAAAATCCTTAAATTCCTCAAGGAATTGAGGCTTGACGGGCTGCTGTAAATGAGAACACCTTGAGATAACAGAAGAAGATGGGGCTCAATATATCTAATCAGGTCGCAGCGCATCAGTTACTATCCACACTTACCATTACCATGAGTACTGAATTTTGTTCTGTTTTAATTTATTCATTTTGTTTTTTCATATTTTTCTGTATTAACACTTCCTCATTTTCTAATTGATTTTTTTTATGATTTGTATATATCTTTCCTTACCTACTATATTTGTTCTATTTGTTTTATGCAGATCAACCTTGGGTGTCGTCCTGGTTCCTGTCCTCACTCCTGGTGTTGATATGGCCTGTCATAATCCCGCCTATTCTGTTTCTATCCCTTATGATTGGTTGATGATTCATATTTAAGTTGTGTAGATGTTGTGTTAGTGTGTTCCTTGCCATTTGTCGTGTGTGTAGTGTGCATGTGTTAATGAGTTCTGTAGTTTCCCCTTCTATTTGGCATTCGCAGGTTCCTGTGACTTTTCTCAGCCTAAATCTCTTATAATAAGCCTGCATATTAGGCTCCATGTCCCGTGACCAGTTGGGTTGTTTTTCATGTCAGTCAGTCTTCACCTACCGTCGGGAGGATGCTGTGGATTTTGCGTTGTTTTAGATGTGTTCCATTGTGGTTGCTATAGTGTCATGATGTTTTTGTGTTTTGTATGTTCAAGCTCATGTTTCTGTTTATGTACTTCCTGTACAGATCAACAAGCGTAAGGATGCCTCTGAGATGCGCAAACGATAGAAAGCGTGAGTAGATGTGCGACAAAGATCGACTACTGTTTAATAAGGCAGATCGATTGAGCTCCTGCCCTACTCCAGGGTTTTGCCTACTGCGCAACCAATTCTCGGAGGCATCCTTAAGCTTGACGATCAGTATGTGTATGCCGTTTATGTGTCTTTTTGCAATGCGCTCAGCTCTTTCGATGCCATCGTGTGTTCTTGGTGTGTGTATGATGAGTGTGGTTTGTTCTCTATCTAGACTATCTTGTATGACTTTTTGTATTGTTAATGCGTTTTTAGTGTTGGTATTTGTGTTGTGTATTTGGTGTAATGCTCCTGCTGAGTCTGTTAATTTTCTGAAATAATTTAACTGAAAAAGACTTCTGATGAAGAGGATACTTCCTATAAATTATTCTCAACTAACACTTGTTTGCTAATTTTCGTGAAATGTTATCAAAAAATATCAATTATAATTTTATACATACTTACTAAGTTCATTCAAAAGGTATGAAAGGTGTCAATTAAAAGTTGTTGATTATCCACTGCTGGCAGAAGTGTTTCATGTTTCTCATTCGCATCACCATCTCTCAACATTTTCTTCTTTAGGTGCACTACGATTTTGGACTGCGTAACATTCTGTCAGTTTTACGAACTTTGGGTGCTCAGAAAAGGGCCAATCCTAATGAAACAGAAGATGTTGTTGTCATGAGAGTATTAAGAGATATGAATTTGAGCAAACTGATAGATGAAGATGAACCTCTGTTTCTGTCCCTCATCGAAGACATGTTCCCTGGTATAAAATTGACAACGAAGACTTGGAAAGATTTGCAGAAAGCCATAATCAACCAATGTGTGGAAATGGGTGTGGTGAATTACCCCTCTTGGAATTTGAAAGTCATTCAGTTGTACGAAACGTCTCTAGTGCGGCATGGTCTTATGGTGTTAGGTGCGATTACTCATGTTTTTATTGATTTATCCATAATTTATTCGTTCATATGTCAATAGGTCCCACAGGAGCAGGAAAAAGTAAGTGCATGAATTGCTTGATGAGATCAATGACCGAAAATGGAATGCCACACAGGGAACTCCGTATGAATCCAAAGGTGAGATATAATTTTATAAAAGAACTACAATTCCATATTTTATACCCTATAATTTCAGAGACTATGATCAACGAATATCCCGCCAGCCCGCTGCCAAAATCTGTAATGATTTTATAACGTATGACCTTCAGGGTTTTGGTAGTTATGAATATAATGATCAATGAACAAGCAAAATTAGCGCTTGCCGGTGGAACATAACACTAATAATAATGATAATTATTATTATTGTACTTTATTTTCTCAAAGATATGCATAAACACGTATAGATTCAACAATGCCCTATTTCTCAAAATATTTGAGGGCATATGGTGTCTCTTCGGACCCACGCGATACGTTTGCCGATCGGTTTCCGTCTGAATTTTATTGGAAGAAATATCGTTGTTATGCTTGGCATACGCTAAACTATCATTAAAATACGTGATTTCTTTATGCAATCAACAATAATCTGTTAGGTTCTTACAAATTCTATACGTGATTATGCATATATTTGAGAGAAGTATTATTATTATTGTTATGTTCCACTGGCAAGCACTAATTTTGCTTGTTAATTGATCATTATATTTATAACCACCAAAACCAATAAGGGCATACGTTATAAAATCATTACACTTTTTGGCAGCGGACTGACGTTATGGAAAAATATGGAAAGTGGCTTTATTTCAACCATTCATCAGATATATACGAACAAATCTGCATCACAAAGTCAAAGTAAAAATTCAGGCAAAACTTCATCAACTTAATGTTAATATTAAAATTAAATTAATTGAATTTACATTCATATACATATCTACATATCATAAACATATAGACTACAAGCCCAGGCCATTTTTGGAGGGGTCATTTGACCCAGCATGAAATATATTCAGAATGATAGTATGCCATACGAAACAACTCCTTTCCGCACTGTGCCGTCAGTTGTGAGCGGTGCAGGTGAGTACACAGGTCAAAGAAATATTCCATCCAGAGGAGACATTTTTCGAAAAATGATTCTTGTACGGCATTTCTCAAGATGATTTTTATTTTCCGCTAATTTTCGTTATGAATTCAGGTGATTTATTTCTGAACGGCATTTGTATTATTGAATTTGTTTAACCACATAGATTTTTTAGCAACGCCGTACATATTTGCCGGTACAAGGGTAACGAGCCCCGCACTTAACCCCCTACCCCTAACTAGTATAGTTTGGGTCATTTGATACAACACAACAATGATCTGAATATTACTTTATGAAACGATGTAATTTTTCATGGAACATGTGACTGCCCTCTGGAAAGGGTAATTTTACTGTAATTTGCTTTTTAACGGCATGAATATATTCTATTGGTAAGTATAGCAATAACCAAGAAAAACTCCATGCCTTACAAAAAAATAATTGTATACGAGTGGACGACTGGAATTGATATATTGCACAACGAGCATGGTATGACAATGATTTCTCACGAGTATGGAAATTGTGATGTGAGCTGAAAGCGAGTATCGTATTTCATACAAGAGAGAAATGGATAGTCCTTGCTCGTTATACTTACACTATACTTTTTCTACGACTACGATATTTTTCGCACAATTTTTATTATGTTGGCAGTGACATTAAACAAAATTATGTCAGTCAATCGCAATACATACTGACCAGCAAAAATTAAAACAAATTATAGGTTGTCAGGGTGCATAGTAAAAATTTCAATTAAGTATTGAAAAATTATTGGAAAACCGTAATTTGATCAATTTCGTTTATTGATAATTATAGAGGAAGAAAGTGATTTTGGTGATACATTGTTCCACCAAAGTCACTTTGAATTGAATCCAGTACACCGTGAGGTATGCTGAGGAGCAAGATAGTATTAAAACTTGTCATTCAAAATATTGTTCGTGGTTTCATAACATCTGAGATTTTATTTATTATTGATGTTGAAGAATTTCATTTTCCTATATTGTACACTGAATTTCTATTTTTCAACTTTTGAATTAATCACATGTATACCTACCTACAAGTAATAGAAAATGAGTAAGCAAAAAACATAACAAACAAGTAGGTATTCGGGGAATAGGCAACTATATACATATAACGAATAGCGAAAACCAAAAATTTCCTCCACTACAGGAGATGAGAGAGTAGTGAATCAGAATTTCAAGCATTACAATCAAAATGTTTATATATTTGTATATCTCTCTACAGTTTTTGGTAACATAATTTCAGTGTTGCCGATTGGCGGATAATGTTCCAAATTGCACATCTTTTCTAAGGGTGCGGATAACTTTCGAAACCTAAATTATTTCGGTTATTTTCGGAAGAAGCGAAATAATGCGAAATACCTGGGTGACCAAGCTTCGCTAGTTTTGCTAAGTAACATGAACTGCGATCATTTGTATTGCGAACGAAAGAACAGCAAAACGTGAAGAACTATTTATTGATGACCACTGTCACAATAATAGTTCTCAATAGCAGTAAACGTTACCCTAAAACATGTAAGTAAGTACTCTTTCAACCGATTCAGGGGTTTTATTATTCTTGCTCAATATTTTTTCTTGAGTGGATTGCTGGAATTCAATGTATTCTCAATATGGCGAAAGAGCATAAAAAATTCGAAATCCTAATTTTATAATAATAATTTTTTTTGTGTAAAATCGCGTTATATCAGTAGAGACACCTCATAAAGTAAACAAACACACTGAACGATAAGGACCAACCGTCCGCGACCGTCCATCTACGACCAAAAATTGAAAGAGAAATATATGGAAACTTCAAAGTCCACTAATCGACTATCCACAACCGGCCGCTAGAATAATTTGGTAAATAAGACATTCATCTGACATTCAAGAAGTTATATGAAATGTGAGTTGGAATCATAATTTTGATAGCTTTGCTTTGAATAATGAGAAAAAATTATTCACAATCACGGAGTTGTTCATGCTTTGAGAATTATATTTCAAAACCATAATTATAATGAATTAACAGAAATTATGGAAAATTCTGTTTATTTTGGGTAACTCATACCTTAAATCATTGTATCATTTGATGCTAATTCAGTTGGATTAGACTGAGACTCCCAAAGGTCCGGGACCAGATGGAATACCTCCATTGTTATTGAAGAAATTTAGATTCACGTCAGCAAAACCTTTGTTCCTACTATTCACTAACCCATTGAACTTAGGGGAATTTCCACTTTTGTGGAAATCTAGTTTCATCACCCCAATCTTCAAGTCAGGAGATTAGGCAAACATACAAAATTATACACCGATCACAATTCCACCTAGGCCCCTTCTCATCCATGAATCATAGACCTTCGTCACAACATATTTTTTGGGAAATAAGTGCTACCCTGCTGTGAGGATGTTAAAAAAAATACAAAGTAAAACACATAAAGTACATAGATTGTTAGGTACAGTAGAATACTGCACATTTAACTGAGAACAGACAGCTTAAATTTTCAAGTTATACGGTTTCAGAGTATCGTTGTTCCATTTGATATGAACGGCATGGTAATTGTCAGTTATTATTTTATATTACCAATAAAACTTCGTGAATGCCGTACAATAATCAAAGCTGCAAACATTTTTTAAAAACAATGCACAATCCTATCAGCTGGGAGCAATCATTATATTGGAAATGTACGGCATCAATTTTTTTTGTTATGACGACCTTGAGAAATTAAAAAAGCAATGATATTCTAAAAATTACTTCTCTAATAAATCACAGTGCAATTTTTTTTAATTAATATTATTATTTAGTTTCATCACCTGTTATTACATAAAACAAAAATATCAAGTGTGAAAACCGGTTGCCGTAGAGGCATTTGATAATCTTTCTTTGAACAATGTAAGATTTAACCCCACCTATTTTATTTCACGCACCAAGATTTGTAGACGGCATAATTTCTGAAAATCATTTTATGTGTTGAATAATAATGTGGAATCGATGCCGTACATTTTGCAATGATATTGAAATATATAAGTCCAAGTACGAATTTGCGTGCGGGGCTCCCCTCCCCAGTACTGGCAAATATGTACGGCGTTGCTAAACGATTAGTATATGCAGTTATACAAATTCAATTATACCGTACAGTAATAAATCACCTGAATTCATAACAAAAATTTGCGGAGAATAAAAAACAAATCCTGGCTTTCAGTACCGTTCTTTTTGTACGGCATTACGTCCTACTTGATTATTTTTCAGTGATGTATCATCTTGAGAAATGCCGTACAAGAATCTTTTGTCAAAAAATGTCTCCCCTGGATGGAAAGTTTCTTTGACCTGCGTACTCACCTGCACCGCTCACAACTGACGACACAGTGCGTAAAGGATTAGTTTCGTATGGCACTATAATTCTGAATATAATTCATGCTGAGTCAAATGACCCCTCCAAAATTGGCCTGGGCTTGTTGTCTAATATCTACCTATGATCCCTGAGACGCTCAACAATTGTCCGAGTAACTTGGGATGGCTCCTGAAGCGATCTCACCGACCACTAAACATCATGTTTCAATCAAATAGCATTTATTCATTCAGTTCAGTTTCGGGTCAGTTCAGGCATTGTTTATATACAAGATAGTTAGTCAACCTTATGGGATTATAATTGGATCAAAATGGATGCGACATGTAGATGGAGATAGTGAGCTCGCATCCAAGTCATGTCGTAACTTCAGTGATCTGGCCTCCAAGTCATGTAACTTGATTTTTTGTCAACAATACGTTTATTTTCATTAGACATTTTGTAAAATTAACAATATATAATAAAAATAAAAATAGAACTCAAAGGTGCGATTTAGTGCCTTCTTGTTCATAAAATAGAACGTAAGCCTCTCCGCTCACGAGAGATCTGGATGAAATAGGGGACACGCGAGAATCATTATATTCGTGCCACGTGCCCGCATGCGGATGCCTACAGTAGGCAGTGTAGTGTCCGTTGTAGATAGTCCCACTATGATTTGACAATGCGTACAGACTGTAGCGGAAAGGGGCTATATTGTCTGTCGCATAATTACTCATATCCAAACCCTCTATCGGAAAATTGATGGTTACATTCAATTTTCCTCTGAATCGTTCCATCGGAGAAAACCTGTTTAAATGTATCACTAAAATCTTGGGAAACTTGTAAATTGATAGGGATTTGGTACACTTCCTTCTCTCTCTGCATTTAACACATGTCAGCTTCTCGTCGCCATCCCATACACGAACACCCCTGAACATGTTCCGGGGTGTTCGTGTATGGGTTTTTTCGATGATAAAAAAGACTCTTTTTATGTTCGTTTTTGACGTAAATATTTTTATTTTTCTCATGACAGCATCATTCTGTTCACAGTAACAACTAACTAGAATTATAACACATAATCACGTGAAAAGCATCTTCGAATTACAAACGGTAACGAAAGAATCACATACGGTACTGCGAAAACTCCTTGATAATTTCTTAAAGCATTTTAGATCTCTTGAGAGTTTAGGGCAACCAGTCGAGACGTGGGATACACTGTTAGTGTATTTATTATCCACTAAATTAGATTATAACACTAGAAAAGAATGAGAAAAATAAAAATATTTACGTCAAAAACGAACATAAAAAGAGTATTTTTTATCATCGAAAAAACCCATACACGAACACCCCTGAACATGGTCCTTCGAGCCGGATGATCTCGATGATCATGCGACTTGCCGCAATTCATTTGAGGACAAATATTATGATGTTATTTCTCGAACAAACTTTTTGATTGAGACATTTTCAGTTTCAAACAAAAGCGTTGCTAAACTACAACAATCAACACTACAACAAACAATTCCTCCTCAAACTATCAATCAAACATTAGCAAATAATCAGCAAAATCCTAGTACTTCGAATCACAATCCCTTGAATAATATTGCCATATCAACAAACAATGTGCGACTTTCAATAATCAATTTACCTGACTTCAATGGTGAATATGAAGGTTGGATACCGTTTTTTGAGACATTCAATGCTCTCATACATAATGACCCGAACATGAATAATATCCAAAAAATTTATTATTTGAAATCATGTCTAAAGGGTGATTCATCTCATGTGATTCAGTCCATTGAGATAAGTGAAGCGAACTATTTTGTAGCCTGGGAACTTCTTAAAGAGCGTTACGAAAACAAAATAGTTCGCTTCACTTATCTCAAAGGACTGAATTACATGAGATGAATCACCCTTTAGACATGATTTCAAATAATAAAACAATTAATGGGACAGCATTAAAATCAGGGTTTTATGAAGGAACCTGCATTAAAATGACGTCAAATATTCATGTTTGTAACTAATCACGCTAGATGACACTCGCGTTTGCGTCCAACACCAATTATACAGGCATTGACTATCTTACTTCTATATAAACAATGGTTCAGGGTTCAATTGGGAAGCGCATCAGGACCCTTATTATTGAAAATCGGGTAGTAAACAATCAAGAAGTTTTTTAACTTATCGACAAAGATATTCAACTATAAATGAAAATGTGAATTGAAATTATTATGCATTATTAACAATAATGGTGATAGCCTCTCTCCCCCATCTGGGCCTCTATTCTTGACGGCGGCGGCGATAGAATAGAACACTCCCTGGGGAGCGTTCTCTGATTTGCTTCTACTGCTGACTAAAACCGGTATTCTTGAACTCGAGTGAGGAAGAGAAATCGTAAGAAACCAAACAACAGTGTTGCCTATAATCTTGTCCAATCAAAATGGAAGAAATCTTGACAGACTGATAGAACCGGTAACGTCAAACTTTCATGCACAAAGTTCTAAGATTTTCATTTCTAGTTCTTGTGTTTTTCTATTGCCGCAACACATTGAGGAATAGAGTACAACCACAGAACACCCAACTTACCTATGTATTATGTGGTACAACAAAGGAATTGAATAGAAATCCAATAACAGCGAAACAGAAATCGTGATGGTCGAATTCATTTCATCACGAAGAGAAATGTAAACAAGAAACAGTTCCTCATACCTTTGTTTGCACATAGCTGATCTTCGTCTTGGCTATTCTATGCAAGGAGTTATCATTTCAATGATTTCTTGACAAATATTTTCAATAAACTTATCATCCGATAACGTTTTGAAACGATTTCTCTTCGGTAGCACTTTCCTGAATATATTTAAATCATCCTCTACGTCATTTAGATCTTCCATTACCTGTTCCCACAGTAATATTTGATTCAAATCTACGATGAGCGTCAAGAACAATATTTTGATCCAAAACTATCCAATTTATAGATTAAATATTCGAATATGATAACATTCCCAACCACCATTTCATTCGATTTGAGGGATCTGTTTTATCAGTATTCAATAGAATACGGTTTTTGTGATTTTAGTAGAACCACGCCCACTTTCTCTCACTTGTTCTATTCTACTGCCGTCAAGAATATGGATGATTTGCCATTTCATCTAGAGTAAATAATTTGTTTTGATCTTCGTCTTTCAGTCAGTTGAAAACATTTTATTTTCAACAATTTATTTCTATGCCTCCATTTCTTGTTTCTCTCATGGCAGTAACACCAATTTTGAGTTTGCCGAGATCAATATTATTGAAAATGTCTTTTTTGGTAGTTTATTGAATCTTGGATTGATTTCGGATTGATCAAAATGGTTTCAGGATGCGGGTGATTCTTAATTTCATTCATATGTCTAACTAAAAAAGGTTTGACTGCATCTCCTGTGTTTTTGTTTCTTTGAAACCCGAATTGTTGATTAGATTATGGGATCTCAAAAATCAGGTCATTCTCGAATGAATGAGTTTTTTAATAATTTTTGTAAAAATAGAAATGAATGAAATAGGACGAAAGTTAGATCGATCGTCGATAGATAGATAGATCTTTATTTAACTACGTTATGTAATAAAACATTTGTAGCAAGTCAGGTAGCAAGTAAATACAGAAAATAATGTAAAATTTCACAATTAAAATGGAGTAAAAATAAAATATTGTGTGTAAACATTACACATAAGTAGACATTAAGATGTAACAATTGTACATAGTGACAATAGTTGAAATTTAAAAAAAACCTAAACACACACTACGTTAATTTAGTAGATTTTCGAATGTTTATGTATTGATAATTAAAGTTAGTTTAGATAGATAAATAAAGTGTGATAATGCACAAATTCTTAGTGAAAAATATTTGAAGATAAGAATGTATTGAAAAATGTAAAATATCTAATGACGTTGAGATAGTTGTATCAAATCACATCCCGGGTGGATCAGACCTGTACTCGGCGATAGTGTAGTAACACTTTTCCTGCAGTATCACTTTGATAGAGTTTTCAAACGTGGATTGGTTTTTATTTTTTTATTTGGTAGGAAGTATTTTATAAAGATCAACATTCATAGGGTTTTTGAAAGACTCATTGTATTTCATTGTATTGTATTACATAAAAAACTTATAAATTTTACCAGAATCAACTGAATTCCCAAATTGACTATGGATACTGATAGCAGATTTTATATTCGAAAGTATGAAACAAAAAATTGTAGTTCATGGCTCGAATCAATACCCACCCGATGAAATCAAATAATATTGGAATTTATACATATTCAACAATCTCGGAATATCGGAATATTTACCAAAAATATCTGGAAGCCTAAAAGTTCTCTATTTAAATGCCAGATCGATGAAAAATAAAATGGAAGAAATAGAAGTTATAATCAATAGAACAGAAGCAAATGTGGAGATCATATCGGAAACATGTATGAAAGAAGAAGAGGAACCTTATTATAACTTCAAAAACTACAATTATGTTTATTCGTCAAGATCTAAGCGTGGAGGAGGAACAGGAACTTTCATAGAAAAAGATTGAACTTTGAAATAATGAACAAGGATATCTCAATTTGCAGTTTATATCATTCTCCTAATGAACATTTGAATGATTTTCTGAAATTCCTTGATGACAAAATTCAAAATTTGAGTAACCTAAAACTAGATGCTTTAATTTTTGGTGATATCAACATTACTACTTTGAAAAATAATATGCAAACTAGTATTTCCACTGAAATAATTATGTGAATCGAATAATTTCAAAATATGCAATAATGAAATACCCACACGAGACTTTGGAAATAAATTAACATTAATTGATCATATACTGAGCAATTTTGATAAAAAAATGTGAAATTTCAATCATAAATAGTGCATTAAGTGATCATAAATTAATAGTATCCGAGATTTCTCTGATAAAACCCAAATCAAAAAAGAACTTCCATTTTAAAAATATCATTGTTTTCAATGAAAAAATGTTTAAAGAAAAATTGATTTCATTGAATAAAATTCTGGGAAATTATGATAATCCCAATGAAATTTATAATGAAGTTTTACAAATATTCGAACGTATAAAAATATTTGCAGTCGAAACCGTGGTCCAATGAGAATATTTTGAAAATGATCAAACTATAAGATGAATTTTATTACAAAAAAAAGAATAATCAGAACATTCAATTATTCATAGATTCTAACAACTATTACAATAAATGAGTTAAAAGCTCTGTTCAAGAGGCAAACCAAAAATATTATAATGAACAATTTGCAAACGAAAGGAAATATGTGAAGAATTTAACCATTACTTCCTCAGTGTCGGTCCTAATTTGTCAGTTCTTTTTCCTTCTAATCATGAAATTCTAGTTCATTCTAAATCAACTTCTATGTTCCTGAAGCCTACACATCATGTAGAAATAAAAGAAATCATAAATTCGCTTGATATAAAAAAGTCTCCAGGATTTGACAAAATCAGCACCAAAATTATCAAAGCAGTGAAATCAGAACTTGTACCCTTGTACCCATAATAATAAATTTAACTTTCATAACGGGCAAAATTCCAGATGAAATGAAAATTGCGAAAGTTACACCAATTTTCAGAGCTGGTGAAAAAGATCAAATGAACAATTGTAGACCCATCTCGATTCTATCAATACTTTCGACAATAATTGAAAAAGTAATGAATATCTTGAAAAATCAAAATTATTGTATAATGGGCAGTATGGTAAGATCTAGCGATACAGAATCAGCAGTTCTTAATGTCATTACTCAATTACAACTTGATATAGATTCAGGTAAAAAATGTGGTATTCTGTAGCTCGATTTTCAGAAAGCTACAAATAGGAGTGAGAGGAAGTGCTCACGAATGGTTCAGAAATTATCTTTTAGACAGAAAACAGTTTGTATTTATGGAAGATACTGAAGGATTGCGTAAAACGGTTTCATGTGGAGTGCCACAAGGATCAATCCTTGGACCTGTACTCTTTCTCATATATATTAATTCATTAGCCGATTTGGAACTAGATGGAATAATCAAAATGTTTGCTGATGATACAACCATTATTAATAACGGACATAATTTACCAGAAATTAAAAAAAAAACATGTTGAATGAAATTGAGAAGATTTCATCTTGGCAAATAAACCATAAACTAACTTTAAATTACAAAAAATCATCATTTATGTTTGTGACCAAAAGATCGACTTCTGTCGATTTCTAAGAACCTATCAATTTCAAAAGTGAAATCATCAAGTATGCTCCTATTTTGAAGTTTCTTGGCTTGTACATTGATGAAAACTTGTTATGGTCCAAACATATTGAAATATTAAGGAAGTAATTGGAATTCTTTTCAACATCAGAAACTTTTTACCCTTGAAATATTTGAAACTCATTTATTATTCTTTTTTTCCAAACTTCAGTACTTAACTAAACAGAATGTTTACTTAAACCATTGAAAATACTACAAAATAAAATCATCAAGTGTATATTCAAACTAGAGTACAGGGAACCTACAAAAAATTCATACAAATCAAAACAAATTCTGGATATCCATGCTCTTTACACAAGTTAAAGATTTGTACTTTTATTCATCAAGTCAAAAATAACTTCAAAAAATCTGATTTGGTTTTCAACCTCATCAACAATAATCATACCACTTGACGAGGCAATCAGATAATCAAAGGGAAAACAAATGTGGGCCAACAATCAATATACTTTAAAGGAATAATGTATTACAATGAATTGCCAAAATCTTCGAAATCCAATGGTAAAATGAGATTTAAAGTAAATTTGAAAAAATACTTATCATGAATTGTATAAATAATATGAAAATTAGAAATATCTAGTTGGTAATTAATTTTTAGTTAAAAATGTTTTTATTGTTATTTTTCCCTGTCATAAACTTGTATGTTTCTTAGGAAATAAATAAAATGTAAATAGTGGTCAGAGAGGCAAGGATCAATAATGCCACTCTCGTATGTCTTACTATCAAGATCAGTTACAATGTTGTCTATATACGATTTAGAGCCATTATCAACCCTGATATATTGAGATATATTGAGTTTGTTAAACAGATGAGATTCGACAAATTTAACGATGATTTGAGAAAGTCATTTTTGAATTCTCCTAATAAAATTACTTCTTCAAATTTTCTGGAGACATTGAAGAGAATTTGCTCTAAATTAACAAAACAATCGGTGCAGTTCGAAATGCCAGAATATGAGGTATCTTTCTTTAAAAAAAATCTGATAAGGACAACATCACCTTTATATGTAGGAATAACAACATACATTTTTAAAAAAGATTGAAAATTCCCATTATGAATATTATATTAGAACATGTTTTGTTTAAACGAGCGAACGAACGAACAAACGAAAGAAAGAGAGAGTGGAAGAAAAAAGAAAAGAATGATGAATGAATGACAATGAGTTAAAAATTGCCATCTGCTTCCAAATAATTCCTGAACTTTCACGGGATGACCTGATTAATATTTTGGAATATTTTAGGCTATAACTGCTCCACAGATGTTTGGCAGATTAGATGTTGCCACGAATGACTGGACTGATGGTATATTCTCCACCCTATGGAGAAGAACACTGAAATTCAAGAAATCAGATTATTGCTGGTAAGATCATGCTTGAAAGCAGCGGTATTCATAAAGAACAAACTTCGAGAATTCAATTGACAAAATCGATGAGTTATTGACATGAAAGTGGATAAGGAATTGAATTGAAGTTATGAGAAAGAGTGGTTTTTACATAGAAATATATATTATATACTTACTCTAGAATGCTAATCCCGCCAATTTTCTCGGCGAAAAGCATGCCGCGTATGTGACCCGCTTACGATTGTGCGCATGCTCGTCATCAGTGTAGTTTGGGTAGATCGTTGCCAAGTTTGAAAATCATTTGGTGTTCTAATTCAGAGTTTTGTGTCATGAGGCAATAAAACCCATGTCATTTGAAAGAAAGAAAATTTTCTGCGTATTCAGGACCTTTTTAAACCTAAATAACCTTTTAGAGATAGATTCCTCCGAATTTTAGGCGTGAAAGAAACTTATTTAATAAGATAATGTATCCTAACTTACTATAATTATAATGACCATGCAACAGTGCTTTTTCATCAACAGGAAGACTTGTCACTAAGATCTGTCACTCTTGACAGAGATCAGAGACGGTTTTTAGAATTTCGGATTTTGTCTTTTCTTTTTGTGTAGTATTTGTTGTCGTTGGTTCTTTCATAATTGGTGAATTTACATAAATCTTGTTCCTTTAAGATATTTTCTAATAAAATCGCTTCTTCCTACAGATAATAAATGAACTGTTTAGAGTTGTAATGTGGAAGTCAAAGAAAAATACCTGAAATAAATCATTTTTGATAGATGATGACCTATGTACCTATGCCTTGTTCAAAATAGCAAAACAAAATAGCTTATTATTATTATAGCTTGACACAAAAGCCATGAATCTGGTTGATGTCTTTAGGAAGAGACCCCAATGCAGAACATTTGAGTGAGAAAATTGTATTATGTGACATTTTTCTTATATGAAAATTGCAATAGAATCATTTGAAACCTAATGCCGTACCAACACACTGTGCATATGGCGAGTGATACAACAACAAACAAAGGACCCCGCACAAATCAAATAAGAATTGGATCCCTGTTGAATTTTCTGAAATTTGGGTATTTTTTAGTTTATACCCTTCTGATCAAAAGTCTTCATGGGCCCGAGACCTAAAAATGGACAGTTTTTTAGTTATCGAAGGTCAAAATTAAATTAAAACATAAATACTTCAAACCCTTCTGATCAAGTCTTCATGGGCCCGAGACCTAAAAATGGACAGTTTTGTAGTTATCGAAGGTCAAAATTAAATTAAAACATAAATACTTCAAAAAATCTAAAAAAAATACAATTTACAAGAACAGATTCTGTGAACTAAGGCGAAAAACTAAAGAGTTAATGAATGAATGTCACACAAACTATATAAAGCAAATACAAAGTGATATAAATAATGATCCAAAAAAATTCTGGGATTATGTCAAAAGTAAGAGGTGTAACTCCACTATAGCCCATAGATATGAATATGATGATAAGTCATATGTAAATGAAAAAGATATAGCTAACGTTTTTGCAACCTATTTTGAATCTGTCTACAGTAACAGTAATCAACCAAAGAACAATTTTGGACACAAAGACTACAATCTGAACACTTTTGATACTATAAGTTTCACCAAACAGGAGATAATAGAAGCAATTAAATCCTTGAAACCAAAAGCTTCAATCGGATTTGATGGACTACCGACCTATTTCTGGAATCCTATCTCACAAATCGTACAAACGTAGTCAAATTCATCAATTTCCAGTCAAATCCTTTTGTTAATAATTCAGGGGTACCACAAGGGTCCATACTGGGTCCACTGTTGTTTGTAATGTTCGTAAATGATATATCTGATCACATCAAGCATGCCAACTTCTTATTGTATGCAGATGATGTATGTACATGAAGATTAGCTCTGAAGAAGAAATGATTAAGCTCAAAAGCGATATTGCTTCTGTTACTAAATACTGCAAAGCGAACGATCTCACACTAAACGAATCAAAATGTAAGGCAATCTCCTTTACGAGGAAAAGGGATTACTTACTAGCAGATTACTCCATAAATGGAGTTGCAATAGAGGTAGTTAAGGAAATGAAAGATCTTGGGGTGATATTTTCGAAAAACTTTCAATTTACTGAACATATAAAGACACTAGTATCCCAGTGCGATAGAACTCTCGGTTTCATATTACGAAGAGGGCAAGAGTTCCCCTGGGAAGCTTGTATTACATTATATAACACATACCTTCTTTCCAAATTGGAATACGCCAGTGTCATATGGAGTCCACAAACTGTAATACATTCTGAAACAATCGAACGAGTACAGAAAAAGTTTCTGAGATCAATGCATTTTAAAAAATACGGTGTGTACCCATTTAGGGTTTCATATGAAAAACAAAGGAAGGACTTTACCATGACCTGTTTGAGCAGACGAAGAGAAAATGCACAAATTATTTTTATCTCCAATGTTTTACAAGGTGAAATTTCTATACCTGATATCCTAAACAAAATCAATATAAACGTACCCGACATAAGACTGCGACGTAGAGAAACCACTTTTAAAATATTTAATATAGGTTCACCAATTGAATACTGCATGATTGCTACAAATAAGTTGATACAAAACAGTGACAATGACAATAGGACAATAGGAAGAAAACTCAAATACTAGCAATATTAAGAGAATAGTCACTCAGTCATTAATTTATTTCTTTATATAATTGTGATATTCTGATTTGAGAACTATAATCTATACTCCAGGGTTGTTTAAAATCTAATTGTACTAATTGTATTTTATGTCTAGTTTTATAAGTTGACCATATCTAAATTTAATTTTATATTATAATATTTTATCATTTACAATATTCATACTTATATATCTAAACTGTATACATGTAAAAGGTCTATCTGTTTGTATGCAGTATAAATAAATAAATAAATAAAAGTTGCGACTAGTGCGAATCTCTCACGCGATCGAAAAAGAATTTGCATATCTTCCTTTGCTCTCGTCTGCATATGGCGATTTCACATTTGTCGGCATTTTCTTCTAAAAGCCATAATATTCAAAATAATGCGAGTATAAGAATTTTTAAAACTCTACCTTTTGTAGAAACATGACATTTATTGACAATTCAGAAATAGTTATTATTCCTGTCAAAACTGGACAAAGTCATTTATACATGGTTGATTTGCACAAGTTGCAACTTTTGACTTTCGATACCTGAATAACTGTCCATTTTTAGGTATCAGGCCAATGGAGACTTTTGATCAGAAGGATATAAACTACAACATATCCAAATTTCAGCCAATTCGACAGGGATCCACTTCCCATGCGATTTGTGCAGGGTCTTTTCACAAATATTAGCCACACCGCTTATATTGAGTTCTGACTATTCTTGAATTAGTTCTTGATTCATACAAAAGAAGTACTAAACTTAATATTAGAAAATTAATATCAATATGAAAGTGCTTTTCTTTGATGATAAGAAAAATGCTTCTGGTCTCACTTTTTCATAAACCTTCATTATGGAAATTGCACAAAGGTAACACAACCAGAAATAATCGTAGAAATAGTATTATTTGAATAAAAATTGAATGCAGTTACATGTTTTGATATGAATCGTTCTATGAAAAGATAAACCTTGAGCTACTTATAATATGGACGTATCCAATTTTATAAATAAAAATTTGAAATTAAATCATTCATAAAATCAGCTGAAATCAATTATCATAGTTTCTTGTACTTTCAATTTATTTTCCAATCTAGTGCCTGCTTGAAATTCGCACCGACTACTTGGGCAGGTTCCGTAGTTTTTTGTTGAGTTTATCTTTAGCTGAAATGTGATTGCGATACCGCAAAAATCAATGAGCCGCTTCAGAGTGATAAATAATAATAATAACAGTACTCTACTTTCTGATGGCCTTTGCTGAATATTTGGGATCATAAATATGTGAAAAGATGTATTCAAATCGGCTAAACAGCAGGTATAAGTACATTGAGGGCCGGTTTATCAATGCAGGGTTAGGTTAGTTTAACCCTGGGGTAAATGCTAACTCCAGGATAAACTGTTTATGAAGTCGAGGTTAAAAATAACTTCGGGTCAAAGTCAGAGTTGATTTAACTCCAGCTTCAAGGTGGAGGTTTTCTCTTTTATCCCCGACTTAACCTACAAAACTTTCGCGAAATCTAACGTTTGCGAAGTCGTGTGTCGTGTCGTGTACTAAAAACAGTGATAATATAATTATGGAAGCGTTTGATGAGATGAGTGACTATGATGGGGATATTTTGGAAATGATTGAATATAGGAGGCGACCCAACACAATGAGGCAACGGAATAATACGTTTGAAGAATACGATGATGTCGACTTTTTCACTAGGTTTAGACTACGTAAACCTACGGTGTTGTGGATGTTAGCACAAATAGAAGCTGCTATTGAGTCTTCAACTGATAGGTAAAATACATTTTTCATATCCAGCTGAAAGCTCCATAATAAAATGTCTTGAATGTAATTGTAGGAATCATTCTGTGTCTCCTATGAATAAATTGTTGCTCACATTGAGATATTATGCTACTGGTAATTTTTTAATAACAGCTGGACATTGCATAAATGTAAGTAAATCTACAGCATGTAATGTTGTAAGAACAGTTACCAATGCTCTGGTATCACTAGCACCACAGCATATTCAAATGCCAAGAGATGATCATTGAACACATCTTAGGGCTGCCAAATACAAGAACCTACCGCTCCATCACTAGAAGCATTAAATTCCTGGCCCAGCTTTTGCCAGACACATTCTTTTTCCCTCCAAGATACTGCATCAGTTTTTTTGCATTCAATTACGCCCTTATATTTATTGGCGACTTTAATCAACTGCAACCTGTCCGATGGAGAGAAATTTGGACCCCTGGCACTTTTCACTACACTCATGGTTATCTGTGGACCTCAATTTATTCCTTTTGTAGTTTTAAATTTGCTATTTTGATTGTCCATATGACAGTTTGAAGTTGAATATTTGAATCTGTATCCTGGTGGCTGTCAGAATTTTTCAACCAATCCTAATCCACAGGGAGCGGCAACTCTGTCGCAAGTATTACCAACCAGACGATATTTAAGGGTTTCGTAACTCTCACAGTAATATGTAATTGATAAACGGATGCGAATCTAACACCCACTTTGACCTGGGGATAGCTTAACCCCAGTGTCAGTTAACACTCATATTTAACACTGCATTAAAAAACCTGCTCTGAGTTTTCCATACCTTATTCCCCGAAATTCAGAATCAACAACGTTTGGTAATCTTCACCAGTACCATAATATTTTACTAAAACCGGACCTGTTACAAAAAACACTTATGACGCGCATGCGCATTACGGACTAATCCGAACTTTTTACAACACTTTTGAAATATGAGATTAGCATTCTAGAATAAGTATATAATATATATTTCCATGGGATTTAATAATGGAAATCATGTTTAAAGGGTAAAATGCCAGATTTGAGTTTCACCAATTTTTTTAAAAAAAGTTTGACATTATTATCTGAAAAAAGCATAACCATGTAGAGTTGGAAATTCATTACAAAAATAATGCTCATTTTCCCCAGACTCTACCATAGTATAGAACTTACTATAATTATTTTTCGAGGGAGTGATATTTCCTTTGAATTAGAGCATGGTGTTATTCAAGGCTTCCTTCTACTTTTATACCTGCGCCCAAAAAGTATTTTGTTTCGATATTATTATCAAGATAAAACGTAGAAATAATGATTAATAAGAAACATTCAATTGCTTGGTGGTATTAAATAGTATGTCAATGAAATTTACTTTTTACGTAATCAGTCTAATAAAATTATTATCAAAATGAAATTGTCGATTATCCGATATGGCACCGGTGATTACACGCACTCGTGTGATAAATGTCGCAATTGTCCAACATCCAGTTTACAACGAAATTTTAGAGGTCGAAAGATATACAAATAAGTAGGTGCAATAGTTTTCAGGAGGTGAATCTTTGTCGAAAATTAAAGGGGTCTTTCATGTAAACAAAAGCCCTGAGGCCTTTCCTTGAAACGTTACACGCTTTCAAAAATGAGAAGAAATATTCTCTTTTTCTTCAAATTGCTGAAGAGTTGAAGAAATGGTATTTTGTGGGCATGTTCTACCAATAACAAGGCTAAATATTTTTTATTGTGTTTTTATCTTTGAAAGGGGTGAAACATAACATCCCCTATTCCATTTTAACCAGAAACTTTTCAACGAAATACAACTTCTTCATTTAAGAAGAAAGATTCATTCCAAAAAAAAATTAACTCATGTTTTGTGTCTGTAAAAGCAATCGTTTCCTAATTAAAAAATAAAATACAACATTGTGTATGAACGAATCTTTGTTCAATAAAATTGAAAAAAAATCTAGTAGGTGCCTGTCACGTTGTGTTTGAACAATTCGTGACTTCTGTCGTAGTTTGTTGAAATAATTCCGCTTGTTTCAGTCGGTATTATTTGTTTCTTCATCATGCCGTACACATGTTATACTCCCCGAGAATATGTGCAAATGCAAATGCATTTATGGTGAATGTAGAGGTCGTGCAACTGCTGCAGCTGTGCTTTATGCAGAACGATATTCGAATGCATCACATCCAAGTTCTCGTGTTTTCATAAGAGTTCACAACTCTTATTTGGAATGCAGAATTCCTGGAAATCGAGGTGGAGAAGGTAGACCGCACAACGATAATGATGAAGGTGTATTGCGAGAAATTGATGAAGATCAAAGTAGGTATTTCTGTGAGAGAAATCGATCGACGGACGGGTATACCTGAATCTACGGCTCATTTCATTCTTAAACGTCACCAATATCATCTACCATGTGCGGCGAGTCCAAGCATTACTGAGGGGGGACTACCCGGTAAGAGTACGATTCTGCCGTGAGAATCCGAACTTTTTCATTAAAATTCTGTGGTAAGATGAATCTTCGTGCAAAAGAAATGGATATACCAATATGCACAACTCACACAGTTATAGCCTTAAAAATCCAAATTTTATGGGAGAGGACAGATCATAACACCAGTTCAAGATGAACTTATGAACGGGAATTTTGAATGACGGAGTAATTGGCCCTCATGAATTGCCACAAACCTTAAATGGCAACATTTATTTGAATTTCCTGCAAAATAAACTGTCTCTTCTTTCAGAAAATCTACTGAGATAAACAATGTGGCTCCAAAATGATGGCTGCCCGGCGCATTATGACGTACGGGTTTGGCAGTATTTGTTTCGAATGTACCCACGGCGATCGATAGGACGCCTTGGTCCAATTCTGTAGCCGCCCAGATCACCTGACATAAATCCATTGGATTTTTTCTACTGCAGCTATTTGAAAGAACCAGTTTACGCCACAACTATAACTGACGTGGAGCAATTGAGACGGCGTATTCACACTGCCGCTCAGAGTATTGCTGATTCGGGTACTAACCGCATTTGAAAAGGTCCTCCTTGAAAAGTTGTCGTGAAACGAGTGAATGAGAAAAAATTCAAATATTTATCGTAATATTTTCAGGGCAATGATGAATAATCGTTATTGTGGTTTATTAGTATATGTTGATTCACAAAAACGTTGAATAAGTATTTACTTTTTTACATATCAAATAAGTTTTTCTTTATTACTCATGATTATTCCATCATTTCGTCTTGATAGGATGAAAATAAAATATATTATTGACAAAGTCTGAAAAGTTAATTTTAGCTCAGAATAACACCACACTCTAATATAATCAAAATTTCACTTCTTCCAAAAATAATTATCAGCATGATAAAGTCTGCACAAAATGTGCATTCTTTTGTAATAATTGTCCAACTCCACATGGTTATGCTGTTTCCAGTCAATAATGTCAAACCTTTGTTAAAAAAATTGATGAAACTCTAATCTGACATTTTACCCTCATTTCTTGAAATATTTCTGAAATACTGTTCTGTACGTTTGAAAGCATTACTCACCAGTATTCTACAGCAGCTTTATGTTTTCCGATCACGGAACTTAGACTTAAAAAAAATTAATTCAATACAAAACTTTAATTGAAAAATATAAAAATACAAAGAGATGTTTCTAACATGAGAACTATGTCTGTTCTGACTGAAAATGAAAGTCCATGAACCAATGTTGAATCCAACACCGTCTCGGCGGATTTCTGAAAATCTGCATGGGCAGCAATGCTTTGTTCAGCGATTCCCACGTGAAGACATACATAACTGCAGCAAGGATATTTGAATTTGTCTCGATTTGTAGACATGGCACTCAAAAATTCAAGGTGAGGTAGCGATTTTCCAGAATTTCAAAAATGCACATCATCTCGAAAACGGTGAGATTTTCATTGATGTAGAATTCTGGTATTCTGAACAGTCATGACCTGGTCTATCACCAGTTTCAATATTGTACAAGGTTTACCGGACACCCTGTATACGTATAATAATGGTTATTAATTATTTATTATTATTAATATTATTACATTATATTATACCTATAATACATGCAATACTTAATTATTATTCGGTATTATATTTCATACAAGCTTCACTGATCCATATCTTGTTTATTTTTCCTATTAATAATAATGATAATAATAATAAATGATTTTATTGAATAGACATAAAAGTACATAACATTACACTATGACTAAATATGTCAGTACAATGGCAGAGTTCAATTTCACGATTAAATCGCTAATTGCTCTTCCACTCAACCAACCATATTGTATTTTTTCGGAAACAAACATTATTATTATTGCTTTCAATGAACCTTTGAAATAATGGATAGGTACGTTAACCTTCAAATAACTAAGTGAAAGTTTAGACGGTGAATGACATTCTTTAAATGGCGTTTCAAGGTTCACATTCTAATCGTCAGTTAATTAATCTGGACTCTAACTGGAACCTGTGAAACTGGCCCTAAATCACCTTGCATATAGATCTAACTGAAGCATGTACAATGGATGTTTTTTATACTTACAGGCTCATTCTGGATGGCCCAGTGGACGCAGTATGGATAGAAAACCTCAACTCTGTTCTTGACGACAATAAAACCCTGACATTGGCCAACGGTGATCGTATTGTGATGGCAGCCAACTGCAAGCTAGTATTCGAACCAGATAATGTCGACAATGCCAGTCCGGCCACGGTCTCACGAATGGGCATGGTCTTCATGAGCTCTTCCGTGCTTCCCTGGTCACCGATTCTGGAGGCTTGGCTCAAAAGCAGATCACAACAAGAGACAGACACGCTCAGATTATTATTCCACAAAGTTTACGGAGATTTACATACTTTCGTTCAAACCAGGCTCAAAGCGAAAATGTTTATAAGAGAGGCCCTGTATATAAGGCAGTGTACTGAGGTTCTGCAGGGCATTTTGGATATATCTGATGAACCAAGTATGATTTATGTTTAATGTAAAAACTCTTTTTAGAATAACTAACCACTCTCAACGATAATAGAAGAAGCCCTTTGAAGTGGCTGCCCAGATGGCACGAGCTTGACTGATTTGGTAACAATAATGCGTGTTGCTTCACTACCCACTTGCTAGGGTAATAAACCTTACAAACAAATTAAGTTCTGTTATACGAAAGATAGAACATTGTCAGAGACCGATTTTTCAAAAACGAGATCGATAGGGCAGAGTTTCGTTATCTGAAATCAAATTTCATAGTGTGAGCTTTATTATCAATAACAAAATTTATCAGTTGTTCTTTCCATATTTTCTCAAAAATTTTGGAAAATCAATCAGGAGGGCTTGTGAGCGATAGTTAGAAAAACTGTTCTTTTCTTCTCCCTTTTAAATTGGTTTCAATATGGTTCTTTTGAGGGAATTTGGAGACACCATCTTCAATACACTCAAGAATAATCAGTGATACGGGTGGGCTTACCGGATCAACTATATGTTTCAAGTTTTTTGTATATGTTTGATCTTATATTATAATTTCAAAATATTTCAAAGAAGCGATATGAACCTCATAAATTAAACGACACATATTCGGCCGAGAAGCCAGAAAACATTGAACAATGCTCACCAAGAAGTATTTTTCTACCATAGAGATAATATTACAGATCTGATTGGTAAGTAGATGTTTGTGTTTTTTACATTCGACATTTAACTGATACATTCATTAATACTGTAGCGAGGTGTTATTATGACCGATCTGGTGTGAATTTATTTGTGTATTAAATGGATGATTTTATGCAACAATGAGTCAAGCCACATTTTTATTAATTTAAGTAGATACAATAATTTTCCTCGAGTCCATCGAAGGCTTACCGAAGAAGAGAGAAACAGATTGCCAGGTAGGTACTATACGCTGATGATGTGTCTTTCGCAAAATAGGCCGAATAGTTGTGTACTGTCGTACCTCTTCTCATATGTTCCATTTCGTGTGAATGTGTTGAAAAATGGGCTTCTAGACTTTGTTGAAATTAGACGATCTATTTATTTGATGAAAGGAAGTTACTTATTTCTACACCCGTTGTCAATACTTATCGTTGTGTTTTCTATTTCTGTTTTCCATTTTTCGTTATTGCATATGAAATCATTAATTTTCTTACATTGCTTTTCCGCTTCTGTTATTTGATCTTTATAATATTCATTTGTGTTTTTTTTCTTTAAAATAATACCTTGAGTTCTTTTCTATATTCTTTGTATTTTTCTTTAGCTTCAGTAGTGATCATTGTGGTGGATAAACTAGATAGGGGCTGTTATAAAATAAAAAAATAAAATAAAATGTTTATTAATCCTTTCAACTACCGATAACAATAGATAGGATAAGTCAATTTACAATTTAAAATTTAAAAATAGTGAAGAACAGTGTTTCAAATGACATACAAGACGGAATACAGAATTACAATGATAACTGACATGAAATGTAAAATACCTCGAATTTATTTCAAAATTGAAAAGTAGGATTCGAATTCCTCAATGGTATAAAAACATTCTCTCACTAGGAGCTCCTTAAGTCTAGTCTTAAAAATAACCGGGGATACCGCGTTTCTTATTTCATTTGGCAGACAGTTGAAGAAACGGCAGCCTGCATTGATGGGAGATTTTTTGTAATAGGAGTGTTTGGGCTTGTTCAGTTTTATATTATTTTCATTTCTGGTATTGTAAGAGTGTGAATCACTGTTAATGGGGTATGAATGTTTATTATTGAAAATATATGTTAACAGTTTCATCAAATAAATGGATGTTACCGTGAGGATCCTTTTTGTTTTGAAGACCTGTCTGCATGATTGGCGACTACTAATGTTGAAAATGAGCCTTATGATGCGTTTTTGTGCAACAAATATCCTTGTAATATCCGATGCCTGACCCCACACTATAATGTTATATGAAATTGTAGAGTATACAAATGCGTTGTAAACCTGTAATAGTGAGTCTGTGTTCAAAATATTTTTCAGTGTTACCAGTATATAAAAGCTTTTGTTCAGTTTTTTACAAACTATTTGTATTTGTTCTTCCCATGTTAGGTTGCAGTCCGATTAGCGTCCCTAAGAATTTAGATGAAGTGGAGTTGCTAACAATATTATTATTGATTTCAAAAGTGAAATTGAAAGGTATTCTATGTTTTGTGTGGAATTCGATAATCACTGTTTTATTATGATTTATTATAAGAGTATTGCGCATGCACTAGTCTGTAAACTCTTTAAGAACTGAGTCTACTTTTTGCTGTAGCTTTTTGCGGTCAGGATCAGATACCACAATAGAGGTGTCATCGGCATACATGAAGACTCTACCATTCTTTATGTAATGAGGCAAGTCATTAACATAGGTTAGAAAAATCAAGGGACCTAGGACACTTCCCTGTGGTGTTCCGAGGTCTAAATCGTATTCCTTTGATCTGGTTTCACCGATTCGCACAATGATTTTCCTGTTTTCAAGAAAGGACGTTATCCACTCATTCACAGGGCCACGTAGACCCAGGTAGTTGATTTTCTTCGAAACGAAGTTACGACTAACCGTGTCGAATGCTCGTGTTAGGTCGAACGATATAACAATTACATGTTCATTTTTATCCATTAGGTCGTTGATGTGTTGAACGAAATCTGTTATGGCTGTTTCTGTAGATAAATCGGGGCGGAAGCCATGTTGGCAGTCAGTAAGTACTTTATGCCTAGTGAAGAAATCTATGATTCTCTTGCAAATGAGTTTCTCAATGATTTTGGAAAAAATGCTCAGGAGGGCAATTGGGCGGTAATTTTCTATGTTGCTCGCATCGCCCTTTTTGAATATGGGAATGATGGCAGCTGATTTCAGAACGCTAGGAAAAGTGCCTGAATTCACTGATAGATTTATAATGTCGGCAAGATATCGTGATATCTTACAAGCACACTTTTTTATAATATCAACCGGGATTTCGTCTAATCCAGTGGATTTTTTATTAGGTAAGTTAGCGATAACTTCCTCCACTTCTTCTTTAGTGGACGGTATGAAAACAAACGAATTTTTTAGACTATTAGAGGTTGTTCATGAATTTGATATATTACTTCCGAAATGTTCGGATATTTTATTCTCAATGACGGTGGATAAATAGTCGCCAAATAAATCTGTGATAATATTCAAGTCCGTGGTTAAATGACCTTCAGGAGAAATTTCGAGTTCTCTCTGTTTTTTACATTTACCTGTTAATTTATTTGAAATTTTCCAGATTGCTTTGGATCTATTACTTGAGTTTTTTATTTTATTGTTGTAGAATTCACGTTTTTCTTTTTTAATGTTTTCGTCCACTTGTTTTTTCATTTTTTTATACTTTGTTTTGATTTCGTTGTCATCAGTTCTCTTTTTCAACCAGTCTAATTGTTTCAGTTTGTCTAAGTCATTTTTCAGTTCGTCTGATAAGATTATTTTATCCGAAAAATTTCGATTTTTACTCGATTTTCTTTTTTTGGAGAAAGCCACGTCAAAGCACCATAAAAAATCTCTTAGAAAGATTTCGAAAGTCTCATTTACATTGCTCACTTCTTTGAATGACATATTGCATAAAGCCCTTTCCAAATAAAAACAGAATTCATTTACAGAGACGTCATCGAAACTGCGGTAGGTATAATAGGGGATTTCTTGTTTAGTTTCAATTTCAGTATGAAGAGTCATATCAGTAATTTGGGCGTGGTGGTCTGATAAACCTGGATCAAAGTTTATTGCCTTGGTTAAATCTGGGTGACTAGTGACAACGATATCAATACATGAAAAACTAGTTTTGTTATTTATCATGAAAATTCTAGTATGATCATCAACCATAGATGACATTCCAAAAGAACTGAAAATATCAGTTAAAATTCTCGATTCAATTTTTCCTCCTTTCATATCTATGTTCAGATCACCACAGAGGATTAAATAGGTGAAAGAGCAGAATGCCTTCGTTAGTAGCTGTGATAGCCGGTCATAAAAAATTTGTAGATTACCGCTTGGTGGCCTATATATATTTATGACGCAACATGTTTTATTGATTGATATTGCAGAGCATTCGAGGGTATTTTCAATGGAGTAATTATTTAAGAATATTATTGATTTTGAATGAGAAAGCATATCATCTCTTACAAAGATGATAGAGCCTCCATGTATGTGATTTTTTCGATAAAAGCTACTCACAACGGTATAATTGTTTATATGTATATTGTCAATTTGTTCACCTTTTATTAACCAGTGTCCACAAAAACATAAACATGTTGGGTTATATTGATTCAATAGTGGCTCAATAAGGTTCAATTTGTTTGATAGACACTGAATGTTGAGGCTTAGAATACGTACTATACCCCTATTGTTTGAATTGGTACATTGTGTTACCTTGTCAGTTATATTGCAGTTTGCTGGTGTGAGGTGTCCTGCCGAAAATTTTCATTTCGAAAGGTAAATCGTTGGACGGCAGCTTCTTCTGGCCAAATGGACGGGTTATATACATCTTTGATGAATCTAATAGGGAAAGATATCTTGAAAGACGCAGTGTGTTCCCTTTTTTTCCACATTGTGCAGTTGAATGGAATGCTGGGTGCCGTTGCTTCCAAAAACTTGTTTAGATCTGACTCTGTCATGTCGGGGTGTATGCGGGATACATGGAGGTAACCCATTTTGGGTACCGTCTTGAGGGTCGGTTGGGATTTGTTCGTTCCAATGACACACCTTGTAGGCTGTCGTCTTTCTCGGATAGAGTTCATTGCACTGTGAACCGCTGTGCTCACTTGTTGTCTAGAGATAAAGTGATTCACACCCGAGTTTTTTACAGGTACTTCGGTTTTGCTATCTGTCTGATTCATTATGCGTTTTTTGTCCTCGAGAGTTTTGCTTGTTGCTCGTTGATTCACGGCATCGCCATCTGACGATGGTTTTTGGTGTTCAGGTTGAATACTAGTGGATGGAGTTGTATTTGCAGGAATCTTCACAACCTGGCTGTATGAGGGGCTGAAATTATCACCGGATGGCTCTGATTCTTGCTCGGACTAGTTACATATCTTATTATTACCACTTGTTAATTGATCCATTTGTTTCATGAGATGAATAAGCTGCTCCTGTTCGCTTGTTCTCTTCTCAATATGATGAATCAGCTGACGAAGGGATGCATTTTCACCTGTTAATTTTTCCAGCTCGATTTTCATGATGGCGGTGATCGAAAGTTGAATTTGTCTCAAATTTCCATCTTGATGTTTTTGACTTTTTGACCCCACAAATATGCGGTTGGATTCATGTTGTTGACTCCGCTTGTTTGTTGTTTCACCTGCGATCACGTGCACATCCTTGCACTTGGTTTCACCGTCCTGAAGATGGCCAACAGCCCAAAACACAAGTCTATGGTTGCAATTTTAGCAGAGAGCTTTGTCCACGACATTTTTCCATCCAGTTTCCCTCGAAAGCACATCCTTTTCTTGCTATAATCCTGGACCCGGTAACTATAACCATACTTCTCATGATAATGATTGTCCAATTTTAAAAAGAAAAATCACCTTAGTTCGGGGGAGAACAAGTTATGAATAGTCTGATTACTGGTAATTTTACGAAACTTGATAATTTAAATATACGAAGTAAGCTAAATAAAATCAATGAATTAGAAATTATACTGAACAAATATAAACAAACTCACATACTAAATTTGACGGAAACTTGGATCAAATCGATTGAAACTGATTATTTCAATTCACCTAACTTTACAAGCATTCACCATTGCCGTGATAATAAACAAGGAGGAGGGATGACAATTTATTCAAAAACTGGATTGAAATTTATCAATATTCACGAAAATATAAATAAAGAATACAATACGGTAGAAATAAGAAATTTCGCAGTTTCGATCAAAATTAAACATTATAGACCTTTATAGACCTCCTAGTTCAAAAATTGATAATTTCTTTGATTATATATATAAAACAATGAATCTCAAAAAAAAAATTATTTTGATAGGAGATATTAATATAAGATTTATTAAAATTACTTTCAGAAGCTAAAGGTCAATCTATTATTAAAACATACTGTAGAACTCGTGAACATAATGATTGGATCATTATTCATGAAATTGAAATCAGGACTAAAAAATTCGAAATTATGAAACAAAATATTAATGATCAAGAACTTTTCGTAGAATACAAAATTCAAAGAAATAAGGTAAATACAATGATTAGAAGAGCAAAATCGCAGTATTCCAATAAACAGTTTGAAGAATCACAAGGCAATCCAAAGAAAATGTGGGATATATTGAATTATTGTATGAGAAAAAAATCAAAATTTGATCAAAATACGGATATGGAATCATTACAATTGAATGGCAATATTATCACCAATAACCTGGAAATAGCAGATTTAATGAATTTACACTTTTCCCACATTGGTGAAAATATAGCAAATGACTTAAAAATGTTGCATAACAACATGCCTACTGAAACTATTTTTCCTGTCCATAACAATTCCTCAATGCTTCTATTTCCAACCGACGAAACTGAAATATCAGAAATAATTGGAACTCTTAAAATAACATGCCCTGATCCTGATAATTTTATTACTAGGGATATTTTCGAATTGAAAGACATTTTGGTAGGACCTGTCACTAAATTAATTAATAATTATTTCACAAAAGGTGTTTTTCCAGACGAACTGAAACATGCATTATTTAGACCTATTTATAAATGTGGGGATGCTCAAGATCCTGAAAATTACAGACCCATAGCATTATTGAGTATTTCCTCAAGAATTTTCGAAAAAAATTTGAAAAATAGAATTGTTGATTTCATCAATAAAACATATCAATTCGATTTGAATCAATTTGGTTTTCAAGAAAAGAGTGGATCGCAAGCAGCTGTTTTAGAAGTTATTGATTTGATAAAGGTAATTATGTGGTAGCTGTTTTCATGGACCTTAAAAAAGCCTTCGATACAGTTGACCACTCAATACCTCTGAAGAACTTAGAGTCGATTGGTATCAGAGGAATTTTGAAAGATCTTTTAAAATCCTATTTCGAAAAAAGAACTATAAGGAAATACACTAATAATGTGGAGAGTGACAGATTGAATATTAACAAAGGTGTTCCTCAAGGATCGGTTTTAGGTCCAATTTTATACGTATTGTATATACATAATTTTTCCCAAATCAACTTATCATGTCATTACACCATATACGCGGACGATACAGTGCTTTTATATGCAAATGAAAACCCTTTAATTCTAGAAAATATGATAAATGAGGACTTACAAAAATTTTTAAAATGGCTTTATTCCAATCTTCTCTCTGTTAATTCTAGAAAAACTGAATATATGATTCAACAAAGAAATAAACAAAATATTAAATTAAATATAAAAATAAAAAATCTTAGCATTTGTATTGATGAGGTTAAGGTGGGAGAAACATATAGATAATCGGATTAAAAAAATATCTTCCATTATTGGAGCCCTGAGAAGATGTCCCGAATTGAATCCCAAAATAGTTAATATATTTTTATATTCACATTTTCTCAGTAGAATCAAATATTTAATTAATATATGGGGAACGTGTTCTAAAAATAATTTCAGTAAAATATCCGCTGTATACAGGAAAGCATTGAAAGTACTGTATCGTCTACCATTTGTCACTCCAACAAATCAACTTTATTCAATGACGAACACATTTTCTTTGGAGGAGCATTATGCAATGGACACCCTCAAAGTATCTTACCTGATAATCAATAAAATTATTAAATCTAATCTTGTATTAATTAGAAATTCAGAAATTCACAATTACCATACACGACAACATAACTTGTTCCATCTAGATTCTGCAAACTCTGTAATTGGCCAGAAAAGATTCACCTATAAAGGTCTTTCAAAATTCAATGAAATACCTGAAGATTAAAAAAATTGTAGAAATATTACTGAATTTAAAATCAAAATACAAAAATATTTTCTCGAAAAAAGAAATGGACTTTATTAGGAATCCTTCTTTGTTTTGGTGTTTTTTTTGTTTCTTTGTCATTCTGAATGTTTCATTCAAAAAAAATATGTGAATACAAAAAGGTTCATGATCAGTCTTATACTAGTTTGATACTGTTTGACTGATCATGCTATTCCATCATAGATATAATAATAATTGGCAAATACCCTTTCATAATTTTATAATTTTTTCTTAAAATTAAGAAATGGGTATATCTTTATTTTATACTTGTAGCATTGAATTAAGTATAAATGTTATTATTATTATTATAACTGAAAAAAAAGAAGGTAGCTATAGCTGCTTGCTGGTCCCTTGGAACCAGAGCGGATCCAGACAAGTTACTTGAGCTTGTCCCATTGGATCAGCGTGGCAGTCAACGTGTTAACTAATTTTTTAGTTGCATTTTCTGGTAAGGGTGCAAATTGGTTAAGGTTCTTATTGATACGGCAACTAAATAACAAAACTATATAGCAGCATTGAAAATAAATAATTGTCTTAACGTCATACCTACCCAATGAATTGATTGGTTCATATGGGTGAACGATTCATTAAAAAACTTTTATCGTGTATTTTCAGAAGTTTGGACTGACAAACAACTCGAACGTCTCTTTTTGTTTTCCACGATGTGGTCTCTAGGAGCAGTTTTGGAGTTGGATGATAGATCCAAGCTAGAAGAATTTGCGCTTACTCATCCATCCAAACTAGACTGGCCGAAATGTAACGAAAATGAAACAATTTTCGAATATGTTGTCAATCCTGAAAATGGAAAATGGGAACACTGGTCGCGAAGAGTGGAAGAATTCGTGTATCCCGTCGATAGTATCTTAGAGTTCACTAGTATATTAGTACCGAATGTTGATAATGTCAGAACAGCATTTTTGATACACACTGTTGCAAAACAGAACAAAGCAGTATTGCTCACAGGTAATGATAAACTTGATAATAACAAATTTCTTGCTAGTTCTTTGTGTTTATTCATTAGGTGAGCAGGGTACAGCGAAAACTGTAATGATAAAAGGTTATACATCATCATACGATCCAGAGTATAAGCTGAATAAATGTTTCAACTTTTCATCTGCAACGACACCGAATATGGTGCAAGTAGGTTCAACCACTTCTACATTGCCTCTTTATGAACATTTCCTTCTTGATTCTAGCGTATCATTGAATCGTACGTGGACAAGAGAGTGGGTACGACTTATGGCCCACCAGCGGGTAAAACCTTGACAATATTCATCGACGATATCAATATGCCTGTCATTAATGATTGGGGTGATCAAATCACGAATGAAATCGTGCGGCAGTGCATGGAGTCTGGAGGTACTCTTTACTAGCTGAAGAATCGAAATCTTATAATGTTTACTATCGTAGGTTTCTACAGTTTGGACAAGCCAGGAGATTTTTCTTACATAGCCGATGTTATGTTTCTAGCAGCTATGATTCATCCTGGCGGTGGTAGAAATGACATACCACATAGGCTCAAACGACAGTTCTGTATTTTCAATTGTACGCTGCCCAGCATTGTATCGATGGATCTCATTTTCAGTAAGTAATGGCGTTTCACGTTCGTTATTCAATAAAATATTTTCCTGAAAATGTAAATCAGCTCTGTTAGACTGAATACCTTCGGTATATCTGCTTCTATGGCTTGGTACACGAAGGGACTATGAGGGACTATGAATAAGGATAGATACATTCCTGAAAAAATCGGTAAGATCTGGAAAGTGGTAAATGAATTAACTGGACAGAAAATGAAACAGAGCAAAGTCGTTGAAGTAATTAAAAACAACCAGATTATTAGGGATTATTAAAAGAAAATAGCAAATATTTTAATAGTTATTTATTGTATAAGTGTTTTAGATATCATTTTATTTGCGCAAGAATGTTTAAACGCGAGAGCGAAGCTCGAGCGTTTAAATTTCTTAAGCAAATAAAATGTACTTATCTAAAACACGCATATAATACAACGTTTTATTCACAATCACATTCATTTAGAATCAGAATCGCGGAAATTTTTCATCACAAAATGATTTGACGTTTTGCTCTGACAGCGGCTGTCACCTCCTCAAAATTCATTGAAATAACATACAAAGATATCGGGAGGTGTTGAATGGTTGCTATGTATTTTCGATTGTTTATCGAGTCCATTTGTAAAAATTTGTGAAGTTGGTGAAAATAAGTAAAATGTGATTGATATTCAAGATTGTAATTTTCATTATTCCACTAGTGGAATAAAGTAATTTCATTATTCCACTAGTGGATAAAGTGGTACTTTATACGGTTCATAAGTGTGGATAAAACTTCAATTATAAGGTGATTGTAAATAAATTATCTTTATTGTGATATAGGATCTGAGTTAGCTGAAAATATCTACTTATCGAAAATTCCTATAACTAGAGTAATATATATTGGTTGCCTATCACAGAAAATTAAATAATCAACTTAACAAATGAACTTTAAAATGATTCTGTCCCTGTCCCAAATAGAGTTAATAATAAATTAATAAAGATTATAGTGAAATACACCTCAAATATCCTTGAACATATTTTCAATTTATGTTTAGCAAAAGGAATTTTCCTAAAATCTTTAAAAAATCATTTGTTACTCCAATATACAGGTTATTTATTAAGTACCTAGTTGTACAAACTTCAATGAGCAAATCTTTGAGTAAGTTTGAGATGAAAAGTTCATATAAACATGTGTCCGCAAATGTTTCGTTTCGGAGATACTGGGTGTTGAAATTTTATTTTCAATTGTTTTTAATAATGTTCACAATATTTGGTAAACGTTTTTTTTAGGTGAGAAATCGAAATTTGTTATTAGTTTGTATGTAGCACTTAGAGGGCACTGCGTACGTTATCATTGTTCATTTAATTTTGCCCTAACTTTTTTGACAGTGAACTTTTTGAATTTCTTATATGTAGATCTTACCCCACACAATTTCTGAGCACCGCTAAGGGCAACAGTTTTTGAGAAATTTGCAAATTTCTTCATCGATGCAGGTTGTGGGGTCTCTTAGGCGCCAGATGAAGTTGCTCAGAACTTCACAAAAACTGAGTATGTGATAGATCTCGCTAAAATGAACAACTTTTTGTCATGAAGATGCATCGAAAAATAATTCGTCCTCGAAATACAGAGTGTAGATTTTTTTTTAAATATCGGTTTTTCAGTATCTTGAGAATGAATTATTACTCTTTATATCTTCGTAAAAAACAAGTGACCTCGTAACATAAATTTGCAAATTTAGCGTTGTGTTGAGTGGAAATACTTTTTTTACTTAGGAAAGGTGTAGGAATAAGATTCAAATATAAAAAATCCCAGACTGATCATATCTAAAGTTATTCTAGAAAAGTGGAATGTGGTGTTCCCCAAGGTTCAGTTCTAGGACCTGTTTTATTTTTATTTATATCAATGATTTGTTATATACGAAAATTAAAGGAAAGTTGTTTTTTTATGCCGACGATTCAGTTTATATAGGTATTGGGAATACCTGGGAAACAGTATCGAATGCTGAATTTGAATTATCAATTTTTAAAATAATCTCAATAACTATTTACTAAATTTGAATTTTAAAAAGTCTCATTTTGTGACATTCACGTTGCATGAGAATATGCAACCATGAAAATTGAAAAGTTGAAGATCCATACCATTTCATGCCTGAAAAATTAAAAACTGTGTAAGTACCGAACATATTTCCAAAGTTGATGTTATAAAGTATCTAGGAGTTTACTTAGATTGCAACCTCAAATAGAATAAACAAATTACTGAATTGATAAAAAAACTGAGGTAAAAACTTTATAAATTTAGATTGTTGAGAAACATTGTCAGTCGTAAATTAATTATAACTTTTTATTATGGTCTCCTCCGGTCTATCTTGGCCTATGGTATAATAGGATGGGGAAGCATATATGAACGAATTTTAAAACCACTTACATCAATTCAAAAGTATACCTTCTTATTCTTATACAACATAAATATGAAACAAAGAATACAATGGATGGTTGGATATCAACTGAAGAGTTCTCTACAACTTTGTTGCAACATGTCATTTATATAGGTAAAAAGATTTATAATAATCTGCCAGTTTCTTGAAAAAAAAAATTGATTTTCGTGATTTAAAAATAAAATCAAATACTGGTTGATTGAGAATTCTGAAAATGTAGAATTTTTTTTTTTATTTGTATATGAAATAATTTTGAATTTTGATGTTTCAATATGTAACTACTTAGTTTTTTGTTATTGTTTTTATTTATACAGGATGTGACCAATGTTATTTAGGCATACATTCAAGTTTATTTTGTGATTTTTATATCTTCGTATATGTATATCATAGATATTCATCATGTGTATTTTGATATAATAGACCAAAGCTAGAAAGGTAATTTTCCCCACAAAATAAAGATGCAACTAATTTTCATAAGAAAGTTCTTTTATGAATTCCCAGATTTCGCCAAAGCAAAATTGCTTTGTGGAATTTTTTAAACAAGCAATAGTGAAAAAAATTACTACTTTTTGGGTTTTTTTGGAAATATCTCAAAGATTATTCAGGAAGTCGTTTTGCAGTCCATGGAACTTTTATAGAGATTCATAAAACCTCCAAAATGGATTTTTATACGACCGGATCAGTGCATTTTCCACTGAAAAAATCCGGGAAAACCTCGAAAAAGAGACCATTTTTCAAAAATTCATAATTATTATGAATCTGAAGCTGGACAAACAATATTGCGGAAACTGATGATAATATGTGGTTCAACTGTACGCAAGATATGTTTTCTGTTCGATATATAGTTATTGCACAATCGCGTTATAAACAATTTAAGGGCACATCTCGCAAGATGCGCCGATTTAAGGGAAATCTTTGTACTCAAATTCTGTAAACGGCATTTTCACCTGAGAGGTGGGAAATGTGTTGAAAATGTCACTGAAAGTTGACCAAAACGCTTCAAAGTGCTCCCAAAGTCACCCGAAGTTGCACTGAAGGTAACTCGAGTTGAATTCGGGCGACTTCGGGTCTACTTTGAAGCATTTAGAGTTACTTCCAGTGGCATTTTTAACACATTGGTCTCTTTTTCGAAGCTTTCCCGGATTTCTCAGTGAAACATTTGTTCGTATAAAAAACCATTTGGTAGGTTACATAATTCTCTACAAAAGTTCTAGTTACAGGGTTTTCAGTTACAGGGTTTTCAGTTACGAACTATTCAATAATAATAAGTATAGGCCGTTTGCGTATTTAATTTTGTGTGAAAAGAGCCTCTCATTTTTATCTACAGCTTGACCTATAAGATAATTTCATTAATAATTTCACATGACCATGGACAAGTTTTCAACTTATTTGATCATGTTTTGATTAAAAATTAATTTCTATTAATTATATAGTGATATTGTATTATTAACAATAAATAAGTGAATGAATAAATATAACTTATAAGCTTATTGAATTGTAGCTCCTGAAAAGTTGAGATTCTTGACATAGTACCGAACCACAGACTTACATGAAATTGTTTCATCTTCAAGTCTGTGATCAAGTTGTATGTATTTCTTTCATCGATTGTTCCAGAACAAATTGGATGCGGTTACTTCTGTATTGAGAGATTCGCAAAAGAAATCGTCGATTTCGTGCCAACATTCGTACCGCTGACTCGTCATCTTTGGCAGAATGTTAAGAAGAAAATGTTACCCACGCCAGCGAAATTCCATTATGTTTTCAATTTACGAGATTTGTCAAGAATTTGGCAGGGAATATTAACTGTTCAGAATTTGGAATGTCGAACAAAATCCAAATTTATAAAATTGTGGAAACACGAGTGTACTAAAGTTATTGCAGATAGGTAAGTACGAGTAAAAGTTGAATTTGAATGATACAACTATTAATTATCAGCAAACTATAAAATGTTTAGGTTATCATAAAATAAATAAAAATCTAAAATAAAATAGCCCCACTGATCGGAATTCTTTTCAAAATAAGAAACTACATACCTTTGAACTTTCTTCAAAATATCTGTTTCGCTCTGATTCATTCGCATTTGCAATACTTAGTTTCCGTTGACTTTTACTATGAATGATGGAGAAATGCAAACGACTTTGTGAAGAATTTGGTTTTTATTTAAGTACAAACTTTACAGATAAAAAATTATAAGACAACTCAATAAATATTAGTTACATGACAACCACTCACACATTGTAATATTCAAATTTAGTATAACCCAATTGCTTTGTGCATATATCAGCTTTTTGTTCATTAGTAGCAAAATACTCTACCCTGATAAATGCAGTCTCTTATAAAATTATGTTTCACATCAATATGTTTGTACGTCTCGTCTCTAAAGTAGATGACATTTTTATGCGAGACTGATCGTCTTCAAATATATTTAACGGGTATAAATCATTATTTAAAATTTCTTTGAGAGTATGTGATAAAAACAAACTTTCTGAAATACAAAGTGAGTGTGCAACGTATTCAGACTCTGCACTTGAAAGAGCTACAATATCTTGTTTTTTAGTTTTCCAATACTATACATTTTTATCACAAAACCAGACATACCACCTCTATCATTTGAAAAACTAGCAATATTTGAATCTGCAAATAAAATTATTTTACTCTTGGATCTCTGTAATCTTGTAAATTTCAATCCAACATTTTTCGTTAAATTCAAATTTCGGAAAATATTCTTCAAATAGTCCCAATTTTCCCTTATATAACAATTTTGGAACTGACTATAAAATGTAATGGAAAAACTTAAATCAGGTCTTGATCCCAACATGATATACATCAATGACTTTACGTCAAATTTGACATTATTATCATTTACGGGTAGTTGTAACTTTGGTTGCATCGGTAGGACCCCGCACTTTTTATAGGTAAAATGGTTCTCTGTGAAATTGTCCCAATTTTCAGTATATTGTAGTATCCAATGTAATGATTGAACATGCAGAATCGAAAATTCGTTGATACATAGATTTTGAAATACGGGCATTCAAGTTAAAAATCAGTAATTTTTATTTAATTATTTTCTGGGAATTTGAAAGTTCCAACTGCATTTTTTTTCGATCTCATCATCAACGCACCTTCATATTACTGAATATCATGAAAAATAAAAACATTTTACTAAAGTCTGAAAATTCAATGTAATAATGAAATATTAATGAAAAGTTCACACCTCACTTTTAGAGAGAACCAAAACATTCGTTCTTATTTAGATGCCATGGCAACCCAAAAAATTTCCGGAAATTTTTATCCTCCTGGGTACCCTGGCCGAAATTAATAAGTGGAAATTTTTCTGTCAAATATTTGACAGGTGATAGTTTATATTTTGCTTTGATGTACAAATGGAATTGTATTTTTCATTTGAAATGAGATAATATTTCATATTTATGTATTTATTAAATATTTCGAATGTGTCTGAATATTTTCTTCACGATAATCGCAGAATTTGCAAATTCTGAAATCAAATTTCAGAAACACTTCAATACTCCAGTTGTCTACATGTAAATCAAAGGCCCCGTAGCGAGTCGGTAAGTGTCCGCCTCGTGGTCGTGTGGTCACTAGTTCAATTCCCAGTTGAGCAAGAACATTTTTACTTTTTTTTGATTAAATTTAAAAAAATCAAATTGAAATTTTTTTAAGTGTGTTTTACATATCAATATTTTCATGCATCTTTTTTGAACTATGCATATAAATAGTTCAGGTGAACCATAGTTAGTTATTTCTTATGAATTGTTGGATATATTTTGGTGTAAAATTTTCTTACCGAATCCCCCGCGTGCTTGAATTAATTGCAGGAAATTTATCTCGTACATGAATTTTTTAAGAAAATTACCATCGTCGCTGCGCGACTCGGGTAATTTTCAAAAAATTCATGTACTCGAAAAATTTCCGGCAATAATTCAAGCACTTGGGAGATTACAAGTGAAATTTATTTTGGCATGCAATATACTATTCTTATTCCATCATCTATCACAATTCATACATTTCGTACAGGGATTTGAAAAATTGGTGAAATATATGGCCGGTTGTAAAGAGAAACATTCTCAATCGAAAATTGAACCAATACATGACTCCTCTGTCCTTTCGTACATATTCTGTATATTCATGTGAATTATCATCCTCCGAAGATAGCTGATACCGTATAAACATGATTTCGTTGAGATATATAGGGTGATCATGAAAATTTTCGATGATAAAAATAACAAAATATCAACGTTTCAGAAATCACCCTGTAATTCACGATTATCTATGTGATATTCCTTTATTATTATTCAATATATCCATCACTCTCTACTCAACACTGTCTCAAAAATTCAGTTTCCTACTATGACTAGTTTCATAGTTATTAATTGAGAAACTTATTACCACTTGCATGACGAGTTGAAGGAACTTGTTCACTCGTACATTCTACTAGTGGCCAAGATTTTTCACAAATAGTGAAGCGTGAGAATGTTGAGATCAAAATGAATGTAAAAGAGGTAGTGCGAGATCCGGTATAAGAAATATATACCCTCATCTGTTATTTAGTAATAAAGAAAAATTTAAGCTAGATAATATTTGAATCAACGTATTGCAAATAGGTTGCCTAGCTAAATTTGGGCCAGATGATGTTAAACAATAAAATGTTTACTCAAATTTTTTTGATCAACTTCCCCAATCAGTTATTTAGATAAATCGAGCACCAGCTGAAAGAATATACCCCAATTAAAGGAAAAAATAAAGGTTGCCTACTATCCACTCGGCCCAACTATGGAGTTGCCAGGTATGAACAGGTAAGAAAGCGTAGTTATTATACCCTCATAAGTTATTTCATTGAATTATATATCAAATGAAAGCTAATTTCATGCACAATCCAACTGCATTAGGTTGCCTTATCAAAAAGTTGGTTAAATCCATGGTTGCCTAGATTTAAGTTTGTAAATTTTCTACCGTTAAGAGTGACAGAGAACCGTTGCGTGCGCTATTCCATTAGGTAGAACAAAGATGCAACGAGTTTTATCAGCGATAATACATCATTATAACTATGAAGCAATAAGTTTTTTCGTGTAAAATGTACGTTTTTCAAAGGAGAGGTGTCTGATCGTGAAATCGCGGACTAAATACTGGTAAGGTCAGATAAAATATCACGTAATGATATGAACATTTTTTTTATTGACGAAATAAAAAATAATAAGTAAAAAACTGATTCGGATTCTGACTCGTCAGAAGTGCCAATGGCAAAATCAAATAATGAAAACTCTTCAGGGCGTTTCTTACCCTCTGCAAACTCCAACAGCAAAGCCTTATACCGGGAGAACAGTTGCGTGACGTACATTATTTTCTGGTTGTTGATTATCTCTTGCTCTATAAATGTTGCAAGATGGTTAAACGCTAACTTATGTATCTCTCGGTCTTTATGCCAATCAGTATCAGCGTGTTCCTCAGATTGACGTTTCATCCGTACTTGATATGATGAAAAACACGTTGACAATTTAATTCTCAAGATTATCCAGTACCTCAAAATCATCTAAAGTTGATGCAATTGTTTTCAGCTGGATAACAGTAGCTTCTAACTTCGGAAACATTAGGGAAGCCCTTCGCTGTCCGATTTTCTTGCGTGAATAGTTGCAAAATAAGCAAACCGCTTCTTTCCTTGTCGTGGTACACGATCGTCGAAATGAGGAAGCTTCAGCAGATGCAGCATCAACACCGGGCTCCAAACGTGATGAGGTCTCACCAAAAATTCCTGAAGCACTCAGTGCTGTTTGTTCAGGTGTCACTGATGGAGAATCCAAATCTACCTCGCCTGACGATGCATCGCACGGTACCTAGAACAAATATTTTGTTGCATAAGTTTAAACAATTAGTTTAACTTTAAATAGAATTTATAAAATTTGGTCTGTAATATATGGATAGATGGACATATCCAATTCTTTAAAGTTTAGATTCTTGTATAAATTACAACGGAACACTAAAAACAGATTACATTATTTCATTAACATGTTTTAAAACCTTTGATAAGGCCAGAGTATAATTGGAACTGTTGATTCCAGTGAGATGAGCGTAAATTGTTGACGTGATTGGCTCCCCCTTAAAAAAATACATTCGATTAAAAAAAATATTTATAGCAATTATTATTCCTTAATACGTACAGAGTCTTGAGACGAGCTAGGTGACATTTTTTGTTGCATTAGATTGGTTGAGAGTGGCGGTACCTGGAATTATTACATCACAGTAAATTACGAATATTAGTGGTTTCGCAACGTGGTAGGCGGGAGTATGAGCAACTTGCTTATTTCGATAAAAAACTAAATATTATGTACTCACTTCATGATTCCTGCAAAATTGTGAGTATTCATCATTGTACTTCTTGCTAAGAACTGTTACTTTTTTGTAGCATGTAGAATGATAACCAACATTAATCACCGAATCCAAACTTAGCAGTACTGAATCTGAATGCACACATTTTCTTTTCCGACGAAATAACAACTTCAAATAACAATTCTTGAATGATTCATCATTAAAATCAATAATAGAATCCTCTAAACCACACAAAAAACACTTTTTCATTTTCACGTACACGATATTTTCATAGACGTGGAAAGTCATGACGTAACAAACGTCATTCTTGACAAAAACTAATTCCAAACACACCTCTGTCAAATTTAAATCAGCTTGACAGATATTGATTCCGTTAAGGTTTCTGGTAGAAGTTTGTGTTTATCGTGTTATATACAGTGTGTCGCACTTTTCATGCAAGCACTCCCGTAACTTCCGTAATTATCGAGGTAGAATAACAAATCTCTCAGGACTGAAGAAAATGATGAAAATGTATCTACCGGTTCAATGATGATGGTCCAAGTTATATACACCGCCCGCCAGTCGCGATGGAACAACCCATTTTTACGGTAAATCATATTAGGGGGCAAAATAGACTCGAAATTCCTTCAGATTCGTGATCAGGACCCCTCAACTGATTACAATTATACCTTTTTCCTGGAAAAAATTCAGTCCTGAAAAATCCGAATTTGTACAACTTTTCATGGACGCACCCCCGTAACTTCCGTAATTGTTTGACGTGGAATTTTGAAATTTGCATATATCAAGGGATGTCTTGATACTGCCATAGAAAACAAATGAGAATTGAAATTATTCAACATTATTGTTGATAGTACAAATTAAAATAATAATCTAGGCAACCATGGATTTAACCAACTTTTTGATAAGGCAACCTAATGTAGTTGGATTGCGCATGAAATTAGCTTTCATTTGATATATAATTCAATGAAATAACTTATGAGGGTATAATAACTACGCTTTCTTACCTGTTCATACCTGGCAACTCCATAGTTGGGCCAAGGGGATAGTAGGCAACCTTTATTTTTTCCTTTAATTGGGGTATATTTTTTCAGCTGGTGCTCGATTTTTTTAAATAACTGATCAGGGAAGTTGATCAAAAAAATTTAAGTAAACCTTTTATTGTTTAACATCATCTGGCCCAAATTTAGCTAGGCAACCTATTTGCAATATGTAGATGCAAATATTATCTAGCTTAAATTCTTGTTTATCACTAAATAACACATGAGGGTATATATTTCTTATATCGGATCTTAGACTAAGGGTGAAGATTAGAGATAAAAATCACATCAGCTATATGAATTTAATATTGTAGGGTACAGATAGTTAAGTGAATTTTGTTGGTTTAAGCTTTGTCGGAATAAAAAACAAACTATCTGGGAAATGTGAAAATGATTGATAGAACGCATTCATCTCTAATAAGAGAATTTGAATCTGGGCAGCGACGGTTTTTTTTTTCAATGCGTGTTCCACTCGGATAGAGGTTTCCATGATTTTTATATTTGCTGGTTATCAATGAAAATAATGTAGTGATGCTTCAAACTTTTGGAAGTATATAGGCAGCATCAAAAGTAATTCTGTTAATAATGGTGAAATGATTTATGGGGATGAACAATTATCACAAAATAAAGATATTACATTATATAACTGACACTGATATACGGAATGCTAAAAAACCGGTGTCGCTATTATGTGTTCATAGTAAACTCTTCGAGTCAATTCTATATGAAAAAATATATCACCACGTTTCTCCGTCCATTAAGGACGAACAACATGGTTTTATGACAGCAAAATCCACAGTGACAAACCTTATGGTGTTTTCGCAAGCAGTTACCGAGGTGGTGGATGACAAAGGCCGGGTAGACGTTGTCTATACGGATTTGGCTAAGGCCTTTGACAGGGTAGACCATGATGTGATACTGAGTAAAATCAACAATTTAGATTTTTCTTCTAATCTACTGACACTTTGCGCATCATACCTGGGAAATAGGAAACAGTACGTAGTCTACAAGGGGGAATTGTCAAATAAATTTACTTTTTTATCAGGTGTACCACAAGGCTCTAATTTGGGCCCACTACTGTTTTTGTGTATGATAAACGACCTCCCACTAGAAATTCAACATTCAAGTAATTTGCTATTTGCAGATGATTTCAAAATTTATAGAAACATAGGTAATAGTAACGACTGTAATATGCTTCAGAAGAACCTGAACAAGGTGTTCGACTGGTCAGTTGGAAATAAGTTATAGTTCAATATTTATAAATGTTATGTGGTGAGATATTCTAGGAAAAATACCATTATCAAATTCGAATATGAAATGAATGATGTAATTCTGCTTTCGAAAGAACAAGTGAAAGACCTTGGTGTTACATTCCAGGCAAATCTGAGTAGTAGTGCTCACATAGACAATGCAGTGAGTATGGCCTATAGAATGCTTGGATTCATTATTAGAAACTCATGTCATTTCAGAAGTGAAAAGACACTCCTCTATCTCTACAATGTTCATGTGAGAAGTATTCTAGGATATGGTTCGATTATCTGGTCTCCTTTCTATACAGAGCAAAAAAATAACATTGAAAAAGTACAAAAAAAATCCTGAGATATCTATATTATAAGAAATATGGCATATATCGGCACAAGGTCTTCTGACCGAAGCCACAAATGATAGCTTCGCCCCAAAATGTTTTGTCAAGATTTGAGTCAAATACTGAACATCTTGCTGTTTCCATCAAGGTGTGATTGAACCTTTCTGCTACCCCGTTTTGCTCTGGATTTCTAGGAATGGTATATTGACACTTAATTCCAAGTTTTCTGCACAAGTCTGAAAGCGTTAGAGGAGTACTCACCCCCCATTGTCACATCTCAGTTTTTCAATTTCCCTATCAAATTTCACTTCTACAAAATTTGCATATTCTTCAAATTTTTCTTTCACCTCACTTTTCTGAATGAAAGTGAGAAAGTATTTTTTAGTGTCATTTGTGACAGGATTCAGGGGACCACAACTAACAAACATCAGAGGTGTAGTGGATTTAAACTCTAGTTAACTGACTAAAATAATTTATTTAACGAAATACAATGATACAATAACACAATACTCTAATTTACATAACAATTACGGAACTAGGTATTTATATTCGACTTTCACTTCACTGACTATCCGTCTGTCCGCTGCGTAGTTCTTTTTATATCCGACGTTGACTTCTCTGAATGCTCCAGAATTTTCCATCGAATCGCCCAGACTCACCGAATCGTCCAGATTCTTCTCAGTGCAAGCGCATCGACAGTCTCCCGCGGTTGGTCGCTAGCTATACGTGAGAGTTCAGGACCGGCATCGCCCGCAGCTTCGCCACATTGCCCCCTTCTTAGAGAAATTTCGTCCCGAAATGTCATCCTTGGAGTGTGTCGATATTTGCAGGATTCCCCATATCTGCATCGTGAAGTTCGATGGAAATAACACTCCACAGTCTTCATATTAGGTCGTGGAATAGGATTACAACAAACCAAAATCTGGATGCCGCTGGATCGGAATATCGTCTCCAACATACTTCTTATAACTCTCCAATCCAGCCCATCAATACTACAGGATAATTTTGGGATTGCCAAGTCCACCAGATTCTGGTTCACCATCGTATCTCTTAGTTGGGTGAGGCTCCTCCAGACATCTTCATAGGACGGTTTGTCTTGGGAATGCTTCTTGGTCACCAAGTAGTAGATGTTCCTCTGGCCCTTCTTCAGCTGTAGCACACCTCCAATTTCTGGATTCTGTTTCCGTAGTGTTTGGAGTTGGCCAAATTTCTTAGAGAACACTACAGCGATGCCCCTGGACATTCGAAGATCTTCTGCGACGCAGTGTGCTAGGGCGTAATCGACTGGCACTTTGAAAAGGTCCCGTGGCTCCTCCCGAGTTACCCCGTGTGACACTTTCTGTCCATTTGAGTATAAGGACATGAATTTCTGGAACGTCATCGCATCCTCTGGTGGTCTGAGGGTGCGGACTTGGTCATGATTTCCAGCGTAAGGGGCCAACCTGTTGAAATGAACGACCCTGGGTTTACCTCTGGGTGGCTTGTGGATTCGGTAAAGCAGGTCGTTTATCCTCTTGATGATCTTGTACGGAACTTCCCATGAATTCCGTAATTTCGGTGACAGGCCCCGGCGACGCATCGGGTTGTACAGCCAAACTAGGTCACCAACCTGAAATCCTCCAGCATCGGCATTGATGTCATAAGTCGCTTTCATTCGGTCGCTGGCACTCTGGATGTTCAAACGGACTCGTTCGTGGATGTCCTCCATTCGCTGCCGGAGTTTACTGACGTAGTCCTCTCCCGCGGTATCCTGTCCTGGTGGCATCCCAAACTTTAGGTCACAGGGAAGTCGCAGCTCTCGGCCCATTATGATACTAGCAGGGGTTTGGCCGGTCGACTCGTGTACTGCGGAACGGTAGGCCATCAGGAACAAATGGAGATACTGGTCCCAGTCTCTTTGATAGTCAGAGACTACCTTGGACAAGTGGCGATTGATAATCCTGTTCATCCGCTCAACCATTCCATCGGACTGTGGATGTAGAGCTGTGGTTCTCGTCTTGCGGATGTTTAGCAGTTGGCACATTTCTTGGAACAGGTTGGATTCGAAATTTCTGCCTTGGTCCGAGTGCAGTTCCAAGGGTACACCGAATCGACATATCCACTCTTTCACCAAGACGTCCGCGACGGTGATGGCTTCCTGGTTGGGAAGGGCATAGGCTTCGGCCCACTTGCTGAAATAGTCCATTGCCACAAGGATGTATTTATTTCCGTGATCTGATACGGGGAACGGGCCGGCGATGTCAATGGCGATTCTCTCGAATGGACTACCTACGTTATACTGACGCATCGGGGCCTTGGGTCGTGTCCGAGGTCCATTGCTGGCAGCACAAACAGCACACTTTCTGCACCAGTCATTGACATCAACTTGACAATTGACCCAGTAAAACCGTTGCCTTACTTTCTGCAGGGTCTTCGTCACACCCAGATGTCCTCCAGCAACTCCATCATGGATCTCTCGGAGTACTTCCTGTCTTCTGTTCTTGGGCACCACAATCTGACGTCTGTCTTCCCCACCATCTTCGGACTCCAATACACGTTTCAGGACCCCATTGTCCAGGGTAAGGGAATTCCATTGGGCCCAGTAGGATTTGAGTGCTGGGGAATATCTTGCAATTTCCTGCCATGTCGGTCTTTGATTACTCTTTTTCCAACCGATGACTAACCCAAGATCTGGATCCTTTTCTTGGTCTTTCTGGACCTCGTTATCATTCCAGTTGTTGTCAACTGCCGTGGTTCTACAAACCGCTGTTTCCTTCTCTTCTGCTCGTCGGCAGTGTGAGCAGTCGTCTTGGCACGGTCTCCTTGACAGGGCATCTGCATTCTTGTGGCCACTCCCAGCTCGATGTTCGATCTCGAAGTCGAATTCTTGGAGTCTTTCGATCCAACGTGCTACTTGGCCCTCGGGGTTTTTGAACTGTAGGAGCCATTTAAGGGCTGCGTGGTCGGTCCTTAACAGGAATCTTCTTCCGTACACGTATTTGTAAAAGTGTTCTACTCCCTTGACAACAGCCAACAGTTCTCGTCTGGTGACACAGTAGTTACGCTCCGGTTTACTGAGAGTTTTACTGAAGTATCCGATGACATTCTCTTGCCCATCCTGGATCTGGGACAAGACAGCTCCAAGTCCCACGTTGCTGGCGTCCGTGTCCAAAATGAATTTTCCACTCGGAAGGGGATAACTTAAAATTGGTGCGTTGATCAATGCCCCCTTCAGCTTCCTGAACGAGTCTTGGCATTCATCGGACCATTGGAACTTTGTTTGACCTTCCGTGAGCCTGGTCAGTGGTTTAGCGATGTTGGCGAACCCCAGCACATATCGGCGATAGTATGTGCACAAACCAAGGAAACTACGTAGTTGGTGTATGTCTCTAGGAATAGGCCACTCCTTCACTGCTCTGATCTTCTCATCATCCACTGCTACTCCGTGTTCAGAGACAACATGGCCAAGGTAACGTACTTCTTTTTGGAACAGGTGGCATTTCTTGGGGCTCAGCTTCAATCCAGAATTTCTCAGTCGCAGGAATACCTCCTCCAGGTTTTTAACGTGGTCTTCGAACGATTTGCCCAATACAATTATGTCATCGAGATATACCAGACACGTCCTCCATGAGAGTCCTTTCAGAACCGTCTCCATTAATCTCTCGAATGTTGCTGGAGCATAACAAAGTCCGAATGGCATGACGGTGAAATGCCACAGTCCTGAGCCGATGGTGAAGGCTGTCTTTTCTCTATCTTCTGGAGCCAGTTCTACCTGCCAGTATCCACTCTTCAGATCAAGGGTCGAGAAAATCGTGGAGCCGGCCAACGTGTCTAGGGTGTCATCTATTCTCGGAAGAGGGTAACTGTCTTTCTTCGTCACGTTGTTCAGTTGACGATAGTCTACGCAAAAGCGTGTTGATCCATCTTTCTTCTTCACCAGAACGACTGGAGAGGACCATGGACTGTCGGACGGTTCAATAACTCCATCTTTCCCCATATCACTGACTATTTTGTCAGCCTCTTCCTTCTTGGCAAGAGGAAGTCTTCTAGCTGATTGTCGGATTGGTCGAGCGTCCCCAGTATCAATTTTATGTTGGACTACATTCGTTCGACCCCCTTTTCCTTGTCCGGTATCGAAGATGTCTTGGTACTTCTTGACTAATTCTCTCAATCTGGGCTGTTGGGCTGGTTTAATGCCCTTGGAAGAGATGGTAACCAATTTTTCCAGTTCCGCTGTCAGGTTGTTGTCTTGCCTAACAGTACCGTGTACACTCCTGATCACAGAGGAAATTGACGAACAGTGCCCCAAAACAGTTCCTTTCTTCAAGGTCACTGGGTAATAATTGACATTCATTACCCTTACTGGCACAAATTTATCAGCACGCAACAAAGTCTTGCCTAGTGCAATACCTCGTCCAATTTTCTCATCATGAAGCTTGGGCTCGAACATCACCACGCTTCCATTGCTCGCACCTCCGTCCAAGCGAGCCTCCAGTATGGTCTCAGCCCTCTCGGGTACACTTACATCTTCAACCAGCAGAACACGAATCATCTCTTCACTTCTTCCATGTAGCAGCAGCTCTTCTCCGTTCACACGTAGGACGCCATCTTTGAAGTTCAATACAAACCCTCTGGAATTCATGATGTCCATTCCGATAATTGCGTCGTCCTCAATGTTCGCTACTAATGCCCGATGTTTCACTTTTGTGCTGCCTAGAATCAGTTCAATCGGTAGCTCTCCATGTACAGTGACCGGCTCTCCTGTTGCCGTGCGTAGCTTCCAGGATGATGGTTCCATTCTGTCTGATGTCTTAGTAAAAGCAGGCCCAAGGATTGTCCTAGTCGCACCTGTATCCAGCAGCATTGCGCAAGGCTTGTTGTTGATGAAACCGTCTACGAAGGCTCCTTTATTCTGTCGTTGGAGGACAGCGACATATGCGTTGTTCACCGGGGCTCTCTGAGTAATGGCCGACGATTGCCCCTTCTCAACAACCTTCGTTGGTTTCGACCTCTTGAGGGTTGAACATTGACTACGCACGTGTCCAAGTTTCCTACAGTTCCGGCATCTCACTAGTCTTCTCTCAGGCAACATTTCCTTCACCACCTTCCTTATAGCAGCTTCCAGGTTAGTAGGCTCCTGTGGGTCTTCTTCAATAACTCGGACTTTACTCTGGCTTCTGCAGGATTGCTTCGCCGCCTCAAATTCCAAAGCGCATGCCAGTGCATCCAAGAGATGTGTTGGACGAGCTAGTGTCAATGCTTGTCTGGTTTCCTGATCACGAAGTCCATCTAAGAAGGCCTGAACTGCTAGTCGCTCCATCACCTTTTCTGGTGTAGCTGGGTATGCAAGGCGAACCAAGCGTGCAATGTCGGCTTCAAATTCCTGTAGGGATTCGCTTGATTTCTGGCAGCGGTTTTTCAGCTGTGAGTGGTATACATGTTCTAGATGGGTCTGTCCATACCGTAATTCGAGATGTTTAATCAGCTGCTCGTAGTCCTCTTGTTCTTGTGCCGTGAGGGTTTGTAGGATATTTGTTGCTTCTCCACGCAACGCCAGTGTTAATGCTACCGCTCTTTCTCCTGTATTCCATCCATTCGCCTTTGCTGCAGCTTCAAACTGTCGGCGGTAATTTGCCCATGGTGTTTTTCCATCAAACTGGGGTGGTTTCATGGAGAGTTTTCCTGTTTCCGGACTGATTTTCACATCTTTCAAACCATTCTGAACATCCTCTAAGTTCAAACTCAGTTCCAGTACTGAATTTTCATTGACAGATTCTGTGGTGTGGGTAGTGTCAATTTGCTTTTTCAACTCACTGATTGTTTCTTTCATTTTGCTGATTTCTTCCTCGATTCCGCCTCTGATTTCATCACTGATTGTTTCCTTCAATCTTCCCATCTCTTCCTCAATTTCATCTTTGATTTTCTCCATCTCTGTCTCGACAGTTCCCATTCTTTCTTCTAATCAGCTCGCTACGCCACAAAGTTCTTCTTTCATGGTATTCGAATTCTCTAGCAGCTTTTCTTCCAAATTTCTCGAACTTTCTTGAAATTCTTCTTTCAGACAATTTGAATTTTCTAGCAGCTTTTCTTCCAGATTTTTCGAACTTTCTTGAAGTTTTTCTTGAAGTTTTTCTTCCAGATTATTCGAATTTTCTAGCAGCTTTTCTTCCAGATTTTTCGAACTTTCTTGAAATTCTTCTTTCAGACTATTCGAATTTTCTAGCAGCTTTTCTTCCAGATTTTTCGAATTTTGTTGCAGTTCTTCTTTCATTGATTTTGAATTTTCATCGAGTTTATTCATTATGGAACCCAAATCAATTCTAGAAACTTCGAATAAAAATGTTTCTGGATCCTCGCCCTCTTGGAGTAATCCCTCAGAAAGTCTTGCCTGAAGCACGGCCTTTTTACCACTTGTGTCAAGTTCCCTCTCCTCCAGTTCTTGCTTCAATTCCGCAACCTTCAATTCAACCAGGCGAACTTTCCTCGAACACATTTTGTCTTAGTTTATGTCTATTTCACGGGTCACCAGTCTATTATTATTATTATTGTCTATTTCACACAGTCTATTTCCCGGACACCAGTCTATTATTATTATTATTGTCTATTTCACACGCGAGAAGTATCACTTCACGAAAAATGTTTATCAGTCACTGTCTATTTTCGCGAAAACAATTGTCCGAAATACACAAGCTATCTACTTACACGAACACTCTGTATTTTATCTCTAACAATCGCACTTCTGATCACCACTGTAGTAGATTTAAACTCTAGTTAACTGACTAAAATAATTTATTTAACGAAATACGATGATACAATAACACAATACTCTAATTTACATAACAATTACGGAACTAGGTATTTATATTCGACTCTCACTTCACTGACTATCCGTCTGTCCGCTGCGTAGTTCTTTTTATATCCGACGTTGACTTCTCTGAATGCTCCAGAATTTTCCATCGAATCGCCCAGACTCACCGAATCGTCCAGATTCTTCTCAGTGCAAGCGCATCGACAGTCTCCCGCGGTTGGTCGCTAGCTATACGTGAGAGTTCAGGACCGGCATCGCCCGCAGCTTCGCCACAGAGGATACAACTTCTAAAATTCTTTTTGGTTTTTTATCTTCAGATAAAGCAGGAAAAGGTAATCGTTTTTGCTTTCCTTTCAAACAAACTTCGCAGACTCTACCAGATGGATAACTTGATGAATGACCTATCCTTCTATGCAAAAACTTGTCGATTACTGCACCAGCAGTTTCATACTGTTCGGTTTTCAATACGACTTTGTACAAATTTCCTTTCTGATTTTCCTTCAGTATGATTTGATTTTTCTTGGATAACTACTTCATAATGTTTGAAAATGACTACACATCCAGCTTGTTCCAGTTTTCTCACTGATAATAAGTTACATGAAAGCTCATCACAAATCCAAACTTTCTTCATAACAATATGCTTCTGTCCACTTTTTGTTTATTCCAAAACTTTAAAATAATATTCCAGTTTTGAGTTTTTCGTTCAGATCTTCAAACTTGTAGATTCCATTATGCACTGACCATCACTGGGCCCATAACCTGTTGACTTTTACTTTAAATGATGGAGAAATGCACACGACTTTGTGAAGAATTTGGTTTTTATTTGAGGTACAAACTTTACAGATAAACAATTATAAGACAACTTATTAAATATTAGTTCCATGACAACCACTCTAACAAAAGTATACTGATCATTACTTATAGACCGTCAGATAACGACAGATTTTGCTGACTCATTTTCTCTCTTCTGGGATTTCAACCACTGGAAATTATGTCAGTGTTGAGCCCAAAAATTGAAAATTTAGCGATCGGACGTGTGCAAGGCATATAGAAAATTCATTTTCCTTTTGCAGAAAAAAATTGTGTTTTTTTTTATTTTCTCGTTTATGGCAATTTAACACATGAATAGGTATAACAATTTAATAGTGAAGAACCAAAGCCATAAGATTTGCACGTGCTTAAAGGGTTGAAATAGGGGCGCGAACTTGTAAAAAAATAGTTGGTTGCTGATGCATTTTCTCGCTTATGGCAATCAACAGAATGAAATTTAATATCGTTAGGAACCCGAAAAAAATTTCCAGTATATTTTCCGGACGGAAAATTTTGTGATTTTTTTTTTCCTTATCCGGCAAACTTTCTCGTGAACGAAATAATGTGCAATAGAAATTTATTAATGTAAAAGTCTGTCATATAAAAAGCCATAAGTCTAGCTCGTGCTTATCATACTATATTAAACCGGAAAAACTTGCAGAAAAACACAGGAAATTTTGTTAATTTTCTCGTTTATGGGAATTGGCATGTAGGAGGAAAAACTGATTTCAAGACTAGAAAAAAAAAGCCATAAGTCGGAAACATGATTACGATGTTTTATACATTGAGGTCCTGAAGTAACGGATACATTAATTTTCTACGTTATTATTTTTTAAGAAAAACGTCGAGTTATGTTTTCGAAAAGACACTCTGTGACATAAAAAATCACCCCTCCTGCACCCCCCTCAAGGTGACAGTCATTCACCCAATTTTTTTAATGGAGCAGGGGTTCAGTTGAAAACCCTTGAGATTCACCAATCCATTGAAGAACAGAATTTTTTGGGGTTTCAAATATTTTCAGAAATTCCATGGAACCTATGTTATGGGTAGTTTTTGGAGAAACCGAGAATGATAATCTAGAAGATCAGCCCATCTCAGGTCACAACGGTACTTGGAAGTCCAGTGCTAGGACATGAGAGACTTGTGCACACATATCCAGTGTGATACGGTTCCTAGGATACGCAGGAACCAACAAAATATTACATTTCTTTCTGTTCACCATTTGAATTGTACCGAAGACTCTGCAAATCGATTTCAACCTATGGTCCAGAACTGCTTCTAATCTGGAAATGAGTTCGATTTTTCATTAAGACATAGAAGCAATTTATTATTCTGGAACTTTCACTTCTAAAACGTGAACTAGGCCTGGAGGGCAGGCCACTATGAAAAAAACGCGCCGGAAGCTCTGCCTCTAAGGTGGTGGGGAAACGAACTAGTGTTTATTATATTCCTGCGAACACTGGCTTGCTGTGTTTACTTTTTTGTGAACTTTCATTCGCCACATCGTGTCACATAGTCACAATAAACAGGTAATGGGCATAATCACTTTATTTGAAAAATCTGATTCAAATTCGAATGATCATCCGATTATGACACAGCAAGCCAGTAGACGTGGGGGATTACGCAGTTAAGATATTTAACTTATAGGGGTTGAGGCAAAATTGCTTGAATTATCTTTACAACCCCTATCAGTTTGTCACATTAATGCCCATAACAATTTTTTTTTTCACTCTATAAAAAATTATTTAAAATAATAAATTATTTGGTTCCAATATTACTATCATACTTCCGACTTTTTTTATGGCCTAAGAATGAAGTTTGCAATGCATATGCCAAATCCCATGGAGAAATAAATGAGCAATTTTATCTTTGTTAATTTATCGCAGCAGAATTTTCAAATAATTGTATTTATTTATGCAGTGTGGCCCATTTAAAATCATATCAAACTTTAATTTTTCAACCGATTGGAATGTTTTTTTTTTCAATAGGTAGACATTCAAAAAGTCCATCAGAACACCAAATTTAATGAGTAATTATTCATTTTCTGGGCCAACTGTTCTCATTTTTCAAGGTTAAAAATCTAAAATAATTTTTTTAGAAAAAATCACACCAATCCATTGGATTCACGACATTTTTAAATAGTTCTTGGTGAAAGTTTGTTGAAACTCGTCCATCAATAGAAAGTTATAAAAAATTTAAAAATGAAATTTCAAAAATATGCCGGTTAATCAACCCACCAATTCAATTTCAGAACTCTTATTAAAATTTGGAATACACCAAGAAGTCTCGAAATATCACTGGTTCCTTAGTAACGATGCCATGTCAGAAATTTTTATTCAGATTTGAATTTGAGCATATACGGGGTGCAACAATGAAACGAAGTTTCTCTTCCAAAATTTGAAACACCATGTGGAGTGCAACAACTATAGCAGCTGTTGTCAACTGGAATCTCATTGAACCCTGATCTTTTCTGAACATTTTGTTTTTTAATCACGACATTATCTCTGTTTTATCTGCAGATACGCTGTTTTAAAGCGAACACCTCGGACGAAGCTGTGAAAACAACAAATAAACATCGAAACGTAAGTTTAATTAGAAAGCTGGAAAAACATAAAAAATTAAAAAACAAACACATTTCAAGGGTCTAAAATCTAGTGGCCCCCTTCGCCAAAATGACTTCATTCAGTCGATGTTGTATCGAATCAATAATTTTTGTAAGAAATTCTTGTGGAATGGCATCAAATTCTTTCTGAAGTGCAATTCGCCAGTTTGTGAAGAGTGTCTGGTAGAGCAGGTCGGCGACGAATGCGCCTTTGAAGTTGCTCCCGGAAATGCTCATTTGGATTGAGATCAGGACTGCAAGCTGGCCAAACTCTTCGTTCAATACCCACTTCGTCCAAATATTCGTTAACTACTCGTGCCACGTGCGGTCGCGCATTACCTTGCATCAATAGGAAGCCGTCTCCGACAAAATAAGAGTAGGGAACAACAGCGTTTCAAAGTACCATATACCGATTCCAAGCATCCTGGACTGTTGTTCGAGGTATACCAAGGATATCGGACATATAACGTTGACTTCGGCCATACTCAATTAAGGCCACAATACGAGCAACATCCGTCACAGATAAAGGCATTTTTTTATTTCAAAACAGTTGAAAAGCTCTTAATGTTAATGTCAGTGTAAATCAATGTTACACTCAAATCGGTTTCCGCGTATGCCGCCTTGATTATTTACACGTAGAAATGTCTGCCTGCGAACACTTTTTCCGAGCCGTTCGCTTTCAAAAAGTGCATTTCCGGTAAAAAACAGAGATAATATCGTGATTAAAAAAGTAAAATGTTCAAAAGGGATCAAAGTTCAATGTAATTCTAGTTGACAACAGCTGCTATAGCTGTTACACTCCACAGGGTGTTTAAAATATCGGAAAAGAAACTTTGTCTCATTGTTGCACCCCGTATATGCTCAAATTCAAATCTGGATAAAAATTTCTGACATAGCATCGTTACTGAGGAATCAATCTACAATTTGAAAAAAAAATCGCGAAGAAGCCAACTTTGAATTTGGGGCCAGTTTTAAGTGGCCGGTTTTTTTTGCCGGTGAGTGTATTACTATATTAACTTTCCCATAACATTTTTATTACTGTCGATCGAGTGGTTTATCATCATCATTAACTTGCTGAACAGTATACGAAATGTCCAATGCTGACAAATCCACTCGTGGCTGGCAATCATGATGCGCGGTGGTCCTGAAAAAATAAAACTGTGATACATAGACATCAAAAGTTCCGAAGAGACTGCAACTACTGGTTCATTTATGCAGAATCATTATTCTGTGGTCGTGGTTTCAGTTCCCAGCATAGGCACTGGTCACGTGCATGGCTTCACACGTTGGAAGTTGAGGTCTTCATCTCTAGCATTGTCAAGTCACTGGAAGACTTCTAAGGGTTGTCCTGAGGATAGAGCCAATTGACGGTAATAACAAATTTCAGAACAAAATGTAAAACAATTTCAAGTTCATTACTATACCGACTTTGAACAGTTTCTTATCTTGATTGGGTTTCATGCTCACCTTACCTTCGTGTAGCCAGGATTCTTCTAGAAGAACCAGATCTAGGCCTCCTTCATACCGAAGCCGGGAAGAAGGAGGTTCAATCACAAAACCCTAATCTTCTGTTTCAGTTCGAAACCCATCCTCTGCCTTTTCTGGGTCTTTCTACTCCATATTTTGAGGAGATAATGGTTCGAGCTCTTCCTGTACCTCTGTGGTATACGGAATCGGTTCAGCCAGGTAGCCGAGTGCATGAAGCGCCAATGTTGCAATCACTTTAGCTGGCAGTCGAAGGTTCAAACCCTAGCGACTGCGGACATTTTTCTGATGGCTCGCACAAGTTTCGACTTCTGAAGGCTGCCGTTCATAAGGGGACTACAGCTAGTTAACGAAAAAACCACTTTTTCAAGAATTTTAGCTCCATCTTCCCCAGTGCTTATCATGGCTCCATGCCTCTCTTTTACTTTGAATGCAAGTCTTCTTAGGGTTAAGTATCGACTTGTTCAGTTTACTGTAGACAATGTAGATATCATAGTTGATGTTAATTTTACTACTGCTCGGGATTTAAAAAATGCTTCTCTTGTGAAAACAACTTTCTTGAATCATTGCAATAGATCAGTATTTTTAGGAAATTATCGAGAAAAATCTTTTTTTTTTTTCAAGTATAGTTGTAGACCGTCAGAAAGTGACAGATTTAAGTTTCCTATTTTCGCATGCAAACCTCGAATAGGGTTGAAAAGTATATCGATGTTGAGTAAAATGGAGGGAAATTTAAGAGTGGCTCCTGGGGAGAACATAGAAAAATCAAGAAGAATTTCCATTAAATTTTCCCACGATAATATCTACTTATTTATTCGCGCCACTCAAGCCATTATTTTTTAGGTTTAGTGACGATGTAGGTTTTCATGGTTTCGATGGGCTTGTGTGGGAAAATCTGTTGAAATCTCGATTTTTCCTTACAAGATTACGCCCTCATTTTAACCCTTTAGCCACCTGCAACACTGAAGCATTTGGTATTTCGAAGCCAGGTTCTATCAATTAATGATAAGGTGAATACGGCTCGCGTGAAAATATGGGCAACATACTCCTTTTATTTCTGTTCTGGAAAATCGAATTTTCCATATGTTCTCCCCAGGAGCTGCTCCATTTTACTCAACATCGATGTACTTTTCAGCCCTATTCGAGGCTTGTATGGGAAACCTGAATCTGTCACTATCTGACGGTCTATTGGGTTAGGTTAGAGAATTTTGAAGAACCTAGGAAATTTTGAAATTAATTAACTTCTTCAATGATTTGTTAAAGATGCACGGAAGAAAGTGATCGGGCTTGGTTCGTGAATGCAATGAGAAGTCAAGCTGAGGAAGAGCTCGGAGAAGACATCCAATATTATGAGGACGGCGATTCATTTTGGGTTGACTTTCTCAGAGAACCTCCCGAACCAACAGGCGATGAACCCGAAGATTTCAGTTTCGATTCTCCCAAAATATACGAAGAAATACCTAGTTGGGAGTTCCTCAAAGAGAAACTATTCAGTGAGTGAACTTTCTTTTCTATTGAATATCAGTTCAGAATGAACTTCTCGCACTATTGCTCTGGCCATTGTCTAGGCGAGCACTCTTCTGATTTAATATCAACTCCTAATGCCCCGCCGCCCCTCAGTTCTTTACACATAATTTATACAGGTCGTATTTTTTATGTCGTACCACTATTGGCATCTCGAAAACGGTAAATGATACAAAGTTGGTTGAATTGCCTATTTTAGTAAACAATGAAGTGATGTTTCCAAATCGGAAGTATTACGAACCTTTTTCAAAGTATACGGGGAAAACCGAAATTACCCGTTTTCTTTTCTTTGCGCTGGCGCGGTGCCTCTATTTTTAGTAATAGGGAAATGTGTTCACGAAACTTTCTTCTCTGTTTTGAATTTGCTTTCATGTGCTGTACTTCCAAAACAACGTTTCGTTCCTCAAAGCCACCCTCAACTAAATATTTTCGAATACCGACCTGTCTTTTATTTCATGAATTTAAGTAGTCCTTATCTTACCGACTTCAGATTTGTATCTTACCTGGTATTTGTTTTTACATTTCTGCCCCTAAATGCCATCATCAAGGAAAATTCTAAAAAAAATTCACCGATTTTTCTCTTACCTTTGCAAGCAAAAGGCGATATTCCACTTTGAATTACACATTGAATTTGAAACTATTCATTCAAAATGTAGATAAAAAACTATAAAATAACAAAAAACAACAATTGATTTATTAAGTACACATTTTTTTAGTCATCGCTGCCGACGTCTGATAAGGTGTTCAAATTGACGCCCACCATTCCTCAAACACATTTTCGCCCTAAAAATGGTATATTCGTGGCAATTTTGAAGCATTCGGTGAGTTACTGCCATGCAAGCTCGTGTAATTGAATCTTTCAACTCTTCCACATCCTCAAAATTTGTACTGAATACTTTGTCCTTCAAATAATCAAGAAAAGTAAGGGCAGTCATTTAATAGGTCCGTTGTTTCCTATCCATCTTCCTGGCATGGTCCTATCGAGAAATGTTTTACAAATTCGTGTTCGATGTGGTGGTGCTCCGTCATGTTGGAAATATTAATATTTCTTTGGGATATTCAGAGGCAAATCTCCCAAAAAATCATCTAGAATCTCCGATAGAAACTCAAAATATAACTCTCCCGTCAATGGAGTATCAAAAAAGTAGGGACCAATTATTTCGGTATCCAAAACACCAACCCAGACATTAATTCCGAACCTCTCTTGAAAATTAGTGTCTCTATGTAAATGAGCATTCTCCTGGCGCCAGTGATAATGAATATTCCTGTTGAACCATCCATTATTTGTAAAACGAATTTCGTCCCATCATAAAATTTTACTTCAAATTTCATCATCTTACCGAAAATATCTCAGTAGCCATGTGCAAAATACTGTCCTTTTATTGCAGTCTATAGAACGCAAATGATGTACTTTTCTTACTGTGTAAGGCTTGAATTTATGTTTCTTCAAATTTTTTTTGTTGATGAATGCGATATACGACTATTCAATGCTATCTCTCTGAGTAATACTTCCTCATTCTGATTTTTCTTGTATTTCACGAATCCTGATTCAAATTATCATTTTACCATGTGTATAACATGAAACTTAAAAACTTACCGAAAACGTCGATTACTTTATCAACATTTCCAGTAATAGGGCAAATTTTATTTTTTGATTTCACGAATGAACCATGCTCTCGTAAACTTCTTTCAGTCAGCGGACGCGGGACTCTCATCACCCGCTGTTATCGCCTCTGAATTAAAATTCTAAATATTGGTGGTAGAGTTCCGGAAGGTAACATTTTTTTTAGGCAATTTCCTCCTCTTTCAGGATCTTTTTTAAAATTTTGGTTATCTTTATTAGTTTCCGATATATTTGCAAAAAACCAAACCCCCTCCTTGTTTTTCAATAAATTGTTTATAACTTTTGCAATTTTTGCCGACGCACCTTCCAATTTTTCGAAAAGTTTTAAGAGGTCCTTCCGAATCGAATGAGCCCTGGATCATAATTTTCGGTGCCCTTGAAGATAAATTCACCAAAATAGTTCTTGTAGACTATGAATGAAAAGAATGAAAACGGTATTGGTCAGTTCGGGACCCGACGGCCCGGTCATCACTATTTCATGTATCAACTTGCTCGAAAAATCATGAAACTCCAACTGACCTTTTTGGATTCTCAAAACTAATCGGGAATCACACTCCTACTTGGTTCCGTTTGGCTGATGCCTTTTTATCCCCGCCTTTCAAATCAGTCGCCCCTCGAAGTTTGGTAAACAGAAAACGGTTTGTGTGACAAAGCTAATCAAAAAAAGACTCTTTCAAATAACAATTTTGCATTGGTTGCAAACCCCGTACATACCTAAAGAATCCGTGAATATTTTAGGGCCAATTTATGCATCATTGTCATTATCATAGTCCTAATCACTGTCACTTTCTCATTCATAAAATCAAATTAAAACTGTACATTTCAGTAGTATCATTTATACAATTTCTTTAGTTTTAGTCTCAATCATAATCATAAGAATTTGACCTTCAAAGTTAACAATTTCCCATTTTTATGCTTAAGATTAGGACGACATGCACAACGCGCATGCACGTCGATACTTATTTCACAAATGACCTAAATAATTATTCGTTTTGACTTATTATCCTGTTATTTGTTATTGTTAAATGTATTTAAAAAAAAACGGGCCAGGAAGAGGGTACTCTCATTGAAATGATTGAAAAAGTTCTCCTTCTTTGGGATAAAGACACTAATGACAGTGTTGTCATCTGTTAATTTTTTGTTTTAGAACTAATGACAGTCATGCATAAATATATTTTTTTTAAAACAACAACCGGTCTATTCTCTAAAAAGTCGTTATTTAACGAGTCGTTGATCAACGATTGTAGTTCAATTTACGATTACGTCAATCTAAACGACAATTCAGAAATTCGTATTCTGTAAACAATGTCGTTACGGCTTCAATCGTTACCGAATGAATAACGACCACCCTGAATTTTTGAGACGGGTAGTATATATAAATTCATGTTTTGTGATTGAATGATGGATGAAAACAAAATTTTGAAACTGCCTGTTTCAGTAATTTGACTATTTTAAGGAAACTTGAATCAATTATGGAAATTGGTGAATATTTCGGAATTGTGAAAAAAAAGTAGGCAACAATTTTCCGTATATTTGGATAAATTGAAAAACAAATTAGTGATTTCGTACAAATAAGTATGAACCAAGTAAACCAGAAATTCTCAAAGAAACTTGGCACCTAACAGCCTAACTGAACAGCTCTGTTGGGAATTTTATATAAATAAAGGGGCCAAATAAGCAACCAATATTTCTGATACTTCGTAAATACACCTGCTGCCTACAGAAGACTGGGACATGACACTCGATTTATCTTTTGCCATAGACTTCTGGTAATTGCCATGAGCAAAAAATGCAATGCTAAAAGAAAACTGTGTAATTGGTTTTTGAATGAAAATTTACCATTTTTTGTTTACTTGTATAACTGAAGGTATCCTCGTATTCCTGAAGGACATTGCAGACTGATCGCTCATTTTGTTAAATAACTCCCACGCCAGTTCTCTATTTAATTTAAAATCTTTCCGAAAATTTTCTTCAGGAGTCTCGAGAGGGTTGCTGATATTCCTCATCTATCTATTGAATCTCCGATTCAACTCTCTACGGAACAACAGATATAGTTGTCGTCAAACATATAAGATAAATAAAAAAAGGCGCAAAAAATGGTCGATTTAGCATGAAATTGACTTCCATGCCGCCAACCAGGGTCGGACTTGTACATATGCCGCTAAATATTGTGATGCGTGCAGATTATTCAAGTTAATTTAACAAAAGCACTGTAACTTTTGTATTCAGAATTATCCATTTTTATAATTATTAATATCCTTAGATTGGGTAAACAACTGCCCCGTCGAAATCTAATTTGCTAATAGCTGGGCGTACCGCAAACAGCTGTGATTTCTATTATAACTACGCCCGACCCTGCATGTAAAAAACATACCTAATTGCTGTGCGGGCCTTTACATCTTCCGCGCCAAGTGTTACGTGGGGGCGATAGGTGGAATAATTTGAATAAAGGTAGAGATGTCAATAATTTTATTTATTGATTTAGTGCGATTTTAGTCTGAAAAACTGTTTGGTTATTGACAAAATAGGAATTAATTTCCTGGTAATTTCCTGAAGTTATGTAAGCATTGATATTGACTCACACTGAATTTAGCCTATATTCTCATGTGATTACCATATAAGGTGTGTATGGCGTGGTACTATGCATTTTTGGCAGAAATATATATTTTGTGATTGATTTTTTTTGGAGGATGATTCCTAAGGTGGACCGGTCCTTTCATTAATTTCTCACATTGCACAGAAAATAATGGCTATAGGTGAACATGTAAAAGACAACAATTCGTTTTTGAGATGCAGGGCGTTAAAGTTGAAAATTAATATTGAATTTACTTTAATTACTGAAGGATCACCAATCACATACTATTCAAGATATCCAACGAAGGCGATCCATTACATCCAGTGGAAATGAGATATAACCGGATGTATAACCGGATGGTGGGAGTTAGACTGTATATTTTTCACCCACCCAGCTATTCAGAATATTTTAGGAAGTCACAAAATACCCAAGAGCAGATGAATAAAAATATAATTGTACGAAACGGAATGCCAGTGTCCAATATTGATTATATTCCCAAATTTGATTTTAGGATATGAAAGTACATTAAATTTTATGTAAGAAATAAATATATGATTCCACTAAAACTTGATAGAAATCACCGACAAAAATCGAGAAAACTATATTTGGCACCAAAATTTAATGTAATTGTGTCGGATGAAAAGTCCGTTCAAGACACCCATATGATAAATATAATTTTGGAATTTTAGCACAATTGATCATTGACATACCACACTGAGAGCTTCAATCAGAATAAAATCACACATTGTGCATATCATCTATTAGAAATTCTTCAAACACGAAAGTATTATTCCAGTTCAAAGTGAAGTGATTTTTCGCAATAAAATCTGAATAAATAATGATAGCGTGGCAACGCACTATTCAATCTGAAAACATAGAATTACAGAGAGTTCATATAAATGAAACACAGAGCGATCAACTGGAAAGTTGAAATTAAGTGGGCCCTTCACGTGCAGTTTTTCGTGACTTCCAAAGTGACACTCCATCGCTCCACTCCAAATTCGAACGTGAAGTGTCAACATGCGCCTGGCGCTTCTCGTATCTGACGCGGCGCGAGACGTTCCAACCTTCTTAAACTTCTAGCGCGATTCGAACAGAGGAGTCATCCAAAACTGAAAGTGATGGGACAATTCCCGCGCCGCTCCGACTGTAGAGAAGAACAGTCGAATTGAATTGTATCGAGTAGTCTTAATGTGGTTTCGGCGCAAGTACCATTTTTGGACCAATACTCTGTGTCTTTCTTCAGGAATCTTCATTTTCTAATTTTATACATGCAATTTTTCTCTTTGAATGTAAAGAACACATCGCGAATAAAGGCCCACTAGCTATCGAGAAGCTTCGAGGAATGAAGTTGGCGTACTATATTTGAATGTGCGTGTAGTTTGGCATGCAACTTCGCTCTGAGAGTGACGCGAAGGGAGTGCGCGTCGGGAATCGAAAAATAACTGCACGTGAAGCTGCCCCTTTTTAAATTATCTGAACAAAAATATCTGAATTTCTGACAATCTAGATGTTGAGTCGTGAAGAATGCAGTACTGAATGAACACCCTGTATATACAAGAATGTCTTTTATTTGTAATTTTTTTGTTGAATAACTTTTTAATTAATGATAAATTGAATCATTATACTGCATATATTTTTTGAATTACTCGTATCTATGTACTTAGTATCGATCTCTCTAGTATACTCATTGATCTAAATAAAATTGGATTAAAGGCCAATTCTCACTTTCGTGCAAGCCAGGTGCTCGGCACAGGCAAGGCACCGGATCGGCAAAATATCTTTTTCATTGATCATATGGTTTTTGTGTGGTTAAATTCACATTATGCCGGCAACGTCTCGGCAAGCGACGGCCTTTGCCCGCGGGGTTCTTCTCAAACAATATTTGCCGAGCATGTTCCGTGCAGGTTCAGACAAGTGTGAATACGTTACCGGCTTGGTAGTATTTGCGTTCCTAGGATTTTAGGAGTGTAGTGGTGACAAGAGTGAATATGTCGTCTCGTCAGAAGAAGGACAGTTTTTCATTGGAACAAGATGAAATCCTTATCGAATATGTTAGAGAAAATGAAGCTCTTTATGATTTCTCTAATAAAAGATATGCTGACAGTATGTATAAAAACACATTATGGAACACAATTGGCAAAAAATTACAAAAAGGTAAGTGTATTTATTAAATATATATTATTTTATGAATACACATTAAACGAAATATTATTTTTTCTTAAAAGTATAATAAGTAGGTAGATTATATTTTTTCATATTGCCAAGGCACAGATCCGGCCTCTGAATTAAAAAACCTGGTAAATATTTCTCTGGTATTAAACGCTGCTTGTTGTGCATTACCACCCTGTCCCGGTAGATTTCTCAGTATACATTCATTGTTGCCCACAGATCTGCCCTCTTCTTGTATGTTTACGTTGTTGCTACGCAGATAATTATGTAGTATGCATGTTGTTAGAATAATTGTTTCGACATAACCAGGTTTTGAATTAATTTTTCTAAAGTATAAACGAAAGCGTTGAGCTAAAATGCCAAATGCATTTTCGACTACACGTCTTGCACGACAATGGCGGTAATTAAATACGCGTTTCTCAACATCATTCAGTGTTTGGTCCTGAGAAAAAGGCCTCAAAAGATAGGTTTTGAGTGGAAAGGCTGAATCTCCCAACATTACATAGGGTGCTAGAATATCTGTTTCTGGTAAGTTTTTATTGGGAGGTACTTGCAAGGTGCTGTTTGCTAACTGCTCCCCCAGTCTGGAATTTGCCAAAATGCCTCCATCGCCTTTTTTCCCGTAGGATCCTATATCTACAGCTATAAATTTATAATTTGCATCGACCAGTGTAAGCAGAACAACCGAAAATGTTTTTTTGTAATTGAAATAATTGGAACCACTATTACCAGGTGCTACAATTTTATGTGCTTGCCGTCTAAAGCTCCTAAACAATTAGGAAAATTCCACGCAGTCCAAAATCTTTGAGAAATATGTTCCCAGTCGTTTCTTTGAGACGTGGGGATGTAAACTCTTAACATCTTGTTAATTATTGCATTGCATACTTCTTGGACTATGGCGTGTACAGTAGAATGTCCTAAGCGGTAACTGAAAGCTATGGTTTGATAAGAATCTCCAGTGGCTAGAAATCTGTAAAAAAAAACAAAATAAATAGTAAACTAACTCGGTTTTGGTCTTAAAAAATAAGTATGAAAAATTTTCAACACTATTAACAAAATATAATTTTAGGTGGACAACAATGCAAGCATCGCTGGGAATCTATTCGTGGCCAATATAGGAAGGTCATTAAGTCCAAGAAGACCACAACAGGACAATCAGCTGATATAAGGTCAAAATGGAAATATGAGAATCAATTGGAATTTCTCAGGCCGCACATGAAAGATAAGCAACGATTGACCTCTATTGTAAATGAAACTTCAAGTGTTAGTACGGATACCGAGGATGAATATTTAAGCCAAAATCAGGATATGTCAAACACCGAAAATCTTAATATGCCTGAAGTTACCACTGTTGACATACCACAATTGCCGTCGAAAAAAAGAAAACCGGTACAAAAGAACGCTAATAATTCCAATGCAACTAATCAGACAGCAAGTGGCACTCTTATGAAGTACTTACTGGAGAACGAAAAAAAAAACAAGTGCTGAAAGAGATGATTTGGATCACTTTTTTGACGGCATTAAAGCTACCGTAAAGAAATTTTCACCCGCAGACAAACATCTTGCAAAAAAAGAAATATTCAAGATTGTTTCAGATATTGAAGGCAGATATATCGGCCAACAGATTTCTTCGCATATTCCCACACATTCAACTTATTTCCATAGCAATGTACAACCTAATATACAAACCCAAATAAATTCGCAATTTCAACAATTTCAATATCAGCCACTACCATCTCCAACACAGTCACCTGCTTCAGTAATACCAATGGCATCTCGTCCACCATCAAGTGTCTCGGTACCTCAATCATCATCCGCCTCGTCATATTACGAGAATTTTTCTCCCACAGACAATAATAAGTATGAGTAGTTATATTATGTTATGTTAAGTATATTCTGTATTTTATTATATAATATGTTGTAGGTTTAACCAGAGTTGCAATTTTTACGTTCTACATTTTATATGGTAAAATTTGGGTTCTGATGTATTTATAAAAATTCTGTTAATGGAGAATAAAAAAATTTCTAAAATGAAGAATATTTTACAATATACTTACCTTAGGCAGACCGCCAGTTTTTGAACAGGTGAGATGGATTCACGAAAGGTTGTGTTCTGTTTTTGAAGAGGTTCCTTAATTTTTTCCAATAAATTGTCAAACTCATCATTTGATAATATTGAAAAAATGTTGTCTGGTCATCTAACAGTTCTGGGTGCAACGTTGCAAATTCTCCTTCTTCATTTCGTTTTTTTAGCATATTATGTACCCAATACCCAATAACGTCTTTTTCTCTTTCTAGAATTGTTCATTTCAAGCTCTTCTTCATCTAACAACAGAGCAATTTTTATTAACGTAGAAGTCGGAAACATTTCACTTTTCACAAAGCTGAAAACTACTTAACCCACGGCAAGCCTATTGCAGTGTGAATTGCCTCAAGAAATCTTGCTCGCGCCGAGCATGTGCCTTGCCGTTGCCGATTCGGTTCCTGGCACGTCTAATGAGAATCAACCTTAATTAATCCTCTGTCAATAATGAATTTGATGCAATTGAAGAATTCTTTACCCATGGCGAAGTTACCTATAATGCACTAGCTATTTCAAATTCTTGCACCACTTGCCCCCAACATTATGTGGCACGTTCCAGGAAAAGATAAGACCATTTTTTGCGGCTTTTTTTATTTATCTTATATGTTTACCTTCATAAATCATAATAACACCATCTTCACAGTTCTTCTAGGATCACAACCAATACGTCCCGCTTGAACTGATCCATTTCTATTGGATAACTATTTAAATTTTGCAAAGGACGAGTGGGAATAATCTTTTTGCTGAACACGTCTATTATCGTTGACAGTTATGACAGCCAAATAGGTGTCGTGTGCTCAGCGATGTTTTGGCAACGATATATCGTTAAATAACGATTCTGTGATTTTATCGTTATTTAACGGCTTATCGCTTGGTTACGACTGTTAACGATATCGTTGAAAGATAGTGAATAGACCTGACTAGGACTGTGATTATGACTATGATAATGATATGTTGCATAAAGGATCACGCACACATCTTATGGAAAAAGTCTTTCGGTAAAAATGGATGGATTTTTATTCTGTTGTAGCATCAAAACTATTCATTTTTGGGGTTTGTCACCCAAATAATTTCTATTCAAAATAACTTGAACTAATTAATTAAAAATTCAGAAAAATCCACCGACATTTTTTCGTTTTGTGCCCTTTGGGGGGAGGGGGGATAATCATAAAAAACTGCTATTTCCCTTATTCAGGCGTATTTAAATATTCGACGATGCATTTAAAGGCACTAGAGATTTTTTAGCAACAATGAAATAAGTGAAAATATTGTTACCGGATTCAAAGATAAATAGTCTAATCTGCGTAAGAGGTGATTTCAACGCCCCCTAGCAGCAAAACTTAATTTTTTGGGTTGGCGCAATAGTAACATTGGTTGAGAGAGAAAATTGAAAAAAATTCACCAGGACCCAAATTCCACAAGGAGTTTGCAGGGTCCTTTTCTCACCATTGAACTGAGCAAAATGTTTTACATACGGAAGTATTTCCTTTTTTTGAAAATTTTGCGGCGTTGTAAAGTAACTGTCATGATTAAATCCTCGAGAAGAGTAATTATTAAAATTGTTATTTCCGTTAACCTTACTTATCCTAATTGAATAGGAGCTTTCCTTGTGTGAACACCATGTATTTTAATTTGCATTTTGTTTTGAGAAATTAAATTCCATTTTGATCAATCATCAATAATAATTAACTTAATCAACTCATAGTCTTGAAGGCGAATTCTTTGTAGATTTTTTTAGTGTTATAGAATAATTATTCACGGTTTTGGTAACGCTCAGTTGAACAACAGTTGACTATCGATCAGAAGTAATATGTTTTCATTTATCTGAATTCACTAAAAAATAATAAATTTCGTGATTTGGATATTAATTACATGTACATATAATATTATTTCAAACACTCTGGATTCATAGCTTCATTGTATTTTGGTCGATCAACAAACCCTTCTCATCGATCCTCAATGATAAACTCAATCAACTTGTAACCTCGTAGGCGAATTCACTCACTAAACAATTGAGTATATTGTTGACAACCCTGTAGAAAAACAGTGGCGTTTTTTTATCCGGTATCATGGAAAACTATTTCTCGAGAATTTCAGGACTGCTCAGTCGCACCCAATATTGAACATAAATGAGATACTGATATTTTTTTATTCGGCTGAATTTCTCCAAAAATCACAAAATTCATGATTTGGCGCCCTCTAGCGCCGAATCTAGTCATACGATCGAGTTGGGCCAATGGAGACTTTTAGTCAGAATGGCTCCAACTACACCATATCAAAAATCCATCCAATTTCACCGAAAGACTTTTTCCCATAAGATGTGTGCGTGGTCCTTGTGCCCTTACACTTTTTTGGAAAGAAATGTACACAAAAACTTTCCATATTCTTTCAGATGTGTCATATGAGACTATCGTTAGCCTCCTGTTAGCTAATAACAATACATTGCATATGTAACATATCGATTCAGTTTTGTTAAATGATTCATTGTTTCCGAATTCAACGTTTGAAGAAACTGCAACAATATGTGGTATCTGTACTATTTTGTTGACTGGTTTTTCCATAATGTTATTTTGTCTCAGGTTTGTCCTTCCGGTCATACGGTACCCAGATAAGTTGTAAGGCCATTACAAATTTGAGATGCTTAAGCTGTACAAGTTTTATGAACCCAATGGGGTCCTCTGTTATACCTACCACATTTCAACATCAGCCACTACCATCTCCAACACAGTCACCTGCTTCAGTAATACCAATGGCATCTCGTCCACCATCAAGTGTCTCGGTACCTCAATCATCATCCGCCTCGTCATATTACGAGAATTTTTCTCCCACAGACAATAATAAGTATGAGTAGTTATATTATGTTATGTTAAGTATATTCTGTATTTTATTATATAATATGTTGTAGGTTTAACCAGAGTTGCAATTTTTACGTTCTACATTTTATATGGTAAAATTTGGGTTCTGATGTATTTATAAAAATTCTGTTAATGGAGAATAAAAAAATTTCTAAAATGAAGAATATTTTACAATATACTTACCTTAGGCAGACCGCCAGTTTTTGAACAGGTGAGATGGATTCACGAAAGGTTGTGTTCTGTTTTTGAAGAGGTTCCTTAATTTTTTCCAATAAATTGTCAAACTCATCATTTGATAATATTGAAAAAATGTTGTCTGGTCATCTAACAGTTCTGGGTGCAACGTTGCAAATTCTCCTTCTTCATTTCGTTTTTTTAGCATATTATGTACCCAATACCCAATAACGTCTTTTTCTCTTTCTAGAATTGTTCATTTCAAGCTCTTCTTCATCTAACAACAGAGCAATTTTTATTAACGTAGAAGTCGGAAACATTTCACTTTTCACAAAGCTGAAAACTACTTAACCCACGGCAAGCCTATTGCAGTGTGAATTGCCTCAAGAAATCTTGCTCGCGCCGAGCATGTGCCTTGCCGTTGCCGATTCGGTTCCTGGCACGTCTAATGAGAATCAACCTTAATTAATCCTCTGTCAATAATGAATTTGATGCAATTGAAGAATTGGATTGGATTGAATCATTATACTGCATATATTTTTTGAATTACTCGTATCTATGTACTTAGTATCGATCTCTCTAGTATACTCATTGATCTAAATAAAATTGGATTAAAGGCCAATTCTCACTTTCGTGCAAGCCAGGTGCTCGGCACAGGCAAGGCACCGGATCGGCAAAATATCTTTTTCATTGATCATATGGTTTTTGTGTGGTTAAATTCACATTATGCCGGCAACGTCTCGGCAAGCGACGGCCTTTGCCCGCGGGGTTCTTCTCAAACAATATTTGCCGAGCATGTTCCGTGCAGGTTCAGACAAGTGTGAATACGTTACCGGCTTGGTAGTATTTGCGTTCCTAGGATTTTAGGAGTGTAGTGGTGACAAGAGTGAATATGTCGTCTCGTCAGAAGAAGGACAGTTTTTCATTGGAACAAGATGAAATCCTTATCGAATATGTTAGAGAAAATGAAGCTCTTTATGATTTCTCTAATAAAAGATATGCTGACAGTATGTATAAAAACACATTATGGAACACAATTGGCAAAAAATTACAAAAAGGTAAGTGTATTTATTAAATATATATTATTTTATGAATACACATTAAACGAAATATTATTTTTTCTTAAAAGTATAATAAGTAGGTAGATTATATTTTTTCATATTGCCAAGGCACAGATCCGGCCTCTGAATTAAAAAACCTGGTAAATATTTCTCTGGTATTAAACGCTGCTTGTTGTGCATTACCACCCTGTCCCGGTAGATTTCTCAGTATACATTCATTGTTGCCCACAGATCTGCCCTCTTCTTGTATGTTTACGTTGTTGCTACGCAGATAATTATGTAGTATGCATGTTGTTAGAATAATTGTTTCGACATAACCAGGTTTTGAATTAATTTTTCTAAAGTATAAACGAAAGCGTTGAGCTAAAATGCCAAATGCATTTTCGACTACACGTCTTGCACGACAATGGCGGTAATTAAATACGCGTTTCTCAACATCATTCAGTGTTTGGTCCTGAGAAAAAGGCCTCAAAAGATAGGTTTTGAGTGGAAAGGCTGAATCTCCCAACATTACATAGGGTGCTAGAATATCTGTTTCTGGTAAGTTTTTATTGGGAGGTACTTGCAAGGTGCTGTTTGCTAACTGCTCCCCCAGTCTGGAATTTGCCAAAATGCCTCCATCGCCTTTTTTCCCGTAGGATCCTATATCTACAGCTATAAATTTATAATTTGCATCGACCAGTGTAAGCAGAACAACCGAAAATGTTTTTTTGTAATTGAAATAATTGGAACCACTATTACCAGGTGCTACAATTTTATGTGCTTGCCGTCTAAAGCTCCTAAACAATTAGGAAAATTCCACGCAGTCCAAAATCTTTGAGAAATATGTTCCCAGTCGTTTCTTTGAGACGTGGGGATGTAAACTCTTAACATCTTGTTAATTATTGCATTGCATACTTCTTGGACTATGGCGTGTACAGTAGAATGTCCTAAGCGGTAACTGAAAGCTATGGTTTGATAAGAATCTCCAGTGGCTAGAAATCTGTAAAAAAAAACAAAATAAATAGTAAACTAACTCGGTTTTGGTCTTAAAAAATAAGTATGAAAAATTTTCAACACTATTAACAAAATATAATTTTAGGTGGACAACAATGCAAGCATCGCTGGGAATCTATTCGTGGCCAATATAGGAAGGTCATTAAGTCCAAGAAGACCACAACAGGACAATCAGCTGATATAAGGTCAAAATGGAAATATGAGAATCAATTGGAATTTCTCAGGCCGCACATGAAAGATAAGCAACGATTGACCTCTATTGTAAATGAAACTTCAAGTGTTAGTACGGATACCGAGGATGAATATTTAAGCCAAAATCAGGATATGTCAAACACCGAAAATCTTAATATGCCTGAAGTTACCACTGTTGACATACCACAATTGCCGTCGAAAAAAAGAAAACCGGTACAAAAGAACGCTAATAATTCCAATGCAACTAATCAGACAGCAAGTGGCACTCTTATGAAGTACTTACTGGAGAACGAAAAAAAAAACAAGTGCTGAAAGAGATGATTTGGATCACTTTTTTGACGGCATTAAAGCTACCGTAAAGAAATTTTCACCCGCAGACAAACATCTTGCAAAAAAAGAAATATTCAAGATTGTTTCAGATATTGAAGGCAGATATATCGGCCAACAGATTTCTTCGCATATTCCCACACATTCAACTTATTTCCATAGCAATGTACAACCTAATATACAAACCCAAATAAATTCGCAATTTCAACAATTTCAATATCAGCCACTACCATCTCCAACACAGTCACCTGCTTCAGTAATACCAATGGCATCTCGTCCACCATCAAGTGTCTCGGTACCTCAATCATCATCCGCCTCGTCATATTACGAGAATTTTTCTCCCACAGACAATAATAAGTATGAGTAGTTATATTATGTTATGTTAAGTATATTCTGTATTTTATTATATAATATGTTGTAGGTTTAACCAGAGTTGCAATTTTTACGTTCTACATTTTATATGGTAAAATTTGGGTTCTGATGTATTTATAAAAATTCTGTTAATGGAGAATAAAAAAATTTCTAAAATGAAGAATATTTTACAATATACTTACCTTAGGCAGACCGCCAGTTTTTGAACAGGTGAGATGGATTCACGAAAGGTTGTGTTCTGTTTTTGAAGAGGTTCCTTAATTTTTTCCAATAAATTGTCAAACTCATCATTTGATAATATTGAAAAAATGTTGTCTGGTCATCTAACAGTTCTGGGTGCAACGTTGCAAATTCTCCTTCTTCATTTCGTTTTTTTAGCATATTATGTACCCAATACCCAATAACGTCTTTTTCTCTTTCTAGAATTGTTCATTTCAAGCTCTTCTTCATCTAACAACAGAGCAATTTTTATTAACGTAGAAGTCGGAAACATTTCACTTTTCACAAAGCTGAAAACTACTTAACCCACGGCAAGCCTATTGCAGTGTGAATTGCCTCAAGAAATCTTGCTCGCGCCGAGCATGTGCCTTGCCGTTGCCGATTCGGTTCCTGGCACGTCTAATGAGAATCAACCTTAATTAATCCTCTGTCAATAATGAATTTGATGCAATTGAAGAATTCTTTACCCATGGCGAAGTTACCTATAATGCACTAGCTATTTCAAATTCTTGCACCACTTGCCCCCAACATTATGTGGCACGTTCCAGGAAAAGATAAGACCATTTTTTGCGGCTTTTTTTATTTATCTTATATGTTTACCTTCATAAATCATAATAACACCATCTTCACAGTTCTTCTAGGATCACAACCAATACGTCCCGCTTGAACTGATCCATTTCTATTGGATAACTATTTAAATTTTGCAAAGGACGAGTGGGAATAATCTTTTTGCTGAACACGTCTATTATCGTTGACAGTTATGACAGCCAAATAGGTGTCGTGTGCTCAGCGATGTTTTGGCAACGATATATCGTTAAATAACGATTCTGTGATTTTATCGTTATTTAACGGCTTATCGCTTGGTTACGACTGTTAACGATATCGTTGAAAGATAGTGAATAGACCTGACTAGGACTGTGATTATGACTATGATAATGATATGTTGCATAAAGGATCACGCACACATCTTATGGAAAAAGTCTTTCGGTAAAAATGGATGGATTTTTATTCTGTTGTAGCATCAAAACTATTCATTTTTGGGGTTTGTCACCCAAATAATTTCTATTCAAAATAACTTGAACTAATTAATTAAAAATTCAGAAAAATCCACCGACATTTTTTCGTTTTGTGCCCTTTGGGGGGAGGGGGGATAATCATAAAAAACTGCTATTTCCCTTATTCAGGCGTATTTAAATATTCGACGATGCATTTAAAGGCACTAGAGATTTTTTAGCAACAATGAAATAAGTGAAAATATTGTTACCGGATTCAAAGATAAATAGTCTAATCTGCGTAAGAGGTGATTTCAACGCCCCCTAGCAGCAAAACTTAATTTTTTGGGTTGGCGCAATAGTAACATTGGTTGAGAGAGAAAATTGAAAAAAATTCACCAGGACCCAAATTCCACAAGGAGTTTGCAGGGTCCTTTTCTCACCATTGAACTGAGCAAAATGTTTTACATACGGAAGTATTTCCTTTTTTTGAAAATTTTGCGGCGTTGTAAAGTAACTGTCATGATTAAATCCTCGAGAAGAGTAATTATTAAAATTGTTATTTCCGTTAACCTTACTTATCCTAATTGAATAGGAGCTTTCCTTGTGTGAACACCATGTATTTTAATTTGCATTTTGTTTTGAGAAATTAAATTCCATTTTGATCAATCATCAATAATAATTAACTTAATCAACTCATAGTCTTGAAGGCGAATTCTTTGTAGATTTTTTTAGTGTTATAGAATAATTATTCACGGTTTTGGTAACGCTCAGTTGAACAACAGTTGACTATCGATCAGAAGTAATATGTTTTCATTTATCTGAATTCACTAAAAAATAATAAATTTCGTGATTTGGATATTAATTACATGTACATATAATATGGACCCTTCCTTATTTCAAACACTCTGGATTCATAGCTTCATTGTATTTTGGTCGATCAACAAACCCTTCTCATCGATCCTCAATGATAAACTCAATCAACTTGTAACCTCGTAGGCGAATTCACTCACTAAACAATTGAGTATATTGTTGACAACCCTGTAGAAAAACAGTGGCGTTTTTTTATCCGGTATCATGGAAAACTATTTCTCGAGAATTTCAGGACTGCTCAGTCGCACCCAATATTGAACATAAATGAGATACTGATATTTTTTTATTCGGCTGAATTTCTCCAAAAATCACAAAATTCATGATTTGGCGCCCTCTAGCGCCGAATCTAGTCATACGATCGAGTTGGGCCAATGGAGACTTTTAGTCAGAATGGCTCCAACTACACCATATCAAAAATCCATCCAATTTCACCGAAAGACTTTTTCCCATAAGATGTGTGCGTGGTCCTTGTGCCCTTACACTTTTTTGGAAAGAAATGTACACAAAAACTTTCCATATTCTTTCAGATGTGTCATATGAGACTATCGTTAGCCTCCTGTTAGCTAATAACAATACATTGCATATGTAACATATCGATTCAGTTTTGTTAAATGATTCATTGTTTCCGAATTCAACGTTTGAAGAAACTGCAACAATATGTGGTATCTGTACTATTTTGTTGACTGGTTTTTCCATAATGTTATTTTGCCTCAGGTTTGTCCTTCCGGTCATACGGTACCCAGATAAGTTGTAAGGCCATTACAAATTTGAGATGCTTAAGCTGTACAAGTTTTATGAACCCAATGGGGTCCTCTGTTATACCTACCACATTTCAACACTAATTTTAGTACAGCTATTGCTCATCATATACAGGGTGAGTCATAATAAGACCAACACACTCCGTTTACAGATTTTCCGTTTTCATCAATGTATGTCCTCAAATGCATTCTCTCTGAGGTACAGTGTGTTCTTCTCTCGAATATTCTGGGCCTTCTGGAAAATATGAGAGAGGTCGCTTGCTGTCCGATGGCTCGCTTCCAGATGATTAGACATTCCGCATACGTGAGTGGTGACATCATCGCCGTATACAGAACGTCGGTGAGGGAACAGGTCCGGCTCCATTCCGTTACAATACATACGTTCAGAACTTCATTTTCTCATTTGTTCCTATGAAAAAAATGTATTACTTTTTCTAGAAGGTAATCCGCATCAAGAAATATTTTTATGTTTCAAGGTTTCATGGACCAGTATAATGAATCGGTTAGAGGTGCAGCAATGGATATGGTTTTCTTCCGTGACGCTATGATTCATCTTATGATAATTTCAAGAATAATCAGAACAGCAAGGGGAAATGCCCTTCTTGTCGGAGTTGGTGGCTCAGGAAAGCAAAGTTTGACGAAACTCGCTTCGTTCATAGCGAATTATAAAAGCTTTCAAATACAACTTACCAGGTAATACATTTCAAGAACTCGTTAACATTATAGAAGAATCCAAAAAGTAGTAGTCGAGCATTAAATAAAATAAAATAATAATTGGATAACACAAAATATTATTACCAAAATAAAAATACGGGTTGATTGTTATTGAAGATGGAAAACAGATACCCACAATATCCGATTATAGAAAAGAACTAATGAGAAATAAACTAAATACCTATTGGAAAAAGTACTTCAAAATCCTTTTGAATCTCTTACAATATCTCAATATAAAAGTGTATCACCAATTGGAGTTCTGAAGGATTCCTTTTTGATACCGATTCTTTATTCAATTTATGTCCATAGCATTATGAATATGAAGTTAATTGGTAAGCATTTTTTCGCAGATGACACTGTACTATATTTTATTTCTCAAAATGATCGAACTTCAAAAACTGATTTGAAAAAATATGTCAAAATAATTGAAATGCGGTTGAATGAAATTGATTTGAATATTAATTCAGATAAAATCTGTCTAATAGATATTAAATCAAAAGAATATGAAAAGTATCAAATTTAAGTCAAAGTCGAAATATACTTTATCGTCAGAAGTTATTTGATTTATAGTCAGAGAAACAAAAACTTGATTAGAACAACCTTTTGGTTTTCAGAAATCATTATTTAGAAAGCGTTGAGTTTATTTTCGTCAATTACAACAACTATGGTTGGTATCTGTATAAAAAAATCATTGAAAATGAAATTCCAATAATAGATTAACTGATACAAAAAAAAGTGGAAATATCAATCGATTACACTTTTGAATAATTTTGCTAAATTTTTAAGAAAAGTGTTGAAAATCCAATTTCTTCACTGCTAACAATAGCAAGTGAAACAAGTTATATTGTCTGGTGTGATGACTATGAAATTCAGAGTTTCTCATCGAAATTAAATTCGATTTTGATTTTGATTTACAATATTCAAAGTAATTTTTAGGGTATTTATTGTATACAATTCATCTGAGGAAAATTTATCTGTGATTGCAAATAGTTTATTAGGTGGTATGTCAAAAGGAAGGTTTGTCGAGGGGCGAACCGTGCTCATCCCCAAAAACGGAGATTTGTCTGATCCAAAGAATAACAGGCCGGTGCATCTTATACACGCGCATTCTCTCCGCAGTTGATCCGGTGTATGAACAGATATATGAACAAAGAGGGTCAAAGAAAGGGGTTGCCGGCTGCAAGGAGAACCTGCTCATCGATAGATGTATCACGCAGTATAAGCAGTATAAGCGTAAACTTTCGATGGCCTGGATCGATTACCGCAAGGCATTTGATACAACATCGCATGAGTTGATCATGCATTTGCTCAGATGCCTTGAGGTACTCGATCAAATAGTGGGATGTATTGCACAACTGATGCCGCTCTGGAGGACTCGCTTCACCATAAGATCTGGTGGAGACAGTCCAAACAAAGCAGGTCATCATTAGAAGAGGCGTGTTTCAGGGAGACTCCCTCAGCCCTCTTCTCTTCTGCATCTCACTATTGCCATTGTCCGTTGCACTCAGGAACACCCGTGGGTACAGCTGCGGCACCCCCAGCAACCGGAGGCATAAAGTCACTCATCTGTTTTACATGGATTACCCAAAATTATATGCCTCTGGTGAAAGGTACCTACATCAGTCCCGTAGGGTGGTGGAAGAATATACGCATGCTATTGGAATGGAATTTGGGATCGACAAATGTGCCATCTCAAAAGAAGACGATGCGAGGAATACGGAGAGGATGTCCAGCTCGTAGACGGAAGCATCCTACATCATCTGGATGTCGGAGAGACTTACCTAGGGGTGGCGCAACGCCGCTCCCAAGAGGTAATCACATTTAAAATAAACTCTCTCCGCAGCAAGTATCAGCATAAACTCCGACAGATCTGGTCATCAGAACTGTCGGGGGAGAACAAAGTTGCTGCAACTAATATGCTTGCCGTTCCGATCCTTCTTTACTCTTTCGGAGTGATGAAGTGGACTAAGAAAGAGCTGCGACAACTCGACGTTAAAAAATTATGCACCTCAATAGAAGCTTGCATCCTAAATCGTCCGTTCCACGGTTATACTTTCCCAGACAACGGGGAGGCCATGGACTTTTGAGTTTGGAGTATCTGCATAACAGAATGGTTCTGGATGGGGTCTGTAAAGTCATCAGGAGTTCAGATCCCCTTCTCTGCATGGTCCGCGACCATGAAAAAGCAGGGATTTGAGCATTTCTTTTTAAGGCAGCAACCCTTGCGGCCGATGAACTCGGTCTCGTATTCGACAACTGAACGGGCTAACCCAAACTCTGTCACCGAGTTGGGACCCATTCAGCAAAAAGCTTACATCAAAGCTGCGGAGACAGAGGTCCTGCTACAGCTACATATGGATAAGCCAATGCATGGCGTCTTCTTTCACAACATCGAAGACCTTGGCTTATCAAAAAGCTCTTTGCCTTCCTCAGGTCGAGTGAGCTAAAGTCGGAGATCGAGGGATTCATAATGGCCTGCCAGGATGGTGTCTTCAACACCCTTGTCTACCGTAGTCGCGTGATGGGTATAGACGTCCCTGACACCCGATGCAGGTCATGTCGTGGGGCACCTGAGACCGTAATGCATTTGCTATCAGCATGCCCATCTTATGCGGTCTCAGCCTATATCCACAGGCATAACGCGGCGCTACGAGTGTTGTACTACCATCTACGACACTCATACGGTATAGACGAGACACCGGTGTTGCCTTATGTTCCGGGTGATATTGAGTCCGTGGTGGAGAATGAGAGGTGCCGAATCTATTGGAACTACTCATTCCCCACCCTCAGGCAAATACAAGCCAATAAGCCTGATGTTGTCCTCCTCGACCACCAAAGTAGAACGATATTCGTCATGGAGTTTTCCGCTCCAGGCGAAATGAATATCATTCAAAAAGAAAAGAAAAAACGGAATAAATATCGAGATCTTCTCTTTGAACTCCGCAGGTTGTATCCGGACCATTCTGTCAAAATGGTGGTTCTGATTATAGGAGTCCTTGGTGGAATGATGGACACACTGCTCTCTAACTTGAAGATAATACCGGCTTGCCGTAATATGGCAGAAATCTTGGCAGCACGAATGCAGAAGGCCGTTATCCTTGGTTCGCTCCGTCTACTCAGGGCACATGATTCTCGGACCCAATAGTCACTTACCCTACGGACGTAGGGAGTGGTTATTGGGGTTAACGACACCAGCGTGCCCTCCGGATGTATCGGAGCACCGGAGACAGGGCCTGACTGGTACATTCCTTACAGGAAAAATAATAATAATAATAATAATAATAATAAAGTTTATTCAAAATTCAATAAAAAAGCATTACATCAATTTATATAAAAAGGTGAATAAACGGTTCAATTATACCCGCGAAGTTAAAAACTTGTAGCGAGAAATTTTAGGTAAAAATTACATGTAGGTATGTGTTTTGTAAACTTTTAAAATTCAACAAATTGATAATGAAAATAAACTACCTGAGTTAATTGAAGTGAAAGAAATCATGAAATAAATTACGATGAGACTGTTGAATCCATTTTTTCAATTGTTTTTTTAATGAGAATAATGACGTGATCCCTTTTAAATGATTTGGAATTAAATCATATTGAAATGGCAATAAATATTTGAAATTTTTCATTTTATGTTTGTAGATATAAATCATTATGTTGTATCCAAATAATTGTCTGATATCCATTTTCCTTGATTCATTGTACAGTTTTTCACTTGGATAAAAATAACTTTTTCTATATATGATTATCAAAAACCATTTCTGAAGAACATCAATATTTCTGTGGTGGGATTTCAGCCAAAATCCCATAATTCAATTGAGAGTGTATTGATGAAAAATAAAGAATGTCAAGAGTTTTTACGCCCATGAATGTTTTGAGATACTTGAATTTTAATAATAATAATAATAATCTTTATTGACCCCAAGAAACATAAATGTTTATAATAGGGACCTAAATCTATAACTAATACAATAAACAACAAAATTTCAAGTTGAAAATGTTTGCATCAGTTTTTTTTTCAAGTATCATTGTAATAAGTACTTCTTTAAATGAAATTTGAAACGATCTTTTTGTACGATATTTTTTAATTTATTGGGCATATTATTGAATATCAAAATTCCATTATATAAAATTGATTTTTTCCCAATGTTTGTCTTTATTCTATTGATAATAAACTTCGCAATTTCCTCAAAAGGAATTCTATTTGTTTGTCCCATTCAAGAAGCCTGTCAAGCATAATCCCTAAGTATTTTTGGAACAAGATCTCCAAATGTTTATCAAATACGTAATACGACTCAGTGTGTGAGACTGTAGAATCATATTATTTTTTTTTATCAAGTTTAGGACATCTTCTCAAAGCACACACATTTTTTAATCAAGACCTCAATATGTTTGTCCCATTTCAATTTTTCTTCGATCCAATTGCCATTATACTTCATTTGTTCAGTTCTTTTCCATAATTCATTTTTGATATTGATGTTTTAAGGAAAAATTCTGTTTGTTTTTTTGCAGGAAAATTATAAACTCAGTTTTGTTAGTATTTGTCGATAAAAGGTTACAATAAAGCCGTTTTTCAAATTTTTTCAAGTCTTTATTAATATTGTTTTCTAGAATGAGAGAGTTTTTGTTTTCATATGAAAGTACTGTATCAAAGTCAGAGTCAAAGTCAAAATATGCTTTATTGTCGGAAGTTAATGATGAACTTATTGACAAAGCTTCATTGTAGGTATTAAAGATAATGTTGAAAAATTTATGAAAACTGAATTAATACTTAAACAAATAATTAAAAATATTCATCGAGTAATTTTGTTAAGGGTTCAGCCAGAATATTTTTATCGTCTGCGTATATGGTGTAACTCTGCTGATCTAATTTTAGAGATATTCTGAATATACAGTACGATGCAAATGTATGGAATACATTCATTATTTCGGAATATAAACATATTTTGGAAAATTCCTCGAACACGTCGATTTTCTTTTCCGATTGGCCAATTTTTGAACACCACCCTAAATATATAGGGTCATTCGCATTCGAGTAAAAATGACATTACTGATATTTTTAAATGTGACACCCAGTGTATTTTTCCATATTTGGTTAGGGATCGTCATTACAAATCCAGTGATGGGATTATGTCAAACGGCTGCGGAGATATAAGCAAAAAACTTCTCCATATGCACAATGAGTGCGACAGAGACTTTTGACCTTCCGAATCGTGCGGAGTCTCAGTCATACTCGTTGGACATACGAGGAAGTTTTTTGCCCATATCTCCGCAGCCGTTTGACATAATCCCATCAAACCTGGTATGACTGGATTTGTAATGACGACCCCTAACCAAATATGGAAAAATACACTGGGTGTCCTATTTAAAAATATCACTGAAGTCATTTTTACTCGATTGCGGATAACCCTATATATTTAGGGTAGGGTTCAAAAATTGGTCAATCGGAAAAGAAAATCGACGTGTTCGAGGAATTTTCCAAAATATGTTCATATTCAGAAATAATGAATTTAATGCATCGTACTGCATCGTACTGTATAATAGATACAAGATGGGTCCCAAAACAGATCCTTGTGCAACGCTCGTATTCATTGGTAGTCTAATAGGCTCAGAGTTGTTACATTTGTTACTGATTGTTCTATTTTCAAGATAGGATTCCAAAAGATTTTACACTGTACCCCTGGATCCCATTGTTTCCAAAAGTATTTTGTGATTAACTGTATCAAATGCTTTCTAATGTCTATGAAAGCAGCTACCACATAGCTGTACATTTTGAATTGCTTGTATTACTTGTAGTGCTGCCACTTGTTCGCCACTATTTTCTTGGAAACAAAACTAATTACTATCAAAGCCATATTTTCTGTTCATATATTCAAAAAAAAATTATCAGACTTTTTGGAAAAAAAAATGCTCAATGAGGCTACCTATTGGCCTATAATTTGATGGATCTTCAGCATCTCCACTTTTGTATAATTATAGCATTTCGTGCAGCATGTTTCAATTCAAGTGGAAAAATGCCCTAGGTAAAATATTCATTGAGTAATTTTGTTAAGGGTTCAGCCAGAATATTTTTTAATTCAAATAAGTCTTTGGTCAATGAACCTTCAGAATCAGGACGTGCTATTTTTGTAACAAATGCTGTCTTTATAATTAAATAGAGCATTATCACAACTGATTCGACCGAGCGGAGTCGTTTAAAACATAATAATAATTTGGAACGTTGGGCTCTAATTTTCTAGGAACCAGGAATCATACCTCACAGCATTTAAGATTTTAACTCACCTTACTTTTTCATCAGATGATCTCGACTTTCTATACTCGATGCTGGATTGAGAACTCGTTGCGAAACTCACTTTAGCACTCAAATTTACTTACTCTGTTCAACTCTAAGTAAAATATTTTTCTCTCAAATCAAAAGTATTTTTGTAAACTGGAATGTGAACTTTTGAGAATAAAAAGCCAGAATGCATAACACTTATATCTATTAACAAAACAATAAAGAATAACAACAAAAGATGTTTGGGACATTTCTCAAATTAATTGATAAAGCAACTTCTGATTTTAACTGATAATATAATTTAAACAGGAAAAAAGGTGAATGAGGCCAGGTGATTTAATAATAATTTAACAAGATTAACTGCAAAAGACTCGAAATAATTCAAATACAACAAATACTAAGAGTTGATTAGAAGAATCAACTTTTTAGAGACAAGTGGAAAAGATCGACTTTATATATGTTCAAAGAATGAAAATTAACGATAGTACCCAGATTGAATATTGTGTTGAACAGAGTTGAAATTTGACAATTACAATAACTTGAGTAAACTAATAAAAATGCGCAACCACATGTTGACCTGAACGAATGAAACGAAAGACTCACTTTCGAAATTGTGTCCAATTTCATAGTTCGATCATCTACCCTCTCTGCAAAGTGCTTTATGGGTGGCCTATCTGGGTATCATGAAAATCTGTGCCTCTCAACAAAAATAACATGCAAACTATTGGGATATTGAAAGGTTTCCTGGTACTCTGAAATGTCTCATTTGGAAATATTATTACAAGTCTCTTAAAAGTAATATGATACACTCGTTTTAAAGATGTTCCTTCGTAACCAATGTATTTCTGAGAATCTTTGTTAGGATAACGTTATTTCTACACAAGTGTTCGACGGTTTCTTGACCTGAGAGGATTAACTAGGGGTTGGGTAAATTATTATGTCCGGTCATACGATACGTTCTGTTACATTTTTAAGGTGTAGATTATTTCAATAATTTCACTTTCATCAGTTGGAATCAAAAGCATTGTGGAGTCATTATATTTTGGAAAGAAATTCGGATATGGAAGATTTAATTCTTTTGCTATATTTTTGCCAGTACTCGAAAAATTATTATCAATAATTTTTATTGATTCAATCTCTTTTTAATTTTTCAATTATGATGTACAGTTGTGTGCATAAATAAGTCGTACAGCAGTTATGGAATATTGTGAGCCAAGCTCGTCAATCTTGATTATTAAACTTCTTATCGACTTTGACAAGTAGCGTCGAAATTCAAACTATTTTTGTCAGTAACGCGCTTTTAACATTTTTTAGTGCAATTAGTGCAATGCCTCAATTAGTGTCGTACCGTGTTCGACTTATTTATGCACACAACTGTACCTCTGAGAAAATATCCCACATTTTCTTCTGGTTGCCTTCATCAGAAGATTCAAATTACTCACTAACATATTGAGCTTCTGCTCTTTTGATCATAGCGTTAACTTTATCTCTACCTTATAGTCATTAAAGAGTTATTGATCATCCATGATTTGTTTATGTCTTTTGAATTTTGTATACCATCATTGATCCAGTCGTTGTTTTCACGTGTTCTCATATATGTATATAGTTTCACTGACGCGACTGGTTTGGCAGTAATTGAAGTATTTTCTAGTGTTATTTTAAAATTCAAATGATGGCAATTAGTCAAAATATGATCGAAAATACTAGAAAAGTTGTTTTGATTTCTTGTATAACAATTTGGATCTATTGAGTTTACAATTTAGAAACCATTGCTTTCAAATAAACTCACGTAATTCAAGATGTCATTATTGTCTGACAGTAAATTTATATTGACATCTCATATTACAGAGAGTTTTTCATTTATTTCCATGATTTTATCTATGTATCGTAAAAATTCTTCTAAATTTGGATTAGGTCTATATAGAGAAATAATTTTCAATTCAGATCGAAATTGAGAAATTTCTATTGCATTATATTCAACATTTAGTTTTTTATTAATTTTCTGAAATTTTAATTCATTTCGTAAATAAATTCCTACGCCTCCTTCCTGTCTATCAACTCGGAAATGATGAATACTAAAAAAGTTAGGAATATTGAAATAATCACTTTCATTTGATTTTAACCAAGTTTCTGTAAGTATCAATATATGTGTTTCTTTGTATTTCTCCAATATTTCTCTATTTCATTCTATCTGTTAGTCGAACTTCTTATACTTATTCAAAAATAGTGTATTAAAATTATTGAGCTTTTTGAGATTGTACGGAGTTGTATTATTCATAATTTGTTCTGTTTATTATTTTTGGTTTGGAAATAGGACAATCAATACTTCTTGAATCATGATCAAGACTCAAATTGGAATTAAATTTTTCACTTTCTATTTTGTATGCAGCATAGATTCTCTCGATTATTGCATTTATCACTGGTATGATTTCCTGCACAAATTGAACATGATCAAGAATTCCGACAATTTTTATGAACATGACCATAAGCTTTGCATTTCGAGCAGATTTTTAAATCGAAATCTTCTTCAATTTTGAATTGATGCCATCCAAGAATCAAATCTCTGTTCACCAACTCACGAAAGATTACACCGATTGTTTCAATCGCCATTGGCTAAAAGCAGGCAATTATTTAGGCTATACGCGAAAGGAAAACATGATCATCGGAAGAAGTAAACAAGAACTTATCTATTCGTTCAAAGATATACAGAAATGATCATTCAACGTCCAACAACAAGGAACTGTATAGAAAAGCCAGGGAATTTTGCTAGGAAAAGCCCTTCCAATGTTGGACCAGTGAATGCAAGATTTTCATGAGGGACACCAAAACCTCCAAGATACGTCTAATCAACAACGAAAACAGCATACAAAATTTCACACAGGTTACGACTTGAACAAATTATATCTTTCAGTGTAAAAGTTATTCAGATTATTGTTATACCGATTAATGTTGAATATTCATTTTCAAATCACAAGAGGTCTGAGGACTAAAACGAAAGATTTTTTTTCGACTCTCTGTTTAACTTCCGATGATTTGTGAAACTTGACATTTAATTACTCGATAGATAGTAGTGAACTTTTTTCTGACTCTTACTTCGTTTACCGTAAAGATAGAGATCCAATACAGTGGAAAGAAGGACGGAGGAGGACTAATAATCGCAGTTAGGAATTATTTCAATGTCATAGTGAAAAATTAGTGGTCAAGTCAAGGTATCGTTGAAGACTTAAGGGTCAAGATTCAGTTAGGAAGCAGCAAAAGTATTAATTTGTTGTACCGCCACATGCAAGTGTTGTTGATATCAGAAACTACCTGACTAGGGTAAGTGAAATAGTGAATAATAATCACAGTGATTTTAATTTCATGATAATGCTCCCTATATAACTTCGACAAAAGAGATCATTTCTACCATGGTACAGATGAAGAAATTGTCGATACTTTCTCTTTTTGAATGTCAAACAATTCAATTACATTTCCAATCATAACAACAGGATATTAGACCTATGTTTCACAAATTTCGACGATGTGATTTGATTTGAAGCATTGCATTTCACAAATGGTGAAGGAGGACTCTCATAATCCCGCATTGGAAATAAATTAAAAAATTCCCGATATTAGTTTTGCAGAAAAAATATCTCATCAAAGTAAGCTCTTCAGGAAAGCTAACTATAATGTTTTTAACGAGAAAATTGGAATTATAGACTGGTCTTCTCTCTTAGATAACTTGAATGTTGACGCCATGGAGGGCCTTTTTTATAAAAAAAAATAGATTATTATGAAATATGTACAATCAAAGATGATAAATAAAAACCATTCAATCTGGTTTTCTTATAATACAAAAAAACTGATCAAAAATAAATCTAAATTGCACAAAAAATAGAAAATTTACAAAAACGAAGAAGATTACTTGAATTTTTCTATATTGCGCAAAAAGTTAAAAAAACAAATCAATACAGATTACTCTGAATACATTAATAAATTGAAATATGGAGATGAATGTGAGAAAATGTTGGTCATACATTTCTAACAAAAGTTAAATAAAGAATACCATTGAGCATGTCATTGAATGGACGAAAACTCAAAAATTCCCATGATATCTGCAATGGCTTTTCTGAGTTTTTCTCCTCTGTTTATGGAAGTGATAATCCTCCATCAAATATTGCCCTAGTATTAAACTGGGCGCACAGTACAATCTGTATCGGTTCAGTAAGTAAAGAGAAAGTACGACAAAAAGCTGTGGCTCGGATAATATTCACCGATCAAGTCACTGTATATCATTTTTAATCACTCGCTGAAAACGGGAACATTTCCTAAAGATTGGAAGTTGGCCAATATGGTTCCAATAAACAAAAGTGGAAACCAGAGTCCATTCGAAAATTATAGAGGAATATCTCTTCTATGTATATTTAGAAAACTGTTCGGGGGAATAATAACTGACAAACTTTTTTTTATGGCAAAAATTCGCCATTTTCAGCACGGGTTTTATCGTCATCGTTTTTGTATGTAACAGGGCCCTTGAAATTAGTACAAGGAACGCTGGAATATATGGAGAAAAACCTTCAGGTGGATGCTTTGTACACAGATTCCTCCAAAGCCTTTGACAAGGTCCACCATCAAGCTGGAGAATTTTGGTGTGCACGGTAGCCTCCTAAGGTGGATATCATCTTTCCTACAGAATAGGTGCCAGATCGTGAGACTTTATGATAATGTATCTGAAATTACATGGATACCTTCTGGTGTCCCGCAGGGATTACACTTGGAACCATTGATGTTCTCAATTTTCATAAACTATATTGGCTCTTGCTTTCAAAACAGTCATACTATTCATTCGAAAATTCGAACAAGTTCGAATGTTTTGCCGGAGAGTACAAATAAATGTTAAGAATAAAATCAACAAAGTCGAAGTACCCTTCTCTCCACATATTTCCACAAAGAATAAAATCGACAAAGTCGAAGTACCCTTCCCTCCACATATTTCCACAAAGTGAAAAATATGAGGCAAAAATGTGACAGAAAACAACTACTTCCCTGGCTAATGCCACGACGGATATTGAACTACATCTAACAGATATTTGTGCAACGTTCTTCAAAGAAGACTCAGTTGCAAGTGCTTATTGTAGACGAACAGAAGATTATCCCTAATTTGGCTGGGGATGACCACCTACAGACATGTTTCGAGGTTGTTGCCTCTCATCAGCGCAAGGATAGGTCCGACAACTTTGAGTTGTCTTGTCCCTGCCAAATGAATTACAACCTACTGTTTATCTAATAATTCCCTACGGATGAAGCAGCGACTTACAGTAAGTCAGTCGCTGCGCCATCCGACAGGAAAATCAATAAGCACTCCTCGAGACAGCAAAAGACTCCATGAAGAGTAAATGCGAAAATTCGAACAAGTTCGAATGTTTTGCCGGAGAGTACAAATAAATGATAAGAATAAAATCGACAAAGTCGAAGAACCCTTCTCTCCACATATTTCCACAAAGTCCGTCGTGGCATTAGCCAGGGAAGTAGTTGTTTTCTGTCAGATTTTTGCCTCATATTTTCTACTTTGTGGAAATATGTGAAGAGAAGGGTACTTCGACTTTGTCGATTTTATTCTTATCATATACTATTTATTATACGCTGATGATTTGAAGATTTATAATCCAATACGACAACAAATACAGCAAGTACTTCAACAAGACATTGATCGCCTATCTGAATTTTGCCGTTCTAATAAGCTGCACCTTAATGCTAACAAATGCTCGTCTGTAACATTTTCTCGAAAAAAACAAAAATAGTTACGTCATCAATGTTGGTTTTAGTTTGTCAAATAGATTCACAACTACAAAGAAAATTTCGATGCAATCAAAATTATCATCTATGTATCTCAGGCCTACCAACTCTGAAGAAACAGAAGAGGTCATCAGTGATCTAGACACAAGAAAATCTCCAGGGTTCGACAATATCAAATCAAAAATTGTAAAGATGTTGAAATCAGAACTTGCTCCAATAATAAGTAAATTAATAAATTTCACATTTTCATCAGGATTTATACCTGAAAAATCAAAAATAGCCAAAGTAAAACCAATTTTCAAAACAGGCAAGAGATATCTATTGGTAAATTATAGACCAATCTCAATGTTTTCAAATATTATAGAAAAAGTAATGCATAGCAGACTGTTGGGATACCTAGAAAAATCAAATTTGTTGTATAGTGGGCAATACGGCTTTCGAAAGGCTAGTGATACTGAATCAGCTGTCTTAGTTGTTATCACTCAATTTCAACTTGATATAGACTCTCATAAGGAATGTGGTATACTGTAACTAGATCTTCGTAAAGCATTTGATACTGTAGATCACGCAATTTTGTTGAATATTATGTATAAAAGAGGTATCAGAGGTCCTGTTTAAAAATGGTTTCAAAATAATATTTCAGATAGAAAACAGTTTGTTTATATAGGAGACAAATTCAGCACTGAGAAAACTGTCATCTGTGGAGTTCCACAAGGATCCATGTTGGGACCAATCCTTTTTCTAATTTATATAAACTCTTTAGCTGATTTGAATGTATCTGGAAAAATTGAAATGTTTGCTGATGACACCACAATAATATATGGCGGAAAAAGTCAACGTGATATCAAGAATGACATGCAAAGTTATCTACAAAAATTTCATTATGGCTCATCTGTCATAAATTGACATTGAATTACGAAAAATCCTCATTCATGTTCATTACAATAAAATCGTCAAACGATAGTTTGAAAGATCCGATCAAATTCAATAATGAATACATAAATTATTTATTTATTTATTTATTCATTTGTGTACCATACAAAAATTCTTAGGACTTAAGAAGGCAGATTTCACTATTAGTTGGAATTATTTTTAAAATTCGAAATTTGCTTCCTCTCAAATATCTAAAATCTATATATTTTTCTTCGGCATACTCTAAATTTCAATATTTAATTTCAGTTTGGGGTACTGCTTCGACCTATTTGCTTAAACCTTTGAAATCATTACAAAATAAAATTATTAAATGTATTTTTAAACTTGATTACCAAGAACCAACTGTAAACTTGTACAAACCAAGAAAGCTACTGGATATACATTCACTATACAAATTGAAAATTTGTGCATTAATTAATCTTGTTAAGAATAACATGAAACATTCCACTTTAATTTTAAAAATTATTAATGACCAACACAATCACTTGACCTGACAAGCCTAAAATTTATATGTTAACAAAATTAAAACAAATATTGGAAAGAAATCAATTTATTTTGATGGTGTGAAATTTTACAATGAACTTCCAAATTGTTTTGAAACGTATGGTGAATTGCGATTTAAAAATAATCTAAAGAAGTACTTACTCCATTGAATCCAATCTAATTCTGATTTCATGATTTTATTTATTTATTTATTCTTAATGTTGTATTTACCTTCATGTTATTTGCATTATGTGATTTTTTCCCTCTTATAAACTGTATGTTTCTTGGGAAAATGAATTGAATTGAAAAAAGTACATCAAATAAAAGATCTAGGCGTCATTCTCGATCAAAAACTGTCGTTCGAAAGTCATATTGACTACATAATTTTAAAAGCATTGAGAAATCTTGGCTTTTTACTTAGGAACTGTAAGGATTTTAAAACCCGAAACATGCATAATCTTATAATAATATAATTCCATTGTTTAAAGCCACCTAGAGTACGCAGCAATAGTGTGGAATCCTTTTTACCAAAAGTATATGAATAGAATTGAACAGGTTCAAAAGAGGTTCATGCGCTTCCTAAACTTCAAATTTGTCAGAGCTAATCAAAGATTTCCTCCATATACTACAAGCCTAAAAAAATACAAAATTGATGAACTAGAAAGTAGACGGAAAATTGCTTACGTAATACTTCTTAGTAAAATTTTAAACAATAAAATTGATTCAGAATATTGTTTGAAAAAATTAACGTTCAAGGCAAATGTTCATCCCATGCGCAATAATGATTTGTTCAAGTTATCTCCGGTTACTATTAATTATTTTTTGAACCCTCCGATATCACGTATGCAACAAATATTTTATTTATTTATTTATTTATCCCAAGAAACATTTCTGTTTATAGAGGGATTAAGTTTCAACATAAATTGTATAACGACAATAGGTACAATTATTTAAAAAAGGAATGATACAGATAATCTGTGAAATATGAGTAAATAAGTCATATCAATCAGAAAGAAACAAAAGCATAAACAGTCAAAGGTGAAACATTGTTATATTATGGGAAATCATCTGTTGAGTGTAAATTTTTTGAATTCATTTTTAAATTTACTTTTTGTCCTAATTTCTTTTATTGCCTGTGGTTTTTTATTATATATCTCAATTCCCTCGTAAAAAATAAACGTTTTGCAAACTTTGATTTGAAACGTAATGCGTTTATTTTATTCACATTACTTGTTTTATGTTAATGGATATTCGAAATATGATCCAAAGTAAGATCCGAATGTTTCTTTTACATAGTGGATGAAAATTGAAATTTTAAATTCATATAATGAACGAAGATTTAGTAAGTTATTAGGTTTATATAATTTTTTTGAGGGTTCTAAAAAGGGAAATTTGTATATGCATTTTATAGCTTTGAGCTATTTCACCTACCCCTGTCAAAAGTTAGATATTCCTGTAGAGGTATATACTAAGCACTATAGGTAGGGTGAACTATATTCTTATTTATCATTAATTATTATTTTTAGTTTGATCTAGATAAACACATTAATGGAGTACTAACAAATCGTGTGATTTTTGCGCGACTCTATAATAGGAACTTTTTGTTCTGTTGAGTTGCCGAAGTTGGTAATGAATAAATGAGTATACAAACCAAAATTGTGTGACAATCAACACTTAAGTTTCATTATAAAAGCTCCATAAGAAAAAAATTACTATAATATAATATAAAAAATTTTAAAACTGGTATTTTGCTTTCCAAAAACTTAAACAAAAATTTACTATTCATAAAAAATAGTACAAATAGTAATTTATGCAACAAGTGCAAAAAGTGAATGTTTATTGCACTCGACGTGAAATTGTCCAACGAGGCCGTTAGGCCGAGTTGGACAACAAGTCGAGTGCAATAAACAATTTTTGCACGAGTTGCATACAACATTTTTTCTACGTTCATGCAAAAGCAAAAAATGATTTATTGAGGTGCGGCACTAGGTGTAGGAAAATGAAAAACGCAACTTGAATACTTTATTATTAATATCGATTTGCATTGAAACAGGAACTAATACGTTACGAACAATTTAACTCAAACTTTATTTTTACCCTCAATGTTGAAAGTGAATGAACAATTGGTGCAATTTTCAATATGAATATTTCGTAGTGAAGTACCTATTGCCAATCTCACAGAATATCTGCTAAACGTTTATGTTTGTCATGATAACAGCACGTTGAAGTAGAATGACAGATGAGTGCAATAAAAACTTTAATACACTAGTGCAATAAAGAACTTCTTTTTCCACTGAATATAGTTCAATAAAGTTTTGCTTTTTGCATGAATGTAGAAAAACTTCATTATTTGGTTTTGTTATCGAATTAGTTAATATGAAATTGTTTACTTTATTTGATTACCAATGTATGTTATAACTTCCTTATACCAGAACTTATTCAGACTTGAAGGTTCTTTTCAATGAATGAACAAAAAGTTATTTTTCCATATCTTTTTAGATCTTACAATGTGGGAAACTTGATGGACGACATGAAGATTTTATACCGGCAAGCAGGTTTAGTCGGCTCTGGAATTACTTTCATCTTCACTGATAATGAAATAAAAGAAGAAACGTTTCTGGAAAGCTTGAACAACATTTTGAGTTCTGGGGAAATTGCTAACCTCTTTGCGAAGGATGAATTGGATGAAATCCAGTCAGAGCTGATTCCGGTGATGAAAAAGGTTTTCCCTCGAAGACCTCCAACTGTCGACAACCTCTACGATTTTTTCCTGTCGCGAGCTAGATCAAACCTGCACGTCACATTGTGTTTCTCACCTGTAAGTTGAATCATTAGAATTATGTGGGTCAAGCAAGGACTCGAAATTCAACAATGATAGAACCAGAAAATACTATAGAAAATGACAATAGATGGTATCCGTAAACACAACCATTTGCAATATTTTTTTCTCAACTTAACCGACTACAGTTCTGGAATCCAATGACATAAACAAACTCATATTTGCTGATATATACCTTTGATTGTCAAATGTCAGCAGACGTGCGCAAGTGTAATAAATTGTAGGGTGCGATGACATTTTTGGTTCAATTCCAAACTTACACTAAGACCCATATTCTCCAATTTTTCGTTCACGAACGATTTCTTTTTTGAACGCAAACGTCCCAACGAAATGTTCAACGAAACCTCTGAATACCGTATTCTGTTAACAACTCGTTCAGTACTCAACGTATGAAATATTTTCAACGAAAGGAGGCGATGTTTTTGACCAGCTAGTATAATTGGTATGAAGTTTTAGTAAATAAAGTGAGGTTAACGCTTCACAAAATAATGCGATTTTTTCCCATTCTTTGATTTTCACGTCATGAACACTGCATGTGGATATCTAGGATTCAAATCAAGAATATTCAAATTCAAATTACAAATCTGGAAAACAGATAATTTCTTCGCATCTAATAGTATTCAAGAATAATTTATAATATTTCCAATTTGACAGTTGATACTGTGCAAATATAGCACAGCTGGTGGTATGCCTCCAGAAACTGGACTAACAATGGCTATGTGAGATTGCACCTTATATGCCTGGGAACCCAAACTTATCAAAAAATTTAAGAAACATCAATGATGTACGGGAAAATGTTGTTATTAACAGCTACACATTAACCCATTTTCAACATTAGCTATTTCATCAATCGTATGTGGAAATTTGATGAACCTTGCTGAAAAATGGTCAACAATTATTGAATCACTCGATGTACACATCTGCCCACGGATGACTGACTTGCTGAATAATCTCGGTCTATACCTATGGATTTCCGTTAAAGTTTAATGCGGTAAAAATCTGAAAATGAATATACCTTTACAAAAATAAGGATCAACTATGCTTGAGGGAGTTACTGCTGGTAGATTTGTAGTTCGGATCCCACCATCAAAAAACGGCGAATTTGAAGAAATAAATCGTGTGCCAGATCTCGAGGAAATCTAAACATTTTTCTGGATATTTGATAGGGTGTATTAAAGTGATTACTGCATGGTATCTCTTAAATTTCTCATCAATTGCTTATTGATTTGCCTGAATAAAATGAAGATGATAATTTATCTATAGCATAGCAAAACAGTTCCTACTTATAATTTGGAGAATATTATACCTCCTCTGGAGCTCCTTCGAGGAAAGCATTGAACATGTGATCCATATCATTGTGGAAGTTAATAACTACAAAAACAATACCGATAATCGAACAAATTTCGTTGTTTCAAATGAGGTAAAAGTCGAAACGACATCCGATTGTGCTCCCTTTGGCGAATGACATATTCAAACGAAATATTCGTTCAACAACGAAGGTCTTTGAGTTACAGAATACCAATTGCCTTTCACAAACGAATCGAATGACAATCGTTCAGTCAACGACGCCGTAGACAGTTACAGAATAGGGGCCTAAAGCAAATAATCTACCGTTGATAATAATAATAACTTTTATTCACAATTCAATGCTACATGTATAAAAGTAAAGGTATACCCATTTCATAATAAATATTGTTATTAAAGTGTACAATGGTTATTTTTAAGAAACAACTGTGAAATTATGAAAGGGTATGTTTAGTCAATAATCATTATATCTATGATAGAATAGCATGATCAGTCAAACATTATATCAAACTGGAATGAGACTAACCATGAACCTTAATTTATTTACTTATTTTATTTTTAATGAAACATTTAGAATAAAAAAAAAACACCAAAACAAAGAAGGAATCCTTATAAATTCAATTTCATTTTTGGAGAAAATATTTTTTTATTTTGATTTTAAATTCAGTGATATTTCTACAATTTTTCATGTCTTCGGGTATTTCAATGAATTTTGCCATCCCCAGGAATTACCTCGTTTTCGCTGTTACCAGCTCAGAACATAGTTTTAAAAGAGCATATGATAATTTTATATCTAGGATGAATAATCAAATTAAAGAATGTTACGAAATGAAAAATTCACCCAAGAAATATACAAAAATCAAACCATGGATCACAATAGTTTTTACTTATTTGATCATGTTTTCATGAGAAATTCATTTCTATATATTATAAATTGATATTGAAAAGTTCTCTACAACTTTGATGCAACAACATGCCATCAATATAGGTAAAAAGATTTATAATAATTTGCCAGTTTCTTCGAAAAAACTAGTTTTTGGGGATTTAAAAATAAAATCAAATTCTGGTTGATTGAGAATTCTGAAAAGGGAATACGCCACCGAAAATCAGTAAGTCTCCCCAGAGCGCCACGGCAAATAATAATAATGATAGCCGTTTTCTAGCTACGCCTTTGCGTACACTTTTCGAGTGTTCATGAGGAAGTATTATTATTATTATTATTATTATTATTATTATTATTATTATTATTATTATTATTATTATTATTATTATTATTATTATTATTATTATTATTATCATTGCAAGAAAATCCTCATGAACCTACTCTTCAAGTTGCATTGGAGCAATCAATGTGTCGATCGTCTGTTTTGAAATTACTAAAGAAGAAAAAGTGGCACCCATATAAAGTGAAAGTAATTCATGAACTCAGTGAAGATGAATTCGATTGAAGACGAGAATTTTTAGAGTGGCCAGCTAGATCTCCTGATCGACTCTACCAGGTTTATTTTGTGGGGATACCTTGAGTCAAAAGCTTACGTTAACAGACCTACTATTACATTATCATAAACGAAATATCTTTTATTTCTAGAACATACGGTTCTAACAAAGGAAAAAATATGACACCCATACACAGAGAAATGCGTTCTTCTTGGAAGTATTATCTCGAACTCGAACAGTGATGACGTCATCAAAAATATGAGTAAACCAAAAAATGCGCAACTGAAAAATAAAATGAAGTGTACGAGCTTATTTTCCCTAATGGTCGTATCAAACGTTAAATGAGTTTGTTCCAACCTTTACGTGCTCACTGTATACTAAAACAGATAACGGCACCGATATGCCGGGCTGTGTAAAATACGCTGTTGTCTGGTACCGGAACCGGTACCAGCACCGGCACGGCACCGGCACCGGTTTTGCTAGTGTGTTTGAGAACGCTCTAAAGGATTGAAAAAATCTGTTTTTTTTAATGTGTATCAATATGTGATCTAAACAAGATTTCACTTGTACACTCATTAATGTAGGAGAAAAATTCAAGCACACTGAAAATATAACAGTACTCATGAGAATGTGGTGTATCGGAAATGATGTCAATATTCTTGCCTCAACTAAAAATAGTGGTATCATTTCTAATGGCCGATTTCACCAACTGATTCCTAAAGTTAGGAAATACCTAAATCTAAATATAATAATAATAATCTTTATTGACCCCAAGAAACATAAATGTTTATAATAGGGACCTAAATCTATAACTAATACAATAAACAACTAAATTTCAAGTTGAAAATGTTTGCATCAGTTTTTTTTTCAAGTATCATTGTAATAAGTACTTCTTTAAATGAAATTTGAAACGATCTTTAGGATCGCCCAAGTGCAATGTGCGTTTCACCAAGCGTTAAAGTAATTATTAAAAGTGATAGAAAATACCAAACGTAGGTATTTCCTAAGCATTACTTAACGTATGGTGAAACGCAAATTGCACTTTGGCGTTCCTAAATTCGATTTAGGTATTTCCTAACTTTAGGACTCGGTGAAATCGGACATAAATCTTCAATGATTATTTTTTTTTTTTGGTGTTTTGGCATCGACTGCTATGGTCATTAGCCATGTGTTCTGGATAGGCCTTGTTACTAACTCCATGCGCCACCTTAGGAGCAGCACTGTTAATTGGAACGCAACAGTGAATCGTGCAGGACTCACCCTAGTCAAGCCACGAGATTTTAATAATTTAATCGGTTAAATTACATTAAAAAATCCCAGCCCAACCAGGGTTCGAACTCCGGGCCTTTCGACTCAGAGTCGGACGCTCTAACCACTGCGCCACGCCCCGACTTTCAATGATTATTATCTGAAAATTCTTTCAATAATGAATTGAAATCATATCGAGATGTAGAAGGTGGTCTGTAGAGTACTATCAAATTCACTATTTCAAATTGATTTATATCAATTTTCATTATTATAAATTGGAAGTGATTCGAAGGTTCTTTCGTATACTCATAAAAATATTTTGGGAAATTCAACAAATAGTATCACGATACATTAAAAATTCATTATTTTCAAAATTAATATTTTTGTAGGACTTGAATTCCTTAACGATTTCAGTATCCACAGTTTTTAGATCAAAATTTATTACGAATGGATTCATAGTAACTCAACTTTGTTTACTTTTCTCTTCTCATGAATATTTACTTCCAATGACTCTTCAATTCATCATTTATATATATTATATAACCAAAGGTTCTCCTTTTATTCCGATGTTGATACAAATCCTTTGGTTTTATAAAAAAATTTTAATGCTTGTGAATTTTTTTACTTTATTTGTTCATTTGTCAATATGAATTTCATAATATTTATTGGTTTGTGATTATTTTATTTCAAGCATGGTATTTGTTTCAATCCTTTTTTCTGACCATCAGCAGTCCAATAATTGTAGTTCTGAATATATTTTCAAAATATTTTTTCGGCGTACCTATTATTTTGTTTACTAACACCTTTTATCTGGATACTATTCTTGATTCTCAACTGTTCTTCTCCGTTGATAGTGTGTTTTAAGAGATTTATTCCTTGTTTCGTAGCAATGTAATTTTTAAAGTTACCTTTTCCAAAATTATTAATTTTCTCTCTTCCTTCAGTTCTTTCAAACTCCTTGGTTCTCTCTATTCACTGGGTTTGCAAATAGCATCACACTACCAACAAATAAAGGACATGTTTGAGGCAACTGCATTTTTTTGTCCTCACTATTAACACTTTCACAAAATCTTTCCATGTTCTCTTGTGTCAGTTGACCGTCAGCTTGGTATTTTAGTGGGAGATCACCATTTTCTTCATCATCAGTTGCATCTGGTGCGTGAGTTTCTGTTTTTTCTCTTTGATTTTCCACCATAATATTCAAAATGTAATTTTGTCACTCTTGCAAGATTTGAAATGTCAAATCAAATAAACTGCACATCTTCAACCAAGGCTTTAGGACCGACAATCAGATTTTTTTGAAAATCGGATGTCCTAATATACAGAGAAAAAAATTGAAAATCGCTCAGACCCGTCAATTTTTATGTCAAGGAGGAACACTTGCACTGACTATTTCACTCACCTACGAAATGAACCAATCAGAAGCTCTAGTCAAGTTCGGCTTACCGATAATACCAAACTTGACTCTTGACTCTGATTGGCCTATCAAGTTCGGTGTTTTCAGATTTGTTTACAGTGCATGTGACAGTTAAACGTCAAATACCGGGTGACACAGCAGACATGTAGCAACCTGTAGTTTTTTTATTTCAAGAGATGAAGATTTGAAATTTGCAGAAGTTACGTAATCAATGATAGCGCTTCATTTCAATCTAACGACAACTTTTTTCAACTACCTGTTTGATCCGTAGTAACTCCAACTTCTTTTTTTTTGAATGACACCCTGTATATTTATCCAGCCTATCTTATTCATCCGTGTATCACAAAGTGGCATTCGTTTCTCAATTCGCAGATGTATTGCATTTTATTAAAAAACATCAAGTTGGCTGCTATCCGAATTCGATAATCTTTCGATGCTTGGTAGTCTTGGAAATCCAAAGAGTATCAGTTAAACGATATAATTTCAGTTTTTTCCATGCCTGATCACTTCCTACAGATTGTCAATAATTTCTTTAATAAAAAGAAAAACATCTGAAAATAACTGACGATATTGCGAAAACTGAGAAAGGAACATGTTTTTTTCAATTTGGCTACTTGTGAAGGAACTATCTGTCTTTCTCTTTGGCCATGTAGCCATATCATGATCTTTCCATTTGGAAGCATAAAATTAAAATTGTTCCCCTGATCCACCAATTCACAAGTCTATTAGTCTAGATATTTGCAATAATATTTTGCCTAGTAGGCGGTGTACACAGAATGTTTTGTGTTTGACAGGTAAACATCATTTGATTGTACTGATTATCTCCGTCAGTTTTATGCTGATTAAAATTGCGTCGTTAAATTAGATACTAAATATGTATTCAAAGAATGAAAAGGTCGATATGTTGTTGATATTCGGAGAGTGCAAGAGAAATTGTAGACAGGCTGAACAATTGTATGTTGAAAGATTTTCGGAAAGACGCCATCCGCCTAATAATTATTTCGCTAGAGTAGAAGAGCAGTTCAGAAGAGAACCGGAAAATTAAAACAATCTCCAATACATTGTCGACGAGGAAATGGAAGTAAACGTTTTGGCCATAGTACATGCAGATCCGACGATATCACTGAGACAAATTGAGGACGAAATCGGCGTGAATCGAGAGATCGCAGAAGAGTTTTGAAAAGAACTGCTCTGAACTGCTCTTTTACTCTAGCGAAATAAATATCAGGTGGGTGGCGTCTTGCCGGAAATCTTTCGACATACAATTGTTCAGCCTGTCTACAATTTCTCTTGCACTCTCCGAATATCAACAACATATCGACCCTTTCGTTCTTTGAATACATATTTAGTATCTAATTAAACAATGCAATTTCAATCAGCATAAAGCTGACGGAGATAATCATTGCAATCAAATGATGTTTACCTGTCAAACACAAAACATTTTGTGTACACCGCGCCTACTAGGCAAAATATTATTGCAAATATCTAGACTTGTGAATTGGTGGATCAGGGGAACAATTTTAATTTTATGTTTCCAAATGGAAAGATCATGATATGGCTACATGGCCAAAGAGAAAGACAGATAGTTTCTTCACAAGTAGCCAAATTGAAAAAAATATGTTCCTATCTCAGTTTTCGCAATATCGTGAGTTATTTTCCGATGTTTTTTCTTTTTATCAAAGAAATTATTGACAATTTGTAGGAAGTGATCAGGTATGGAAAAAACTGAAATTATATCGTTTAACTGATACTCTTTGGATTTCCAAGCCTACCAAGCATCGAAAGATTATCGAATTCGGGTAACAGCCAACTTGATGTTTTTCAATAAAATGCAATTCATCTGCAAATTGAGAAACGAATGCCACTTTGTGATACACGGTTGACTAGAGAATTTTAAGACAAATAAGATAGGCTAGATAAATATACAGAGTGTCATTCAAAAAAAAGAAGTTGGAGTCAATGCCGATCAAACAGGTAGTTGAAAAAAGTTGTCGTTAGATTCAAATGAAGCGCTATCATTGATTACGTAACTTCTGCAAATTTCAAATTTTTATCTATTCAAATAAAAAAACTACAGGCTGCTACATGACTGCTGTGTCACCCGGTATAAGTGATTACGCTGTGCACGCATTCAAAAATGAGTAGATTTGGGATGAATTCTATCGAATCACTCAACGAAAAAATCGATGAAAATGTTTACAATAATACTTTTATTGCTTCGTGATTGAATTTATCTCATAAGTCTGTCTTTTATTTCTGAACTCAACTGAATTGTATCGAGAAAACACCACTCGTCCTGCGGACTCGTGGTGTTTTCTCGAAGCAATTCAGTTTCGTTCAGAAATGAATCGACAGACTTATCGCGAAAATTCAATCACTTGTGGTATTACTACTGAATACATCAACATTGTGTTGTCAACCCCCTCAGTCCCAGCACCCCCTACTTCAGCATTTTCAATGGGACTACTATACTTGTGATACATCATTTTTAAGGATATTCTATCCCAAATATATCGGAGTACTAAAATTGAGGATCGATCGAAGTGTTGTTGAAGTTTTAATAAAAACTAAGTTTTAAATAAAATATCACCTAAATTGTTATCATCGTTAGAAAGGTTCACTGTGGGTACGCAACTGTATTGAAAAATAAAATGTTTTCACAAAGGTCAGACAGACGTTTTTATGAAGAAAAAAAATTATCGTCATGTGTTTTTGTATACGCATATCTTTGTTTGCGCCTTGGTATTTGATGTATTCGAGTCACTTCTATCAACAATTTGAATCCTTTCGAAAATGGTTTGTACTGTACAAGACGGAATATCCATTGTAGCTGCGTATTTTGAAAATGGACGATGTGCAGAGCTACAGCTCGAATTTTCAATGAAATTCATCCAGAAACACACATCAGTACGTGCTTCAATTGATGAATATGTTCATGGAGTCGGTTATTGCTGAATAATAATAATCTTTATTGACCCCAAGAAACATAAATGTTTATAATAGGGACCTTAATCTATAACTAATACAATAAACAACAAAATTTCAAGTTGAAAATGTTTGCATCAGTTTTTTTTTTCAAGTATCATTGTAATAAGTACTTCTTTAAATTAAATTTGAAACGATCTTTTTGTACGATATTTTTTAATTTATTGGGTATATTATTGAATATCAAAATTCCATTATATAATAGTTATTTAAGTAACAAGGAATGTAAAGACGTGTTAACATTCGAGGTGAGCGAGTACGAGCCGAGGCAACGCCGAGGCTTGTCGCTTGCCGAGGATGATAACAGTCGATACATTCCGTGTTACTTATTACGTTTTTCCCGCTGCTTGTTGACATTTCTCAAAATTTGCCTGAATTGAAGTTTGTTTTCTTACCCTTCCTTCATGATTATTCGTTCGCTATTTCATTCTAAGTTGCTTGTGCGTGTAACTAAGTTACCGAATAAGCAGACAACAATAATATTCAAAAGGTCTCATAACCTAAAAATTGATATGAATGAAGCTGAAGGTATTACTTGTCAAAGTCAAAGTCATTATTACCCTAGGCATGTAAATGACACTATTAAGTTCCGTTGTCAAGATGAATTAGTAAACGAATGATATAGGCCATTTACCTGTTTTGTTGCTAAGCATGTATGGACTATTTACAGTGTCGGCAGCGGGAAAAATTGATTTTTTCCCAATGTTTGTCTTTATTCTATGCGTGATGAGACTATTTGATTGTCTATTTTGGTGATTGTGTATGGTTTCAGTTGAATTAAATTCCAGAGATGAATGTTTCCTATTATTGATGACAGAATGGATGAATATACATATTTTCAATTTGTACAAAGAATTGATATCCAAAAGATTTTTTGGAGCATATAAATGTGATGTAGATTCAAGGAATGGTAACTTAAAAATACATTTGATACTTTTGTTGAATAAAAAACATGAACGGGAGAAGCCCATATGAGAAATGAAGGGGTCGCTTTTGCAGTTGTAGGACATGCAGTGATGGACAACATTCAATCTTTACGACAACTTGGGACCATTTCTGGAGTTTCTAAAAGTAGCGTACATTGAGTTATGAAAGAAGCAAAATTCCATCATTATAAAATGCAGAATGTACGAGAATTTAATGAAGATGATCCTTACAGAGGTACAGAGTTTTGTCAAATCATGAGTCAATTATTGATTGGTGATAATAATTACCTCTACAATAAGTACTTTTCTGACGAATCTTCTTTTTGTTCAAATGGACATTGTGAACAGGCACAACTGCAGATACTGGACTGACGTAAATCCTCATTGGTACAGGAAAACTCATTCACAAACACCCCATAAATTGAATGTTTGGGCTGGTATTCTAGGAGACCATATTGTAGGTACATAATTTATTGATGGTAACCTCAACGAACAAACGTATCTTGAACTTCTTGATACAACTGTGGAACCCAGAATGATTCAGTTACTTGAAGATGATGATAGGCTACTTGAAAGTCAGCTCACCTTTCAACAAGATGGAGCTCCTCCACATTTTGTTGCACCCGAACGTCAATCTTTAAATGACAATTTCACAGGGAGATGGATTGGAAGGCGAGGACCAATAGAATGGCCAGCTAGATCTCCTGATTTATCACCATTACTTTTTTTATGGTGTCATTTGAAATCCAAAGTTCATATTACACAGTCAACTCCGCTTGATGATCTACGCAGGAGAATTGTTGTGGAGTATCGTGCAGTGTCTCCAGAAATTTTAAGAAATGTGCGAAGACATTTCGAAAATCGCTTATACTTCTGTATGGAACTAAATGGTTCACATTTTAAACCTTTCTTACGATGATAACATTTTAGGTGATGAAAAATAAAAATATTTTGATAAAACTTAGTTTTCATTCAAACTTCAACAACACTTGATCGATCCTCAATTTCAGTACACCGATGTATTTGGGATTGAAATATCTTCAAAATGATGTATCACAAGGATAGTAGTCCCATTGAAAATTCTGAAGTAGGGGGTGCTGGGGATCAGGGGGTTGACAACACCATGATGATGTATTTGGTGAAAGTGTTCCACCTTGAAATAAAAATCGACGGGTATGAGCGATGTTCAATTTTTTTCACAAGTTCGAAGATAAGGGGGGGGTGACAAGTTTTAGCTGGGACACATTTATTTCAGGAACGTTTTAATTAGTTTGTATTGACATAGTAGCATATTCCATGTTGGCACCTCCTCTTATGAATATTTCTTGGAATTGTATAGGTCGGAGAAAAATTCAGGAGCAGGGCCTTGAAATTCCCAGGCCTAATATCGGGTTGCACAATAGATTGGTTTTTGAAATGGCCCGAAGATGCTCTAATAGAAGTATCGTCTCATTTCCTGATGAACTATGCGATAGTAGCCACACCTGAGATCAAACAAGAGCTGGTTCTCATCATGGCTGAGATTCAAGACGGTGTATCTGACTTCTGCAGTCAGTACTACAATAAGTGAAGTTATTCCAAATGCAATATGATTTGGTCTTAAGGTATGCTTTTTCCCCAGGTTCCGCAGAAGAACTTATGTCACTCCCAAAACGTTCATAGCATTCCTGGCAGCATACAAAAACCTATACAAACAAAAACTGAACGAAATTGGAGTGATGGCACAGCGTATGAAAACTGGTCTGAAGAAGTTAGTTGAAGCACAAGTTAGCGTGGACGAACTCAGAAAAGAACTTGCTGTTAAAGAAATAGAGATGACAGAGGCAACTCAAAAAGCGGAAGTTGTAAGTGATATTTCTATTCGTGTATCTAGAGCGCAAAGTAATAGATGGCCACTGTTCTTCCAAAATATCCAATTATTTACATCTCTAACAAAAAAGGAAAAATAAGGCCGCCTGCTATAGTCGAACCCGGGCTATCAGTTCGAACCTCTGCACCATTATGGTTATTTGGTATGCTTCAAATTCACTTTACTTATAAAGCCTCTCTAACGTTTTCTACAAAAGCGGTGAAGATCAAGCGTCTTCTCAATATTCCCGCTCTAGAACGGAAATACTGTCACAAAGTGATATATTTCGGAAAATGTGAAATCTGAAAGCGTCAGGCTACTTTAACGTTGCTGAAATCTGAAAGCGTCAGGCTACTTTGGCAAGCGGTTATAGAAACAAGAAAAAAGGTTGCTCCGTTACCGTCAATTCACAATTCCAAGCAACGAATGAGGTGGTTGTGTACGCCATCACATATACGAACCTTTGAGTACGAATGACAAAAGAGGCATTATCGATAGCTTGCTATAGGTCCTGTAGCGAGTCAATGAGGTTAGCGTACACTAAACTTTTTATGTAACACCAAAAAAAAAGTCCACACGGAAAAAAATGGTCCAAGTAAAATGTTTTCCTGACTTTTTTTCCATTGTGATGAGATTAGTATATTCTTCAACGAGCGTATAATGATAGCTATTATTCTTGAGGATGAATATTCTGAAACGAGCCAACTACGACTATACGATAGTCAGAGTTTTAATGAAATCTAAATATTATTTATGAAAATAAGTATATATTATAAAGTAATATAAGCTAGAATAACAATTATACATGGATAATCGGTGTTCATTCATGAATGAATAAATGCCTTAATCGAAAATAATAAAAAAAAAAGTGGGATTTGAACTCACGCCTATATAACCACCTTCGTTATACATTTACTTCGTGTACACGCTTCAACCAACTGAGCTATAACAGGCACTCGAAAATTTCTCAATGAAATACCTACTAGAGAAACTCTCACCAAGAACTGAGAGAGTGTGGAACGTTCAAGTAAAAATTGTTTGACATACCTTTGTTGCAAGATAGATTTCATCTTCCTCACTATCACTGCTTTCCCAATCCGCTTTATTCATTTTCATATCATATTGTCACAAAGATCAAAGTTAAAACTAAGAAAATAGTCAATCTGACATTCGCGGATGCCAGGCTGTGACAAGTTCAATCAAGCAAAGCCTTCTTGAGAAATTTGTTTGTTAAACCTCTCAGTTCCCGTGGATTCTGAAAATTCTGAACCTGTGATTGGTCGAGTGCCGTTGAATAATGAGTTAGGATCCACGGTGTCTTGGAATCATCTTTATTCTTCAATTAAAAATCAATATGTAATGAACGTAGAATACAATAGTCGTAGAGAAAATAAATACCTATATTTAAAAAATAATTATTTTGTCTCTAGAAAAACGAGAATTCAGAACGTGTAGCTATAATATAGTTTAGAAGTACTTCGAACATTAGATAATTCACTTTGGATAATGTCAGGTCAACATTTTACTAGCGCTGGAAAAGTGTTTTTTCGTATTTATCAACATTGGGTTTCTGAAAAGTATATCATTACAACAGAAACTCATGTTATAGGCATAATACAACAATTTATTTTCCAGTAGCACTTGGTGTTCCTACGGAAATGTAACGTGTTCACTTTCACCTATTTGTTGATTTCCGACCAGTTCGGGATCAATTGGGAGTAACCGCCTCACCTATTAGGGGGTTTCATCACATATTCGCAAAACTGGCGTCATTCCAACTTCAGCATTTGAGTTAGTAGTTGTATGTGGACGTGTTACATGCTTTGCAGGATATATACTGTTATAACTGTTGTGAGTTGTGTGAATAGTGTTAGTTTGATATATGTATTTTACTTGTTGGTATGAAAAATGTGGATTTTGACCTAACATTTCTAGAGTATTGACATTTTATGTACAATAGGATCAGGAGAATTTTCCAAAAGATTGAAAAACAGTTTTGTTTCAATAAAAATAACGAAAATTCACATATCTTTATATATATATATATATATATAAAAAGTTCGTAACACACAGAAATCAAGAAAACTGGGAAACTTATAAACAAAATAGAAATATAGCGGTGAAAATCATGAGAGAGGAAAAGCGTAATTATTTTGAAAATAAAATATCAGAAAATAAAGGCAATGCTGTAGAAATGTGGAAAATCTTGAAATTATGTGTTCCTAAGAAAATAATTGATAATACCATGAGAGAAATAGAAATTGACGATGATGTAATAATAAAAGACATATATGCAATGCCTAATGCTTTGAATGAGTACTATGTAGAAAGTATACAACAAATCAGTAATAAAATAGACAATGCGGGCCCTGATTTTCCAATTCTGCGTAGATACAGAGAACATGTTCTTGACAGCTTCATGTTAATTGACTATAAAAAATTAGAGACAATTATTCTCTCTCTGCCAAATAAAGGTAGCCCAGATGATGTGGACACCCTTTTCCTCAAGAACTGTTTTTGTTGCTTTGAATATGAGATCGGTTCTCATCTCTTCAGCAGGTTCATATAAAAATATTTCAACACGGACAAAAATTAACGTGATTCAATGAATACCGAGCACAACTTCACCGAAGTGTAGCGCTGTCCGTCTTGCTGGCAATACCGTCTTTCCAGTTTCACTCCGATTGGAAGCATCCACAATTACCCAACAAGAAATGCAAGACACCTCCAAGGCTTAAATTAACAACATTCACTAACAACACTTTAGATGTTAATATTTACAACAAACTTCCACCATACATCAAAAACATGAATAAATATCATTATAAAAATGCAATGAAGACATTTCTTCTTGAAAAATCTTTTTATTCAATACAAGAATATACAGTGCGGCTTTTAATAGTCCCCCCCCCTGTTAACTTTTGAACGGTTCGACGTAGAAACATGAAAAAAAACCGTTTCGAGGGTTTCACCAATACTACTTTTGCCCAACCTCTCTTAAATCTAATCAATTCATCCTTTGAAACCTGTAGGGTTCCCAATAATATTAAAGTATCCACAATTGTGCCAATCCCTAAAGTAAAAAACTCTATCAAAGCTAGTGACCTGAGACCAATTAATATGTTACCCATTATAGAAAAAGTCTTAGAGAAGGCTGCATATGAGCAAATTGTGGACTTCATAGAGCAGAACAGAGTGATAAATAGTGTGCAGTCAGGTTTTCGGAGTGGTCACAGTTGTGAGACAGCCATACAATGTGTTCTGGATGATTTTAGAAGAAACTGGGAAGATAATCTTATGACAGGTGTAATCTTTCTAGACCTTCAAAGAGCTTTTGAAACTGTGGATAGGAATAGACTGGTAATGAAATTAGAAAGCATTGGTATTATTGGAAATGCATTAGCATGGCTTGTAGATTACCTAGAGAACAGAAAACAAAAACTTAAATTGAATAATATTTTATCTGATGAAATATTGAATGAACAGGGAGTCCCCCAGGGTAGTGTACTTGGCCCGTTACTATTTCTTATATACATTGACGATGTTGTGAAAAATGTTGGAAGACGCTCTGTGCACTTATTTGCAGATGACGCTCTGATTCACTTCTCTAATTCAGATATCTTGGCAGTGGTAGAGACCGTGAATGAAACTTTGGGAAATGTTTACAAATGGTGTTGCGCAAACAAACTTAAGATAAATACAAGCAAAACTAAATTCATGATGATAGGTAATAACAAATAATAAGTTTCGAGAATATGATTGTGAAATAAAAATAAATGATATTTCAATTGAAGTAGTGGATACTTTTAAATATTTAGGAATCATTATTGATCGAGAATTAAAATTAAAAAATCATGCGAATTATATAATTAAAACAATTTCATTCAAATTTAATTATTTATACAGATGGTCAAAAACTATTATATACTTCCTCACTTCAACTACTGCTCCACCATTCTATATTTGCTACAACAAAATGAAATAGGCCGCCTACAAAAACTACAGAATCGAGCAATGAGAACAATATTATCTTGTTTTAAACGAACACCTATTAATGAAATGTTAAGTTTATTGAAGTGGCTACCAGTAGATAAAATGTTATTCTATCAAACCATGATTTTTATATTCAAAATAAGAACAGGTGATGCCCCAACTTATCTGAGGGAAAAAATATCTTTTGTTTCTGAACACCATGATTATAACACCCGATCGAGAAATAATATATTCATTGAGCCTGTTAAAATAATGAAATCACAAAATTCAGTTTTTTTTCAAAGGATTGAGTAATTTTAATGACCTCCCGGATGACCTGAAAGCGCACGGTCGCTACCTATATTTAAAATAAAATTAAAGAAGATCATGCTGAATGAGTGCAAGTCTTGACTTTGATATTTATTTATCGTTCTTTTATTTTATTTGTTGACTGATATGTTTCTTGCTGTCTGTTTTTATTTTTATTGTATTTTTATCTAATTAAGTGACTTATATTTTATTTTATTTATTTATACATGTACATTAGTCTTAGACTAAATAAAGGATTAATATATTTCTTTTCTTCATTACCTTTTTTCAATTTTCAGAACGGTCTAATGCTAAGTACTTAATGTTATACATAACTTGGATTTTTTTTATCATAATGGGAAAAGACATTAGCTTACCTGCTTGTAAAACAGATTCAACAAAGTTTCGAAATCCCCAATTTTGGAACAGGTTATACTGGGTGATCTAGAAAGGGTGGCCAGAGGCGATGGTTTCTTTAAAAGAAAATGTTGTATTATTTCTTTCTATATACACAAATAGTTCTTATAAAAACTTCTCTATTTTCAGTTTTTCTTGAGTATTGTATTTTGCTAGCCAAAATACATAACGTATTCAACACTCTGTAACTATTCGTGGAAAAATAATTCTAAAACTTTATGGGAGGCGAAATGACTCCAATATGGTCTAGGTTCTGTAACATGACACACAGTTGAAATTTCATTAATTTTTGTGTACCAGATAGATGGAAACACAAATTGAAAGATATCTTGTTTTTTCAAATGGAAACCCATATATTCAATTTCAGTATTGGAAAGGCCATAAAATTTCCTTTCGAATGATATATCACACTTGGTATTTACTTCACCTTGTAAATAACGTAAATTTCCAATTGAAAAAATCCAAGATATCTTTCAATTTGCGTTTCGATCTATCCGGTACTCAAAAAGTAATGAAATTTCAACTCTGTGTCATGTTACAGAAACTAGACCATATTGGAGTCATTTCGCCTCCCATAAAGTATTAGAAATATTTTTCCACGACGAGTTACAGAGTGTTGAATACGTAATGTTTTTTGAAGTAATATCGATATATTTCCGGAAAAAACATGCTTGCATTCTAAAGAAATTTTTAAGTTGCGCCGTTTAGAAGCTATGTACCACCGGAGCGCAGTTGCAGGACCCTGTATATACGATTGATTGTGCACGTTACCGACATGCCATGGCTATTGCAGTGATATATTCGTGCCTTATACTTCAAAATACAGATACAAATGGCGGTATGGCAGTGGGGCCTTTAATACACGTATCCTATAAAAATGTGACAACTTTGGAAGCCAATATCTGACGTTAGCGACATCGCATCGGTATGGCAGTGATTTATTCATACTGTATACTTCAAAATACATATAAAAATGCTAGTATGGCAGTGGGGCCTTTCATACACTCAACCTGTAAAAATGTGACAACTTTGGAAGCCAATATCTGACGTTGGCGACATCACATCGGTAAGGTGCTTTCAGAACTTTGTTCAGGACTTCAAAATGAACAAAGAAAACACATTTCCATGGTGGGGCCTATTAGACATGTTCATTGCTAAAAATGACATATTTGGTCCAGTATGGCGGCCACTTGGCGACGCCCCAGCGGTATAGCGTTTCGAAATCTTTGTTCTACAGTTCATTGTTAACAAGGATCACGAAACAACAGCGTGGGGCCAATGATCCATGTCCACAGTGAAAAAATTACACGTTTCGGTAAGTATGGTGGGCCTTAAGTGACGCCATATTAGTATGGCATATTGAGTTCGCGGACTTTGGCGACCTCCTTGACGACATAAAATAAGAATCAAAGTGGGGCCTATGATCCATGGGCATGGATATTAATTACACGTTTGAAAATTCACCCCTCCTAAAAGCTACACTTCAGAGGTGCCATACCGGGATTTCACATTGGGGAATAACGTTGTCTATCAGCCCCCAGAGTCTCAGCGTGGGGCCTATGATACATGCAAAACCCCTCTCGCCTTCCGGTCTAAGAGATATCGACTGGCTACGTATGAGAGTACCCGATGAAAATATAAGAGAACGTTTTAATCAGTTAAGAAAAGAAGTCGATAAGCAGATAACAATAGAAAAAAAGGCACATTACAGCAAAATTATCAATGAATACAATAACAAAACCAAGATAGTATGGAATATAATTAACTCGACCAAAGGTAAGCAAAATACTAGTAGAATCAGGGAAATTTGTCACAACGGTGAAACATTAACTCAATTAGAAAATTACTGACCACTTCGGTTCAGAACCATCGATTAATTGCAGTACAGGGCGGGCTACGCGTGATACATTCTTTTTTGTTCCTGTTACTGAAAATGAAATCACTGAAATTATAAAACAACTACCCAATAAGAGGTCTACTGGCCCCAATGAAATCCCTTTATCAGTTATAAAAGCATGTAGTTCTATAGCACCCTTCTTGTACTCCATTATTAACGCTTCGCTCACGCAAGGAAAATTCCCATCCTCTCTCAAACTAGCCTCTGTGATACTGATACATAAGAAGGACGATCCAAGCAATGTTGAAAACTATAGACCCATTGCTCTTCTGAGCATCTTCTCGAAAATCATCGAAAAAGCAGTTGCAAAAAGAATTACTCAATTTCTCGAAACCTTCAATCTTTTCAGTGATAGCCAACACGGTTTCAACAGAAACAGGGACCATACAGATATCACAGATAGAATAGATACTGGGGAAATAGTGGTATCTATTATGTTTGATTCCACTCGGGCTTTCGACACTGTCGAGAGTTCATTCGTGTCGAGAAAATTATACCAACTAGGAATACACGGCCCTATAAATGATTGGTTTATCTCATTTCTAGAGCGCAGAAAATTCATGGTCAAAACTGATGAAGTCATCTCGGACGAGTTTGAGAATGATATTGGTACTCCTCAGGGGAGCGTCCTCGGACACTTGATTTTATTGATTTTCATAAACGATCTTCCCCATAATATAAGCGTAGGAAAAGTCCTTATGTATGCTGATAACACCTGCATAATTGTCTCAGATGCTTCTGAAACAATATTAACAAAAAAAATCGATACTCTATTGAAAGAATTCAAAGACTGGTGTTTCAAAAACAGGCTCATTTTCAACCACAACAAAACAGTGGGCATTGAGTTCTACAACAAGTACAGAACACCTACAAACAAATACATCCCATTTGAGGGGTGGTCATTTGAATTATCCAAATTTACCAAATTTCTAGGCACGATGTTAGACAGCAATCTCTCTTGGGAAAAGCAGATAGATAGCATATGCAGCAAGCTGAATAAATGCTACTATGTGATTTCTACTTTGAAAAATATGCTTGACGTGGAATCTCTTTTGAATGTATACTATGCCTTTGCATATTCAGCTATATCATAAAGTATTGTTGATTGGGGTCAAGCCTATAACATGAAACGTGTATTTATTTTTCAAAAACGAATCATTCGGCGTATTTTCGGACTATCCTACAGAGCTTCCTGCAAATATACTTTCAGAAATTATAGTATTCTCATGGCACCATCCATATACATAATGAAACTAATGTCATACATTTATGTCAACAAAAATAATTTTCATACTCACGACCATAATACCAGAAATAAAAATAATATTTAATAAACATATCAAAAAACTCTTTCCATAAAAAATCACCGATCTCTGCAGGTAGTTACCTCTTTTTGAAGAGCTCGAAATGTTTAGAGGTTTTCAAATGCCAAATTAAAAAACTTCTTATAAAAGAATGCTTTTATTCTGTAGAAGAGTTCGAAAGTTATATCAAAGCCCATTAGGTATCACTGCGTACTTACTCTATTATTAAAACTTACCTCGCTCAGCGCCGCATAATTCGTTTACATATTTAATTCTTGTCTATGTTCAGTATTGTCATTTTACTCCGTTATATCTTTTGGATACCCCTTACATCTTTATCCAAGATGTTTTTATGACCCGTCCAATCTGATTTTTGTGTATAGGAAACGGACTCAATAAAATTTGATTTGATTTGATTTGAATGGCCATGCATTTGAAATTTTGGAAAAGTCAACTTTAGCACCCTGTATAATCTAAACTGTTGAATTCAGTGCTTTGGCGCAAAACAAACATTTGATCATCATCACGAGTCCTACAATATTTAAAAAAATCGGGTTAATTCACCGAAAGCCAATTTCCCATCGAAATTGTGCGAGGTCCTTTCGCCCTAATAGCTTTCATCTATTCCTAATTGTTAAAGGTTCTGAACGAAGTGCTGGCTGCCTCTGAAGTGGCAAACAAAATAAAAGAGGAAGCTTTGATCGTCAAAGAGAGAGCTGAAAATCTGGTAGGAATTATCAGTGTTGATCAGAAAGAAGCTGAAGGTAAACTTTTGGCTGCCAAACCTGCTCTAGACGCAGCGGAACAAGCACTGCTCGTAAGTATCATTATTTTTTGACATTTCGAAGTTTACAATGGACCTCTTCATTTACGAAAAATAAATTGCAAGACTCGTATGAATTGATAGTTTCTAGTCTGTAACGTCCATTTAACAAAGAGTTCCAATTTTTTTGATTTTGAGAAAATATCACATTTGAAAGTGTGCCGCTGACGTCACGTTCATCGGAAACACCCATAATCCACGTTCCGAAACAGGCAATGCCGTTCTCTTTGAGTGTTTGAGAAAAAAATAAAATTTTGTCACTTGATCAACTCATAGAAAAAAATCCACATTTTAGCTAGTTTTTATTGTTACTTTCAAATGTGATTTGCGGTGACAACACCGCAAATCGTACCCAATAACGTGCTCACCGGATGAACTTAAATCAGACAAAGCAATGTCTAGGATTTCATTAAAACTTTCAGATAGTTGAATTTGGTTTTTCAAGTATATTTTTCTGAATATATAATGGTCTGGGTAGAGCCTGCGGAGTTCGAAGAGTAAATCTTGATATTTGGTCCGTTTCTCCTCCTCTTTTCAAACGATAATCGTTTCGCCAGGAGCCGAAAACTTTATGACGAAAATCGTCTTACTTCCACAGTCGAGGAGTACTACATCAGGCTCATTGGTCTGTATTTGCCTGAGGGTGTTCCAGAAGATCCGGCACTTCCCATTCCAGACCACAGACCCAATTCACCCGGAGTGTAAGTTAACACCGGTTTCTCTCTATACCGTACGAGTGTCGTAGATGGTAATATAACACTCGTAGAGTCGCGTTATGTCTGTGTATGTAGGCTGAGACCGCATGTGCCGACGCAAATATTTTGAAAATTAGTTTTGAAATCCAATAAATTTTCGTAACACTGTACCACCCATTTTCACAAAGTTGTTTTAAAGGTTTGCAAGAGTTTGAATCACGACAAATATTCGAATGTATTTCGAATATTTTTTGATATATGTAGCTTTCAGGAAGTATTTATTTTATCAAAATGAAGTCGTCTATTAGATTCACTATAGTTAAACAACAACTGCCATTCTCATAATCTAGAAACCAGAATCGAATTATATGCCAAGTTCTTATACAGTACGATGCAAATGTATGGAATTTTTCTGAATATAAACATATTTTGGAAAACTCCTCGACTACGTCGATTTTCTTTTCCGATTGTCCAATTTTTTAATCCCACCCGAAATATATAGGGTTATCCGCATTCGAGTAGAAATGACTTCAGTGATATTGTTTTAAGGGACACCCAGTGTATTTTTCCATATTTGGTTATGGATCGTCATTACAAATCCAGTGTAACAGGTTTGATGGGATTATGTCAAACGGCTGAGGAGATATGGGCAAAAACCTTCCTCGTCGGAAGGTCAAATGCCTCTGTCGCACCCATTGGGCACATGGAGAAGTTTTTTGCTCATATCTCCGCAGCCGTTTGACATAATCCCATCAAGCCTGGTATCACTGCACGTTTTTGCAATAAAATGCATGCAGTGTCCTCCAAAGTTTGGATTTTGTTTCTCCTCCCCTTCACTGAAGAAATTGGAATTTCGTTCCGAAAATATTTTTTATTTACTTATTCAAAGAAAATATTTTGTTTTTGTTTTCTTCAAGACCATCAAAGCCTCAGATATCGCAACAGTCAGAAAGCTGGGAAAACCTCCATATTTGATCACTCTTATTATGGACGCAGTCTTGATTTATTTCAAGAGAAAGATTGAACCAGTAAAACCAGACTTCGAGAAAAATTTCTTGGTTCCATCTTGGACCGAGTCTTTGAAGGTGAGAGTGAAAGTGAGTATTTGATGAGAATTGAACGAGATGATCTTTGATTCAGGTCATGGCTGATTCGGCATTCCTGAGGAAACTGCAGGAGTATCCCAAGGACACGATAACTGCTGAAACTGTGGATCTCCTCCTTCCCTATTTCAGCTATCCTCAGTACACATATGAAGCAGCAAAGTCGGCCTGTGGAAATGTTGCTGGTCTGATATCGTGGACAATAGCAATGGCATCCTTTTTTGACGTGAATAGAGAGGTGTTACCATTAAAGGTCAGTAGTATAATAGTTGAATATGGTACTTTGCAGAGTATAAAAATTCGAATTATATCTTATACCATCTAGACCAAATGCCATCAACATATGTCGAATTGTCATTTCATAAGTTTATTTATTTAAAAACTGGATTAAAATTCATCAATATTCACAAAAAAATAAATAAAGAATACAATCCAATAGAAATAGAAATTTCGCAGTTTCGATCAAAATTAAACATAATAGCCCTTTATAGACCTCCCAGTTCGTAAATTAATGATTTCTTTGAATATATTGATAAAATTATGAATCTCAACAACAAAATTATTTTGATAGGAGATATTACTATAGATTTATTAACAGATAGCAATCCCGTTACCAATTATAAAAATATAATAGGAAGTAATAGGGGATACGCGAGAATCATTATATTCGTGCCACGTGCCCGCATACGGATGCCTACAGTAGGCAGTGTAATGCCCGCTGTAGGTAGTCCCACTATGATTTGATAATGCGTACAGACTGTAGCGGAAAGAGGCTACATTGTCTGCCGCATAATTATTACTCATATCAATTGTTCTGCATGAAATCGCCCAATATTAAAAAATCACACCAAGTTATCATTCGTTTATTACTGGCTAACCAAAGGTGTTGCATTCTACAGTAAATAAGTTACAAAAAAAATACAGAGCAACATTCAAATTTACCTGAGGAATTGCAGAAGAGGGTAACAAAGCAGTTTTGTCTAAATTTCATCTGGTTTTGCTGCATTCAGAGAGTTTTTTATTCAGGTTTGAAGTTTGTGAATTGTCAATATGGCAGTTACATATATTTAAATAGTCCGGTGTGAAATGTGAAAAATATGAGAAGAAAGAAGAAAAATGAGAGTATAAGTGAGAAAGACTTTTCCAATAGTTCACAAATAACAGTGGCGGAACATTCTGAAATCGACTTTTCGGAAAATGAATCAGAGACAAAATCGAAACTACTTCAAGTGAATTATATTGAAAAAACCTTAGAGCCATCATCAGATAATGAATTGGATTCAAGTATCAAGAGGAAAAGCCACAAAAATGAATTAATTGAAATCTTGAGAGAAGAAATCTTTCTGTTGAAACAAATAATTAGGGACAAGGAGGTAATAATAGAAGAAAAAGAAAAGAACATAGAACTATTGACCAAGGAAAACGATAGCATACAGCAAAATTATGAATTCTTATTGTCAAACATAGTAGACAAAGAAAGTATAATGGACAGTTTAAATAAAATAAGTAACAAAATTAGTACATTGGAGTCATATTCAACAAATAAAAATACGTACCTTAATAAAACATATGCAGATGTAACAAAAAATGACAAATACTTGCATGAAAAACCTCTAGATCAGACAGTCACTATAAAACCAAAAATGATTCAAACATCCGTAAAAACAAAAACTGATTTAGAAAATAGTGTGAGAATCAGTAAATTAGGTATTGGAATAAATTCACTAAAACAAATGCATAACGGAAATGTAGTGATCAAGTGTAGAAATAAAGAAGATATACAAAAAATTCAGCAAGAAATCCAAGAAAAATTACCTAATCAATATGAAACAGAAATAAGAAAACTATTGAAACAAAGAATCAAGATCCCAAACGTAAAGTTACAAGGTGAGCTAACCAAAGCAGATGTTGAACAGAAGATCAGAGACCAGAACAACATAATTAATGATATGGACCACCTTTCTGTTCAATTTTTAAAACATTTTGAGGATAAAGACCGTTTGACTATATTTGCAGAAGTGAATGGCACTTTATTAGAGAAAATAATGACGATTAATAGAGGAAAGTTATTCATTGGGTGGCAAAATCTCCAAGTATACCAAAATAATAATATCACTCAGTGTGGCAAATGTTTCAATTTCAAACATACACATAAGAACTGCAGAAATGAATTTGTGTGCCCACGATGTTCTGGCTCACATGAACTGATATCATGTAAAAATGCCGAAGTCGTCAAATGTAATAACTGCACTCATTCTAATACAGTTTACAAAACCAACCATTCAGTTAACCACCAAGCTTCTGATAGAAGTTGTCCGACATTTATATATTACCAAAATCAGCTAAATTCCCAAATAGATTACAACTCTTAAAAAATCCATATTCCTGATTATAAAGCTCTTCTATTATTCAAAATATTCCAAAAATTGACAATGAATAATCCTAATGAATAATCCTAACAAAACATCAAACAAAATCTCCTTCATTTTTGATATGTGGTTTATATCGTCCCCCAAAATTTAAAAGTCAACAATTTCCCAGTTTTTTTGATAGAACCCTCGAATCGTTTAACAATATTGATTGTGAATGTTTCTTTTTTGGTGATATGAACGTAAATTTGTTATCAAATGATAATGAGTCAAAAAAGTTATTGGATATATACCGGGTGGCTACGGAAGTATTGCCTACGGAATATCTCAGTTATTGTATGAAGTAGGTTTGTGAAATTTGGAGTGTCGATATAATGACATAAGAGCTAGAATTTGAGCATATTGACATGTCGAAGTTAACTTCCGGTCTGACCGGAAGTAACATCAACTTTCTTATTTTAAATGGAAACCCTATTTTTTTTCTTTTCGCTTTATTCAGCATTCAATTCCCTTTCTAATGACATATCACAAGTTGGTATCTAACCAGAAACTAGATTAGAAAAAAATTATTATTGAAATTCACCGAGTAGGCCGTGGAAGCAAAATGAAAGCCAAAAATTGAAAAGTTGGCTATGGAAACCATACGTCACTTGATAACAGTTGCTACTACTGTGATATTTTATTTTCATTCGTCGGCGTTATAAAAAGCCGCCAAAAAAAATATTGGAAAAATTGGGAAAAAAACTTAAATAGGAACATACAACTTTTTCTTGCCTGTACTATTCAGCATAACCATTCCTTTCTAATGATATAATAGAAAAGGATTTTTTGAACTGAGATACCGAAAAATCCAATTATTATTCTTCAAATAACAAAACAGATTATCGCCATACGCAAAAATAAAATTAAAAATAATGTGGAATGATAAATTATATCCTGTAGGTTCTAGGTTAAATAGGAACATAAACGTACTTGGTCTGTGCCATCGTCCATAGATATTCTAATATCTACCTATGGACGATGTTTGTGCTATTCAGAATAATCATTCCATTGCAATAATCATTCGAACCAAAATATTAACAAGTAGGCTGATTAAGATGTATTTTGGAATGAAACAAAAAAGAAATGAGAGCTGTCACGAACGCTGCTATCCATATTATTTTGACGTTCGAAGTAGTGTTTTTGATACTGCCATTTTAAAAGGGTTTGGAAATCGAAATCAGTTAGTGGAATATTCAAAAAATGCCCCGCTATTCACGAACCGAACGAATTGACATGCTTCTCATTTATGGTGAATGTTTAAAAAATTCTTATGCCGCTGAACGATTGTACTTAGAGCGATATCCAGGGAGGCAGCAACCGTCAAGAAGGTATTTCCAGTGGCTTGAAGAAAAATTAAGAACTGAGCCTGATGTTCACGAAGACCAAGAAGCATTTGTTATTAATGAGGAAACTGAAATTAATGTATTAGCTTTAGTACAATATGATAGCACAATTTCCTCAAGGCAGATTGGCGCCGAATTAGCTATAAGTAAGGACTCTGCTAGGAAAATTTTGAAAAAACATCGATTGAAATCCTTCAAGTATCAGTTGCATCAACATTTGTATGAAAATGACGGTGAAAGGCGCCTGGAATATTGTAATTGGTTTCTTCGACAAAATGCTGAGAATCACCTATTTAACTATTATATCTTGTTTACGGACGAGTCAAGATTTACCAACAATGGACTATTTAACAGGAATAATACAAGGTAGGTACTGTACTTTATTTAGATTATTGTCGATAGTCGAAGTGTAAAGTGCTAAAAGTGTGAACGGTCTTTTGTTCCAGGTACTGGGCGATAGCAAACGAGCACCGGTTTCGACAAGGCGGCTTCCAGGAGAGATTTGGTGTGAATGTTTGGGCAGGAATAGTTGGAACTCATATTGTTGGCCCCTTTCTTTTTCAAGGCCAACTAACCGGAGAGAGATACTTTAAATTTCTAACGAATGAAATTTCGGAATTCATTAACAACCTACCAGCGGAAATGACTGAGAGAATGTACTTCCAGCAAGATGGCGCCCCTCCGCATAATTCAAGAATAGCGAGAAATTATCTTCAAAATCGCTTTCAAGAGAGACTTATAACAACCCATGGTCCTGTCAGGTGGCCACCAAGGTCACCTGATCTTACTCCGTGCGACTTTTTTCTATGGGGGCATCTTAAAAATAGGGTGTATTCCACACAGCCTACAACTCTACATGAGCTAGAAGTAAAAATTCGTAGAGCTTTCCAAGATATCACGCCCCAAATGTTGAGAAAAGTTTTATGTTCCTATTTAAGTTATGGACCTACAGAGTATTGTTTTTTCCCCAATTTTTCCAATATTTTTTTTGGCGGCTTTTTATAACGCCGTCGAATGAAAATAAAATATCTCAGTAGTAGCAACTGTTATCAAGTGACGTATGGTTTCCATAGCCAACTTTTGAATTTTTGGCTTTCATTTTGCTTCCACGGCCTACTCGGTGAATTTCAATAATATTTTTTTTCTGATCTAGTTTCTGGTTAGATACCAACTTGTGATATGTCATTAGAAAGAGAATTGAATGCTGAATAAAGCGAAAAAAAAAATAGGGTTTCTATTTAAAATAAGAAAGTTGATGTTACTTCCGGTCAGACCGGAAGTTAACTTCGACATGTCAATATGCTCAAATTCTAGCTCTTATGTCATTATATCGACGCTCCAAATTTCACAAACCTACTTCATACAATAACTGAGATATTCCGTAGGCAATACTTCCGTAGCCACCCGGTATGTTTCGAATAATTTTTCAATATGTAATGATGAGATTTCTACTAGACAAACAATCAACAGCTATACATTAATTGATCATTTCATAACAAATTCTAAAAAAAATATAGATTTGTGTTTAATCAATACTGCATTAAGCGATCACAAAATGTATATAGCATGTATCAATAATAGACCTAAAAAAAAAACAAAATCCAACAAGTTGCGAATAAAATCAAGTTTTATGAAATAGATAAATTAAAAAATGAACTTTTTCGTTATGAAAATCCAAATGAAGAATATGAGGATTTACTCAAAATTTTTTAAAACAACTCGTTTATGAAAACTTTTACAAAAAAACATGATTCTAAACCTTGGTTCAATGAACGTGTTGCAAACCTTATTGAAATTCGCGATAAGTTCTTTTATAAGAAAAAAAAGAATCCATATTCAGATTTCTACAAAAAAGAGTATGATCATCATAACAGATTAGTAAAAAAATCAATTAGAGAAACAAAGAAAAAATTCTATGAGAATAAATTCGTCGAAGCTAACCCAAAAAAAAATTGGAAGGGCATAAATTCCTTACTTTATAATTCAAATAGCACCAAAAAAGAAATTAAACACATTATCACCAATAAAGTAAAGGTTAGTGATCCTCAGGATATATGTGAGGAAATCAATAAGCATTTTGTAACCATTGGACCAAAACTATCTTCAGCAATCAAAACTCAAAATGGTGTTATTGGAGATAAATCAAGTGTTCCGTCTATGTTTTCAGCACCAGTATGTATTAATGAAATTGAGGAAATTATTGATAATTTGGACATCCATAAATCTTCTGGATTTGATGAAATTACTGCTGGAATTGTGAAAGTTATAAAAAATGAGCTATCTCCCATTTTACTTGATATAATATCCAAGTCATTAAAAACAGGATGTGTCCCAGAAAAAATGAAGGTTGCCAAAGTTTCACCAATATTTAAAAGCTGTCGGAAAGATAACGTAAATAATTAACGACCTATATCAGTTTTACCAGCATTTTCAAAAATTTTGGAAAAAATACTGAATGTCAGACTTTTTAATTTTCTTGAGAAAAACAGTTTATTAAGTCATAATCAATATGGTTTTCGCAGGTTGACAGACACAGAGGCGGCAGTTCTAGATGTTGTTTCGTATATCCAGATTCAGATAGACAGCAACAAGAAATGTGGCCTTCTCTCTCTTGACTTGCGTAAGGCATTTGATACGGATGACCACGAAATTTTATTCGCTAAATTATACTCAATAGGTATAAGAGGAAAAATTCATGAATGGTTTCAAAATTATCTGATGAATAGGAAGCAGTATGTGTTAGTTAATGGTGTTAGCAGTTCTTTGATGGATATCAAATGTGGGGTACCGCAAGGATCAATTTTAGGACCTGTTTTATTTTTAATTTATATTAACTCCATTACAAATTTGAAATTGAAAGGAAAAATTAAACTATTTGCTGATGATACTACATTAATATATTTTGCCACTGACCTCAACCAGATACGTGAAAATATGGAAAGTGATCTAAATGTAATTTCAACATGGTTACAACATTTTAAACTCACTCTGAACTTTGATAAATCAACATTTATGTTTGTTTCTAAAAAAACCACAAACAACTTCATTCATCCGCTATTATTTGGATCTAACTCTATAAAATATACTAAAGTTACTAAATTTTTAGGTCTTCTTATTGACGAAAAACTATCATGGAACAATCATATTGATAAATTGAGAATAAAGATCAATCCAGTCATTGGTACACTGTTCAAAATAAGAAAATTTGTGCCGATCAAATACCTTAAAAATATTAACTTTTGTCTTATCTATTCTAACCTACAGTATTTGATATCAATCTGGGGAACCGCTAATAATTCAGCTTTGAAACCTCTAAAAAAATTACAAAATAAATCTTTGAAATGTATTTACAACTTACCGTTTTTAGAACCAACAGCAAACTTATATAAACCTAAGAGTTTACTAAATTTGAATTCCCTTTATAAAGTAAAAATTTGTACATTAATTCACTTTATTCGATTGAAACAGAAAGTTTCTAATTTAAATTTCATCGAAATCAATAACATACATGATCACAAAACAAGACAAGCAAACTGTTTGGAAAAAAATCGATATACCATGATGGTATAGATATCTACAATTAACTACCAAATGAAATACAAACAATTACAAAAGTGGCGATTTTTAAAAATAGAATAAAAACCCATTTTCTTCGTCAATTAGTCTAAAATGATTTTTTACATAATTTTTTTTTTTTCCGTCCAACTATTTTGAATTGACATGGATAACTTTTCCTTTTTTTTAAGTTTTTTTTATGAATTGTATTTATATCAATTGTATATTATTTTTTCTGTATCTTTGTAAGGCATTGTTTTTATTATCATTATTTTGTATCCCTACCATAAACAAACCTGTTTCTTGGGATATTATGAATAAATTATTATTATTATTATTAAACCCTCTAACGGAAAATCGATGGTTACATTCAATTTTCCTCTGAATCGATCCATCGAAGAAAACCTTTTTAAATGTATCACTAAAGTTTTGGGGAACTTGTAAATTGATAGGGATTTGGTACACTTCCTTTTCTCTTTGCATTTAGCACATGTTAGCTTCTCGTGGCCATCCAACGTTTCTTCCCTCGTAAACGAATCTAAACATTGTGATAATCTCAGTTGGCCTGTTCGTTGCGGTATTGGTAGTGATAGGTCCCAGAACGGGTCGAAGGTGACAGAACAGTGCCCGCAATACGTACATTTCAATGTGGACTTTAGCTGGCCAACGAAATTATCAATGATATTGGAATTGTACATTCTTAAGTACTTCAACCAAGTTTCTTGCGCCTTCTCACTGTCACTTAACTTTTCGTCTATCTCCGTCAGAATGGGTTTTGGCTTCTCCGTTATTCTGTTCACTTCTTCGTGAAGACCCTCCAGAAGGAATCGCAAGAACTCCTGGGCATCTTGCTGGGAGTAAGCAATGAAACGAGGTGCGAATATTTGTATTTGACTCTTTAAAGAGACTGTATTTACCTCTCGATCAGAAGAATCTTCTGACCATAGCTCCTTTATCACCTCTGCGAAGGCATTGATTAAGGCTCCCTTCATACTAGAGATACTTGTGTTTATGTCTCTTGTATAGGTATCCTTCCTCAAATACTCTAATAACCATCTCGTGTTTGATAAACATTGGATAACACTGTTCATAAAACAGGTGCTTCCAATATTTTTCAACCCATTGAGGCCTAGTGTTTTAACAGTACCGTGTACCACATGCCTGAAGGTGTTGTAGCTGTTTGAGCTGCGTTCGCCACTGCTATCGTCTTCTGAGTAGACTCTAATACGGTTATTGTCCTTGTCACTGGAGCGGCGAGGTAAGGAACTTGAGTTAAGACTGCTGGATAGTGAGTTGGATGGAGATATAGTTGATCTTATGAGTTTCGGAGAAGTCGCCAAATCAACTTTTGTTTTGGCCGTGCTATGTATGGCATCCCTGACGGCGCTTGAGCTGCGTTTATCGAAACTATTTTTATTCGAGTCTTCAGAACGGTGGTTGCCTCTGTCAATGGAGATGCAAGATAATGAAGTCGATTTGAAACTGCTAGATTTTGAAGAAAACTTGTTATAACTGTAGCGTTCATGTGGATACAGCAATATTTCATCGAAAGATCGAGACGCTGGTATAGTTCCAAGGATTGATGCAGCATTTCCACGTTGGATGGCTATACTTATTCTCTGAATTAAAAATTTGGTAGCTCTTGGATCTTGTGTTTCTTTTTCCAATTTTTTGCCAATTTGTTGAATGAAATCGAGAGATTGGGGAGCAAAGACGCCAAAAGTTTCTACTGCTACAGGATAAAAAAAATAGCTATCTGTCAATGTTCTATATTTATTACGTTTCACTTTTTCTCTTGCAATTGCGGCAGCACCAGCTGATTTCGCTGTAGATGGTAAATGAGAGGGAGCTAGTGTGTCAGCACATGTGAAATCCCACACAGCAAGTTTTCCATATCTCCAGGGGATTAATGTCATGCCATCTGGTCGTTTGCCATCATCTCTACTTATTCCCGGTGGCTCTAAGATTGACGGAATACCAGCCGAGATCAAAGCTATCTTCAATAAATCGTGAGCGGAGAGGCTTACCTTCTGTTTTATGAACAAGAAGGCACTAAATCGCACCTTTGAGATCATATTTAGTTATATTTTTATTTTTATTATGTATTGTATTGTATTATTAGACGGTTTCCAGTTTAATACATTTTCCATACACTTCAAAAAAAATAGGAAGTAATGGTTTTCAAATTGAAAACAAAATAAATCCAAACTGTTTTACCAGAAAGCAAAATAATTCATCTAGCATTCTTGATCATATCCTGACTAACAGCCACTAGTTAGATTTTGAAATGAAATTAGAAGACACTTCAATAACGGATCATCGCATAATATATACCTCTATTCAAAATGCCAATGTTGCGCTGAAAAAAATTAAAAAACGTGAAATTATAAAAGTTGGTTACACTAAATTAAGGAAACTTATTGCTGATGATTAGAAGAGAAATCAATGTGAAAATTTTGAAGATTTATTAAAATTACTTTCAGAAGCTGAAACTCAATCTATTATTGAAACATTCTATAGAATTCGTGAAGATAATGATTGGATCACCAGCTCTATTATTCATGAAATTGAAATCAGTAATAAAAAAAATCGAAATTAGGAAACAAAATATTAATGATCGAGAACTTTTCGTAGAATACAAAATTCGAAGAAATAAGGTAAATGCAATGATTAGAAGAGCAAAATCTCAATATATCAATGAACAGTTTGAAGAATCACAAGGCAAAAAATGTGGAATGTATTGAATTATAGTATGAGAAAAAAATCAAAATTTGATCAAAATAGAGATATTGAATCATTACAATTGAATGGCAATATCATCACCAATAACCTGGAAATAGCAGATTCGATGAATTTACATTTTTCCCATATTCGTGAAAATATAGCAAATGACTTAAAATGTTCTATAACAACATGCCTGCTGAAAATAGTTTTCCTCTTCATAACAATTCCTCAATGCTTCTATTTCCAACGGACGAAAGTGAAATATTAGAAATAATTAGAACTCTCAAAATAACATGCCCTGATCCTCATAACTCCATTACCAGGGATATCTTTGAATTGAAAGACATTTTGGTAGGACCTCTCACTAAATTAATTAATAATTATTTCACAAAAGGTATTTTTCCAGACGAACTGAAACATGCATCAGTTAAACCTATTTATAAAAGTGGGGATTTTCTCAAAAATTTTGAAAAATGAAATTGTCAATTTCAATAAAACATATCAATTTGATCTGAATCAATTTGGTTTTCAAGAAAAGAATGGATCGCAAGCAGCTGTTTTAGATATTAAGTCAAAGTCAAAGTCAAAATATGCTTTATTGTCGGAAGTTAATGATAGACTTATTGACAAAGCTTCATTGTATTAAAGATAATGTTGATGAAGGTAATTATGTGATAGCTGTTTTGATGGACCTTAAAAAAGCCTTCGATACAGTTGACCACTCAGTACTTCTAAAGAACTTAGATACGATTTGTGTCAGAGGAATTGTAAATGATTTTTTAAAATCCTATTTCAAAAAAAGAACTATAAGGACATACACTAATAACGTGGAGACTGACAGATTGCATATTAACAAAGGTGTTCCCTAAGGATCGGTTTTAGGTGCAATTTTATACTTTATCATTTTCCCGTCTGATATGCCATAAACTTAGTTTCGAATTTAATATTCAAGATATTTGTCACTGAACACAACTAGGACTGCCAAATACAAGAACCTTCCGCTCCTTCACTAAAAGCATTACATTCCTTGCCCAACTTTCGCCAGACACATTCTTTTTTCCTACAAGATACTGCATCAGTTTTTTTGGATTCACATACACTCTTGTATTTATTGGCGATTTTAATTAACAGCAACCTGTCCGCTGAAGAGAAATTTGGAACCCTGACACTTTTCACTACACTCATTATTATCCTGGAACCTAAATTTTTCCTTTTGAAGTTTTAAATTTGTTAATTATTTTGATTTTTGATTATTTATATGACAGTTTGAAGTTGAACATTTGAATTTTGAATCTGTATCCTGATCGTTGTCAGAATCTTCATCCAATCCCAATCCATAGGGAGCATAAACACTGTCGCAAGTATCACCAACCACACTATATTTGAGGGTTTCGTAACTCTAACCGTGATTTGTAATTGATAAATAGATGTGCATGTGCATGTTGACCTGGGGATAGAGTAACCCCTGTGTCAGTTAACACTCATATTCAACACTACATTGAAAAACCGGCCCTGAAAATACTATTATGAATTTTCTTTTATTATTTTATTTTGTTTTCTAGTTTGTAATAATCAATGATTTTGAAAAGTTTTGTTTCCTGATTTTAAGTTTTTAGTTTCTAATCGTTTTTGCTCTACTCGACTCTTTTCTAGAGGGCAAGTTCTATAGTATTTGCCTAGTTATGTAATTTGTGAATGTCTTGTCTGAACATAAAGAATCCAGACCATCCTATGACAATATTTTATATTACTCACAAATAAATCGGTTTTACACACCGTGTGACACAGACTCATGGTACACGCCCTTTTCTCCTTTGTTTCTGTAGCTATATTTCTGAAATTTGGAACATTGAATATGCTCACTATAAGGCACTTTTTGGCGTATTTGGAAAAAAATCCAACTTCTGGTTTTTCCGGAAATGTCATCAACTTTCGATTTTCAAATGGGACACCCTATATATTATTAAATTTTTGAAATCTGCATAATTTGTTTAATCCAATGATACCTCATAGTTGATATTTCATTCGTCTTGAACTCCCTCAAATGTTTCCAAATAATCAAAATAATGCTACACTATCGTAATTTTCAATTAAAAAGTAAACCGAAACCTTTTTTACTCGAAACTCCGTTTTTTCAAATAGTACCATAATGGTAATCTGACGTCATTCGAAAGTACCATCGATGGGGTATCCATCCATATTAACTTTTTTTTTGGACAACACTAACACGATAATGGAGTTAAGACAAGTTTAAGTATCTTCTCGGTTCAATAACAATTCATCAAGGTTGCTATGGGACACAAACAACAATTTGACATTTCGACTTCCACGAAGATCTAGTCAAAATTTCATCCAACCGGTAGAGCTCCTAAATCACGAAGGCTCAAGCCTTGGTTCAAATGTGAGTAAGTAATAACAGTTAGGTTTTCTCTCACAATTTAAATAATAACGAAATAAATTAAAAAAGAGAAATCTTATAATAGCTGTTCGAAATGTCCACCACCAACATCCAAACGTTTGGAGGTATTTCGAATAGCATTGTTCAATTGTTGAGGCGTTATGCTTTGAATGGCTTGTCTAACTCGTAATTCTAGGTAATCGAGGGTCGTTGGGTAGGTTTTGTAAACAATATTTTTCAAGTGACCCCAAAGAAAAATATATATAGGGGTTAGGTCAGGTGATCTTGCAGGCCACCTAACAGGACCATGTGTTCCGATCCACTTTTCCCCAAATCCGCCACGAAGGTAATCCGTGACGATCCTACTATTGTGCGGAGGTGCACCATCCTGCTGAAGGAACAGTCGATTTTCCAGATTTAGCGGTAAAACTTAATAATCTTCAATTTCATTTCTGAGGAAACTTAGGTATCTACCACCATTCAAAGGGCCATCAAATTTTATGGGACCAATTATTCGATCTCCAACCTCTCCCAGCCATACATTGAATCCAAAACCTTCTAGGAAATTCCCCTGCCTGAATAAATGCTGATTTTCTTGCGTCCAATATCGAGTATTGTATTTGTTGGTTAAATAAACAAAGATTGGTCAATCTTCACTCTTCGGAGAATACAGTTGTTTTCAGGAACTCATTATTTTGCTGTTCATTATTGCGTGGTACCCATCTGCAATATTCCATCCTTATACTATCGTCTTCGTACAAATGTTGATGTATTTGATATTTATACGATCGATCCCTCATGTTTTTTCAAAATTCTTCTGACACTTTCACGACTGGTATCCAACTCGGAATCAATCTCCCTAAGAGGTATTTTGTCGATTTCCACTCTCATGAGAACATTTATCTCCATGTCTTCAGAAACAATATTATGCTCAGTACCAACATCAGGCTCTTTTCTGAACTGCTCTTCAAGACGCTCAAAACTGGATTTTGTCGACATTGCCCAAAAACTAATGGCATATCCACTTTTTCGTTTCTGTTATAAACTGGTGGCATTCCTAACTCATTTCTATCATTAATCCGATCAATTCAATAATGTATTCAGTGATAATTACAGATTAACGATACTTCAAATTATTATTTGTGTTTCATAGCCACCTTGATAAATTATTGTTATTGAATCGAGAAGATACTAAACTTGTCTAAACTCCATTATCGTGTTCGTATTGAATGTTTTATTTCCGGTTTTATTTCCGGTTATCAACATATTGAATGAGAATTGAAACAATAAGTTTTTCGGTTTATATAACAAGTTCATAGGTTCTGAAACGGGTTATTTTTAAAAGCCTTTTATAGCTTAGTTTCATAGATGTTGTTGTTGTTTCAAAATAAGAATTTTGGCTGAGCCCCAAAAAGAAATGGGGTATTGCAATTTTGAATAAATTGAACTGAAGTCAATAAAATATTTTAATGGGGCATATTGTCTTATTCTAAACTGTATTTATATCAAAGGTGAGTTGTTTTCAGATTCTTGATATGATTGGACCAAGGAAGTGATTATAATAATGAAGTTTACTTGCCAAAATATATAATTATTGAATGGGGAGTTTATGTCTGTGATATAAATATAGTAGGTTTGCGGCATTCAGACATATTTTTAAAATTCCAGAAAAAAGGTGTTCCTCGAGCAGGATTCGAACCCACGACCCCTAGATTGCCAAATTCAAATTCAAAAAAGATTTATTGGATTATATTATATACAATATAAGCACGGTCTACAAACATATAAATATATAAAACAGTGAAAATTATCTCTATACCACAGAGTATGAAGTGATAAAGGGAACTCAAACTGCTTGGAGTGATTGGTCGAAATCCTGCCTGCCCGTCTGGAATATCCAGGGGCGAGGCAGACCACCTCACACTGCCCGAGGGCAGCCCCACGATGTTATGTGGGTCTTTGCATCTATAGCCGGTTTAGTCGTAGAAGTAGCATGTCAACCTGTCTCCTCATAGTTATATAGGCCTTGTTTTTGAATTGAGTATGAGACATCAGACTATTTGTGTCATTTTTAATGGTTTTTTCTTGGATTCTCGGAAAAGAGACGAAAAAAACGGGTTCACTACATTACCTTGTATCATGCATACTTACTGATCCTCTGGTCTATCTTGGAAAAGATGCATTGCCTTGTAAATGAACCCACCATGTTCCCAACGGATGTTGTGGTGGGCTCTGATTGCTATCATGTTCAAAGGACTTCCAAGTATGAAGTTCCTGTAGAACTTTTCTGACAGGTCTTTCACGTATTCTTCGGAAGTTGTGGTGTTGGCTAGCTCACGTAGTGCGTCTAGCCGAATGTACCTGTCACTGTTGGTGACGATACGGCGTATTTTGTTTTGCATCCTCTCCAGTCTCAATATTTGATTTTTGGGGAGGCTGCAAAATGTTGGAATAAATAATTTTGTACTTATGAGTTCCCTGTAGGTATGCAAGATCACCCTATACGAGCATTTAGGTTTTTAAAAAGTATGTCATGATTGTCAGTCAGGTAAAATCATCTTCCTATTGTATTGCTATATTTATGTTGTATTGGTATACTTCGATCCATTAAATCATTACCACAATTATTACGAAAAAAAAATCAAGAAAAGTCATCAACTAGACATGAAAAGTCATTCCAAAAAAGTCATTGAATCTGTTTGGCACCACGAGCGTTAGTTTTGTACTGTTCTACTCAGTTACTGCTTAACAAAGTGTGGAATCAGAAGATAGAAAAATTAATAACGAAGACTCCGATCTTGTCCATTGTGAAACTCTTGTTGATGGTAGCAATTTCCTGCTTTGGAAATTTGACTTGTTCATTGTACTCAAAGCTGCCAAACTTGACGAAATAGTTCTTGGAACTGAAGTCATGCGAGATACCGACAACGAAGAGGCTAAAAGTCTATGGATGCAAAAAGACGCAAAGGCTCAAAAAATTGTTGTATTGAGTATTGAAGAACGTAACAAAATACATGTGATGAACTGTGATTGTGCCGCGGAGATGTTCCAAAAACTGCAAAAACTGTTCGATCTTGATAATGTTCGCCTTAAGTGTAGTTCACTTGAGCAATTTTTCACATTGAAGTATGATTCAAGTACAGACATGGCCACGAATTTAAGTTAACTTGAAAATATTGTTGTCTCGATAAATTCACGAGCAGCAAATAATAAAATTGATGAATGTATGCATATTGCACGGATTATGTAAATTCTGTCCAGTCAATTTCATTTCAATACAGCCTGGGATGCAACACCGGATGACCAGAAGACCATTACCAACCTTCAGACTAGGTTGATCCGAGAAGAAAAGAGAAATATGTCTGGTTCACAAAATGATTCAGTGCCTGTTGCTTTCCAAGCTCAACAAATCCGCTGTTTTACTTGTAATGGACATCACTTAGGTAAGTTCTGCCCTCCCAAACAAAAAGTTATGCCAAAGAAATCGTTTAATTTTGTGGACGTAGAAATCATGTTGAAAGGGACTATCGATATAAAACGACAGATGAATTTCAAATAAATGATGTCTCTCAAGGAAGAGGAAGAAAAAACAAGTCTATATGATACAAGCAGAGGACATGTCAGTTTCTTAACTCATCCGAATCCTGATGTTGCATATGAAAACTATTCAGAAAAGAGCAAATGGGTTCTAGATAGTGGAAGTTCGTCCCATATGACATGTGATAGGGATATTCTCTTTGAGAAGTCAAAAACTAAGAAAATAGTCGGTACTTCCAAGAAAGGAGAATTCATAGAAGCAAGCGGTAGGAAAGGTAGAAGCTGTTCAGTGCGACTTGAATGATGCTCTGTACTTACCGAAACTAGAAAGAAACCTTTTGAGTGTCAGTGCCATCACTCAAAAAGCTGGAAAAATTGAATTTACAAATGATGAAGTCACTGTAAAAAAACCTACCTACCTAGTTGATATTGATGTAAACAAAAATGAACATTCGAACTTGGCATCAAATCTCAACTCTGATGAGGATCTTCAAAGAAAACTAGGTCATTTGAGTTACGACAATATGAAGAAACTGACAAAAATAGCTAGAGGAGTTGAACTCCATAAATCTAACATTGGAGTTTGTAAAGTTTGCCAGGATTCCAAACAAGCCAGTAAACATTTCAAAAATGAGCGTACACGAGCTACCAGACCTTTGGAAATAGTTCATATAGATCTCGTGGAAGTGGAAATCCCAACCTATGACAAGAAGAAGTATTTCATCACTTGTTTGAATGTTTTCACTCATTATACCCAAGTATATTTGTTGGAATACAAAAGTGAAGCTGCCAAATTCCTGGAAGATTTTGTTGAAGAAGTGGAGAGCAAATGGAATCTGAAACTCCATAAGCTACGCTGTGACACTAGTAACGCTTTCAAAAATTGGTGTTCTGAAAGAGGAATAGTACTAGATTATACCATTCCTCATTCTCCTATGCTGAATGGTTCTGCTGAACGTCTTAACAGATCGCTAATGGAAAATACAAGAGCTCTACTATTCGATTCCAGACTAGAACAGAAATTTTGTTGCGTTGTACTGCGCAACCTACTTGTTGAATAGAAGCCCAACTAAGTCTTTAAAATGCACACCTGCTGAAAAATTGCTGAATAAAATACCAGATCTTTCAAATTTGAAGCTATTTGGATCAGTTGTTTATGCTAAGAAGCTTGGATATATCAAGAAGTTGGATAGGCGCTCTAAAAAATGTATTTTCCTTGGCTATGCACCCAACGGTTATAGGCTATGGGATGAATCCTAATGCAAAGTGATAATATCGAGAGATGTTGCATTCTCTGATGAAATGCATCAAAATGATCGAAGCTCACATATTTTGTCTTTCGCACGAGGGGTGTCAAAAGATGAAAACGAAGAAAGTACTTCAGATGAAGATAGTCAAACTGAATACCTCATTCACCACGATGACAGTACTCCAAGTATTGACACAGAAAGTAGCGATTCTGAAAATAGTACTTTCGAGGTAAATGATGAATCTTCACAGCCGCTCCTTTCTGAAATTACTCCAGCAGATCCTATAGAAACGTCTCCACAAGTCCATCTCGAAGATATCATATCTGGAAGAGGTGACAATGATCAATCCCAAACTGGAGCTGAGGAACAATTAGGTCGTGGCCATCGAGATAAAAGACGCCCTTTTAAACTGGATGATTATATCCTTACCAGAGACTTTGAGGACTACGGACTATTGTCGTATCAACAAGCGATTAGTGGGGAAGATAAAAGTAAATGGAAGGATGCAATAGAAGAAGAAAAAATAGCACACGTGAAAAATGCTACATGTAAATTAGTCGACCGGAGCGAAGTAAAAGACAAGAAAATAATCAGTTGCAGATGGATTTTTCAAGATAAAAGATGAAGGTCGGTATCGTGCCCACCTTGTTGTTCGAGGATGTCAGCAACGTGGAGGCATTGACTACAACGAAATTCTTAGTCCTGTTGTTGGAACTGATAATCTGATAATGTTAATAGCATTTGCCACTATGAAGAACTTCAGATTGACGAAATTTGATGTCAAAACGGCATTTTCATTTGCCGAACTCAATGAGGACATCTACATGAGCCTACCTGAAGGATATGAAGAAGGTAGTATGGTCTGCAAGCTACAGAAGTCATTGTACGGCTTGAAACAGGCACCGGCACTATGGAACCAAAAACTCACGAATATGCATGGTCTCATGCAGTTAAAAACCGAACAATGTGTATTTGTTAATGAAGACAGATCAATGGTTCTTGCAATACATATAGAAGACGGTTTGATCGCAGGTTCTGACAATACAAAAATGAGAAAGTTCTTCAATCGTCTACAGACGGAGTTCGAAATCTATGTCGATGAAAATCCAAGTACATATTTGGGTATTACTTTCTCAAAATATTGTGACAAATTTAAATTATCCCAGGAAGGATATGCACAACGAGTTGTTGATAAATATCGGATGACTGATGCCAAACCAGCTTCTACACCTTCAGATGTTGGATCTATACATAATGATGATACTAGTAAGAATGAAGTAAAGTTCCCGTTTAGAGAAGCTGTTGGAAGCTTATCGTATTTGTCAACAAGAACTCGACCTGACATTTCCCTAGCTGTTAGCATAAGTGGCCGACATGTTGAGAACCCCACTCAATCAGATGTAGTGAACTTAAAAAGGACCATCAAATATGTTAACTCTACAAAAGATTTTGGTATTGCCAATAATACATTTGAAAAATATGCTAGACTCACTGTTTACTCTGATTCTGAATATGCAGGAGATGAAATTGCAAGGAGAAGTACTACAGGATTTGTAATATTCTTTAACGGCGGCCCTATCAGCTGGACATCGAGAAGACAGCCCATAGTCGCTATTTCGTCAACAGAAGCTGAGTACATCGCTGCGACAGAAGCTGCTAAAGTTCTGATCTACTTGAAGTGTTTCGTCTCCGAGCTTACTAACTGCAGAATTGAATATTGATAACCAGAGTGCTATCAACTTGGTTAATAATGGTGTATTCAATCGCCGAAGCAAGCACATTGATGTGCGATTCGATTTCATCAAAGAAAAAGTTGAAGAGAAGTTGATCACCATAAAATATTGCCCTACTTCAGATCAAATTGCTGATATTCTAACCAAACCACTTTCTACATTCAAATTCGAGAAATTTGCAACAGAAATGGTGTGTTAAGTGTTTTCTCTATCATGTTTAGAAAAAGATTGTTTCGAGCATATCTTAGTTGTGATTAGAGTTATGACTGTCTATGGTATTACAAAATTAGGAGGGTGTGTTGGAATAAATAATTTTGTACTTTTATGCGTTTCCTGTAGGTATGCAAGATCACCCTATACGCGCATTTAGGTTTTTAAAAAGTATGTCATGATTGTGAGTCAGCTAAAATCATCTCCTTATTGTATTGCTATATTTATGTTGTATTGGTATACTTCGATCCATTTAATCATTAAGACAATTATTACGAACTTGCTTTCTCTCAAGAACCCTGTTCAACACAAAACACTGGGCAGGCATAGGCCATCGCTGGTCTGATGACATGTTTGTACAGTAGGAGCTTACTCTCCATTGCCAGCCTGGAATTCCTTGCTATCAGCAGATAGGTCCGCTTTACTACAGCTACAGCTCGCTGAGTAGCCAAGCTGACATGTTTATGGAGAGTAAGCCGCCTGTCTAGCTTTACTCCCAGGTACATCACGGAGGCGGACTCATCAATCCGATTGTCCAGAACCCTAAATCCCCCAAAGATCTTCTCATCAGTGCGTTTCTTTGTGAAATTTATCAGCTCTATCTCACCTGGATTCAGCACTATCTTGTTTTTTGCTAGATATGGTACGACCAGCCAATTTGAAAGAGTTCTAACGCGAGCTGCGGTAGTACTACTCCAGGCCGAATGGGCGTAAATCGCTGTGTCGTCCGCGTAGATCGCCGTGTTCGTGTTAGCAAACATCGGGAAGTCGTACGTAAATAACGAATACAAGAGTGGAGACAAGCTTGACCCCTGAGACACTCCTGCTCCGGCCATCCTCGCTACGGAGATAGTTCCGTTAACCCTCACCTTGAAAGTCCTGTTGGCCAGGTACGAATAAAGAATCTTCACCATGTATTCAGGCATGCCTGCCCGTAACATTTTCATGAGGAACCCTGCTATCCAGACGGTATCGAATGCTTTTTGGATGTCCAGCAGGGCCCTAACTGTGTTCAGGCCACGCTGAAGCCCCCTCTCACCTTGTGAACTATCCGGGCAACCTGAGAAGACGTGGAGTGTCCTCTTCGGAACCCGAACTGCTCATCCGGGATGAGGTTGGGTCTTTCCTCGAGGTCAACAAATCTCTTGAGAAGAATTCTATCCACCACCTTGGCGATAGCACTAAGCAGCGGGACTGTAGCTTCCGACCCTCGAGTCAGGTTTACCCTGTTTTAGAATTGGGATGATCTCAGCTTGCTTTAGGCACTGAGGGTAGTGCTGCCATTTTATAATACCGTTTATGATGTAAATAAACTGCACGAGACACTTCCTCGGAAGATTCCCCAACAGAATTGCATCAATTTTGTCTATACCCGGAGCCTTAGTTCTAGGGAGCCTTTTTATAACGTCCTGAACCTCCTCAATGCTGTTTATAATGATGCTGGGTGCATCTCTAAAATGTTTGGCTTTCCTAAAAATTCGCTCTTGTTCAGGGAATACTCCCTGGTAATACTTTCCAAACATTTCCTGGTTCGATCATTGCCTGTGTTGAATGTCCCTGCCCCTCTTTTGGAGTCACCTGGACATTCGCCAAAGGGAACTGTCTCCCACATTCAAGCTTTCAAGTTTCTTCTTCCAGATTTCAAATCTCATATTTTCTCTACGAGAATTTCTGGTCTTCTGTCTCTAGATTGCCGGTTTAGTGCTCTACCAACTGAGCTACCGAGAAGACATGTGATCCATCTGCAAATTGGGATACCGCTTTTTCCTAGAATTTTGGTGTTAGTAATGTCATCTACAAACTACGGCGTTTGTAGGTGTTGGAAAGTTAGATGTTAATTAATAGCCGACTATGAAAATGATAAATTCCCCATTCATTTTCATATTCGGCTATCACTTAACCTGGTTCAGTGGTCGGAGATCCACACCCGATCCCTGCTGAATATCGCTATATATCGACGATGCTTGGTGTAAAGGGTAAATAGGATCTTGATGATCATTGAAAGCGAATGAGTTCCCCACTAACATCTAATTTTCCAAAACCTACAAAGGCCGTAGTTTGTAGGTGACATTACTAACACCAAAATTCTAGGAAAAAGCAATATCCCGATTTGCAGATGGAACACATGTCTTCCTGGTAGCTCTGTTGGTAGAGCACTAAAACGGCAATCTAGAGGTAGTGGGTTCGAATCCTACTTGAGGAGAATTTTTTTCTGGGATGTCAAAAATCTGTCTGAATGCCGCAAACCTATTATATTTATCTCAGTTGGTGGAGCACTAAGGGCGAGTTGTACAAATCAAGTTCATCAACAGTTCAACTGAACTGAGTTCAGTTACTACGGAACTAGAAAGGACCAGGCAGCCGGCTAGTATATTGTAGTTGACGACTTTCTGAACAATAGTGTACATGGGCTCAACTCAATCCTATCAATAGTTTCAGAGATACAGGGTGTTGAAGTTGGAAAATAGCCATTTTTTAAAAGCATGTATTCCTTATTTTCTTCATTGTATCAAGAATTTTTTCCTTTGATAGGGTTCCAATGCCACTAAATATCAGTCCCTCATGAGAAGTTTCATTTGCTACAGGGGTACTCAAAAATTAAAAAAACGGAGCGTTGACTTGAAATATAATTCAACTTTCAGGAATTTAACTATTTGGCTGGATTTGCTTCTGGTTTATTTATAATAATAGGGTATTCGAACAATTTTTACAGGGCGGGTCAGAAAGTTGGTCACCCCTGTATCCTATATTTAATAAAATTTTACATACTTTTTACAGCATATTAGTAGGTGACATTAACTCATTTTGAAATATATATAATTTATATATGATATACAGAGCTTTTCAAAAGATATGTATGGAAGAAAAGCCGAGAATCAAGTTTTTTTTGGAAATCTCCCTGTAATTAAATATTTCCACGGTGAATTTCTGTGATACTCTCATACTGCCTTCACTTTGAGTTTGTTGGTCGAATGTGTAAGTTTTGTCAACTTGCTATGATCAGTTTTTTTTTTATCCCGACAATATGATGGCAAGCCTATCATTATTTCCTTCAAATACGGGTGTCCCGTAAAGACCACGTCAAACTGAAGGTGATTGTAGATCAAAGGGTACCCTACTTGCTATGAAAAAATTACCCGTATAAAAGTCTCGCCGTTTTCGAGACATTTAATTTTTATAAAAATCATGAAATTTTGACTCTCTCAGTAGTTTATTTGTACTGTTGGTACAACTTTGTACTTTTCTAATTCATTTACTCGGTAAAATATTGTTAAATAATTATTCTACCTTCTACTTTACGAAAATACTCAGGACATTTGAGAAATGTTTTTATTAGAAGTTTTGGGAGTAGATTTTTTTTCAAGAAGTTTATCCCATCGTACTGAAAACAAAACGTTTTGGGCTATTGCTGCACACTGCATCAATAAATTGACTCCTTCATGGTGATTTCAAAATTGTATGACACAAGAGATTTGAAATCGGGAAAAAAAGATAATGGACATTTAAAGTCAATATTCAAATTCTTGAAAAATACAATTTCGATACACCATGCTGCTAATATAAAGGAATATTATCAGATCGCTGGAGCTCAAATAAATAAATTCCATCCCCCAATAACCATGCCTGGTACATTACAAACAGCGCAGGAAATATTAGATCAATTAGAAGAAGTTAATATTCTGCAAACAAGAGTTTAAGCTGAAAACCTACATTTAAGGAATGGTCATTGAACTTTATTAAACCACTTGCACGCACCTGAATTTTCTCGTTTGGATTCACATTATCTGAAACAGATGATGGGAATTTATCATGTTAACTTGGCAAAAAGTTATATTCACGACAAACTTCAAAGAGAAGAAACAAATATTCTTCAATTCGATGAAATGGTGGAGGAGCAGAACATTTTACGAATGCGAGTTTACTGCAGGTTTCCTAATTCAGTTAAATATATGTTGTGGATAGCTTTCACTGTTGAAGATGATATCGAAAATCAACCTTTGGAACTTCACTATTATTGTACTTGTAAGTCGGGAGCTAAAACTTTAGGTACATGTGCTCATGTGGCCAGTGTTTTATGGTTTTTGGATTATGCCAGTTACGAACAGAATGTGAAATATCCATTTACTCCTTTCCTGAATGAAGTAACTGATGCAGCTGAAAAGATGGTACCAGAAAACATAGATCATAGTCCAGATAGTAGACCTTTAAATTCTTTCAGTAACTTCAGTTCGTTCCGACATGTTTATGTTAATTGTTTTTTCCGATATCAAGATTAGCTCATATGTATTTTATTTGATTTTATGTATATGTCTATCATGGTATAACATAAACAACATCGAGAATACCGATATAATAATAATAATAATAATAAATGATTTTATTGAATAGACATAAAAGTACATAACATTACACTATAACTAAAAATGCCACTCAAATGGCAGAGTTCAATTTCACGATTAAATCGCTAATTGCTCTTCCACTCAACCATGAAAAGGAGTTCAGTCTTTAATAAGAATGAGCTCCAACTTGAGTATAGATACTCTTGTACAATTCTAAAAATAAGCATTATAGATATACATATGTACATGAACATATACATATATGAAGAAAATAATGGTAGACTTGTCGGGATAAAAATACTAATCATAGCAAATTGACAAAACTTCTACATCCGACCAACAAACTCAAAGTGAAGGTAATATGGAAGTATCACAGAAATTCACCAAAGCAATATTAAATTACAGGGAGATTAAAAAAAATCGATTCTCGGATTTTCTTCCATCCATATCTTTTGACTAGCCATGTATATCATATATAAATTATATATATTTCAAAATGACTTAATGTCACCTGCTAACATTCAGTACAAAGTATATAAAATTTTATTTAATATAGGATGCAGGGGCGATCAACTTTCTGACTAGCCCTGTACAAAATGTATGCATATCTTATTATTATAAACCAACCAGAAGCAAATCCATCAAGATGTTGAAATTCCTGAAAGTTAAATTATATTTCAAGTCAACGTTCCGTATTTTTAATTTTTGAGTTCCCCTGTAGTAAATGAAACTTTTTCTCATGAGGGACTGATATTTAGTGGCATTAGAACACTATCACAGAAAACAATTCCTGATACATTGAAGAAAATAAGAAATACATGCTTTTAAAAAATGGCTATTTTCCAACTTCAACACCCTGTATCTCTGAAACTATTCATAGGATTGAGTTGGACCCGTGGATAGTATTGTTCAGAAAGTCGTCAAGTACAATATGCTAACAATACATGAAATTTCCTCGAAGCCCATTTCTCCATAAGCCGGCTGCCTGGTCCTTTCATTGGTTAGTCCCTAGCAACTAAAGCGAGTTTAGTGAAACTGTTTTTGAACTTGTTTTGTAGAACCCGCCCTAAACCGGCAATCTAGAGGTCGTGGGTTCGAATCCTGCCTGAGGAGAATATTTTCTCTGGAATTTTGAAAATCTGTCTGAATGCCGCAAACCTATTATATATAATTAGTTTCACAAATACAAAACCAGAACGAATAAACAGGGAGAGATCACGAAGCTTTAATTCAGAGATTTATTTCTGAAGTTCTGAAGTTTGTTGTTAAAACTGTATATTCATGTTTAGGCAAATTTAGCTATCCAACAAGCGAAACTGACCAAAGCCGAAGACGAACTTGGAGCTGCAATGGAATTACTGAGAACCAAGGAAGAGGAAGTTAGAGGATGCCAAGAACAATACGAAGGGGCAATGAACTTCAAACAGAAAATTTTCGATGAAGCTATGAAAGTAAAAAACAAAATGGACGCAGCTGCCGCTTTGATCAGTGGTTTGTCGGGAGAAAGGATTCGATGGACAGACCAACTTGCACAGTTCAAAGCAGAAACAGAAAGACTCGTGGGAGACATAGTTCTTCTTACAGGATTTTTGGGATACACTGGACCTTTCAATCAGGACTTCCGCTCTACCATGCAACAAAGTTGGCTTGATAGCTTGATCAGGCGCAAAGTACCAGTGACACTGAGTCTGAATATTATAGATAGTTTATCCGATTCTGCTACGGTAAATACTTTTTTTTTTCAAGAATAAATATGAGAAATTTCACTTCTTCAGGTGGGAGAATGGAATCTGCAGGGATTGCCTACCGATGATTTATCAATTCAGAATGGAATCATAGTTACTAGTGCTTCTAGATATCCCTTACTGATAGATCCCCAGAGTCAAGGAAAATTCTGGATTAAAGAGAAGGAAAGGGAAAACCAACTAATCGTCACTTCTCTGAATCATAAATATTTCAGGTAATTGACTTACTTTGCTAGGATATCATTTTTACATCAATGATTGAATTGAGGAATCCAATTTGCGAAAAATAGTATTAGACCACAAGCCTAGGCAAATTTTCAGGAGGTTTATACACCACGAGTCATATATAATGTTCAATTACTGGTCGGAAAACAAACTTTAGGCACTATGCCGTCAATTTTCCGCGGTTCTGGGGGTCCATTCTCAAGTTCATGCGAAATCATTTTCAAACGTTTGAAGTAACATAGAGCGATACAAAAACCGCGCGTTGGAAAGAGATGAAAAATTGAATTCGTATACGTTGAAACTCGAGAATAGATCCCCAGGTGAGTGCACAGGTGAGTTGAAATGTCGTAAAAGAAGGGGTACTTCTTGATTACATTATGCATGACGGCACCATTCTCGTTGAAGAGGCAATTAAAAAAGAATGCTCTAAAACCCAGTGCCGTCAAAAAATAGAGGTACCGGAAGTCAGATTTTTTTTTTGAAATCGGCGATTTTACCCATCCCCCCTCCCTCCCCAGTTAATCGAATACTTGACGGCGTTGATTCGGTTAACTTTCGGATAGCTTTCCTCAAAAAACTATAATGCTTCTAAAAGGGTCGGACATGGGGTCAGAAATTGTGTGGGTGGTCATCCAGAATTTGACGGCACCGATTTCTAACTTTGAGTTAACATTTATTGAGTGTTCTAAATATTGTGCCGTCAATAAATTATGGTTCATGCAAACAAATAAAAAATTATTAACATTTTAGAGCAAAAAATCAATGTTTTCTTATACGGTCATTTATTTCAGGACAGCATATGGTAGAAACTAATTATTATGGTTTTATAATTATGCCGTCAATAATTCATGGTACCCAATTAAAATACAGAATAAATATAAAAATTAAAAAATTCTAAAAATTGCCTGCACATTTATAAGAGCTTATTTTTGGAATATTATTGTGGATAGAACTTCTTTGAACATTAAAAAAACATAGAAAAATCGGTACCGTCAATTTTACCTTGTTATATTTTATAATTACTTTATTATTCCCAAGAAACATAAGCTGCTTATACTAGGGAAATATTAAAAATGAAAAATAGCAAATTCAAAAAAAAGTAATAATATAATAAATTGTCAAATCAGATTCAATTTTAAGGAACATTTCATGTTTTTCAATGTGCTTGGTAGTTTATTATAAATGAGTATACCATTATGCATTAAACCTTTTTTTCCAATTTCAGTCCTGATTCTATCAGTCTGCAATTCATGAATGTTTCTTGTTCCATGATTATGAATTGGAATGTTGTCATGAAGATTTAAACTTGTATATTTTTTTTATTCTGCTAAGATGAATAAATAAACATACCCCCAATATATAAAGAGAATCCAAATTTAATAAATTTTTTGGTCTATATAAATTTTCAGTAGGTTCTAGATGAGGTAATTTGTATATACATTTGATTGATTTGTTCTGAAGTTTTTTAAATGGTTTCAATACAGAAGCTTTAGCAGATCCCCATATAGAAACTAAATAGTGCAATCTGGAATATATGAAACTGAAATAAGTGTCCATCAAAATTGTTCTTTCTAAGTACCCTCTAATTTTGTAAAGAATGTCAATTATAGGTAATATTTTTTTACGGATCATTTCTGTGTGTTTTTGCCAACTGAGGATTTCATCAAAATAAAGACCCAGAAATGTTATACAATTTTTGTATATTATATGATTATATTCAAATTCTATAGGTAGAAAGGTATTTCTCATCATTTTTGTCGATATGAATATGTATGACGATTTAAAAAAATTCAGTGATAATTTATGAAGTTTCAACCATGAGAGTATTCTAGAAATATCATACTTTATATCACTTTCAATGAATTTTAGATCTGTTCCAAAATAAATGATTGTTGTATCATCTGCAAATAATTTGAGAGAACCTTTCAATTTAAAAAAAGAAATGGAATTGATATGAATGAGGAATAGCACAAGTCCTAACACAGATCCCTGTGGTACACCATAATTCACATTTTTATGCTGACTCTTATTTCCTCGAATGCACACATATTGTTTTCTATTGGTCAAAAAGTTTTCGAACCAAGTGAAAACGTTTCCTCTGACACCAATTTTATTCAATTTTCTCAATGAAATCCCATGGTCAACAGTGTCAAAACCTTTACACAAATCGAGAGACAATATGGCACATTTTTGACCACCATTAATTTTTTTTTGTACAAATGATATTACATCTTTGGCCGCTCTTTATGTGTCTCTGGATCCACGAAATCTATATTGATGAACAAATAAAATGTTTTTCTGTTCTAAATACTCATAGAGCCTACAATTAACGACTTTTTCTAAAATTTTGGAAAACATTGGAAGTATGGATATGGGCCTGAAATTATTTAAATCGGTTTTTTGCCATTTTTAAAAATGGGTGATAATAGGTACTAGAGCAATTTTCATTTGACCTGGTACTATTGCCTACTCAAATGATTTTGAATATATGTAGGTTAATATTGGTGCATTTTCAGATTTGACAATTTTTACAATTTTAACATCAATCTCGTCAAATCCGCAAGCTTTCCTAGGATTCAGTTCTTCAATTATTCTCAAAATTTCTTCTTCCGGATCTCCCTTGTTCGCACAAGCTCTGCTTTTGAGGGGTTTTCTCCGAAAACCTGGGAGTTTTGTTAAAACAAAAAACAAAAAAAAAAAAAACTTGGAGGTGCTGAAAAAAACGATGATGTCGTCGTTTTTTCTTGGAAGTCTTCAGTTGATACAGGAACTTTAGCCTTTCTCCAATAGTTATAAAATGTTCGTTGAATTCTTCACAAATTTGTTCTTGGTTTTCAATTTTTTTATCATTAATTTGGATGGATCGTATTGAAATTTTTTTCTTGGGACTGTTACGCAATTTATTATTGTTTCCCATTTATCTTCAGGTGTAGATTCCGAAAATTGTTCTTCATATTATTTCTTCTTTGTAGTCCTTATTGTGTTTTTAACAAGTTTATTTTGACAGTCAGATAAATTACTATAATGTTTATTTCCAGGATTATGTTTCTTTTGCCGAAAATATTTGTCTCGAACTTTTATCAATTTCGCTATTTCACTTGTGAACCAGACTTTAGAGTCTCTTTTTATTCTGAAATTTCTTGATTGGGCACATGAATGAAAAATATCAATTGTAACAACTTCTTCACTAACATATTCCATAAATTACTGGACTTATAATACCTAGCTCCAGACAATGCGATATGGAGATCAACAACTGTCATTATTCAAAGGCGATCCGGACCCAAAAAGGAAAATAGGAGTAGTCTACCTGTCAACGTGACTTTTCATGAGTTTTTGCCAGTAATAATTTAAAATCATTTTCAATCTTGTGTATAAAGTTATAATAAAAGTTAATTCTTGTTCCACTCACTCTCGATATTGGAGTCTACCCACCCCGTCTGATAAATTTATTTATCAACATCGTTACACAATTAATTTATCATATAACTCATTGGGAACATCATTATTTTCCATAAAATTTTGGATATTCAATAGTTCATTTTTCAATTTTTTATATCATAATATTTGAAATAACTAATATCGTATTCTGATTTATTTTTTCGTTTACAAGTTGAACTTAAAATTTGGATTTTGTGGTCACTAAGAGAATTTTCTATCACAGATAAGTTTAGTTCTTCGTTTTTGTTGGTTAAAATATGGTCTATTAATGTTGCACTTCGTGTCCCACATCTTGTTGGAATTTTTTCATTACATAGAGAAAAATTGTTGGAAGTATAAACGTCTACAATATTCTTGGTGTTGTTATCATCATTCAATATTTTGATATATCTCCAAAAAAGAAACATTTTTTATTGAGGTTATTGATATTGTTCATTTTTCCTTCCAAAATTTTGAGAAAATTGACGTTACTGAACTTTGGTGGTTTGTAAATTGTTGAATTGATCTTGTCTGGATATTTTAGTTTAATTGCTAAGTAATTAACTTCAGTTTCTAATTTTTCCAAACCATCGAACTCCAAATCTTCATGAACAAAAATTCCAACGCCTCCTCCTCTTTTGGTTCTACTCGAAAATGTAGAGTTGTAATTTTTGAAATTGAAATATGGTTCATCTTCTTTAGATAGCCATGTTTCTGTTACTACAAGGATTTTTATTTGCATTTCGTTAATGATAACTTCATGTGTATCTATTTTGTTCTTGATTGATCTTGAATTAATATACAGGGTGATTCAAAATTCGATGTAAATATTTCAAGGGCGTACTGTTGGGATCAAAATAAGACTTTTTCTTCAAATCAACATGTGTCCTAAAATGCACCCCCTCCGAGCTACAGCCCCTGTAAGTTAGGAAAAAAAACAAGATTATCTAAAACTGTGACTATAATAACGAATCGAATCTTCTGAAAATTGGCATACCCCTATTTTTTTAGGCACTCTATTCTTTTTTAGCTTCGAAAATTATGTAAACCCAGTTTTGGGGGAGTTGGAGGGGGGTTCACACTTTTATGGGCCCAATTTGTATGTTCAAAAAGAGAAACTCCGAATTCGAATAGCATAATCTTATTGGCCATAAAAAAAAACTATGAATTCGGTCTCTTGCATTTTTGTCGTACAACCAACCGTTTGCCGGAAAATCGTAATCAACGAAAGGGGGGTATTTTCACAATATCAAACTAACACATGTATTAGCTAATTTATTCAAAATTCGATGTGAATATTTCAAAAACGTATTGTTGGGATCAAAATAAGACTTTTTCTTCAAATCAACATGTGTCCTAAAATGCACCCCCTCTGAGCTACAGTTTTAGTTAATCTCGTTTTTTTTTCCTATATTACAGGGGCTGTAGCTCGGAGGGGGTGCATTTTAGGACACATGTTGATGTGAAGAAAAAGTCTTATTTTGATCCCAACAATACGTTTTAGAAATATTCACTTCAAATTTTGAATAAATTAGCTAATACATGTTTTGTTAGTTTGATATTGTGAAAATACCCCCCTTTCGTTGATTACGATTTTCCGGCAAACGGTTGGTTGTACGATAAAAATGCAAGATACCGAATTCTCAGTTTTTTCATGGCTAGTAAGATTATGCTATTCGAATTCGGAGTTTCTCTTTTTGAACATAAAAATTGGGCCAATAAAAGTGTGGACCCCCTTCCAACTCCCCCAAAACTGGGTTTACATAATATTTGAAGCAAAGAAAGAATAGTGTGCCTAAAAAATAGGGGTATACCAATTTTCAGAAGATTCGATTCGTTATTATAGTCACAGTTTTAGATAATCTTGTTTTTTTTTCCTAACTTACAGGGGCTGTAGCTCGGAGGGGGTGCATTTTAGGACACATGTTCATTTGAAGAAAAAGTCTTATTTTGATCCCAACAATACGCCCTTGAAATATTTACATCGAATTTTGAATCACCCTGTATAATATGCCAATTTCATTTTCTCCAGGTGGCTTTTGACATTCTAATGAGAGGTATTCCAAAAGCTTTATGAAATCGTCTTTATTCACTACTTATTTGAGACTTATGATTATTACTGACCATAATAATATTCAATTTATTCCCAAGAAATATACAGTTTATAAGAGGAAAAAAATCACATAGTGCATATAACATGAAAGTAAATACAACAGTAGGAATAAATTAATGAATAAAATCATGAAATCAGAATTAGAATGGATTCAATGGAGTAAGTACTTCTTTAGATTATTTTTAAATCGCAATTTACCATACGTTTTTAAACAATTTGGAAATTTCACACCATATAATGAAACTATAGTTCAAATGATTTTCACATAAAGAGGGTTTACAAAACCACGACAATTGTTTCGCTTTACAAAAGCTTCTTCAAGTGGTGAAGATATACTAAATTACATATTTGCTATGTATAGTATATCTGTATATGTTTAGTATATCTTCACCACTTGAAGAAGCTTTTGTAAAGCGAAACAATTGTCGTGGTTTTGTAAACCCTCTTTATGTGAAAATCATTTGAACTATAGTTTCATTATATAGAGTATAATGGATTTTCATCAAGTATCGGCTATATCAATTCAAATAATTTCACACCATCAAAATAAATTAATTTCTTTCCAATATTTGTTTTAATTTTGTTAACATATAAGTTTTGGGCTTGTCGGGTCAGGTGATTGTGTTGATCATTACTAATTTTGAACATTAAAGTGGAATGTTTCATGTCATTCTTAACAAGATGAATGAACGTGCAAATTTTCAATCTGTATAGGGAATGTATATCCAGTAGCTTTCTTGGTTTGTACAAGTTTACAGTTGGTTCTTGGTAATCAAGTTTGAAAATACATTTAATAATTTTGTTTTGTAATGATTTCAAAGGTTTAAGCAAAAAGGTCGAAGCAGTGCTCCAAACTGAAATCAAATATTGAAATTTAGAGTATGCCAACGAAAAATATATGGATTTTAAATATTTGAGAGAAAGCAAATTTCAAATTTTAAAAATAATTCCAACTAATGGTGAAATCTGCCTCCTTAAGTTCTCTATATGTCTTGCCCATGATGAATTCTCATCCATAAAGAGTCCTAAGTATTTTTGTATGGTATGGTAATTTATGTATTCATTATTGAATTTGATCGGATCTTTCAAATTACCGTTTGACGATTTTTTTGTAATGAACATGAATGAGAATTTTCGTAATTCAATGTCAATTTATGACAGATGAGCCATAATGAAATTTTTTGTAGATCACTATGCATGTCGTTTTTGATATCTCGTTGACTTTTTCCGCCATATATTATTGTGGTGTCATCAGCAAACATTCTAATTTTTTCAGATAAATCTAAATCAGCTAAATGAGAAAAAGGATTGGTCCCAAGATTGATCCTTGTGGAACTCTACAGATGGCAGTTCTCTCAGTGCTGAATTTGTCTCCTACATAAACAAACTGTTTTCTATCTGAAATATAATTTATAAACAGGACCTCTGATACTTATTTTATACATAATATTCAACAAAATTTGGTGATCTACAGTATCAAATGCTTAACGAAGATTTAGTGACAGTATACCACATTCCTTAGATATCTCTTGCCTGTTTTGAAAATTGGTTTTACTTTGGCTGTTTTTGGTTTTTCAGGTATAAATCCTGATGAAAAAGTTAAATTTATTAATTTACTCATTATTAGAGCAAGTTCTGATTTCATCATCTTTACAATTTTTGTGTTGATATTGTCGAACCCTGGAGCTTTTCTTGTGATGATTTCTTCTTCAGAGTTGGTAGGACTGAGATACATAGAATATAATTTTGATCGCATCGAAATTTTCTTTGTAGTTGTGAATCTATTTGACAAACTAGGACCAACATTGATGAAGTAACTATTGAATTATTCACAAATTCTCTGTTTACATTCAATTTTCTGTCCATCTTTCAAAATATATTTAATATTGTCTTTTGTTCCAGATTTATTGTACAGCATTTCATTCATTGTATTCAATACTGATTTCGGGGTGGCATTGATGAATTTTTCTTGGTAATACTTCTCTTTTGCTTCTTTAACACTCTTTTTAACTATTTTTTTATAATGATCATAATAGTCTTTGAATGAATGGATTTCAGGATAACACTTCTTTTTATAGTGAAAGGACCCCGCAAACTCCTTATGGAATTTGGGTCCCGGTGGATTTTTTTGAATTTTTGGTATGATGTAGTCCATGTAATTCTTAACCAATGTTACCATTGCGCCAACCCAAAAAAATTAGCAGTTTTTGAGCTAGGGGGCGTTGAAATCACCTCTTGCGCAGATTAGACTATTTATTTTTGAGCCCGGTAACAATATTTTCACTTGTTTCATTATTGCTAATGTTGCACAATATTGTGATGTTTTATAAAAAAAATTCTTACCCCCTCCCCCTTTTCCCCCAACTCCTATTACGGAACGCAAAAAAAATATTTCTCGAGTTCCTTCAAATGTATCGTCGAATGTTTAAATATGCCTAAATAAGGAAAATAACAGTTTTTTATGATTATCCCCACACCCCCCAAATGACACAAAACGAAAAAAGTTCGGTGGATTTTTCTGAATTTTTTATATGATGCAGTTCAAGTTATTTTGAATAGAAATGAGTCGGGTGACAAACCCCAAAAATGAACAGTTTTGATGCTACGGGGCGTTGAAATCATTATTATAGGCGGAAACAATATCTCTACGTATTTATGTTTTATTTTATGCCGAACAATTGTGTAAACTTTCATAAATTGAAAATCTTAAACCTCCCCCTTACCCCCAACCCCTATTTCAAAACACGAAAAAAAATAATTCAGGCACCACCTCAAATTCAAATTGTGGATGTCTAATTTTTATTTATTTTCAAGATATTCGCCCAATTGATTGATATTCAAAAATCATGAACTACGCCCTACTAAGAAGTCAGCAAACTCCATCAATATTTTTCTGAAGGGAGGGAAAGGTGATATTAAACAACTGTACGATTTCCTCAATTTGAGCTGATTATAACATTTATTTTGATAAAGCATTTACAAGTAGTCGGGAATATATTTTTTCGTGTTTTAAATTAAGGGTAGGGGTAAGGGGGAGGTTTTAGATTTTCATTTCATGAAAAATTACAGAATTGATCAGCATAATCTAAACTAAAATACGTAGAGCTATTATTTCCGCCTATAATAATGAATAGTCTATTCTGAGCAAGGTATGATTTCAACGCCCCCTAGCATCAAAACTATTCATTTTTGAAGTTTGTCACCCAATTTATTTCTATTCAAAATAACTTGAACTGCATCATATCAAAAATTCAGAAAAATCCACCAACATTTTTTCGTTTTGTGTCATTTGGGGGGTGGGGGGGTAATCATAAAAAACTGCTATTTCCCTTATTTAGGCATATTTAAACATTCGACGATACATTTGAAGGCACTCGAGAAAATTTTTTTTTGCGTTCCGTAATAGGAGTTGGGGGGAAAAGGGGAGGGGGTAAAATTTTTTTTATAAAACAGTACAATATTGTGCAACATTAGTAACAATGAAAAAAGTGAAAATATTGTTACCGGGTTCAAAAATAAATAGTCTAATCTGCGCAAGGGGTGATTTCAACGCCCCCTAGCAGCAAAACTGTTAATTTTTTTGGGTTGGTGCAATGGTAACATTGGTTGAGAATTACATGGACTACATCATACCAAAAATTCAAAAAAATCCATTGGGACCCAAATTCCATAAGGAGTTTGCGGGGTCCTTTATCACGTAGTTTGATCAGCCTAGAAATTTTTTCATTAAACCAAGGTTTCGAGTCTTTTTAGATTTTTTCTTGAGAACATTTTTCGAATATAGTCAACAGACTATTGTGATTTATGTCTGGTGTCTTGAAGGTTTTCACTGAAAAGCTTTAAATTTTCCTGGAGTTTTGCCTCATCAAATACAGTGATATTCTAGTGTAGTACTTTTTATCTTGATTTATATTTGCACAGATATCAGCCACTATCAATTTGTGATCACCTAATGCAGTTTATTTTTCGAATTGATACAGCCGATACTTGATGAAAATCCATTATAATCTATATAATGAAACTATAGATCAAATGATTTTCAGATAAAGAGGGTTTACAAAACCACGACAATTGTTTCGCTTTACAAAAGCTTCTTCAAGTGGTGAAGATATACTAAATTACATATTTGCTATGTTACTTTAAATACTTATTATATTCAATTTCAACGTAATGTACAACTGTCAGTTTGGCTCTACTAAGTTTCTCTGAAATCCACTAAATAATCGAAGATAAACAACCAAAACCCAATTTTTGAATACTATCAAATCCTTGTGCAAGAGAACAATATAAGTTTCAATAGGAAGTGCAATCATTTCAATATTATTTATTGCAAAGATTTCGGACAGTTTGGAAACGTCAATTGTGTCATCAAAGATATTGAAATCATAGTCCAGTGAAGATAAATATTTTTTGCCGCTTGAGAAAAAAAAAATGAAATGTGAATATGGGAAGAAAGAAAGGACGTAGAAATAGTAACAATTCAATGATTGAAAGTATTCAAAATATAGATGTAGAAACTTTTGATTCATTAGAAAATTCAAGGAATGGACCTGCAGAATCTCAAAATGAAACCATGAGAAGAAAGAAAAAACACCAAAATGAGATATATGACCAAGAAACCAGTTATGAATTCACCCAAATTGATTATGCAGAAGAAAAAAAACCTAATAGTAGAAAACTTTTGAAAGCAGAAGAAAATGACTTGTTAGAAAGATTGAAGAATGAAAATTTAAATTTAATGAGAATGTTAGATGAGAGAGAACAATTATTGGTTGAAAAAGATAGAAATATCGAACAACTTCTTCGAGAGAATGAAAGTCTACGATCCAATTATAACCTTATAACGTCCAATATTGTGGAGAAAGATACAATAATGGAAAGTCTTGACAAAATTCATAGTAAAATAGATGAAGTAAAAACAGAATTGATACCAAAAAACATTCCAACATACTCACAAATTGTATCACTAAAAAAAGGTAACAAAAAACATATTCTGAAACATTAATTATAGAACCAAAAAATGAACAACAATCCATTGAAACCAAAAGAGATCTCAACAAAAATATCAATCTAGGAAAGCTAAAAATTGCTATTGCAACAGTGAAAACAAGAAGAAACGGTGGATTGGAGGTAACCTGTAAAGAAAAACGTGATTTCAAAGCTCTAAAGGAAGAACTTCATAATAAATTAGAAAAAAAATATTCCATCGAAGAAAAGAAGCTCATCAATCCCAAAATCAAAATTGTAGGACTTAAATTGAAAGAATGTATCGACAAGGAAGAATTGCAAAAAATTATTATTGACCAAAATCAATTTATAAATGACGATGACTTTTTGAAAATAAATTTTATCAAATATATTGAGATTAAAGACTCCTACACAATATTTATGGAAGTAAGTGGAAGATTATATAGGAAAATATTTGAAGAAAATTTTGGAAAATTATTCATTTCATGGCAAAATTTGAAAGTATTTGATAATAATTTGCTAACACAATGTTACAAATGTTATCGTTTTGGTCATACTTCAAAGAATTGTAGAAACAATACAGTTTGTCCCTGTTGTGGAAAACAACATGAAGAAAAAACGTGCAAAAATGCAGATATCTTGAAATGTCCGAACTGCGAACACTCTAATCAAAATTATAAAACAAAACTTAATTCCCAGCATGCTGCAAGTGATCGAAATTGTCCGATATATAAAATGAACCAAGAGAAAATGTCTTCCCGAATAAATTATGGATAAAAATTTTATCAATCTCTATGATTATTCATCATTGGATCAACAAAAAGCACTTCAAGATGATGAATTAGGAATATTATATATGAATGCAAGATCAATAAAAAATAAACTTGACAACCTGGAAATACTTGCGAATGAAAATCAGATCAAAATTCTTGTCATAACGGAAACATGGCTATCTAAAGACGAGGAAAAATTTTTTGGTTTCAATAACTTCAATTCTATATTTTCAAGCAGAGAGAAGAGAGGAGGCGGGGTTGGTATTTTCATACATGAAGATTTAGAATTCAGTATTTTGGAAAAAGAAGAAGATGAAGTGAATTATCTAGAAATTGAAATCAAAAACCCAAAAATGATAATTTCGGTAATTTATAAACCCCCAAATTTCAAAAATTCGAACTTTTTTAATATATTGGATAATAATATGAACAAAATTAACAATCGAAATGTGAAATGCTTTTTCCTAGGAGATATGAACATAGACTTATTGAATGATAACAAACATTCTAAAAATCTTCTAGACATATATTCATCCAATAATTTCTTTTTATGTAATGATAGGATTCCAACAAGATCTGGTGCATCTAGTGCGACGATAATTGATCATGTTTTAACAAACAATAAGGAAGAACTTCACTTATCTTTAATTGAAAATTCACTTAGTGACCACAAATTACAAATATTGAGTATAAAATGCAACAAAATACAAAAACATCCATACACTGTGCGCCAAATCAAACTTCATGATACAAAGAAATTGAAAAGTGAATTAATACAATTTACAAGTTATTTGGAAACTTTAGCAGACCCTAATATCATATACAATAAACTACTGAACATTTTTGAATCATGTGCATTTATCAAAATCATAAGAGTGAGAAATGACAAACCATGGTTTTCAAATGATCTGAAACAAATTATCAAAAAACGTGAGAAGTATAATCGAAAAAAGAAAGAAAACCCTGGTAATGAATATTATATTGATTTATATAACCACCAAAATAAACTTGTGAAGAAAGCATTGAGGACTGCAAAAAAGAATTACTATGATAACAGATTCGAAAATTCAACAACGAAAGAAAAATGGACTGCAATAAATAAACTACTGAATTCCAACTATCGAAAGAAGCGCAATATTCAATCTTTAAAAGTCGATAATGAAGTAATTGAGGACTGCCACAAAATATGTGATAAATTCAATGAACATTTCACCAATATAGGACCCAAACTTGCCTCCAAAATTCCTAAAACATCGCAGAGCTGTATAGAAAAAACAACCATTTCATCAATGTTCCTGGATCCTCCAAATACTGAAGAAATCATAAGTATAATTGATAATCTCGACCCAAAGAAGGCTTGTGGATTTGACGAAATTGATATCAAACTTGTAAAAATTGTCAAATCTGAACTTGCTCCAATTTTGAAATACTTAATTCATAAGTCAATCCAAACCTCAATAGTACCAGAAAAAATGAAAATTGCTAAAGTCACACCAATATATAAAAATGGCAAAAAAACAGATATGAACAATTATAGGCCCATATCGGTGCTTCCTGTATTTTCAAAAATCTTCGAGAAATTCATAAATGACAAACTATTTGAGTATTTGGAAAAGAAAAATCTTCTATTTGAAAACCAATATGGATTCCGTAAATTGAGAGATACTGAGAGAGCAACACAAGATGTTATTTCATCTATACAACAAAAAGTTGACAACAACCAAAAATGTGCACTATTATCTTTAGATTTATGTAAAGCTTTTGATACAGTTGATCATAAAATACTATTGAAAAAATTATACAGTATTGGCATCAGAGGCAACATTCATCACTGGTTTGAAAATTTTTTGAATAATCGACAACAGTATGTTTGCATTGAAAATAGTTATAGTCAATATAGAAAAATCAGTTATGGTGTACCACAGGGATCTGTTTTGGGGCCTGTTCTTTTTTTGATTTACATCAATTCTATTTCTTTTTTGGATTTAAAAGGATCTCTAAAATTATTTGCAGATGATACAACTATAATTTATTCAGGATCCAATACAGACACTCTCAAAAAAAGTATCCAATGCGACATTAAAAATATTCTCTCATGGTTACAGAATCATAAATTAACCTTAAACTTTTCCAAATCCTCATATATGTTTATTGCAAAACGAAAAATTAATGACCAACTCACACCATTAATCTTTGATAAAAATCAAATTAAATACAAAAACTGTATAAAATTTTTAGGACTCTATATTGATGAATGCCTCAGTTGGAAAGAACATATTGAAAAAATTAGAAAAAAAATCTCTCCAATTATCGGCATACTTTACAAGATTAGAAACTATATATGTCGTAAATATTTGATGAATATATATTATTCCTTCATATATTCGCAATTACAATATTTGATATCTATATGGGGATCCGCGAATAAATCTGTATTGAAACCTTTGAAAAAACTCCAAAATAAATCAATAAAATGTATTCACAAACTTCCCCATCTTGAACCAACAAAAAATTTGTACAAGCCAAAAAAAATATTGAACTTGGAATCTCTTTACAAATTATCAGTATGTTTGTTTATTCATTTAAGCCGATTTAAAAAAAAATATACTGGTTTGCATTTTACAGAAAATAAAGTCATTCATAAACACCTAACAAGAAATTTCAATGAACTATATCCCAGTAAGGCAACATCTGAAATTGGAAAGAGGTGCATTTTGCATGATGGTATCATAATTTATAATCAATTACCTAACCGTTTGAAAAATATAAAACATCTATTGAAGTTCAAATTACAACTGAAAGAGTATTTCTTAGTTTCCTAATTTTTTAGAATTTTATCAGATTTGACAATTTAATTTAATTTAATTTGTATTCATTTATCCTATATACGTATTATATATAGCCAATTAATCGTTGACTTCCCTGTAAAAACATTTAATGTTTCTTGGGTGAATAAATGAATAATAATTAGGGTTCGGTTGTATACCTAACTCCCAATAAATTCCCAATAGGTACTTTTACATTTCTATTAATTAAATCTAACCTTTCCAGGGAAACAAATTGATTCCTTAACGATTGTCCCCATTCAACTGCCAGTTATTGAATTTACTAACTTTTCAAATTTAAATTGAAACATTAATATAAGTAAATTCTATAAAATAAAATTGTTTTGAATTTTGAATTTTTATATTATTGTTTAGATATATGTATTGCCTGTAGGAATCATATTGAAGATGCTGTGAGCTTGGGCTACCCTATGATTGTTGAAGACATTGGGGAAGAGTTAGATCCAGTTTTGGACAACGTTATGGAGAAAAATCTGATCAAACTTGGTTCGACGTACAAAGTCAAAGTTGGAGACAAAGAAGTGGATTTCAACAAAAACTTCAGGATGTACATCACCACTCGCTTAGCCAATCCCAACTATACCCCTGAAATTTTCGCCCGAGCTTCGATTATAGACTTCACCGTTACGATGAAAGGTTTAGAAGACCAATTGCTTGGCAGAGTTATATTGACCGAGAAAAAAGAACTCGAAACAGAAAGGACTACTTTAATCAAAGATGTGACAGCTAATAAAAGGAAAATGTTGGAATTGGAGGCGAACCTTTTGTATAAACTGACCACCACGCAAGGATCGTTATTGGACGACGAAACTGTCATTGGCGTTCTGAATGTCACGAAAGCCACTGCGAACGAAGTGAAAGAGAAATTAACGATAGCGAAAGACACCGAAATCAAAATCAATTTAGCCAGGGAGGAGTTTAGGCCTGTAGCTGCAAGAGGAAGCGTCCTATACTTTTTAGTCGTGAGCATGGCCATGGTGAATGTCATGTATCAAACATCGTTGGTTCAATTTTTAGAAAGATTTGATATATCCATGCTTAGATCAGAAAAAACCCCAATAATATCAAAGTATCGTACTGTTTTTCAGGCTTATTCAAACCAATAAACTTTTCGACTTTTCAGACGAATCAACAATATAATTGAATATCTCACATATGAAATATACAAATATCAATCAAGAGGTTTGTATGAGGAGCACAAGTACATGTTGGTTCTACTGATGTGCCTCAGGATAGACCTGGAAAGAGAAACTATTACACATGAGGAGTTCCAAAATTTCATTAAAGGTGGTGCTGCTTTGGATCTCAACGCTTGTCCACCTAAGCCAGCAAAATGGATCACTGATATGACATGGTTGAATGTAGTCGAGTTATCTAAATTGAGGCACTTCCAGTACATAATCCAACAGGTAAACATTTATCAAACAATACGTAGGAACCTTAAGTAAATATATATTTAACTTGAAATAATACGACTCTGTCACAGTAAATCATCAATTCAAGACTGACTGTTTTACATTCATGCCAACGAGCTGTTGGGTATAGCGTACAAAATACCTCGATGGCTAGGTCAGATATCGGTTCGTAAAAACCACAAAAACTCTCGTATAGAACAGGAAATATCAGTCTTTGTTTCATTCTCATTAGTAATAATAACCTAAGAACCATGAAATAAAAATCCGATAAGCATATTCAGAGTATAATTTTTACATATCCCTCTATAAGCAGAAATGTTTCTTGGGATCAATAAAGTATTAATATTAAGCATATTTAACCAGTCGCCACATGTATTGTTTAGTTAGCAAATTTTGCTTTCATACCTCTAGTATGAACCTCACGAAGTTATTTTAGGCTTTTGATTCAATGGTTCCAAATGGTACCAAAAGGCGAGTCTATAGTAAAGAATTGGTCTGCAGTTTATCGTGATGTGTAAAAAAATATAAATTTAATGGATAAACTTCCATCCTATGGATCCAAAAGTGAACATGATGAAAATGAAAAGTTAGAAAAGGAAGTTGATCCCCCTATCGAACTTGGGTATTCTTTTGACTACTTTTTGCATTCATTCTTCAATAGCCTATTGGATAAATTGCCGTATAAAATGAAAGTCACACAAATTACAAGCCAATAAAATTAGAAGACGTGAAATGGTTTTTTGTCATCATTGTTCTGATGGGGATGAAAAAACTACCAAGTTATAGATACTTTCGGTCATCTAGAGTGGAACAGAGAGATCAAATCATATCTACTTGTATGACACATGACCGTTTCGGATAGTATCTGATCCATCTTCTTGTGAACGACAACATTCTGCAGCTGAAAATTTGACATCTAGATTATGATCATTTAAAAGTTTAACAATTATGCCTAGTAGTTTCATACAAAACTATCATTTTTTCCAGTTCAACATCAAGAAAAACAATCAACTCCTTTCTGTCATTACGAATTAATACCATAAAAATCCGAAATTGGAAGAAAAAAATAATTAAATTCGTCCTCAAAGGGTTAAATTGATGTTACATGCGCACAGTTCTTGACCCTGCTCCACATAATAGTAAATTATGTGGCTGTTCTGCGTGCACAGACATATTTGAAATAAACAGACTAAGAAACATATCAAAAGAAAACTAAAAATTAAATAAATAATTAACTTAAAAAAATCTTTTTAGAGAAAACCTTTAATTTATATGCAATAAAAAGAAGATAATAAATTTTAAAGTGAATTGATTACTTTATAAAATTTCAAATGATATAAAAGCTTGTCTCGAGAACAAATTTTGAGGTAATTTCAAATTAAATCTACATTAACCTTTCCGTGAAGGGGCCCATCGAAATTCCATAGTCTCCGGCGCGGGGTAGGAGTGCTACCCCATTCTAAAATCGTTCTTATGAGCAAGAGTTAAATAAATTTTAATAAATTTAGGTTAACTTTGAAAGAATATTATATTCTGAAAATTAAACAACATAGGTAACGAACATTGGACGATATATGAATGGTTTATAATAATTATTATCAGTTTATTTTTCACCACATTCGCCACATTCAGGACACAACATTTTCTTGCGTATTTGCCTATGAATTACACAAATGAAATTGGTACAAACGATTTACTCGTAGTTCGTCGCCAGTCAAATATTTTTGTTTAGCCATGGCTAATAACTCACAAAAACGTAGGATATTACTCGCAACTGAACGACTTTTTTTGGCCACTGAACTCCATCTGTCAAGTATGTACCTCAATTGCACCGATTTGTTACGTGTGGCGCATGTGCGGAATCGATAAACATGGTGAGCAAGTTGAAACATTTGAGCCAGAGGGAGGGTATGTCGCCCACCCCAACGCCTAAATCTCTTACGTTCAAAATATTAATGATACCTAAAATATCTAATTATTATGTCGGTAATGAATCGTATGAGGATTAGCTATAAGGAAAAGCACGTTCCTTTTTTTATAGCTGAGTTACAAGGAATAACATAAAGTTGGGGTATGCGACACACCCCGCCCCGTCACGGAAAGGTTAAGAAATACATAGATATTTCTCACGACAAGCTTTTGTGATAAACCTAATTTGCATACTAGTTAAATTAAACGCTAAATCGCATAAATCAAATCATTTACCAAGCTAAGTCATTTGTTACGAAGTTTCGTAATCAAAAACAGCACCGAGAATTAGAGGATAGCCGCCCTGTAAAAGGTAAGCGTTAATCAAAACGCGCTTTGATGAAATTTATTTCATCTAATTTTATTCATGTGTGGCTGCCCGACAACCATTTGTCGGTACGATTGATGATATTCGCGGCGATTTAATTGGACACCTGCATGGTTGTAGCAAAAACAACAGCAGCTGTCAGCTATACGTTATATACGCTGGTCCATATAAAAGACCAACTGACTCTGTGACAGTCATTCCAAGTTTTGCAGATGACGTTTCAACATGTCGTTAGTATTATTGTTTTCGGCAAAATCACCCAGTATCGTGATTAGTATTTCAAGTCCAGCAGTTCGAGAGTGACGTGTCGCCATGTAGTGTATTTGGATAATCTCCCGAGAATCGATTTAGTATCGAACAGTTCGAGTTTTTGCTACCCACGAGAAAATACGTTTCCATGTTCATCACCAGTGAAATCGCCAAGAAACCATAGGTATATTTAATATACGAGTTAATCTATCCAAGCCACGATGGATCAAATTCCAGTAGGGAGTATTTATTTGAAATAGTAAATTATCATTTTAAATCGAAAAATCGAACAATTAACAGCTAAGAGTCCTAACGCTAAAACACTCAGTATATTGAGACTCTGCTGTTGAAAGCTATTTCAGTTGTAAAGTCTCGCCAGCGACAAAAACGTGCCTTCCCGATAAGAAATGAAGTATTTTATCAACCCGATAAATGTTTCCGCCTATACAAGAATGAAGCGGACTGGTACTACCAGTGGTAAGACTATCATTTTGTAATGCATGAGTGATGATACACACAGTTGTTCTGAATCCGATCAAGGGATTACAATATATTACTGTTTATTGGAATAATCTTTGAATTATGAGACCCTTGAATTTGCGCATTTTTCTTGATGAGTTCTTCAGTATTTAATATTGCTGGTATTTTATTTTGTTATCTGAAATTATCGGATGTATGAATATGACATGAAATGTATTTTTTCATGAACCCCAATCTAGATCAGTATTTTGAATTTTGTTACACATGCTTTGAAGTGTACATGTATATTATGATCGCCCTCAATGCAATATATTATGAAGATGTCATTCAGTAAGCTTGTTCGCTATTTTTATGTTGGTTTGCATTTCAGAATTAATCGATGATGGTTTGTTTCGCTAAATATGTATATTATAGTAATAATTTGTGCATGGTATTTTAATTTGAAACTGTATAAGATTTTTTAAACCATGTTTTGTCCCCAAATGTCTAGAATCACCTGGTAAGCAATATTAATTTTGTCACTATTGTTTTTCGCCCATAATAAGGGTAGTACAATGTTTGATGACGTGTTAATAATGATGTTCGATTTGATATCTGTACACTTTTGTACACGTGACTTACATGTTTGTCCGGATGCCTCTCATTAAATATTTGAGCTGTTCGTAAATAACACTGGTTCTGGGAGCCAAATATGAAAATTATCTCCATACGTTCAGGTATACTGTAAACCATCGTGACATAAGTAGGGTTCCTACGTTTGTTTTTAAAATTGTTGGATAATAATTTGATAATTATTGATATACCCTGTACAATTATTATGTATACCATTGGGTAGCATTTTTTATAGGCTTTTCAATGATGTATCACAAGTAGGGGTCTGCCATTTAAACTTTTTCAGTTGGGGTAGGTGGAGCCTAGGGGGTTGATGGGGGCGAGTTCTTTTTTATGTCATTTTAGTTCCCCCTTTCTATCCTAGAAACTGTTTTGAGCATTTTTTGATATCATCTTTCGTTCGTGAGATATAGCCCATTGTAAGTTTTTAAATTGTCACATTGTATAAATATGCAAATAATATCCCCAAAGCGGGAGGATAAGAAAATTCACAAACACGACCAACTTACTTCAACCACTGCCTTCGCGAAAATACCAATGTTAGACAATCTACTGCCGAAACTCGAAACCAATACTACGCCCTTGATGGTTCTTGCCTAGAGAAACTGACAACTTTCAAGTACTATTTCTCCTGATAATTATATTTTATAATTTTGTAAAATATTACCGAAATTCTTTAACCTAAATTATCTACAAACACGGGACATTACAATATCAACTCTATAATACCTATTTGACACTTACAGTAGAACACTAACAACTGACAACTTCTTACAGTAAGGAAATAACATGTCCAAATTTCCTAGCGAATTGTGGAAAAACTACTTATTTTCCAAATTACAGGTTCCTTCCAATGACACGGGAAAAATATACACCCAAATTTGAGAAAAACAAAACATTTTCGAATAACAGTAATATTTTTCAATAAACTGTTCAATATCAAACTCAAATAAAAAAAAAATCTGCTGGTTGATTACAGGGAGCACTTGCAATTGTTTCCTCTGCAATAAGGAACGTTGCACAAATATCTGTTAGATATAATTCAATACCCGTCGTGGTCTTAGCCAGGGGTGTAGTTGTTTTCTGACAGGTACCTGCCATAGTAAGCCTACGTAGTAAATGTACATGGGAGTGAAGGTTTCATCATCGGTCGGCAACGACTGTTCGTTACTAAACGATCTCCCAAAAGAACTCTGTTTCACATAAATCTCTTAACCCGGAGATTCGGACTGTTCTCCCTTTGCTCGCTAGGTGGAGCGGCCTAGAAACCGCTTAATCGCGCGAGCCAGAGGTGACGAAGCAGCAGAGTGTGTAGTGATTTGGCCGGGAACAGATTGCTTCAGTGCTGTCTGTGTTGGCCTACCCTTGCACTGATGAAAGGCATCAACCTCGAAACTAGTCTGCAGGTGGTCACCCTGTCCAAATCAAAACATAATTCTGCTGGTTGGTTACAAGGAGCACTTGCAGTTATTTCCTCTGCAATGAGGAACGTTGCACAAGTATCTGTTAGATATGATTCAATACCCCTCGTGGTCTTAGCCTGGGGAGTAAATATTTTTTGACAAGTACTTGCCATAATGAGCCCACGTAGTAGGTTTATATGGGAGTAAAAGTTTCATCATCGGTCGGCTACGACTGTTCGTTTCGTTACCAAACAATCTCCCAAAAGAACTCTGTGTTCAGTAGTTGTTACAATTCCGATTTGTATCTCTACATAATCACACCAGACTATCAGCATTATGTCTTCCACCTTCTTCACATAGTCAGCTAACGCTCTGCCCATGCTCTCACCTTGAGTCAGTTATAATCAGCCCTTTGCTGTATCACTTCCGTTATGTTTAGCGGTCAGACGTTATCCCAACTCAATGACAAATTGCCATTAAGTTGGGATAACGTCTAACCGCTAGACGTAATCGAAGTGATACAGCATAGGGCTGATTCTTGTATCTGCCATAACTAATCCTCAACTAGCCGATAATTCTGACAACTAGTACGATTCTACTTGGGTCATCTCAAAAATCTTTTGGAACTGCCTGTATCGAATGACTATCACTGCCGATACCAATTGTTGCAAATCCTTTGAGTACTTTCAAAACTCACAGTCTCAACGACTTTTTAAGAATCAAGCACTGACTGAATTTGAAAAAAAAAATGAGACAATGTATAATAATAACATCTGAATGATGTCCAATTTTCAATCTCATGAACCAAAAAAACTCTAGGTAGATGTTTCTCCACTCTAACCCTATAAGCCAAAATCCCTAAAAAGAAGTCAATGTAAACCTTTCATTTGCTACAGCTATCGATCGTTAGTCCTAAATTTTATGTTATTATTCAAAAGATTCCTGGATTTGGAAGTGAATTATCGTAGTAGGCGAATTTCAGGTATTAATTTTCAGTAAATTCAGATCGAATAATTTCAGTTAAATCATGTTATCGAGGCACAAATGATGCTATCTACTTTTTCAGGTGTCAGCCAACGACAAACAGTGGAAAATTTGGTACGATAAAGATGCACCTGAAGAAGCCATCATACCCGACGGATACAATTCTTTAGATACCTTCAGAAAGCTATTGATGATAAGGTAAAGTTATAATATCCGTACGGCAAAAGCCATATAAACTATTTTATGCACTAGCGGGCGGTAAAGTACACTTTACCGCCCAGGTCGCCGGGCGTAAAGTGGCACTTTACTGCCCGTGTGCGCATTATGGCCCGGCGGGCCGTAAAGTAGACAAAATTCTCAAATTGTCTATACTCACACATCATTTCATGCAATTCCTAACACGAATTAGAATCATTTCAGTTCAATAGAGCAATACTCTTTCTAACATTTGTTCATAATCGTTGGCAATTTTTTCGGTGATGATCTATTTATTTGAAATAGATTCTCCAATATAGCACTCAGCTACTATAGTTTCACATTCCTCATATTATGTTACCCTTAATTATTGTATGCATGAAACGTGTAGACCATTGCAGTTCAAGTCAGTATTTGTGATTCGCGCTATAAAACCGCTAGTGCATAAAATTTTGTATGTATCACGTGCGTAAAATGCGTTTAAGGCCTTCGACGTGTGATGGCCCTCGGCTAACGCCATCGGGCCATAATCCACGCCGCAGGACATAAACGCCTACTTTACGCCCTTGATACATATATAACTATTATGGCCTACGCCGTGTAATGTCCCTCGGCTGACGCCATCGGGCCATTATTCACGCCGCAGAGGCCATAAACGCTCACTTTACGCTCTTGATACATAAATAACTATTATGACCTTCAGCGTGTAATGGCCTCTGGGCTGACGCCATCTGGCCATTATTCACGCCTCAGACCATAAACGCCTAGGTACTTTACGCGCTCAATGCATAAATAATTATCATTGTAGATCTTGGTGTCCTGATAGAACAATAACCCAGAGCCGAAAATACATAGCTAGCTCGTTGGGTCAGAAATTTGCTGAGCCAGTAATTTTGAACATGGAGGTGCTCTTCAACGAGTCTCGTCCGCTTACTCCTATGGTATGTTTCCTGAGTATCGGATCAGATCCCACACCCTACATCGAACAATTGGCCAAACGATTGGAACTCAGAAGCAAGTCTATATCCATGGGTCAGGGACAAGAGATACACGCAAGGAAACTGATGATAGGTGCCATGACCGAAGTAAGTTTCTGTCATGTAGGAAGAATAGGATGGAATGGCAAGCGTCTAGGGGGACCAACAATTCCCTATTTCCCAAAGCTCCAAAATCGAACTGAATATTATCTTCAGAAACCATTTTGCATTAGCTCCCCAGCTTGTGAAAGATGGAACTCAACATTCAGTTATAAAAAAATTAGAGCCGTTGAAACAGAAAAAAATCAAAATGTATACTCTTGTGACGTAGAATGTTTTCACTAGATTCTATTGGTTTTTGTTGACCTAAGTTGCTGGTCTGATATGAATCTGACAACAGGGGGACTGCTGACATTTGCTGACAGTGTTTATGTTGTTCTTGTCAGTCGTGAAATTGTTATTAGTAGATTACTTTTAAAACTTGTAAAAATTAAGAAAAACTTTTTTAAAGCTAGCAGTGGGCCACCCGTAAATTATATGATTCATGAATTTTTATCTCGCAATCCAAACTATTTGAGAGTGTAGACGAAAGGTATGAATAATGTGTTTATTTGGCAATCATTCTGATGGCATGAATATCCCTTAACTTATACGGTTCATTCATAGGGCTGCTAGATCAGGCTATGGTGATGATGCTGTGGGTTATACGCTGCTGGAAAGGGGGGGTTCCATTTGGGTAAAAGTTAAGAAAACTGTAACCTCGCTGATTTTGATGAAACTTCCACTGATGAGTCAAAATACAATAAAAACACGATAGGAAACGAAATTTTGATGCGGAAATTATAACTTTGGAAGATATGACCTTTTCAAGTACCAAAGAAAGAGTTGATATGGAATTTCACTGTAGGAAAGTTAAATGAATAAAATAGGAAGAAGAGAAATAGGTCGATAATTATTCATAAAACATTTCTTGTCACTTTTGAAAATTGGTAGGACTTTGCAACTTTGCAATTTTTTGGAAATTTTCCAGATTCAAAACATAACTTGATCATTTTACTCAATACAGGAGCCAATTCTGATTTAACTAATTTTACAAAATTGACGTTAATGTTATCAAAGCCTGGTGCTTTTTTAACATCCACTCCATTGATAAGTTCTTCAATCTCTTGAGAATTTGATGGCTCCAGACACATTTAATCAATAGGGGCGTCTTCGGGTACATCAGAATACTGCATATTGTTATCAGAAACTATATTTGATGAGCAAACTCCAACATTGATAAAATATTCATTGACGTTTTCACAGATATCCTTTGGATTCGTTATCTTAGTATCATCAACACTAACGTAATTTATTATGTTTCCATCTTTTTCTGTTTTATTGTAAAGTAGAGAGTTTATTGTTTTCCGCATTGATTTAGGGGTCGTGTCTGAAAACTGCGTTTTATAGAATTCTTCTTTGGCCTTCCTTATCGAGTTTTTAACAAGTTTATTGTAGTAAATATAATTTTCAGAGATAATAATGTCCTGTGGATTTTTCTTCTTTTTGAAAAAGTATTGATATCTCAATTTAATCAGTGAAGCTATATTATTGTTGAACCAAGGTTTAGAAGATTTTCTAGTTTTGATATAATTTATCGAGGAATTCTCTTGGAATATTTCAACAATTTTGTCATTAGGATCAGTAAATTCAATTCAACAATCACTCATTTCTATCAGTTCCTTTTCTGCTTTTTTGAGAAATAACTTCAACATCAGCAATTATCAATTTGTGATCACTTATAGAAGAGTTAATCAAAGATAAATCAATAGAAAGATTGGAGTTCAATACAATATGATCTAGTAGTGATTTGGAATCATCGACCTCTCTTGTTGCATAGGTTTCATTGCACAAATAGAAATGATTTGATGAATAGATATCTCCCAGTGAATTTGATTCCTTGTTATCTGAAAGCATATTTATATTGAAATCGCCAAGAAATATACAAATGTTCTTTTTTTCCCGAGTTTTCATTTCAAAATTTTCCTTAGACATTAAATCAGTATCAGGCTCATCAGATTTAGAATCGTCGAACATTTTTCTGTTCCTTTTAATTATTTCTAATGGTAGTGAGATCTTCAATCAACGAATGAAGATTTTCAACTTCTACATCAACAGTTAAGTAGTAGTAATATTTTGAAGAATTACACTTTGGTCATTCAAACATATCAAAATTTTCAACCAAATTAATGACATCAATAATCATTCGAAGGACTGAAGATATGTGAGAATACTTTTGCGTTGTGTATACAGAGTCGGAATATAGCCCGTTACGTCAGGCCCCTTTGTGGCCCGGGAATTTGTCCCGGCTTCCTCGCCCTCTCGTCAGGCCTGGTAGTGAAACACCAAATCGATTATGCCCACCGATCTGTAATATAACTGGATGAGCAGAGCCCGTTTCGTTCCATGAAAAAAATACGCCAAATTGAACCCTCTAAGATTGCAAGTGCGCATGTGCATTGGTCCAAAATGTCAATGTCATGACGTCAGAGCATCATTTTTATCAGTGGCGTGTGTTTATTCGTTTACTGTTAGTGTTTGCACTATTTGATTGTTTGTGTTTATTATAGTTCAAGTATTTCCAGTTTCTTTTTTGTGTTTTCAGTGATTTTTTATTTTTGATTTCTTTCCAAAACGGACAATAAACTTTCAAGACAAATTTTTTTTGATATATTTGTGTTGATGTGTTGAGATGTTACCTAAACTTCGTAGCTGATGGAAAACCAGTATTCAGATCCTTATAAAATCACCATCTTGACTGTACAACTTTTTCAGAAAACCACGTATCACGATTCATAAAATTAATTATCACACGTGTTATACAAAACTAGGATTTTATGCCATTTCTAAAAAGCAAACTGAAGTGGAAAGAGGTTCAGTCATACGCAAGAAGTTGAGTAGACTTGTATTATTCAGAATCAATAATATCAAATAGAATCAATAGTATTTTGCCCAAGTAGACTCACACACAGATATGGTACCTGTTTTTGGGGAGCATCTGTATCAGCAGGGGATATTTTTTGAGCACAAAAAAGAGTAAATATAATGGCATATGAAAAAGGGGATTCTGTAAAAGTATATTCAAAGAAATGAAAATATTGTCGTGAATTGGGGTTGATTCACGACTAACTAGGTAGATACTGATCATTCATAGATTTAAAACACTTTAGAAAAATATAAAAACATTTATTTTACTATGTACAAATATGCGATTTAGACGATTGAAATTAATGAAGGAAATAATCAATAAAGAATTAATGAATTAAAGAATTGAAGAATCTCTCCTAGTTATTGATTGGATAAAATATTAACACTACCTGGACTCGTTATTTTTGAGCTATGTGTATATGTCTTTATAAAATCAGTCTTCCTTTTTATGTAATACATAGTTTGATATTCATAACATGAAATCAGATCGAAAAATTTTCTGCTTATGCCATATAGTTACACAAAAATACACAGTAATGCTCCAAATATACTAGGTCCCAGAATATATAATTTACTACACAATAATTCAAAATCTGCGAAAAATGCAATCCTTTTTTAAAAGCAGCTTCCTCACTGAACATTAATATTATTCACTTGATGAATACTTCACATCTCAATGAACGAATGTCCCCCAAATGTTATATATGTATTATTGTAGCGAATTTTATTGATGTCCTTATTTTTTTATTCATATACTTATTTATATTTAGACTTTCATCTATATTTATGTACTCATTGGCACCATATTCTGGGTTACCGACTGTCTGACTTAATACTATACTTTTGTAGTCTCCAGGAAAATCAAACTTTTTATTTTAATTTATATAAATTTTACCAATTCTTGGAGTACATTTATTGTTAATAAATATGAATAAATATTGTAGATTCTTCGATAGCGAGCTAGGTCACGTAGTCTTGATCTGATAAGTGCAGGGTCAGGAGGGTGTCCAAAATAAACTTTCAAATGACCTTTGAGTGTTTATTGACAATTGTACAAGTACAATGAACGAATAAATGCGTAAATATGTTGTACAGAGCTGCACGTAGAGTGAAAAGCGTAATTGAAATCTTTTTTGACGTTTGCTTCTATTATGAAATTTTTATTTACGGCTTCTGTCAAAACAAAACTTGGTATCTCAGTAACAGTAATAATCTGAAAAAATGCGAAATTTTATTATTCTCGCATACTCCGAAGCGAGTCTCCAACAAATATATAAAGAAATTACCGTTTTTTTAATAATCACCTGTAAATAATTATTTCTATATAAGCTTTATTATTGATTTCAAATCCAGGTTGTGATTGGTTTCAAGTCTGTTACTTGGCAGGTATTTTATACTGATTTTACTCCTATATTAGTCTATCACTTGATTGATGAAAGTATATGCTTTTGGTATTATGTGGAAACATTACTTTCCAAATACTTTTGACTAAAATACTAATCAGCATTTATAATTGAAACTTGTCTGGCAATTAGAGTTGTAGGGACTGAATATAAGGTATTTCATATTCATACGTGGGTTCATGTTTTCTGGTCATAAAAATCAACCATTCACTTGATCTTGATCTATTTTATGATTACTCAAGTTTTGGTTTTGTGCTAACTATTAATGGAATTTCAGTTTTGGATTTATCTGGCATCAGCAAAATCTATCCTTCTATTCAGAATTCCTATAAAATACATCAAAACTGAAATATAAACCTATTCAAAATGAGTCTAGTTTGTGAGACCACGTTGTAATTTTTTTTTTTTTTTTGAAGTTCCCACTTAACAAAATTTATAATTAATAATTTTCAATGAGATTAAAAAAATCCCTTAACTTAACCTTTAGGCGACGCCGCTGTTTGACATATCATCAACGCGCATGTGTATTGCTCCAAAATGTCATACACTAGTTGGCGTAATTTTCTTATATGGGAATGCTCATCCAGTTATATTACAGATCGGTGATTATGCCACGTCGTCAAGGTCAATATTTATCATTCCGATTTTTTTCAAGGTTTTTGAAATTATATTAAAGCTGAGACTCATGAAATACTTTGAAACGAATACGTTTATCAATAGTTGTCAGTTTGGTTTTAGAAGCAAATGTAGTACAACCCAAGCTGTTTTCAAGATTGTTAGCGATATAGTCGACGGTTTTGAGAATGGCATGGAAGTTGGTATTACTTTATGCGATCTGTCGAAAGCTTTCGACTGTGTCTCTCATAGTATTCTTATTGGAAAGCTTAACCACTATGGTGTCAGGGGCATACCGCTCGATCTATTCCAGTCTTACCTACATAACAGGAAACAAGCAGTGTATATAAGTGATTCTTGTTCTGATTTTCACAATATTACACATGGTGTGCCACAGGGATCTGTTTTGGGCCCTTCTCTATTCATCATTTACATGAATGATTTGTTATTCTATGTTACCTAATAAATGTGTGGATTATGCTGATGACACAACTTTACTCAATACTGCTTCCGACAGTCTATCGTTACGTATGACGTGCTCTATCGAATCTGCACAAAATTGGTTCAATGCCAACAATCTGAAATTGAACCATGATAAAACCCAAAATCTTGTTCTTTCCACCAAGAGCGCAGGTGATGGTAAGAGTGTCAAACTTCTCGGGGTTGTTATAGATGAAAAACTGACTTGGTCAGCCCAAATAGATAAACTATGTAATAGATTATCGAGTTCACTATATTTATTACGCAATATGAAGAAACAACTATGTCTAAACACAGTTCGAACATGCTCACATAAATTATAGCATTATCTAATGGGGGAATTATTGTCACGCCGTTAGGGTTTTCAAAATGAAGAAGAAAGCAGTTAGAATTATGGCTGATGCTGGTTACAGGGACCACCGTTAAAAAAATCTTCAAAGATCTGTCTATCATGCCTGTTCCATCATTATTTATCAATAATACGGTATTAGAGATAAATAAAAATAAAAAATCATTTTTGGCCAACGCTGATTTTCATGATTACCAAACTCGCGGTGCAACCGATTTGAGACCTCCTCGCTACAGGCTCAATAAAATACAAATGAATTCACTGGATGTCAGACTCTATAACTTTTTGCCTGATGAGTTCAAGATTTTGACTTGGAACTGTCTTAAATCTTAACTGAAACGACACATTCTCAATCACTGTTTTTACTCCACTGACGAATATTTGAGTATGCCTCTATGTCTCAACCATAGAAATATATATTATACAATTACTCTAGAATGCTAATCCCACCAATTTTCACGGTGAAAAGCATGCCGCGTATGCGACCCGTTTACGATGTGCGCATGCGCGTCATCAGTGTAGTTTGAACAGATCGTTGCCAAGTTTGAAAATAATTTTGTGTTCCAATTTAGAGTTTTTTGTTATAAGGCAATAAAACACATGTCATTTGAAAGAGAGAAATTTGTCAACGCATTTAGGACTTTTTAAAACCGAAAAAAACTTTTTAGAGATAGATTACTCCGAATTTTAGGCGCGAAAGAAACTTATTTAAAACCATAATGTACCCTATGCTACTGTAATTATAATGATCGTGCAACAGTGCTTTTTCATCAACAGGAAGACACTGTCACTAAGATCTGTCACTCCTGTCAGAGATCAGAGACGGTTTTTAGAATTTCAGATTTTCTCTTGTCGTTTTGTGTGGTGTTTGTTGTCGTTGGTTATTCTTTCATTCGTGAATTTAATCTTGTTCCATTGAAGACAATTTCTAATAAAGCCATTTCTTCCTACAAATGAACAATGTTTAGTGTTGTGTAAAGGAAAAATGCCTGAAATAAATCATTTTTTGGTAGATAATGAAATTTTTTATGTACCTATATGCTTTGCTCAAAATAGCTTAAATATTATTCTAGCTTGACAAGAAAGGCATGATTTTTGGTTATTGTTTTTGAGAAAAGACCCCAGCAGAACATTTGAGTGAGAAAATTGTAATTTGTAGCAGACATTTTCCTCATGAAGATTCATGTGAAAACGAAAATAAATTTTTTTTGAAACCTAGTGCATTACCAATAATACTGTGTCTGCGTAAGCATGCATGGCGAGTGATACAATTTTCTGCCACACCGCTTACATTTTCAGTTTAGATTCCTACAAAAAGTACCAAACATACACAGAATCGCCTCAGAAAATTAGTGTCAACATGGAAGTGCGTTTCTTTGATGGTAAGGAAAGTGCTTCTGGCCTCACTTTTTCATGCACCCCCATTGTGGAAATTGCACTATGGTAATACAACCAGAAATACTCGTAGAAATAGCATGTTAATCTCTTCAAATGATTTAAATTAAATGCAGTTGCGTATTTTGACATGAATCGTTCTAGAAAATAAACTTCGAGCTTCCAAACATCCAATTTTATAAATCCAATTTGAGTTGAAATTATTCATGATATTAGCTGAAATAAATTTTCATAGTTTTTGTACTTTCAATTTATTTTTAAATCCAGTGCACCGACGATTTGGGGTGGTTCCGTAGGTTTTTTGTTGGTTAACTACAGCTGAAAAGTGAATGTGATACCAAAAATCAGTCGCTTGAGAGCGATAAATAATAATAATAACCGTACTCTACTTTCTGATGGACTTTGCTGAAGATGGCCTTTGCTGAAGATGTATTCAAATCGGCTAAATACAAATAACAGGTATAAGTACAATGAGGTTTCCAACCTTATTCTCCGAGATTCAGAATCAACGTTTGTTAATCTTCACAAGTACCTTTATATTTTACTAAAACCGGGCCTGTTACAAATATCACTAATGACGCGCATGCGCATTGCGGACTAGCCTGAACATTTTACAACACTTTTGACTTGGGGATTAGCATTCTAGAGTAAGTATATAATGCATATTTTTATGGTCTCAGCAATATCTAGATCTCCCAAATAATGGGACACTGTTTTTTAGATTGTTTTTGTACGTTTTGTCGTTTTTAATATTAGTTTTTTTTTTACCTATGACCATTTCACCCAAATTCTTTTGATGTCGATTTTAAACATTTTTTAACTTGACGAAAACATAATTGTAACTTGGTCAAATAAATCTATTCTATTCTATATTCAGTTATCAATACGTGGTAACTAGGTAAAATTCGCAGTCGATATAGGATAATTTCATGATGAAATGTATAATATTCCCTCAGCAGGGTTATTCTACTAATTTTGTAGCCAGGCTATAAAAAAAATTGTTTTGTTAAAATTGTTAAAATTGTTAATTCCGTCAACCGATTGCACCCCTACGCGCAACCCTCAGAAGTCTTCGAGAGACTTGTGTGAGCTAGGGAAGACGCAGCCCTTACCTTTTAACGTGTGATGCCATGCACGAAACCGGTGAATCGGTGGATCGAACCCCACGCATGCGAGGCGGACGCACTACCAGCCGACCACCACGGCTCACGGCAAGCTCTTATTATAGCCAATATTAGATTTGTAGCTATGTTCATCAAATGGTTCTAGTCCTTTGGTATTCTATTAAGATTTCTAGTCATTTTTTGGCCTTCATGTGGGATAGCATGATAGACATTTTTATAACCTATGACAGAGGTGACTAAAATATTGTGTAGCCCGTTGTATCGACGTTAAATAGTTGTTCTGTTTGACAAAAGGAATTGAAGCATTTACTTTGAAACATTATTATCGTTATTCGGATGGCTCTTCAGGGGATCGAGGCTCTTCTACATTTACGACATTTGAACAGGACATTTGAACAGGACGAAATGAAGAATTAAATCTTGAGAGGAGGAGATTGAGAGATGAGTCAAACCCTTTCGAATTAACTGGCACTGAATTTGTAAGGCTATTTAGAGCTGACAGGGAAACAGCAAGATTTATTATAGATTAAGAGTCCGTTTATCTCCAAAACTTTCAGATGGAGGTGTTTAAAAAGTGATCGTGTTCTTCACTATTAACCAGAAGCTGCTGTATCAATTGTATATAGTTGTGCTATTTTGCATAATTTATTGTTAGGGAGATATTTTTAACATTAGTCTACTGAAATTCAAAAATAAATTTTTGACCAAAAGAAGTCACTGAACTATTTCATACAATTCTAGTCCTCTGCCAATGTCATTTGAAAACATTCAAAATAACTGAAATAATTTTAAGAATGCAAGTGTGGAGTGATAAGAGATACTTTAAATCACTCCTACCTACTATTTTATTCAAACAGTATGCTTGATGATAACTATGACATTGTAGTTGTTTTCTGTTAGATATTACAAAAAAGTTACTTCAATTTTATCGTAGGTTTTTTCCATTTTCAGAGGAGTCATGTATTGATTCAATTTTCAATTGAGAATGTTTCTCTTTACAATATGATATTGAAATTCAACCAATCCAGGGGAATAATAGAAATGGTTATGCAGAAGCTGCTGTGGATGGTGGTATAGTTAGGAATCACATAATTGAAAGATATTTCAATGACTGAAATAAATTGACTTCAAATTAAATTTGTTCAAACATTTTCTTTTATTTTCTTTTTCGTAACAGATCAAGAACGAAAACTAACCATAATCCATGAATCAACACAAACATGCCCCAGAAAGAAGTAAGAGAGACTCTTAGGTGGAACAAAGTTCTAGAAGTGTTTCATCAATCATTTCCAATGTTTCATTAATCCTTTCCAATAATTCATATTATTTTGTGTTCTTCTTTTTTTTCATTGCTTTTGCACTGAGACATTCCTATTTCTTTTCTGGGCCATTTTGGACTTCTTCCGGCATCTCAGTATCAACACTAATAACAGTATATTCTTCTGCATTTTGAACGTTTGATTCAACAGATCTTGGTTTTTCTAATTTTTTTTCTATACCAATTGAACCTTCAGAAAAACCGAGGCCTTCACTACTAATTTTACCTTTACAGTTAGAAGTTTCTCTCCCAGATAGTGATGGGGGAGGAGGAGGATTACCAGTTTTATTTTGAGTTATTTTTATTTCGCTGTTCTTTTTTCTTGTAAAGAGTTTCTGATTTATCCAAACCTACAAAATTTTTACAGTGCCAGTGAATTCACAAAATCTTGATGTCAATGAAATCAGATTAAAAAATATAAAACTCAATACATACTTTTTTCCATTGTTCCGCAGTTTTCTGGGGGCCTCTCTCATTTAATTCTTGATACAACGTTTCCCACATAACCTTCTGCAACATTCTTCCTTGTGGGCCTAGGAATTTTTCCCGAACAAATTGGGAATGATTCATCATGAAGTCCACCAAATGGTTTAGTTGAGCTTCCGAACAACGAATTTTCTTTTTTTTTATTCATTGTCGTGTCCATAATGAATATGAAATATAACTATTTTGAATATAATGAATGAGGTTATGCGGTCGGTGACATTTGTAATTTTCATTTTCCAACAGAAAAGCGACGTTGTCAGATGATTTTGTAGACCCTTCATTATAGCCGACAAAAATTATTCTGTTCTGTTTGGAAGGTGTATTTTCAATAAATAAATGAATCACTTTTCAGGGCTATTGGGCTTTACTTCAAAATTGCCACTTATCTCTCGACTACATGACCGAAGTGTTGGGACAGTTTCTCGAACTTGAGAAGGGAATGGGCACTGTGCATCCAGACTTTAGGTTGTGGATCACTACTGAAGTCACTCCTATGTTTCCAATAAGTTTACTCCAGATCTGTATCAAATTCACTAATGAAGCTCCATCTGGCATACGCGCAGGATTAATGCGAACATACAGTTCTATGAACCAGGACCTTCTAGATTATTCTGATGCATGGCAGTATATTCCTCTGGTGTACGCCATTTCCTTCTTACACACCGTAGTACAAGAAAGAAGAAAATTCGGTCCTCTTGGCTGGAATATTCCTTATGAGTTCAACTCTGCGGATTGGCTTTCTAGTGTCTTGTTTCTTCAGAATCATTTGGATGACATTGATCCTAAACGAGGAATCAGTTGGCAAACTCTCAGGTAAATATTTTTTGGAATTATTTGTCCCTTAACGTCAAATAAACCACTTGCCAAATGAAGTGGGACAGCCAAAAAATTGCCCAATTTTGACTAGCAATAACTTCTTGGTCTATGCGTCATTGGTATCGGGTTTCTTTCTTTGCAATTTTGCAATTTTGCAATTCGTTCTCTTTGTACAGGGTGAGAATTTAGAGCCGGAAACTTTTCAAATTTTTGACCAATAATTTTGGAAATGTGAGGTACCCTACAATTTTTTTTAGATGTTGGATAAATTGTTGGGCCGATACTTCGAGATATCTTTGAAAAATTTCTGATAAATTGCGTTGCTATGTGAATATCGCTATTTTATGAAATTATTCAATTATCTTTCAGATATTTGATAATAAACAGGGTGTTCCATTTGAAAAAATGCACCTTTCACCACTTTTGGATCTATCGGTGAAATCACAAATTTTCAAAAATATCTAAGACGTGTATATACAGTGAGCACGTAAAGGTTGGAACAAATTCGTTAAACGCTTTATTTGACCAATAGGGAAAAATAAGCTCAGACACGTCGATTTTATTTTTCAGTTGCGCATTTTTTGGCATACCTACTCAGTTTTTTGATTACGTCATCGCTGTTCGATCCATGACGTCACTATAATTTTTTTTTAAATGGCTTTACCATATTTTGATAATACCTTCGAAAAGAAAGCATTTTTCTGTGTATGGATGTCATATTTTTTCTTATGTTACATAACCGTATTTTCGGGATATTTCAATCATAATAATGTAATATTAGGTCTGTTAACGAAAATTCTTGACTTGAGGTTGTCCCTACAAAAAAAATCTATTGGGATTAGATCAGAAGATCTAGGTGGCCACTCTGAAAATTCTCGTCTGCGATCGAGTTCCGAAGTACGAAGTCGCCCCAGAGCGCCACGGCGTGATAATAATAGCAGTCTTCTACCCGCAGACGAGAATTTTTAGAGTGGCCCACAATATTTTATATTGTAGAGATACCTCAAGTCAAAAGTTTACGTTAACAGACTTAATGTTACATTATTATAAATAAAAAATCTTTTATTTCTCGAACATACGGTTATCGATCATATGAAAAAATATAACACTCATACACAGAAGAATTAGTTCTTTTTGAAAGTATTATCAGTAAGAGGCCATTAAAAAAAATATATAATGACGTCATAACTCGAACAGCGATGACGTCATCAGAGTAGACCAAAAAATGTGTCTGAGCTTATTTTCCCTAATGGCCATATCAAGCGTTGAACGAATTTGTTCCAACCTTTACGTGCTCACTGTATATATTTTTAACATTTTTTTTTAAATTATTTTAATTCAAATTATTTATATTCTTTTTAATATGCCTAACCCGCATATATTCACCACATACAAGTATGTATAATACTTCTGTGGATGATGATCTTTTGATATTTCTTTGTATATTTATGAATAAATGTTATTATTATTTTCGCACCTCAAAAAGTTTATGATAAAATACAAACAGAATCGAAGAATAGTTTTATTTGAAAAGTCGATCAATCATAATTTTGACACCCGGTACATTGTAAGTATAATTTTTTAAGGTACATGCTGGGAGAAGTCCATTATGGTGGGAGAGTCACGGACGATTTTGACAAAGTTCTCCTGAACACCTTCTGCAGGGTCTGGTTCAGCGACAAGGTTTTCAACGATGATTTCATCTTCTATAAGGGTTACAAAATCGTCAAGTTCAAGAATGCCTCAGACTATGTTACGTACATAGACGGATTCGCAACAACAGATCCACCTCAAGCTTACGGTCTTCATTCGAATGCGGATATAACGTAAAAAGTACTCTATCTACTTGAATACCAAAATAACTCACACAGAAATTTCAGGTACCAAACGAACACTACTGTGGATATGTTTGACCAAATGTTGGCAATCCAACCAAAAGAGTCAGGAGGCGGTGGGGGCGAATCTAGAGAGAGTGCTGTTGGTAGACAAGCTAAAGACATGTTGTCCAAATTACCCAAGAATTATGATCCATTCGAAGTGAAAGAAAGGTAAGAATTCGCTATTCTGGGATAAATGAGAGATTATCACATATTATTGACTAGTTGGTAGGATATAAATGTCGGTCCGATAAACTTTATGATCATTAGTCGTTAGCATGCGGTATATAGGCCTAGCTGTACATAAAAATAAGAGGCTCTTTCACACGAAATAAAAGACGCAAACAGCCTATACTACTCTTTATAAGATAGTTCGTGAATGAAAACCCCGGTTTTCGCCCCAGCAAAATCGCTTTGTGGAATTTTTCAAACAAGAAATAGTGAAAAAAATTACAACTTCTTTGTTTTTTTGAACTTATGTAGAAATGTATAGAACCCACAATTGCTTTTTGTGTATTTAGAGCGCAAAATGATTGATTGCTGCTCGACAAAGAGAGCGGCAATGACACTTTGTGCTCGAAATATACACATGATTTTTTCTACAAACGCAGCTCTTAGACATAAAAACGATAGACACTTCATTCAACATAGGCATATGATATAACATGAGAAAATTTACTTTCAATAGTAATCAAAAATGTATAAGCTATCCAAATATCCAATAATTTACATCTTTCACAAAAGGACAAAAGGGAAAAAACAAAATACCGAAGCCGAAGATCGATTTCTCGCCAAGATCGAAAACCCATCAGTTCAGTAGAAAGCATCTCTTACCTTAACACCTTCGAGTGCATTGAATTTCTTGTGTTCACTTTCCAAAATGCAAGAATAGGTTCGTTTTCAACAAAAGCTAAGGAGATCGAGCGTTTTTTCAATATTCTCGCTCTAGAGCGTAAAAGCAGTCACAAAATGACATTCCTCTGAAAACGACAACTTTGCGTTGATATCTGAAAGCGTCAAATAAGGCTACTTTGGTAAGCGGTAGTAGAAAAATTGGTTTTTCATACGCCCACTTATCTACTGAATTCCATATGACTGGTACTCTGTATACACAAATGATCTTCTAAACTCGACTATCCCGGTAGCCAGGAAGCAAGACGTCGAGACATGTCGTTTTCTGTGATTAACACTACCTTTTTCTTTTGATTCAATTCTGTCAATGTTGTTGTCAAATATATTTCAATTTGGCGAGAACCGAATAGCTGCGTGTTAACTGAGCTCCCCAAAATTAGTATAAATAACGGTGTTTCAATCAATAAAACAATTTCTAAATTGTCAGTGAGTGAAAAAATCAATAGCCTTGTCTCAAGCAGTAAAAAAATAAGCAAATATGGTTTTGACACGCGAAATAAGAGATGAAATAGAAACAGCAGTTGGCCATGCCATTAACAAGTGTATAAAAAGCGACTCTTTCATTAAAACTATAGTGAACAATGTGACCGAATCCGTCGCAAAAACTCTGGAGAAGAAATTATCACAGTTTGGAAGTGACAATGGCGGAGCTTCTGAATAAATTTACTGAACTGAAATCGGATTGTGAAAACAAAGTGAAAACTCTTGAATATAAAATAAATGAAACAAACGTGGAAAAGGAGAAGATCGAAGAAACTATGGAGAAAATTGACCAAGAAAACAGAAAGGCCAATCTTAGAATATTTAGTTTTAAAGAAAAATACCAAGAAAATACAAGAGAGGAAATAATAAATTTTCTCAACTCCAAGATGTCCTTGAATTTAAGAAACGAAGAAATCGAACTGTGCTACCGGGTTGGTAAACGAAGTGATACAAAAAATAGAGGAATCTTCCTCAAACTGAAAAATCTCGACGCAAAAGAAGGAATTTATTCAAGAAAAAAATTACTCAAGGGAACAGGTGTTGTAATAAGAGAAGATCTCACTACTATGAGGGTTCAAATGCTGAATAAATGTATCGAAAAATTTGGATTAAAAAACGTATGGACTGGAAATGGAAAAATTTATCTTCAAGCAAATAATCAAGTGTCCATTATAAAAAATAAAACAGACTATATACGCATTATTGGCAAAAAGACACCTAAATTATATAAATTATTTATTTAATTTCTTTTTTTTTCTCTAATCTCAAACTTAAATTTGAATTTCATTATAAACTATTATCATTACTATTACTGTCTTTATTATTAATTACACTCATTCGATTTCATTTCTTTTCAAAATTCGTTTCAAAAATTTTTATATTACACCGTATCATAAAAATAACTTAATCGTTAAGGGGTATCTCAGTGCCCCAATCAGTTATACATAAATGTTAGATCTTTTGGATGTACTAGATGAAAACATACAAATTGACACAAAAATACTAGATAATTTTCAACAATATGTACAAGGTAGAACCGGCGGAAGCAAAAGAGGTATCGGTATCGCCCACTTCAATATACGAAGTTTACAGAAACATCACAATGAATTACTAATACATATCCAAATGGCAGAAGATCTCCTAGACGTAATCATTCTATCGGAAACAAGAAAGATTGAAAACGTAAGTGATTTTTCTATTCCAAACTATAATATACATTATAATGAATCAACAGTCAATAAATGTGATGGAGTAGTTGTATATACAAAAAGTAGCCTTTCTGCTATTGTCGAAATTTCACCAATAAACGAAACCAAATTTCTCAGGATAACTTTCACAAATAAACTCTTACATTCACACAATACAATAGGTATAACAGCTTTTTACAGGTCACCGGCAACAAATGTTCAAAGTTACATAACTGATCTAGAAATATATTTGGAAAACTTGAAAAAGCAAAATTTAGAAATATACGCGGGAGATATAAATATAAACTTACTTCAAACGGAACAACCTGATACAAACAGATATTTTAATGTTTTGAACTTGAAGGGTTTCATATCATATATTAACAAACCAACTAGAGTCACACAGAATTCTGAATCTGCTATTGATCATATCTTTATAAGAAAAGAAAAATGTTTAGAAAATAAAATCCAAATCGACCCTTACATCATTAATACTGACATAACAGATCATTTCACGCCAATCATTTCAATCTCACTTTCCGACCATGAAAGTCATTCATCCAAAGCTGAAAGAGACCAAATAATGAAAAAAATTAATTATAAAAAATTGAATGAATTTTTGAGTAAAGAAAATTGGAGGGAGGTATTATCAAGTGAACAAGTGCAAGAATCATACAATCTCTTTATAGATAAACTGAATAACTACATAAGTAACGCGACTACCACAAACATTCTTCAACCAAAAAAATATAATAAAATAAAACCGTGGATTACATCGGGTCTGATTACCTCTATTAATGAAAGAGATAAACTCAAAAAGAAGCTGCTAAAAAATCACAATATTCAACTAGAAAATCAGTATAGAGAGTACAGAAATAAACTAAATCGTCTAATCAAAAAAACAAAAATCGACTATTATCAAAATAAAATAAAGGATGCAAGGGGAAATTATAAAAAAATCTGGAAAATAATTAACGACATATCAGGAAAAAAATCTACTAAAAACATAGAAGACATCATAATTAGAAATGAAAAAACTGAGCCAATAATTGACAATAAGAAAAAAGCAGATACTTTCAATGAATTCTTTATTAATTTAGGATTGAAAATGGCAGAAAATATAGAGGAAACCAACATACCTGAACATTTTTTGAATGAAACTCCAAACAATTCATCAATCTTTTTAAATCCAACCACATCTAACGAGATTACAATCCTCATATCTAATCTAAAAAACCACTGCTCTCCTGGACCTGACAAAATTAGTTCAGTGACAATAAAAAATATTCATGTACACATAATTCAACCTCTAGTTCATATTATCAACTTATGTTTTGCATTTGGGGAAATCCCAAATCAGTGGAAACAATCTATTGTCACTCCAATTTTCAAAGCTGGCGATTCCTGTCAGTTAACGAATTATAGACCGATATCAGTTATAAATAACTTTGCTAAATTATTCGAACAGGCTCTGAAAAATAGAATGCTTGGATTTTTTGATATCCACAATATCATAAATGAGAGACAGTATGGTTTCATAAAAAAATCGAACACAGAAAACGCAGTTATTGATTTCCTGGAACATACAGTGAAAGCCATGGATGACTCAACGAAATGCCTTGCGATTTTCCTTGATCTCGCTAAGGCTTTCGATACGGTTTCTCACAACAAACTGCTTGATAAACTTATAAAATATGGCATACGTGGCACAGCCATTAATCTCTTAAAGAATTACTTATCTGAGAGATACCAAGTAGTGAAAATTGGAAAGGAAATTAGCTCAGAGTCGAAGGTTGAAATAGGAGTACCACAAGGAACAGTGTTAGGTCCGATACTGTTCCTTGTATACATAAATAGTATCTCTCATATAAGTGAATTTATGGGACATCTGATATGTTATGCAGATGACACAGCTCTAGTCTTCACAGGTAGGGATTGGGAAGATGTTAATTACAAAGCTGAGTCGGGACTGAAAAAAATATTACTATGGTTGAACCACAACTCACTAAGCTTGAATATCAAAAAAACTAAGTATATAACCTTCTCCCCAACAATAATTGATCAACCAACCCGATTTATTCTTAAAATACACTCGCCAACCTGTGATGTTGAGACATGTCGCTGCCCGAGCTTAGAAAAAACATCTTCAATTAAATATTTAGGTGTAATAATAGACCAACATATACGCTGGTCTGAACACATATCTCATGTGACAAGAAGAATAAGAACACTATCTCATAAATTTTATATTCTACGAGACATCCTTTCGAGAAAAAATTTGATTATCTTGTACAATAGTCTTGCTGAATCAATTGTCAGATACTGCATAGTCGCATGGGGAGGCGCTTTCATTACCACACTACAGTTATTACAGACAGCACAAAATATATTAATTAAGATTATACTAAAAAAAGACAGACTATTTTCTACCCACCTACTCTATAAAGATACTGACCTGCTTAATATAAAAACACTATTTATTTACCAATCATTACAACGAATGCACAGTACGCAAAATAAATATACGGTGAAAAAAAACAGGATGACCAGATCGACTCTAAACAACAACATTCAAGTTCATTCATTCAAAAAATCTGTAACCCAAAGATCATTTATGTATTTTGGTCCAAAATTCTTCAATCTTATCCCAGCTGACCTTAGAGATATAAAAAACCACAAGATCTTCAAAAAGTTAGTAAAAAAATTCATAATAGAAAACCATGAAAAATTTTGTTAGATTCAAAACCAGAGAAAGAAACAGTTAATCTATTGACTCCATGATGTATCTAAGACGCATAAACTGATTACCAAACCACTGTGGTTCCGTCGGTTCTTCCTCATTGCTACAATGAACCTTCATTTTATTTATTTTTAGTATCATACGCTCGCCCTTACTACACACGCAATGCAAATTCGAAAGCATATGTAAAGGGTTGGAAAAGCAATACAGGCATATTTGCCTAGGCAATTTCCGACCCTGAACCAGATGCTGCTATAATACCAGAAATCGAAATATCATGTATATTGTAAATTTTGTAACATGAATTTTTGTATAAATTGTAAAATTTGTAACTAGAATGGCAATAAAATTGAATTGAATTGAATTTCGAAAGCAAATATTTAATAATGAGGATATGGGGTGAATACTGGCAAATAATACTCGATATAAGTGAAACAAAAACCGAATTAATAACAAGTAATTTTCATGGAATAGAGGGGAAAGCACAAGGTCACGCTCTGTGGAAAAATGTGAGCTACAAGCTTAACAGCGGTTTTGAAGAAAAATCTGTCGAAGAATGGGAAAGATAAGTATTCAGAAAAGTACAGTAATAGTGCAGAGCCTTAATCGATTAGCCCTAGTGTGTATTTATTCTTACTTCTTAACTTGAAATTAGGTACTTTTATTAGTGGTAGACTGAAAGTCAAAAACTAAGACAAAAGCTACAAAATTGCAGAAAAATCAGCTGAATACAGGAGGTGGAAAGCTCACCCTCTGTCCTGACGAAGTATTCACAATGGCCCTCGATAAATATTGCTGAGCTATAAAAAGAGGCTTCTACCTATTACTCTTTAATATGTTCCTGTTGTATAAAAACGTGGGACACAAAGAAAATTATTTCTTGGGGTATAGCCATACGGTTATTCAACTGATTCATCTGAGGCAGGATGATGTTAAAAATATATTGAGCCAGAAAGGTCTTTAAACCTTCTATTAGAAATGGATCTGATGCTTCTCTCATGAGTCTTTTCTCAATATTTTCTTTTTCCTCCCGAGCTAATGAATTCAATCCGTTCATAGGCAACATAATATCGGAATTTATTTAGAATGAATTGAAAAGCACATAGAACTACCAGCCGTTGAAAATAAAAATGCAGTAATTTTGGACACAGGAATATGAAATTTTACTAGAATATCACTAAATTTTGGCAAATGCTTTCAAATCGGATAGTACGTTGCCGACAAAATCCGATGTGTAGGCGACTAAGGCACAGAGTGCCAAATAATGTGATCGTCGCTTGCGATAGTAGTAATCGACTATAGGAAACGAGGGGTAGAATTCTATAAGACACAGAGTCCCACTGCAGATCGGTGCATTTTTCACTGAGAAAATCCAGGAAAACCTCGAAAAAGAGACCATTTTTCAAAAATTCATAATTTTTATAAATCTGAAGGTGAACAAACAATATTGCGGAAACTGATAGATAATAGCATGTGGTTCAACTGTGCGCAAGATGGTTTCTGTCCGATGTATAGTTTTTGCACGATCGCGTTATGAACAATTTAAGGGCAAATCTTTCTAAATGCTCCGATTTGAGGGAAATCATCTTATTCAAATTCTGTAAACGACATACGAGGATATATTAATAAATGCTTAGCCTATTATAGAACCAAACAAAATTTCAATGTCAAAATATTTTATTACTCAACACATTCTCCTCTTAATTGGATACATTTATTACAGTGAACCTGCAACGTCTCTAGACCTTTCAAAAAAAAAGTTTCTTCTTGCTCTGCAAACCAGACCTCCACAGCTTTTATTACCTCCTCGTTGGAAGAAAATTTACGACCTTTCAAACTTTTTTTCAGTTAAGGAAAGAGATGATAGTTGGACGGAGCCAAATCTGGTGAATAAGGGGGGTGTTCTAATAATTCAAACCCTAAATCACGAATTTTTTGCATGGCACCATGGGATTTGTGTGCAGGGGCGTTGTCCTGCAAAAACAAAACTCCTTTGGATAGCTTTCCGCGTCTTTTCTCTTTAATTTTATCCCGTAGAGTGGTCAGTAATGTCGAATAGTAATCTCCAGTTATTGTTCTACCCTTATCCAAAAAATCAATCATGATTACTCCATGGCAATCCCAAAAAACTGAAGCAAGAACTTTTCCAGCAGATTTTTGGACACGAAACTTCTTAGGTCTTGGAGAACCGGAGTGTCGCCATTCCATCGATTGTTGCTTTGTTTCTGGATCGTAGAAATGTACCCAAGTCTCATCCATAGTAACAATTCGGTTTAAGAAGTCTACATCGTTTTCATATCGAGCACAGATCGAACGCGATGCTACTACCCTTGCACGCTTTTGGTCAACATTCAAACATTTGGGGATCCATTTTGCAGCAATTTTTCTCATGTCCAAATTGACGTGAACTATATGATGAACGCGTTCGTATGAAATATTCAGTGCTTCAGATATCCGTTTTAGCCCAATTCGACAGTCTGTTAAAATCGTGTCATGAACTGCATCGATATTTTCGGGGACTGACACAGAAACTGGCCTTCCCGATCGGTCATCATCTTCAGGAAAATTTACCTCTTTTGAAGCTTGCAATCCAATTTTTACGGTCGCATACGAAGGACATTGATCACCAAGGGTATTAAGCATATCTTTGTAAATCTGCTTACCTCTTAACCCTTTGAAATACAGGTACTTGATGATGGCTCGATACTCCAATTTTTCGATTTTCACAATTTCGGTGAACATATTTTTTTTTTTTATTTATTGCGTAACTCTGGTATTTTGACGTCAAGCTTTACACTGACACTTCAAATAAGTTATTGTTCGTTGCTATGGTAACGCAATATTTTGTTTATGCAGGGAACTGGTCTAGGCTAACTAGATAACAATACATCATTATATATTCAATTCAATTTATTTTCCCAAGAAACATACAGTTTATAAGAGGGAAAAATATCACATAATGCAAATAACATGAAGGTAATTACAACAGTAAGAATAAATTAATGAATAAAAATCATGAAATCAGAATTAGAAGAGATTCAATGGAGCAAGTACTTCTTTAAATTATTTTTAAATCGCAATTTACCATACGTTTTTAAACAATTTGGAAGTTCATTGTAAAACTTCACACCATCAAAATAAATTGATTTCTTTCCAATATTTGTTTTAATTTTGTTGACATATAAATTTTGGGCTTGTCGGGTCAGGTGATTGTATTGATCATTATTAATTTTGAAAATTAAAGTGGAATGTTTCATGTTATTCCTAACAAGATGAATGAACGTGCAAATTTTCAATTTGTATAGGGAATTTATATCCAGTAGCTTTCTTGGTTTGTACAAGTTTACAGTTGGTTCTTGGTAATCAAGTTTAAAAATACATTTAATAATTTTATTTTGTAATGATTTCAAAGGTTTAAGCAAATAGGTCGAAGCAGTGCCCCAAACTGATATCAAATATTGTAATTTAGAGTATGCCAACGAAAAATATATGGACTTTAGATATTTGAGAGGAAGCAAATTTCGAATTTTAAAAATGATTCCAACTAATGGTGAAATCTGCCTCCTTAAGTTCTCTATGTGTCTTGCCCATGATAAATTCTCATCTATAAAGAGTCCTAAGAATTTTTGTATGGAATGATAATTTATGTATTCATTATTGAATTTGATCGGATCTTTCAAATTATCGTTTGACGATTTTTTTGTAATGAACATGAATGAGGATTTTTCATAATTCAATGTCAATTTATGACAGATGAGCCATAATGAAATTTTTTGTAAATCACTTTGCATGTAATTTTTGATATCACGTTGACTATTTCCGCCATATATTATTGTGGTGTCATCAGCAAACATTTTAATTTTTCCAGATAAATCTAAATCAGCTAAAGAGTTTATATAAATGAGAAAAAGGATTGGTCCCAAGATGGATCCTTGTGGAACTCCACAGATGACAGTTTTCTCAGTGCTGAATTTGTCTCCTATATAAACAAACTGTTTTCTATCTGAAATATAATTTTGAAACCATTTATAAACAGGACCTCTGATACCTATTTTATACATAATATTCAACAAAATTTGGTGATCTACAGTATCAAATGCTTTACGAAGATCTAGTGACAGTATACCACATTCCTTATAAGAGGCTATATCAAGTTGAAATTGAGTGATAACATCTAAGACAGCTGATTCAGAATCACTAGTCTTTCGAAAGCCGTATTGCCCACTATACAACAAATTTGATTTTTCTAGGTATTCCAACAATCTGCTATGCATTACTTTTTCTATAATTTATGAAAGAACCGAAAGAATTGAGATTGGTCTATAATTCACCATTAGATATCTCTTGCCTGATTTGAAAATTGGTTTTACTTTGGCTATTTTTGATTTTGCAGGTATAAATCCTGATGAAAAAGTTAAATTTATTAATTTACTCATTATTGGAGCAAGTTCTGATTTCATCATCTTTACAATTTTTGTGTTGATATTGTCGAATCCTGGAGCTTTTCTTGTATCTAGATCACTGATGATTTCTTCTGTTTCTTCAGAGTTGGTAGGCCTGAGATACATAGATGATAATTTTGATCGCATCGGAATTTTCTTTGTAGTTCTGAATTTATTTGACAAACTAGGTTCAACATTGATGAAGTAACTATTGAATTCTTCACAAATTTTCTGTTTACATTCAATTGTCTGTCCATCTTCCAAAATATATTTAATATTGTATTTTCTTCCAGATTTATTGTACAGCATTTCATTCATTGTATTCCATACTGATTTCGGGGTGGCATCGATGCATTTTTCTTGGTAATACTTCTCTTTTGCTTCTTTAACACTCTTTTTAACTAATTTGTTATAATGATCATAATAGTCTTTGAATGAATGGATTTCAGGATAACACTTCTTTTTATAGTGAAATTTATCACGTAGTTTAATCAGTCTAGAAATTTTTTCATTAAACCAAGGTTTCGAGTCTTTTTTTATTTTTAATATTTTTTCTTGAGAACATTTTTCGAATATAGTCAACAGATTATTGTAAATTATGTCTGGTGTATTATAGTCTTGAAGGTTTTCACTGAAAAGTTTTAAATTTTCCTGGAGTTTTGCCTCATCAAATACAGTGATAGTCTTGAGAGTATAGTCCTTTTTATCTTGATTTATATTTGCACAGATATCAGCCACTATCAATTTGTGATCACTTAATGCAGTATTTATTATAGATATTTCGCATTTCTAGTCAGAATTACTCAGTATTTGATCGATGAGAGATACTTTATTATTGAAGTCTCTTGTAGGAATCTTATTATTATAAATTTGGAAGTTGTTTGAAATACATATATCACTGAAAGAAGTGGTATGTTCATTATGTTTCAAAATATCGATGTTCATATCACCGAGAACATAACACTCTTGTTTAAGTTCACATATATTTTGAAGTTTTTTGTCCAAAAATTTAAGAAACGTGCCAATATTGTCTTTTGGTGATCTATAAACACCGCAAAGCGAAATATTCAATCGTGTCAATTTAATTTGGATGTAAGAGTTTTGATTATCTTCTTCTATTACCTCAAATTCCATATTTTCTTCTAGAAATATTCCAATACCTCCTCCTCTCTTGGTCCTTGATGAATAAACAGAGTTGAAGTTTTTGAAATTGAAGTAGATTTCCTCTTCTTTTTTCATCCAAGTTTCAGAGATCACCACAATATTTGCTCCAATAGTATTAACGAGAACTTCTATTTCTTCCATTTTGTTTCGCATAGATCGCGCATTCAAATAAAGAATCTTGATATTACTTATGATTTTGGTGGTGTATTCCGATACTGTCTGGAATTCATTAATTTTAATATTTAATTTTTCGATTTCTTCTACCATAACTTAGAACTCTACTCAACTGTAGTCAATTTCACTATTCAGTTGATTCTGGTAGTACCTGTAGATTGGGCAATCCCTATCTGATGCCAAATGGGGGATAGGGTGGTTAGCATGAAATTTGGTGTTTGAATACACACAGTTATTACATCTAGGCTTCTCAGTGTCTTTACAGAATTGGATTTCATGTTGGCCAGAACAATGCGGACAAATGATCTGGTTCATACATTTTTTTTGGTTGTGTCTATATCTGTAACATTTCTTGCACTGTGTAATATTATTATTTTGATAAATTTTCAAATTTTGCCATCCAATGAATAGTTTACCATCATTATGGGTCATTATTTTATGTAGCAGTCTTCCATTTACTTCTGCATATATGGTTGAATAATGTTTATCTTGGAAGTATCGCAGGAACTTCACAGATAAGTAATCATCATCAGTTATGAAGATGTTCTGATCTCTTATCATTTTTTCGATTTGTTCTTCTGTTATTTTGGTGTTTACTCTCATATTGGGAATTTTGATTTTTGGCTTTGACAATTTTTTTAATTCAGCATGATATTGATCTGGTAATTTTTCCTTAACTTCATATTCAATTTTCTTTACATCTTCCTTACTCTTGCACTTAATTGTGACTGTTCCATTTGAATTGTGTTTCACTGAGTTTATTCCAATATGCAATTTGCTTATTTCAATATTAGTTTCCAAATCCCTTTTTGTTTTGGTTGGTGTTTGTTCAAATTTTGGTTTAATTGTTATAATTTGCTCACTTATCTTCTCATTGAAATGAATATCATTTTTCACAACATCAGAATAGGATCTGGTATTTTCTGTCAAGTGATTTGAATTGAGTTCCAATTTATGGATTTTTCTATTGATTTCGTCTAAACTCTGAGTTATGCTTTCTTTATCCATTATGTTTGACAATAAAAAATCGTAATTTTGTTGTAAGTGATTGTTTTCTTGTGATAGGAGTTTTATGTTTTTTTCTTTCTCCATTATAATCAATTCTTTGTCATTGATAATTTCTTTCAACAAAAGAATTTGTTCTTTCAAGCTCTCCACAATGTCTGGTAAATTAGCATGTGATTTTGCCATAGAAAAATTTATTATATCCTGATTACTGTAATCCACTTTGGTTAATTCAAATTTGGATCCAGTTTCACTTCTTGAATCATTGAATAGATCAAAATTTGAAATAGACTGAGAACATTCTATTGAATCGTTTTTTTTATTTTCCACTTTGGTCAATTGAAATTTGGGTTTGGTTTCATTTCTTGAATCATCAAATGAAACAGAGTTTGAAATAGATTGAATACCTTCTATTGAATCGTCCTTTTCATCACTTTCACGTTTTTTCTTTCTTCTCATATTGCTATTTCCATTCCACCTTAGTTGATAATGTTTTTTTATCACTGGACTATTTCTCCGAATTTCTCACAGAATGACAGGATAGATTTTTCACAAATGTCAAATTTTTAAATTGCGGAGTACTCAAAAAAGGCTGTTGTTTTTGCAGAGTCTTATATGTAATTCTCTTCTATAGGTGTTATGAAATACTTGGAAATGATTTTCACTCAACTTGGCATAGTTATTCAGTAGTTATTGATTACTCAAACGGAACGTCACACAACGTCAGAATCTTATTTGTTTTTTTTTTTGGAAGTAGAGATCAATATCTACAATTTGTATATTTTGAAGTTACTCTAAATGCTTCAAAGTGCACCCGACGTCACTCGTATTAACTTCAGTTCAACTTCGGGTGACTTCGGATGACTTCGGATGACTTCGGACGCACTTTGAAGCATTTTGATTATCTTTCAGTGTCATTTTCGACACATTTCCCACCTCTCAGGTGGTAATCCAAAATATATAATTTGTAGATATTGATTTCTACTACCAGATGCCATTTACAGAATTTGAATACGACGATTTCCTTTAAATCGGCGCATCCTGCAAGATGTGCCCTTAAATTGTTCATAACGCGATTGTGCAAAAACTACACATCGGACAGAAAACATCTTGCGTACAGTTGAATCACATATTATTATATATAGGTTTCCGCAATATTGTTTGTCCAGCTTGAGATTTACGAAAATTAAAAAAAAAAAAAATATTGTCTCTTTTTCGAGGTTTTCCCGGATTTCCACAGTGGAAATATCATCGTTCTGCTGGTATGAAAATCAATTCTGTAGGTTTTATATATCTCTACAAAAGTTCCATTGACTGTAAAACGATTCCTTGAATATTCTTTAAGATATTTCACTATTTCTTGTTTGAAAAATTCCACAAAGCGATTTTGCTTAGGCGAAAACCAGGGTTTTCATTTACGAACTATCTTATAAAAATTAGTATATGCCATTTGCTTCTTTTATTTTGTGAAGAAAGAGACCTTAATAGCTTGGTCTATAAAATCAAAATATAAATGTACGTTGTACGTGAGAATTCATGATTTAAGTAGGATTAGGTTTACATTATACACTGGTGACAGCTGTTTTAAATAAAATTAAGAAAACCCAAGTAAGTAAAAGTTTTTTGCGTAAAACTATATAAATATGGAGTAATATAGAGGAAAGTGAACCATCGAAGAAAGTCTGTTACACCCAGTAAGATAAAAACATATCTACTAACATCTCTAATGCAACGGCTAATCATTGGTTGACTTATTCCCAGTGAAAAGACTTGTCCCACACTTTTCTGGTAACTTCCGTGAGCATAGAAATGTAATGCATTTAATACTTATGAAAGAATACAAAATAGTCTTGAACACTCATAAGTACATTGCTCATTTACCTTCATGTGATTTGGTATGGATGTAACTCTACGTTGTATAGGACAACTTTCCTATTGTATAGGATTTTAGCAGTGAGCAGTCCTCCGGACATCTTATGCCTCTTGTCATAAGCTCATTGTGACCTACAGTTTTCTTTTCTGTTCATATACGGTCTTGACGATCGTGGTCATGGGTATTGCTTTGGTTGGGCTTCCGGCACTGAGATGGCGCTCGCAGTTTGGAATTAATCCACTGTGCGGGCGCGATCTCAGTTTCGGTCTGTAAATGGGTTTGGTCGTCGATTCATTCGTTGCAGTCATTAGTTATTGACTGCTAGACCTACCCTATACTGATGAGGAGCAACACTCCGAAATCGATATATAGGTGGTCCGAATGTTTCGATGAACATTCCCATGCAACAAGCAATTGCAGAGATAACCTTGTAGGAACTCTGCACGGAAATTTCATCAGATGTAATTCAATGTTCGTCGTGGTATTAGCCAGGAAAGTAGTTGTTTTCTGATGGATTTTCGACCCAACTTTCCTATTGTATAGGATTTTAGCAGTGAGCAGTCCTCCGGACATCTTATGCCTCTTGTCATAAGCTCATTGTGACCTACAGTTTTCTTTTCTCTACGTTGATTAACAAAGAAAGGTTCTAATACTATCCTAAAATAAAGAGAATGAGTGCGGTCCTTCTCTTATTGTTAACCTTACCTTTCCAAGTTTTCTTCTATTTCTTGACCAATAAAAACACCGACTTGTACTTGTTAAATAAAATAGTAAAATAATTAAATAAAAAGTAGGTTAATAAACTGTCAAATAAATATCACGCAAGCGCAAATTCCGATATCGGAATGACACTTCGATAAGATTTGCGTTGTCGAAATCAACATCTATCGGACGTTTCGATAATAGTAGGGTCACTGAATCCTAGAAGGCTTGGCCTTCTTACGGGTATGGCCAATGGGTGGAGTCTAAATAGTTCAAATGTTTCAAAAACACCAAGAAAATTAGGTCCGATGTTTGAACTAGTGACACATGTCAAAAGTCCATTTTTATGTCATTGCCGTCATTGGTAATGTTTTCAAAAATAGTTTTAGAAGATTCACAGAAAAGAATGCAGATTGTTCCAAGTCCCAAAATCTTCTGATGAGTCCTCTGCTGTCACTGATCCAACTTAGGAATATGTTGGTTACTTTTTTTACTGATAAATTAACTCCTGTATAAAATGTGTCATTTAAAGATGACTGTATTGTCATTTTGACAGCGATAAAGAAGGTGCATCGTTTTTTATCACCGATAAAAACGCCTGTCCCTCGTTAGCGTCTACATCTAGTATGCTTACGTTACTTTAATGTCTGCCCTGTCAGTTATTTAAGTATTGTTGATAGTTGGTACTGAAACATTACAACATGAGTCGTTTTGGGGAAGTTTCGACTCAACAAATAACAAAAAATATAGAAAAAGCAATACCGCAATCTACAAAAAATACTAAAGCCTCAATATGGAGACAATTTATATTCAGTCGTTAATTTATCTTGCCAAAAAACACTCGAGCTTTTCTTTTAAGGATATATTTCTTTTTAACTCAAAATTTTTCCATCGGTAATTTTGCACGAAAAACTGACATGTCAGTTTTTCTCGTAAAAAAAGCTCTTGTGTTTTTACTGTTGATACAAATATTCCTTACTTCTAAAGGTGAAGTTACTATTGTGCAGTGAAAACCTGCAAGAATACCGACAAAAGTAATAAATCATATTGTATTTTCAGAGGTGAGTTCAAGTTCATTTTGTTTATAAATTGTTAATTAGTAGATTGAAGAATACATCTTTCCCATTTTCCTCACTAAAGACAAATACAGATTATATTTTCATTCAAACATTTTTTTTTTCAGGATTGAAACAGGAAACCTTGAGAAAGAAATGGCTATCAATAGTATCAATATTGAGTAACGTAGTGTAAAATTGTGACAGAAATCCGGACTACAACTAAATTAAAAAATGAACTTAACTGTATACTTAACAGATGATTTCAATTCCTTTATAATATAACACTGTTTCACCTTTGACTGCTTTTGCTTCGATATGACTTATTTAGTCATTTCACAAATTATTCTCATCATTCCTTTTCTAATAATTGTTTGATTTCTTCATCAATTTTGATTTCATATGTATTGCTGTTAAACATTTTATGTAAAAATGTAATCCTCTCTAAACAGAAATGTTTCTTGAGATCAATACATAAAGTGTGTGCAGTGTAAGTATAACAATTTTCGTGTTCACTAGGACTGACAAATTTTTTCTAAATTGTTCAGATTATAAACCCATTTTAACAATTTTCAGATTCATTTTGGAACGAAAGACCCAAAAATGGTCATTGAAAAAAGTGGCCAATTTTAATAAGCACCTAGAATGGAAAAGCTGTAAATTGCAAAAATGGAACCTTATCTTTCTAACAAGTTTCAAATTTCTATATTGACGTTTATCTTGAGAAAATCGGTTAGACCATAATATAAAAGATAGTGTTAGTATATTGGTGATCTCTTTAGAACAGCTGTTTCATTGAAGTGGAGTGCTATATTTTCTTGTTTCAACCATGCCATATGTAGGTCATAATTCACTATCTCAAGAAACTTCTTATTCATGATAGGAATACAAAAAAAGGAATTTTTCAGGCATATAAAGGAACTTTCATAATCATACAAATGAGAATGTATAAAAATGTAAGATTATAAATGAATTTTCAATCAGATCAATATTTTTTTGATATTTGGTAATACCTTTATGTCTGATAGGTATTAATTTTTGCCTTAAGTTTTTTGCTTAAGCTTGATTTCATCTGAGAGGCATTCAATAAATATATTTGACATGTGTTATGTTCACGAATGCTAGGCACTTCTGTAAGATTCAAATTCGATAATATTTGGTTTTTGAATTATTTGGGAGAACAGTAGATAATCTCTGATTAATGAAGAAGTTTCATTGTTTTTATAAAGGATTTGTAACTCTGTGGATATATTTAATCAATCATTGGCAACTTTTACACATCATTGTTGTATCATCTGCAAATAATTTGAGAGCACCTTTCAATTGCAAAAAAGAAATGAAATTGATATATATCAATAATAGCACAGGTCCTAACACAGATCCCTGTGGCAGACCATAATTCAAATTTTTATGCTGACTCTCATTTTCTCCAATGCACTCATATTGTTTTCTATTGGTCAAAAAGTTTTCGAACCAAGTAAAAACGTGCCCTCTGACACCAGTTTTATCCAGTTTTTTCAATAAAATCCCATGGTCAACAGTGTCAAAAGCTTAACACAAATCGAGAGACAAATCGAGAGACATTTTTGACCACATACATTTTTTTTCGTACAAATGATATTACATCTTGTGCCGCTCTTTCTGTATCTCTGGATCTACGGAATTCATATTGATGATCAAATAAAATATTTTTCTGTTCTGAATACTCATAGAGCCTACAATTAACGACTTTTTCTAAAATTTTGGAAAAGATTGAAAGTATGGACATAGGCCTAAAATTATTTGAATCAGTTTTTTGCCATTTTTAAATGAGGGTGATACTAGAGCCATTTTCATTTGATCTGGTACTATTGCCAACTCAAATGATTTTGTATATATGTAGGTTAATATTGGTGCAATTTCAGATTTGATAATTTTCACAGTTTTAACATCAATCTCGTCAAGCTTTCCTAGGATTCAGTTCCTCAATCCTTCAAATTTCTTCTTCACTTGGAGGTGCTGAAAATATCGATGATGCCGTCATTTCTTCTTGGAAGTCTTCAGTTGATACAGGATTTTTGGATGCTAGCCTTTCTCCAATAGTTATAAAATGTTCGTTGAATTCTTCACAAATTTGTTATTGTTTTCAATTTTTTTATCATTGATTTGGATGGATCGTATTGAATTTTTTTTCTTGGGACTGTTACGCAATTTATTATTAATTTTTTCATTTGTCTTTAGATGTAGATTTCGAAAATTGTTCTTTGTAGTATTTCTTCTTTGTAATCCTTATTTTTTTATTTATTTATTTATCCCAAGAAATATTTCTGTTTTTAGAGGGATTAAGTTTTAACATAAATTGTATAACGACTATTGGTACAATTATAAAAAAAGGAATGATACAGATGATCTGTGAAATATGAGTAAATAATATCAATCAGAAAGAAACAAAAGCAAAGACAGTCAAAGGTGAAATATTGTTATATCATGGGAAATCATCCGTTGAGTATAAATTTTTTAAGTTCATTTTTAAATTTAGTTTTAGTCCTAATTTCTTTTATTGCCTGTGGTATTTTATTATATATCTCAATTCCCTCGTAAAAAATAGACGTTTTTCCAAAGTTTGATTTGAAACGTAAAGCGTTTATTTTATTTACATTTCTTGTTTTATGGTAATGGATATTCGAAATATGATCAAAAGTAAGATCCGAATGTTTTTTTCCTGTATCAACATAGTGGATGAAAATTGAAATTTTAAATTCATATAATGAACAAAGATTCAGTAAGTTATTAGGTTTATATAATTTTTTTGAGGGTTCTAAAAAGGGCAATTTGAATATGCATTTTATAGCTTTGTTCTGCAATGTTTGTAGTGGTTTCATAATAGAAATTTTGGCTGAGCCCCAAACAGAAATGAGGTATTGCAATTTTGAATAAATTAAACTGAAATATATGATTTTTAAATATTTCAGTGGGGTATACTGTCTTATTCGAAATAGTATTCCAATCAAAGGTGAGAGTTGTTTTCTCAGATTTATTTAAGTTTATTTTGATAGTCATATAAATTACTATCATGTTCATTTCCAGGATTATGTTTCTTTTGCCGAAAATATTTGTCTCGCACTTTTATCAATTTCACTATTTCACTTGTGAACCAGACTTTAGAGTCTCTTTATTCTGACATTTCTTGAATGGGCACGTGAATGAAAAATATCAATTAATTTATCATATAACTGTTAAAATTGTTATTGTTATTTCCGTCAACCGATTGCTCCCCTACGCGCAACCCTCAGAAGACTTCGAGAGACTTGTGTGAGCTAGGGAAGACGCAGCCCTTATCTTTTAACGTGTGATGCCATGCACGAGACCGGTGAATCGGTGGATAGAACCCACGACCCCACGCATGCGAGGCGTACTCACTACCAGCCAACCACCACGGTCCATTGGGATCATAAGTATATTCCATAAAATTTTGGAAATTCAATAGCTCATTTTTAATTTTTTTTTTCCTCACATTGGAAATGACTAATATCGTATTCTGATTTATTTTTTCGTTTACAAGTTGTACTTAAAATTTGGATTTTTTAGTCACTAAGAGAATTTTATACCACAGATAAGTTTAGTTCTTCGTTTTTGTTGGTTAAAATATGGTCTATTAATGTTGCACTCCGTGTCCCACATCTTGTTGGAATTTTTTCATTACATAGAGAAAAATTGTTGGAAGTATAAACGTCTACAATATTCTTGGTGTTGTTATCATTCAATATATTGATGTTCATATCTCCGAAAAAGAAACATTTTTTATTGAGGTTAATGATATTGTTTATTTTTCCTTCCAAAATTTTGAGAAATTTGACTCTACTGAATTTTATTGGCTTGGAAATTGTTGAAATGGTCATGTCTGGAGGATATTTTACTTTAATTGCTTAGTAATTAACTCCAGTTTCTAATTTTTCCAAAACATCGAACTCCAAATCTCCATGAACAGAAATTCCAACGCCTCCTCCTCTTTTGGTTCTACTCGAAAATGTAGAGTTGTAATTTTTGAAATTGAAATATGGTTCATTTTCTTAAGAGCGTCATGTTTCTGTTACTACAAGGATTTTCATTTGCATTTCGTTAATGATAACTTCAAGTGTATCCATTTTGTTCTTGATTGATCTTGAATTAATATATAATATACAAATTTCATTTTCTCCAGGTGGTTTTTGACATCCTAATGAGGGGTATTCCAAAAGCTTGATGAAATCGTCTTTATTCATAACTTATATGAGAATTGAAATGATTATTACTGACCATAACGTTTCTCACATTGTGACACATGATTGTTTTCATACACAGTAAGATTTTGCCAACCTACAAACAATTTATTATTGTTTTGTATATTTTTGTTCAATAATTTTCCGCCAACATCTGCAAACACTGTAGAACAGTTTCTATCATTGAAATTTCTTATGAATTCAATTTGAAAATAGTCATCATCCTGTATTATTTTATTTTGGCGTTTTATTTCTTCCTCTAATTCTTCCTTTGTTCTTGAACGATCCTTCTACAAATATGGCATTTTAATATTTGGTTTCATGAGTTGTTTAATTTCTTATGTATATTGTTGTGGTAATTTGTTCTTGATTACTTCTGTAATGTGTTATGATTTCTACATGATAACTGTCTTTATTTTTATTTTCATTATCAATTTGGGTGAATTCCATGGTGCTGTCTTCATTACAGGATTCTTCTAACTCAGTGCACTTGGAGGTTCTGCATACATTCTTTCCATTTTTTCTTTTCCTCTTTGTTCAGACATTTTCTCATACGTTATAAATTTTTTCACTTATTTTACTCATCTTTACTGGTCTATAAACTATTCCAATTCGATAAATGTCTTGTCAAAAAAATAACTGTCAGTTTCAAAAATTATCTTGGTTTGAATTGATTTTTGGCTTGGTGATTCAATACTTATTCTAATTGTGCTTACTGTGAGTTTATTACATTATTTATGATTTGGTATATATTTTACTGCTTCTCTAATAACTGATTCAAAGTACTTTTCTTGTGACAGCTCTATAACAACTTTGACATCTGAGATCTTCTCTTTGAACTCCACAGGCTTTACCCAAACCATTTTGTTAAAATGGTTGTTTTAATCATAGGAGTCCTTGGTAGAATGATGGACACATTGCTCTCGAATTTTCAAAATCATACCGGCTTGTCTTGATATGGCAGAAATTCCAGGCGGAAGAACGTAGAAGGCCGTCATCCTAGCTTCACTCCGTCTGCTCAGGACACAAGATTCTCGGACCCAACAGTCACTTACCTTATGGATGTGGTTATTGGGGAAAACGATACCAGCGCACACTCCGAATGTGTCGGAGCTTCGGAGGCAGGCCCTGACTGGCATATTCCTAACGGGAAATAAATAGAAAAGCATTGAAAAAAAATCGATAAAAAACTAAAAAAGCATGTACTTACCTACATCAATTTGTCAAGAAGTGAATGAGTGGTTCAGTTATACCCGCAAATTTTGGAATGTTTTGAAATTTTTTGTAAATTAACTACCTCACGAATATATGTGTATATCTTGAATTAATTTGAAAATTATAATTAATTTTAAAATTGATTTTCACAAAATGAAATGTTTAAAATACTGTAATATAATGTCTTTAATTTCAGGTGGTGATTCCTTGTCATATTTTATGCCAAAAATTTCATATAACCGTGTGTCCTAACTTGCTTTGTTTTCAAGTGACGGAGTGTCAAAGTTTTAATAAAAAATCAGTTATTTATTAATTACTCAATAGTCTTCTAGCCAATTTTCATAAAACCTGGAGTGTTTATTAGCAGTTGCATTGGGCTTGTTTTCGTGAGGTTAGATTTGAAATTTCAGATAGTGAAGGGTCACCTGATTGATAATTACGGTAAAATCATTGTACGCCACTGTTTTTCCCTAAGTTTCATATTTTTATCAGAGTATGCCGTGAATTTGAAATAGCAATACTTTATCAATCGATAGATTTCCTTAATTAATTTATTTCTACCCGAACTCTTTTATTAGTTTCGTCGTTGATGGACTGGTTGTTTGTTGTGTTCCTGGGCCTATTCTTATTATCAACTGTTTCTGTCAAAACTCAACTATACATTTGTGCATAAAATTAAATAGAATTCTAGGAAAATATCTGAAAGAAAGATCATTCATATAACTTTTTGAACTTTGATGGTGCGTAACCACCATTTCTACGTCACTGACTTTGATTTGACAAAGTTTAGCTATTTCACGGAATTATAACACAGTTGTTTTTTAATTATTTATTCTGGAAAAATATGAAACAGTGACGTACAATGATTTATACTATAAATATCGATCAGGTAACCATCTGCCACTTATAATTTGAAATATAATTTCACGAAAAGAAGTCCCTTGCTACTGCTAATAACCACACCAGGTATCATCAAAATCGACAAAAAGGACTACGAGTAATTGATGAAATACCGATTTTTAAATGAACCTTTGACACTCCGTTTCTTGGAAACGAAGCAAGCTAGGACACACATTTATATGAAATTTTCTTCATAAAATATGACAAGGAATCACCACCTGAAATTGATGACATCATATTCAGTATACACCCTGTATAATGATATCAATCAATTAACCAAACAAATATTTTGAATTCCAGGTTACGAGCAATGAATCTGCTCAATCCACTAAATATTTTTCTCAGACAAGAAATAGATAGAATGCAAAAAGTTATCACTTTGGTAAGAGGAACACTCGGAGACCTACTTTTGGCTATCGAAGGAACAATCATTATGAGTGAGGTTAGTAATGACCTTGGATATATTTTAAATTTTCATCTATGATAATAATTTGAATGTTATTATATTTTGAAGATTGGTTTTCTATAGTCAGTTAGGTATAACCGATATTGTGCGGTCTGGAACAGCAAGTTGAGCTATCCACACGCATTCCTGATGTCAATTACCAGTCAGTCAACACCCTCGATCTTTTTAGAAAGGACGTACCCCGCACGAAATACATGGGATTTTGGTTGATTGCGGAATTGAATGAAACTCTGGTATGTCGTAGATCTTGAAGTGTCGTATACAAACTGTGAAAATTTTTCTACGCCAAAATAAACAGCTAAAAGCTCTTTTTCAATTTGGCTATAGTTTTCTTGAGCCTTAGTTAATACTCGAGAGGCTTTTTTGACTGGCATCCACGGAAATTGTACTCAATTTATTTATGTCAAAAAATTGCAAATTCGAGCTACTACACACTTGATTTTTTATTTCATCAAATATTTTTTGATGATTATCTTCCCACCTGAAAAATACATCTTTTTGAGTAATTCTCTCAATCAGATCAGATCAGATAATTTTTTACAAATTTTGACAAATATGTCACACATCCAAGAAATCTTTGCAAGTCAGTTTTATTTTCAGGTTTCGGCCTGTTCTTAATTCCCTCAACTTTTGACCCATCAGGTTTTAAACTAATAACATGTCCCATGTATTTACATCTTTTTGAGTAATTCTCTCAATCAGATCAGATCAGATAATTTTTTACAAATTTTGACAAATATGTCACACATCCAAGAAATCTTTGCAAGTCAGTTTTATTTTCAGGTTTCGGCCTGTTCTTAATTCCCTCAACTTTTGACCCATCAGGTTTTAAACTAATAACATGTCCCATGTATTTACACTATTTGAAAAAAAATTACATTTTTGTCTATTGAATCTTATACCATTTTGCTTTGCCCTATCCAATAAGTACTTCTTTTAAGATTTCAATGTGACGATTAGGACAGTCTGAATAGCAGATTAAATCATCACTGTAAAGCTCACAACCTTCAATATCACCAAAAATAGCTGTCATGTATTGTTGGAATACTTCTGGACTAGTACTCAATCCATAAGGTAAGCGATTCCAACAGTATCGCCCCCCATAGAGTTCCAAATGTTGTTATTTTAGCACGTGCAGGATCTAAAGGAACTTATAAAAACCCCTTTGCGGCATCCAAAGTAGAAAAATATTTAGCACCTGAGAATTTTAGCGTTAACTGCTCTAAACTAGGAATTTCAATAATGCCTTAAGGTAACTTTATTGACTTCAAAGGGGTCCAAACATAACCTCAAATGGTCAATGGTCAATGGTGTCTTAAAATAAAAAAGTTTCCTGTGTATCAAAGTCCATCAATGCAATTCATTTGCTAAACTTCATTTTTGAAATTTTTTTGTTTTAAGCTTTGATTTTGACATGGAAAATTTAAAAAATAAGTTTGACATGATTGTTTTCAAACTCATCAAAGTCAGATCTGCAACCATGGAAATTTTTATTACTCTCTATGCAATTAACAGTTGACCTTCCTCTATAATGATTACCCTCAAACCTGTTATTTTGTTGACCGCCCTTTGCTCTGAAATTGTATTTAACATTATTTTTGAACTTTTCATCATTTCTACAAACAGACGAAAAATTATTCAATAAATTACATGACCTGCATTTTTTCCCATGTGTTGGACAGGTTTCCTGGTGCCCATGTAAATAGCCACATTTTTGACATTTGTTCCTTCTATCTCTTTGTCTTCCACTAAATTGAGTTTGATTCCCTACTTTCGATATTGATTGCATTGGATAGGATGTTAGACTTTTACCATTGGACATTGCTCTGGTTTGTTTCTTCGTACATTCTGAACTGATACCATCCTTCATCAGATCATCCAAAGTCTTGAATTCCTGCGAAAATAACTTTTCACGTAGACTGTCTGAGTGAACTCCTTGGGTGATGATTGACTGTAGCAGTGAATCCTCCAAATCACCAAATTCGCAAATTGCGCTAGACTTGTCACCTCAGTAATAGATAGAAGAATAAATATCTATCAAAATTAACATTTTTCTTAGGTGAAAAATAGTCGTCAAACTTTTTTATCAATTTCTTTATGTCATTTTTATCTGCCTCTTCAAACTTGAAGGTATTAAAAATTCTTATCCCCTCGTCCCCAATCAGGGTTAATAATTTGCACATTGCAACTCCTCATTTTTCAAATTCAGTTCTGTTGCAATCAGTTATACCTCGAATTTCTGTTTCCAAAACCTCCAATTATCAGACACATTTCCAGCAAATATCAGCTGCTGTATACCTCGATAGTCCATGTTTACTAAATGTTTCCACAAAATCTCCACAATATTCGACGATGGCAGAGTTATTAATCGATTTTTCACACTTTTGTTCGCAGCGCCATGTGATGTGTGCACCAAGGTACCAATGGGAGAGGGGAGCGAGATAGGTTTTATCAATTCGACTACTTGTTTGACATTGACACTGACTTTATTTCCAAGCATTCAACACCAAAGAGTACAACAACTAACAAGAGGCGAAAGCTTTGTCGGAACCTTTGATGTTGAGTACACACGATTTTGAGCGGAATTACGTCACAACATTGGAAGATAAACTACCTGATACACTGAGAAAAGTACCACAAGTACTGATTACAATTCTTACAAAACCAAACTACACGAAGAAAACAATACTGTTGATAAACATAATTTTGGTGACAAAACTTTTAATAGAATCATTGACGGAATGAGATAATGATAAACTTTTACTATTTGATTTCGTAAATGTATAATTGATATCCAACTACGCTAATATTTTAATAGAAAATTTGCTCTCTGATATAAAATCGTGATTTTCATATACATATATACATATATATTCCTAAAGGATTGTTTTCGACTGTTTTACAGTCACTGGAACATTTATTGCTCCTTGAAACAAGTATTCAGCATATATATATATATATATATATATATATATATATATATATATATAGAAAAAGGTAGTCTTGTTTGCTGACTAGTTAGGAAATGAGTTTGCTAAATATTTGGGATATGCAGCAGGCCAATAAGAGTACTCTATTACACAGATTCCAAGCTTTCGATAATCTTTATTATCATCATCAGGGATGCTACAATATGAGAAAGACACGTAAAATACCAATGAAGAAACAGTCAGGTTGTAACTTACAGTGTAGTGAGGTTATGCGGCGTTAATGTTAAAATTGTACATGAAAAATGGACGAGACTGGAGACTGGAGTAGAATTTTTATCTCCAGTCTCGTCCATTTTTTATGTACAATTTTAACATTAACGCCGCATAACCTCACTACACTGTAAGTTACAACCTGACTATTTCTTCATTGGTATTTTAAGTGTCTTTCTCATATTATAGCATCCCTGATGATGATAATAAAGATTATCGAAAGCTTGGAATCTGTGTAATAGAGTACTCTTATTGGCCTGCTGCATATCCCAAATATTTAGCAAACTATACAGGGTGTTAATTAAGTACGTTGACAAACTTTGGGAGGTGATTCTTTGAAGGTTTTCAGAACGAAATGTTCATATAAACATATGTCCCAAACGGCTTGGTTTTCGAGATACAGGGTGATAAAAATACATTTTTTTCAAGATTTTTTAGAGTTAACTTCGACATTTTCTACAATAATCAGTTCAAATTAGGCAAGTACAATCCATTCAATAGTACGCACGATACAAAATAATGCATTTCTCAAATAATTCACAGGGTCCTCCTTTTTTCAGAGTCAAGCTTTGTTCAACCCTTCAGAATTTTTTTTCCGCCGCCACTGACATATTATGAGAAAGGAATAATGAATGCTGTTTCATTTAACATATTTTTGCTCTCCTGATGTTTTTCATTTACTTGTACGGTTCAGGAGTTACAATGAAAATATTAACGCAAACATTTTCCAGTAACGTATAACATAAAGAAATTTGCGAAGCAAATAGTCTAACAAACTTGAAGGGTGATTCTTTGAAAGGTTTCAAGATGAAAAGTTCATATAAACATGTCCCAAGCGGCTTGGTTTTCGAAGTACAGGGTGATCAAAATACATTTTTTAGGAGCTTTTGGAGTTTACTTCGAAATTTTCGACAATAATCGATCCAAATTAGTTCAAATTGGACAAGTACAATCCATTCATGATATAAAATAATTCATTTCTCGAAGTGTCATTGCCACTCTCCAAAGATTAGCGCGTGACGCAATACGTCATTTTGTTCTCATTACACAAATAGCTATTTTCTGCTCGTGTAGAGAAAATGTAATGTTATGGAGCTCCCATACATTTTTTACCATAACTCAGGTTGAATATGTATTGCACAAAGTTAATTATGGCAAAATAATTTTGGACATTTTCAATAGTGAATAACTTTATTATCAAATACTAGAGCAAAGTAACATAAATTCTCTAGGAATAAAATTAAGTTCAGAAAAGGACCATTATTGAAATTGATATGTCAGAGCAGCTGCTGGAAATGGCCACCGCCAACTTCAATGCATGCGTTTATGCGCCTAACCATAGACTGGCGGACACGCTCAAAAATACCAGGAGTGTTTCTTATAATTCCGCATGACTCCTGTTTGCGATTCCTCAGGTCTTCTTCACTTTGAACTGGAGTTCGGTACACTAATGATTTAAGGTGCCCCCAGAGGAAAAAATCAAGTGGATTCATATCGGGTGACCTTGGTGGCCAAAGTTGTGGCCCACCACGCCCAATCCAGCGATCAGAATAATTCTCATCTAAATATTGGCTTGCAACCAATCTGAAGTGTACTGGAGCACCATCATGCATAAACCAAATTCCAATTCTTTCCCTCAGTGGGATCTCTTCTAGGAGTCCAGGTAAGATGAATTCAAGAAAATGTCGATAATGGTCACCATTGAGTCTATGAGGCAGAAAATGTGGCCCGATAAGGAAATTCCCTACAATTCCAACCCAAACATTCACAGAAAACGTCTCTTGAAAATGGTTTTCAATCACGGCGTGTGGGTTTTCATCAGCCCACATATGATTGTTGTGAAAATTAATAATGGCTTTACGGGAAAAGCATGCCTCATCGGTGAATAATACTTGAGATAAAAACCATGGATTTTCCAACAATTTATTTCGAATCCAAGTGCAAAAAGTTAATCTCTTTGGAAAATCCCTTGGCAGAAGAGCTTGAACACGCTGTATGTGATAGGGATTTAGTTGTTGCTCTTTTAAAATTTGCCATACCAATACATGGGTTACGTTAAACTGTGCCGCAATTTGTCTTGTACTGGTGTCTGGATGCTGCTCAATTTCGTTAAGTACAGCTTCTTCTATCTGAACTGTTCTAACTCTCCTGGGTCTTCCTATGAGAACAGCAGACCTCTTGAAAGTACCCGTTTCACGAAGACGGGAGTGAATATTGATGAACATTTGTGTGCTGGGAATATGACGTTGTGGAAATCTTTCTAGATACATTCGTCTGGCGGCACGAGCGTTACCATCAGCCATTCCATACATTAAGTGCATGTCTGCCATTTCTGAATTTGTATATTCAACCATTTTATCCAAAGGAATATTGAATGAATCTTCTTTATAGCTTGCACTAACGAAGAATTAACAATGAGACAGTTTCTCAACTTTCGATAACTGTCAAGTTGTTGATATTTAAATAAATGAATTAATATCAAAGCCCACTTTGCTATTTTTATGAATTCAAATTGATTACAAAATTTCTGCGTTACTGCAGAAGAAAAAACAAACCGAAATTTCTGATAAAATAATGTACTCCGTACGAAAACAAAAATTTGTTTGATTTAGTTTTTCGGAGTTATGACCAGAGATTCATAAATGAAAATCAAATGTGTAATGATCTGCGACTATTAGATAAACCCTATTAACTATCTTCCATTACAGGATTACCTTTCGGAAGTTTTTTATGTTGAAAAGGAAACGTTCAATTGAAAACTAAAAAATATATTTTTTTAAAATAACAAAAAATTTGTATGAGTTCTCTATCAAGACTGATGGGTAAAAACATTTTTAATCAAATATCTCAATGAAAATGCACATTTTCACCATCAGAATCTTCAGGTTGAGAGTTAAGGTTTTCCCAATATCTGTCAGATCTAGTTTAATATCCAGCGTACCGCAGTGACGGGGAGATAGTAGTTTTCTGTTAGATATCACAAAAAGAAATCACATCTTTACAATAACAAGCTTTTATTTAGCTTCACTTGTAACTAACTAACAAACAATTTAATAAAAGTTGAATTTGACCCACTTCTAATACTCCGATTAATTTGAAATTTGGCAGGTTTCCGTAATTCCGGTGACAATGAATTAAAAAAATGTTTGTTAAAAAACAAAATGGCGGCTCCAATATGGCGGACGAGTTTTGTGATTATGATCCGATTCTGTTCAAAATTGGTATGTGATGGTTTTTGGGTTGGAGATTTTCAGTTTCACATAAAAAATAAACTAAAATGTTAAAAATGAAAATTATAGAAATAAAACATTTTAAAGTTTTTATACAATACACTGAAATGGAAAAAATAATTCATTTCATTGTTTGATCTAGGTAATCTTGTACAGAAAGATTTTGATACTCACAGAATAACCTACAAAAAATGAAACAAATTATTTTTTCATTTTCAGTGCATTTGTATAAAAGCTTGTCTTTATATTTTTTATTGTATAATTTTTATTCATCGTAGATTTTTCTAATTCTGAAAAAATATTTCCATCAATTTACAATAATTGAAAATGTTTAATTTTCAAATTTTCTAATGTTATGCCACACTGGAAAATGATTAAATTAATATTTTCATTATAGCCCCTGAACCGTACAAGTAAATGAAAAAATGCAAAATATCAAAAAGATGTTAAATGAAACAACATTGATTATTCCTTTCTCATAATATGTCAGTGGCGGCGGAAAAAAAATTCTGAAGGGTTGAACAAAGCTTGACTCTGAAAAAAGGAGGACCCTGTGAATTATTTAAGAAATACATTATTTTGTATCGTGCGCCCTATTGAATGGATTGTACTTGCCTAATTTGAACTGATTATTGTCGAAAATGTCGAAGTTAACTCTAAAAAATCTTGAAAAAAATGTATTTTTATCGCCCTGTATCTCGAAAACCAAGCCGTTTGGGACATATGTTTATATGAACTTTTCGTCCTGAAAACCTTCAAAGAATCACCTCCCGTAGTTTGTCAACGTACTTAATTAACACCCTGTATGGGTTGGAATTGTAGGGAATTTCCTTATCGGGACACATTTTCTGCCTCATAGACTCAATGGTGACCATTATCGACATTTTCTTGAATTCATCTTACCTGGACTCCTAGAAGAGATCCCACTGAGGGAAAGAATTGGAATTTGGTTTATGCATGATGGTGCTCCAGTACACTTCAGATTTGTTTTTTTTTTTTTTTTTATTGTATAAATAACTTCCAGTCAGAACAAGTTCTGGTATAAGGAAGGTTGAATGTACATCAATGATAAAATAAAGTAATCTAATTCTAATACATTATCAAATAATACAAATAATTCAAGTTTTGTAGTATTCTTATGAACATCATTTCAATAGTAACATTTCTTTCAAATTTTTGGAAAATGAAGTTATCGTTTTTGAATTTTTTATTTGTTCTGGTAATTTATTAAATGTTTCTATAGAGCTGAAAATTGGATTTGCTTTCCCTTTGTTGGAATGGATATTGTCCAAGTGAAAGTGGTTCAGAATCCGAGTATTATGACTATGTAATTTGGAATTTTTCTGAATTGTTGTATTACTTTTTTGTATATTTTTGGTTAATTTGAATGCAAATTTAGCTTTTTCAAATTTAATAAGTTGATTCAATGTCATATTATTGGTGTTTTTGTACAAATCTGAAGATGGTGTATCCCAAGGTTTATCAAATATTACTTTTATTGCTTTATTCATCAATCTATAAATAATTTCTTTTTGTTTTTGACTGCATGATGACCACACTGTGATCATATATCTGATTCGAGAGATAATATGTGCGTTATATATTAAAAATTGAATATTTTTTCTTAGAAATTGTATTCTTCTGATAGCTCCTATCAGAGGAATAATAGAATTTTTTATTTTCTCTATATGACTCTCAAAATTTAAATTTTTGTCAATAATCAGACCCAAATACTTGTGTTTCTCAACTTCAGCAATAGTTCTGTTTTTAATTATAATGTTTAATTTGATGGTTTCCATATTCTTTTGTTTAAATATCATATAGACAGTTTTTTCTGAATTAATAGTTAAATTAAGTTCATTTAACCATATTCCAATTGTTTTAATATCTTTTTCCAAATTTGTTTTTAAGGTTTGAACATTTTTAGATTTGTGATAGAGTACAGTATCATCAGCAAAAGAAAAATGTGTACCAATCAGGTTGATATTCATAATGCTATTAACATAAATCAAATAAAGAATTGGTGCCAAAACAGAACCCTGCGGAACTCCAAATGTTGATACTTTTTCGTAACTTTTATATTGGTCAATAAGTGCATATTGTACACGATTTCGGAAATAATTTTGAAATATATTCAATGCATGGCCCCTTATACCCAGGTTATTTAAGATGTCTAATAGAATTGTATGATTGACAGTGTCAAAAGCTTTTTTAAGATCAATGAATATTGCAAAACCATAATTACTTGAATCTAAAGTTTCATGAATACTACTCATAAAGTCAGTAACTGCTGCTTGGGTATTGGAATGTTGTTGGAATGCATATTGAAATTTATCAAAACCAATATTAGCATTGATGAAATCAACTAACTGGATTTTCAACACTTTTTCAAAAATTTTAGCAAACACATTCAAAAGTGCAATTGGACGATAATTTGAAATGTTTTTTCTGTCACCTCCTTTATAAATAGGTTTCAAAATTGTTCTCTTCAAATAGTCTGGAAAAGTAGCATTTTCTATACAATTGTTAATAATTAAGGATAAAGGTAAGCTTACTAGATCAACAATATCTTTTAAATTGTTTGAAGTAATTTGATCTTCACCAGGTGCTGTATGCGATTTGAGAGTCATAATTATTTTATTAATTTCTTCATCTGAAACTGGCTTCAAAAAAATTGACTTTTTATATGGTGACAAAGATTTCAATACAGTTTTGAATTGTTTAGATAATGTTAAACCAATTTCTGTGAAGAAGTTAATGAATTCATTACATATATCATTTGCATTATTCAGTAGTACACCGGTCTTACTCATAATTTGGTTGATTGGTATTTGCTTTTTTTCTTATTAGTTCCAATGTTATTATTAATCACTTCCCATATTTTTTTAGGATTTGTCCCAGCACTTTCAAATTGTTTATTTAACTTATCTTTCTTTGAATTTTTGCAACAAGTATTTATTTCATTTTTTAATTTTTTATACGTATCTTTCAATTCGCTGTTATTAGGCTCTTTTTTCAATCTTTTATAATAATTATCCCGAATTTTCATTTTGTTTAGAATATTTTGTGTTATCCAATTATTATTTTCCCTTGTCCTGAATTTTTTTAAAATGCTCGATTTTTCTTTAGATTCTTTTATAATATTAGCGAGTTCTTGAAATGTTGGTGTATCACATAAGGAATGTAGACTCTCAGAAAAATAATCTCGAAATTTGTTTTTATCCAAAATTTTTATAGACTTTTCGACCATCTTTGGTTTCATCTTGATAATTTTTTTTGTTTTTATATTTATTAATTTATGATCTGAAAGATGAAAATCCTCATAGTCAATAAGAAATGCAGAATGATCTGTTGAGATATTTGTTAGAATATGATCCAAAATTGATTTTGCATTATTATGATTTTTTCTAGTAAAATGGTGTTCATCGACTATGTTGAGTAATTTGTAACCATTCGTTATATATATGCTTTTGTATTCATCGACAACACAATTTTTCTGTAATAAATTTAAATTCATGTCACCTAATAAAATAAGGTTTTTATAAATCCCTGTAATGTGATTGATAATTTTGAAAAATTCTAAATAGTTTAGTCGATAAATAGTCGATAAATAATACCAATTTTAGGTTTTGGGTTCAAAGAAAGTATTTCAATGATAATGTAATTACAATTTTCTATCGTTTTCTTCTCGATGATGTCAAATTTGAAATCTTCTTTAATGAATATAGATACTCCACCTCCACGACCAGTTTTTCTGCATTCGTGAATTTCTAAATATCCTGGAATTTTTATGAAATGTATTTCATTCGGATATAGCCATGTTTCAGTTAGTGTTAAAATATCAACATCTTCTTTTTTCATATACAGTTCAACATCTGTTAATTTGTTTCTCAAACTTCTTATGTTTAAGTAGGATATTGATAGTTGTTTACTCCTATTAATTTGGGGGTTGTGAGCCATAATCAATTTGGGATTGATATTTGTTTTGATAAAATTTCATGACTGCACAGTTTTTATCATAAGCTGAATGTTTCGTGGGGTGATCTGTTTTGAAATTCAGGTTAGAAAAAGTACAATTTGTACATTTCAGTTCAATGATTTCACAATTAGTCTCTTCATGATTGTTTCCGCATCGAGGGCATATCACAGTATTTCTACAATTCTTTGAAGAGTGATGAAAACGACAACATTTGAAACATTGTGTGATTTGGTTATTTTCATATACATGCAAATTTTGCCAACTGATGAATAATTTTCCATTATTTTTTTCATATATTTTTCTTAGCAAACTTCCATTTACTTCAGCATAAATAGTATAATAATTTTTATGACTGATGTATTTAACAAAATTCACTTGTAATTTATCATTTTCATCGATGAATTGGTTTTGTTTTCTAATCATCTCGCATACATTTTCTTTATCTGGTGGTGTTTTTTGCTTCAGACCAACAATTTTAATCCTTGGGTTTAGTAGTTTTTTTTCTCCAATTGTATAATTATTTTCAAGTTTATTTTGAATTTCGTCTTTCAGTTTGTTAAAATCATTTTTTTCTTTACAGTTTATTTCTATTCCTCCATTTCTTGTTTTTCTTATGGCAGTAACACCAATTTTGAGTTTGCCGAGATCAATATTTTTAAAAATGTCTTTTTTCGTAGATATTGAGTCTTGATTTGATTTCGGATTGATCACTATGGTTTCAGGAAGCGGGTGATTTTTAATTTCTTTCATCTGACTCACCACTATTTGGGAATATGTAGGAGTGGGAATATTTGGCTTCACATGTATTTTTTCCAACTCTTCAATTTTCTTATTAATTCCACACAGACTATCCATAATTGTATCTTTATCAACAATATTTGTGGTAATCAAATCATAATTATATTGTAACCTCTCATTTTCTTTCTGAAGTTGACTTATGTGTTTATCTTTTTCTATTATTAAAAGTTCTTTATTTTCTATTAGGTTCCATAAATGCCGGTTTTCTTCTTTCAGAATTGTTACTGATTCATTTATTTCTTTTTCTTCATTGTTACATTTTTTATTTTCATCCGTATATGAACAGGATCCTTCTTCATAATCAATTTGCATGCACTGGAAGCCTTCATATTTCTCTTGATTTTCTGCATTTGTGCTGCTTCTTTTTTTATGTCTAGTCATTTTTCTGTTTCACACGATTGTCTATTTGTATCGTACTAATTTCACTTCACTTTTCAAAATGACATTTTTATGAAATGTCAGACTTAGATATTCAATATATTTTCTTCTGGAATATTGATAATTTCGATGAAACCCAGTCTGTACACTGTTACTTGAATGTTGTTCTTCTTGGAGATTCTGTTTCAAAAATATTTTGTACTATATTTGAAGAACAAATCAAATGTCTCTTTACTGCTCAAAATAATGATCAGTGAGCAACTCTTATTATTATTATTTTCCAATATTTAGAAGAGAATTATTCTGATCGCTGGATTGGGCGTGGTGGGCCACAACTTTGGCCACCAAGGTCACCCGATATGAATCCACTTGATTTTTTCCTCTGGGGGCACCTTAAATCATTAGTGTACCGAACTCCAGTTCAAAGTGAAGAAGACCTGAGGAATCGCATACAGGAGTCATGCGGAATTATAAGAAACACTCCTGGTATTTTTGAGCGTGTCCGCCAGTCTATGGTTAGGCGCATAAACGCATGCATTGAAGTTGGCGGTGGCCATTTCCAGCAGCTGCTCTGACATATCAATTTCAATAATGGTCCTTTTCTGAACTTAATTTTATTCCTAGGGAATTTATGTTACTTTGCTCTAGTATTTGATAATAAAGTTATTCACTATTGAAAATGTCCAAAATTATTTTGCCATAATTAACTTTGTGCAATACATATTCAACCTGAGTTATGGTAAAAAATGTATGGGAGCTCCATAACATTACATTTTCTCTACACGAGCAGAAAATAGCTATTTGTGTAATGAGAACAAAATGACGTATTGCGTCACGCACTAATCTTTGGAGAGTGGCAATGACACTTCGAGAAATGAATTATTTTATATCATGCGCACTATTGAATGGATTGTACTTGTCCAATTTGAACTAATTTGGATCGATTATTGTCGAAAATTTCGAAGTAAACTCCAAAAACTCCTAAAAAATGTATTTTGATCACCCTGTACTTCGAAAACCAAGCCGCTTGGGACATGTTTATATGAATTTTTCATCTTGAAACCTTTCAAAGAATCACCCTTCAAGTTTGTTAGACTATTTGCTTCGCAAATTTCTTTATGTTATGTGTTACTGGAAAATGTTTGCGTTAATATTTTCATTGTAACTCCTGAACCGTACAAGTAAATGAAAAACATCAAGAAAGCAAAAAGATGTTAAATGAAACAACATTCATTATTCCTTTCTCATATTATGTCAGTGGCGGCGGAAAAAAAATTCTGAAGGGTTGAACAAAGCTTGACTCTGAAAAAAGGAGGACCCTGTGAATTATTTGAGAAATGCATTATTTTGTATCGTGCGTACTATTGAATGGATTGTACTTGCCTAATTTGAACTGATTATTGTAGAAAATGTCGAAGTTAACTCTAAAAAATCTTGAAAAAAATGTATTTTTATCACCCTGTATCTCGAAAACCAAGCCGTTTGGGACATATGTTTATATGAACATTTCGTCCTGAAAACCTTCAAAGAATCACCTCCCGAAGTTTGTCAACGTACTTAATCAACACCCTGTATATAGATTAACAAATAAACTTTAATTAACTCAAAAACAATGCTTGATATCAGTCTTTCAAGCAACATATCTATTGTAAGAATTTTAATGAAATTTAACATTTCTTTTATTTTAGGTTGTGAAACTGAAGCAATTTGTCTATTTTAATTACTATTGCTAAATAGTCTAGAGATGGAATCATCATTAGGTAATTGTCAACTAACAGTAAAGAAAGAAGCTGTTAATATTCTGTTAATACCAGTAATTACTCTTAAACCGGCAACACTGCGACACAATTATGAGACCGGAAGTGGCTGATTGACACTGACGAACTAATTAAATCGCGCATGCGCTCTCAAATTTGTGATCACGAAAACCGCTTTAATTCGCCTCTTGTTAGTTGGTGTAGTCTGTGTTCAACACTGCCAGACCTGACATTGACATGTGTCAAGTCACGGAATATATTCCTTCACAATAATGGATGTTTAATCACCTTCCATCATCTTCAAATGAGTTCTTTTACACAACTCATGTGCGCATCCTGGGTTTCTATGTAATACCATTATTTACATAGAAGTTAGATAGTTAGTCAATGCCTGTGAAATCGGCATTGGACCCAAACGCGAGTATCATCTATAGTGATTAGTTACAAACATATATATTTGACGCCATTTCAATAAGGGGTTCTTCAAATAACCCTGATTTTAATGCTGTACCATTGTTTCAATCAAGTTACGACATGACTTGGAGGCCAGATCACTGAAGTTACGTCATGACTTGGATGTCAGATCACTGACGCCATCTACATTTCGCCTCCATTTGAATCCAATATTAATCCCCTAAGGTTGGCTAACTGTCTTAGTTCTATTTAAACGATGATAAAACAGAGGTACGTGTTGCTGAATAGATGATAATCATAAAGCAAAGTTGCCGCTATTCATTTTCTGAAAATGATTGATAGGAACTCAACAGATGGAAAAACTTGTTCTAGATTGGAAAAAAACGAAAGTGTACCTTCCCTATAAAAAGCATATCTTCCTTTCTCATAATTATTCACGAATCAAATTATTGTTAAGGCACTTGGTGATGCTTTAGACAGCATTTACGATGCCAAAGTTCCTAATATGTGGCTCCGGGGATCTTGGGCAGCCAGCTCACTTGGTTTCTGGTTCACTGAGCTGGTGGAACGGGACACTCAATTCAGAACGTGGTGCTTCACAGGTCGGCCTGTATGTTTCTGGATGGCGGGATTTTTCAATCCTCAAGGTATATTATCGAATTTATGGCATGTGTAGAAATAACTGAATCTAATTCCAGGATTTCTGACGGCTATGAAGCAAGAAGTTGCTCGAGCTCATAAAGGTTGGGCGTTGGATCAAGTCACCTTATTTAATGAAGTAACCAAGAATGCTAGAGAGGAAATAGGATCAGCTCCACCGGTAAATTTATTGCATGTACTTATATAAGTAATCATTATTCAGTATTGAAAACAGAAAATATTTATGAATCCTGAAACTCGAATGAAATTAGTTCAAATACAAGGGGGGAAGGAACATACCCAATAGATTGTAGAGGACAATATAAAAGAAAAGGAACCAATCCTATTTGTACTCAAGCTTCCGATCATAATAATGATATAATATAAGTTTAACGTTTAGTAACGAACATTCGTTGCCGACCGATGATGAACCCTTTACCCCCATATATACCTACTACGTAGGCTTATTATGGCAAGTACCTGTCAGAAAACAACTACTCCCCTGGCTAATACCACGACGTTCCTCAAAGCATCAGAGGACGCAATTGCAAGTGCCCTCTCTGACCAACCAGCAGAATTGTTTTGATTTGATGTTCACCGCGTGAACTAGATTTGACCAAGCAGCGGAGTGTGTATTGGTTTGGACGGGGAACAGATGGCTTCAGTGCTGTCTGTGTTGACCTGCCCTTGCACTGATGAGAGGCAACAACCTCGAAACTAGTCTGCAGGTGGTCACCCTGTCCAAATCAAAACATATTTCTGCTGGTTGGTCAGAGAGGGCACTTGCAATTGCATCCTCTGATGCTTTGAGGAAAGTTGTACAAGTATCTGTTAGATTTAATTCACTACCCGTCGTGGTATTAGCCAGGGGAGTAGTTGTTTTCTGACAGGTACTTGCCATAATAAGCCTACGTAGTAGGTGTATATGGGAGTAAATGGTTCATCATCGGTCGGCAACGACTGTTCGTTACTAAACGATCTCCCAAAGAACTCTGTTTTCTTCACATAAATCTCTTAACCCGGAGATTCGGCGTGTTCTCCCTCTGCTCACTTGGTGTCGCGGTCTAGAAACTGCTTCATCGCGTGAACTAGATTTGAGCAAGCAGCGGAGTGTGTTTTGGTTTGGACGGGGAACAGATATATTAATCCTTTATTTAGTCTAAGACTAATGTACATGTATAAATAAATAAAATACAATATAAGTCACTTAATTAGACAAAAATACAATAAAAATAAAAACACAGCAAGAAACATATCAGTCAACAAATAAAATAAAAGAACGATAAATAAATATCAAAGTCAAGGCTTGCACTCATTCAGCATGATCTTCTTTAAATTTACTTTAAATATAGGTAGCGACAGTGCGCTTTCAGGTCATCCGGGAGGTCATTAAAATTACTCAATCCTTTGAAAAAAACTGAATTTTGTGATTTCATTGTTTTAACAGGCTCAATGAATATATTATTTCTCGATCGGGTGTTATAATCATGGTGTTCAGAAACAAAAGATATTTTTCCCTCAGATAAGTTGGGGCATCACCTGTTCTTACTTTGAATCATGGCTTCAGTGCTGTCTGTGTTGACCTGCCCTTGCACTGATGAAAGGCAACAACCTCGAAACTGGACTGCAGGTTGTCACCATGTCCAAATCAAAACATAATTCTGCTGGTTGGTCAGAGAGGGCACTTCCAATTGCGTCCTCTGATGCTTTGAGGAACGTTGCACAAGTATCTGTTAGATTTAATTCAATACCCGTCGTGGACTTAGCCAGGGAGTAGTTGTTTTCTGACAAGTACCTGCCATAATAAGCCTACGTCGTAGGTGTATATGGGAGGAAAGGGTTCATCATCGGTCGGCAACGACTGTTCGTTACTAAACGATCTCCCAAAGAACTCTGTTTTTTTCTCATTGGTACGTGGGAGACATGTCAGTCCTACCATCCATTTTGTAGGACAAAAGTTTTTTCGAGTACTTTATCGAATTATCTCGGGGTTCAACTGAAAAACTAACTGTTATTAATGACTTTTTTGCACTCACCAAATTGACATGATTGATGCTTGCGCATGAAAAAAATATTTTTCAAAATATGATTTTGAACGCCAGATTTTATTATTTTTCAGGAAGGAGTTTTAGTTTATGGACTTTTCTTGGATGGTGCTGGATGGGAGAGACGTCAAGCACGATTGGCCGAATCCACCAATAAAGTTCTTTACACGCTAATGCCAGTCGTTCATATCTTTGCTGTATATTCGACCGAACCGAAAGCATCAAATCTCTATGTGGTAAAATATAATTCATTTTAAAAACTACCCACATTAACTCGAATAATCAATAATATTTTGATAATAACAGTTCATAACAAAACTTGGACACAACGTTGAAATTCTATATGCTTTAATACATTCATTACATTTTATTCATTTCCCAAGAAACAGGGAAAAAAACAATAAACAACTAATAATAAACAAACAATAAACAACTGAACTAAATTAATTACCTTCTAGACATTTCTAATTTATATTATATATTATATTATTTATACAATTCATGATAATAACAGCCGTATGCATAGTCAATCGCCAGCGACTCGCCAGAGTATCGCCGTTTGCTACACAAGGATTATAATGCACAGTCGAGCTCCAAAAGAGTGACAACTATGCGATAAGTCACATTTTGGCGAAACGCTGACGATGTACCACTTTTTTGGAGCTCGACTGTGCATTATAGTTCTTGTGTAGCGAGCGGCGAAACTCTGGCGAGTCTCCGGAATTGACTATGCATACGGCTGTAAGTGTTTTTTCAAATTTACTTTAAATCTCATTTTACCATTGGATATCAAAGATTTTGGCAATTCATTGTAATACATTATTCCTTTAAAGTAAATTGATTGTTGGCCCACATTTGTTTTCACTCTGATTACTGACAGATTATCTGATTCCTGAGCCTCGTCAAGTGGTTATGATTATTGTTGATGAGGTTGAAACCCAAATCAGAGTTCTTGAAGTTATTTTTGACTTGATGAATAAAAGTACAAATCTTTAACTTATAAAGAGCATGGATTTCCAGAATTTGTTTTGGTTTATATAATGAATTTTTTGTAGGTTCCCTGAACTCTAGTTTGAATATTCACTTTATAATTTTGTTTTGTAGTGTTTTCAATGGTTTAATTAAACATTCTGTTGCCGTTCCACATACTGAGATTAAGTACTGAAGTTTCGAAAAGACTAAAGAATAATAAATGAATTTCAAATATTTCAAAGGTGAAAAGTATCTGTTTATGAAAAGAATTCCGATTACTGGAGATATTTGCTTCCTTAATATTTCAATATGTTTGGACCATAACAAGTTTTCATCAATATACAAGCCAAGAAACTTAATAGGAGCATTCTTGATGATTTCACTTTTGAAATTGTTAGGTTCTTTGAAATCGGCAGAAGTCGATCTTTTGGTCACAAACATAAATGATGATTTTTTGTAATTTAAAGTTAGTTTATGGTTTATTTGCCAAAAAGATATTTTCTTAATGTCATTCAACATGTTTTTTTTTTAATTTCTGGTAAACTATGTCCGTTATAAATAATTTACTTATTTATTTATTGTATAAATAACTTCCAGTTAGAACAAGTTCATCAGCAAACATTTTGATTCTTCCATCTAGTTCCAAATCGGCTAATGAATTAATATATATATATATATATATAAGAAAGGGTACAGGTTCAAGGATTGATCCTTGTGGCACTCCACATAAAACCATTTCATGTAATCCTTCAGTATCTTCCATTAATACAAACTGTTTTCTGTCTAAAAGATAATTTCTGAACCATTCGTGAGCACTTTCTCTCACTCCTATTTGATATAAGATGTACAATAAAATTTTGTGATCAACTGTGTCAAAAGCTTTCTGAAGATCAAGCGACAGAATACCACATGTTTTTACCTAAATCTATATCAAGTTATAATTGAGTAATTTTTTTTTTTTTTTATTTATTTATTGAAAATACATTTTCCATACAGAACAAGTTCTGGTATAAGGAAGATAATACATTGAATACTAATGAATATAAATGAGTTCTAGAATTTTTTGAACTAATGAAAAAATAACAAATTTAACAATTTTGGATAATTATATATTGATGAACATCAGTATGATAGCAGATTTTCTTTGAGTTTTTTCAAGAAAATATTTATGGTTTTTTTTATATCATCTGATAATTTGTTGTAAGTTTATATAGAACTAGATATGGGATTGTCCTTGCCTTTATTTGAATGAATGTTATTTAAATGGAATTTATTTGCAATTCTGATTTTATAATCATGTAATTTCGATTTTTTTTTTTTTTTTTGAAATGGCTATTACATTTTTGTATATTATTTGTTGGTTTATATGCAAATTTCGCTCTTTCAAATTTTTTTAGTTTATCTAATGTAAAAGTTTTAATATCGTTGTATAATTCTGAAGAAGGTGTATCCCAAGGTTTTTTAAAAATCACTTTTAGTGCTTTATTCATCAAACCATAAATTATACTTTTTTGGTTTTTGCTACAAGATGACCATATTGTTATTAAATATCTAGTATGCGAGACAATATGGGCATTATAAATGAGATTTTGTATTTTAATGTTTAGAAAATGAATTCTTCTTATTGCTCCAATTAAAGGAACAATTGATTTCCTAATTTTATTCACGTGACATTCAAAATTTAAATTCATCAGGCCTAAATATTTATGTTCTTCAACTTCATTTAATATTTTATTCTTTATTTTTACTTTTAATTTAATTTTGTCATTATTTTTTTGTTTGAAAATCATGTAAACAGTTTTTTCTAAATTGACAGTTAGATTCATCTCATCTAAGATTCATCTCATCTATCCACTTTTCAAACAATTGAATATCTTTTTCAATATTACTTTCTAAAGTTTTTGTATCTTTTGCCGAATAATAAAGTACCATCTGCAAAAGAAAATGTTTACCTGTCAATTTTAATTTGGTTATACTATCCACATACATCAAATAGAAAATTGGAGCCAATACTGAACCTTCGGGAACTCCAATAATGGATTGTTTTTCAATACTTTTATTTTCATCAATAACAACATATTGAATGCGATTTTCAAAAACTGCTGATTCTGTATCGCTAGATCTTCGAAAACCATACTGCCCATTTTACAATAATTTTGATTTTTCAAGTTATTCAAATAATCTACAATGCATTGCTTTTTCAATTATTTTCGAAAGTATTGATAGAATCGAGATGGGTCTATAATTGGTCATTTGATCTTTCTCACCTGCTTTGAAAATTGGTGTAACTTTCGCAACTTTCATTTTATCTAGAATTATGCCCGTTATGAAAGTTAAATTTATTATTTTGCTCATTATGGGTGCAAGTTCTGATTTCACTGCTTTAATAATTTTGGTGCTGATTTTGTCAAATACTGGAGACTTTTTTATATCAAGCGAATTTATGATTTCTTTTATTCCTACATGATCTGTAGGCTTCAAAAACATAGAAGTTAATTTAGAATGATAGGAAGGAAAAATAACTGACAAATTAGGACCGACACTGAGGAAGCAATTGTTAAATTCTTTAGATATTTCCTTTCGATTTTTAATTTTTTTTCCCATTAAGTGAGATAACTCCAATATTTTTGTGATTAGACTTTGATTTGTGAAACAAAATTTCATTGACTCCGTTACATACAGATTTTGCAAATTGTATATTATATTTTTGTTTTGCCTCTCGAACAGAGCTTTTAACTGATTTATTGTAATAGTTGTAAGAATCTATAAATAATTGAATGTTCGGATTAGTCGTTTTTTTTTTGTAATAAAATGTATCTCTTAGTTTGATCAATTTCAAAATATTCTCATTGAACCACGGTTTAGAATGTTCAAATATTTTTATACGTTTTTCCAAGGAACAATCTTCAAATATTTGTAAAACTCCAATATAAATTTCATTGGGATTATCATAATTTCCCACAATTTTATTCAATTGAAATCAATTTTTCTGTAAGCATTTTTTCATTGAATACAATAATATTTTTAAAATGGAAATTCTTTTTTTGTTTTGGGTTTTATCAGAGAAATTTCGGATACTGTTAATTTATGGTCACTTAATGCACTATTTATGACTGAAATTTTACATTTTTTATCAAATTGCTCAGTATATGATTAATTAATGATAATTCATTTCCAAAGTCTCGTGTGGGTATTTCATTATTGCATATTTTGAAATAATTCCATTCACATATTTCAGTGAAAATACTAGTTTGCATATTATACTTCAGAGTATTAATTTTAATATCACCAAAAATGAAAGCATCCAGTTTTAGGTTACTCAAATTTTGAAGTTTTTCATCAAGGAATTTCAGAAAATCAATTAAATTTTCATTAGGAGAACGATATAAATTGCAAATTGAAATATTAAGCTGTGTTAGTTCATGATACTATAAAATATAGAGATATGCTCACTAGAAGAACGCAATTGAGACACGGCCGCGCATGTCGTCAGTAAGTGACAAATATGCGAATTTGGTCCTTATTGCACCGTCTGATTACATTAGCTTTTTTTAGTTTTGTGCAAGTAAATCCGTTTTCTCATTTACTGAGTACTATGAATAGACAAAATGTACCATTTGTGTACAATATATATATACCTGCCCCCTTTACAGCTGGTATTTAGACTTTGAAAGGAGTAATTGAAGTTTGGATGAGTGATATTCAAAATTTGTTGTGGGTGAAGCAAACACTGAATATTGATTTGTTAGATCAGATGCTCTGTATAATTCATCTGAGACTGATAATGGTAATCAGTAAAAGCCGCCGTCGGAGACAATGACCCAGCGGATAATTTTGGTGTTGAAAGGAAAGTATGGATTTATCTGCACAGCATTTATTAGTGATGTATCCATGTCACAGAAGATGAAATCTCCAAGTCTAGATGCATAGAAACTCTCCAACTATATTAAATATGAAGATGTGTTCAACAATGCAGACTTTGTGATAAAAGAACTTCCCACAGGAATCTCAAAGTAAATGTTCATTACGAATGTGAATTCTGCTGACAAGTTAAGAGAAAGCTAGGAAAACTTGTTGGGTACGCAGCATGCAGGAAGCATACTGCTCTTATAACACTTGTTCCAATATTTCGACAAAGTTTATCGTCATCATCTGGGAAAGAGTGTCCCTGAGGTTGTAGTTTAAGCTTTAAATATAGGTAGCTATGTTGTACGTTTTTTGAATTTTATTATTGTTGTTTCCGACTATAAAAGTTTAATTAATGGTGATGGCAACCTTCAAAGACTCTTACTAAGTGTTTTAATATGTATATTGCAATTGTTAACTTATATTTTATAATATCTATGCACAGAACCGCACGGACACTCATTCCCTGATGATGACAATAAACTTTGTCGAAATATTAGAACAAGTGTTATAAGATTATACTTGCTGCATACCCAACAAGTTTTCAATTTAGGTCGCCTTGCAGAAAAATCCATCAGCCTATGTTTCAAACTATAGTCCTCTTTTAGAAAATGCTCCGAGCAAATTCTGGCATTGGTGACATTGAATTTAAATCGCTGACCACACCTTTGCACCCATATTCCGCATAAAGTCGTATTTTTAGGAAACGAAAAATAGCTGCATTTGGTTTTGACCTTTCAATTGTTATTATTATTTCAATTTACAACGGCGCACATAACCATTTTCGTTCAAAATGAGGCTAAAACACTTCGAAAACACCCGTTACCCATAAGACAACATACAGCTGATCACTACTTTTGTCACTTACTGACGTCATCGATAGGGGGGCGTCGAGGGAAGATGCGCGTGAGCATATCTAATTCGTTTGTAGTATCATGGTGTTAGTTTAACCATGATGAATGAATTTTTGATATCCTTGTTCATTATTTCAATGTTCAAATCTTTTTCTATGAAAATTCCTATTCCTCCTCCACGCTTATATCTTGACGAATAAACTGAATTGTAGTTTTTGAAGTTAGAATACGGTTCCTCTTCTTATTTCAGAGGGTACCAATTCTGACGTTGTGTGACGTTCCGTTTGAGTAATCAATAACTACTGAATAACTATGCCAAGTTGAGTGAAAATCATTTCCAAGTATTTCATAACACCTATAGAAGAGAATTACATATAAGACTCTGCAAAAACAACAGCCTTTTTTGAGTACTCTGCAATTTAAAAATTTGACATTTGTGAGAAATCAATCCTGTCATTCTGTGAGAAATTCGGATTAATAGTCCAGTGATAAAAAACATTATCAACTAAGGTGGAATGGAAATAGCAATATGAGAAGAAAGAAAAAACGTGAATGTGATGAAAAGGACGATTCAATAGAAGGTATTCAATCTATTTCAAACTCTGTTTCATTTGATGATTCAAGAAATGAAACCAAACCCAAATTTCAATTGACCAAAGTGGAAAATAAAAAAAACGATTCAATAGAATGTTCTCAGTCTATTTCAAATTTTGATCTATTCAATGATTCAAGAAGTGAAACTGGATCCAAATTTGCATTAACCAAAGTGGATTACAGTAATCAGGATATAATAAATTTTTCTATGGCAAAATCACATGCTAATTTACCAGACATTGTGGAGAGCTTGAAAGAACAAATTCTTTTGTTGAAAGAAATTATCAATGACAAAGAATTGATTATAATGGAGAAAGAAAAAAACATAAAACTCCTATCACAAGAAAACAATCACTTACAACAAAATTACGATTTTTTATTGTCAAACATAGTGGATAAAGAAAGCATAACTCAGAGTTTAGACGAAATCAATAGAAAAATCCATAAATTGGAACTCAATTCAAATCACTTGACAGAAAATACCAGATCCTATTCTGATGTTGTGAAAAATGATATTCATTTCAATGAGAAGATAAGTGAGCAAATTATAACAATTAAACCAAAATTTGAACAAACACCAACCAAAACAAAAAGGGATTTAGAAACTAATATTGAAATAAGCAAATTGCATATTCGAATAAACTCAGTGAAACACAATTCAAATGGAACAGTCACAATTAAGTGCAAGAGTAAGGAAGATGTAAAGAAAATTGAATATGAAGTTAAGGAAAAATTACCAGATCAATATCATGCTGAATTAAAAAAATTGTCAAAGCCAAAAATCAAAATTCCCAATATGAGAGTAAACACCAAAATAACAGAAGAACAATTCGAAAAAATGATAAGAGATCAGAACATCTTCATAACTGATGATGATTACTTATCTGTGAAGTTCCTGCGACACTTCCAAGATAAACATTATTCAACCATATATGCAGAAGTAAATGGAAGACTGCTACATAAAATAATGACCCATAATGATGGTAAACTATTCATTGGATGGCAAAATTTGAAAATTTATCAAAATAATAATATTACACAGTGCAAGAAATGTTACAGATATACTCGTAGACACAACCAAAAAAAATGTATGAACCAGATAATTTGTCCGCATTGTTCTGGCCAACATGAAATCCAATTCTGTAAAGACACTGAGAAGCCTAGATGTAGTAACTGTGTGTATTCGAACACCAAATTTCATGCTAACCACCCTATCCACCATTTGGCATCAGATAGGGATTGCCCAATCTACAGGTACTACCAGAATCAACTGAATAGTGAAATTGACTACAGTTGAGTAGAGTTCTAAGTTATGGTAGAAGAAATCGAAAAATTAAATACTAAAATTAATGAATTCCAGACAGTATCGGAATACACCACCAAAATCATAAGTAATATCAAGATTATTTGAATGCGCGATCTATGCGAAACAAAATGGAAGAAATAGAAGTTCTCGTTAATACTATTGGAGCAAATATTGTGATGAACTCTGAAACCTGGATGAAAAAAGAAGAGGAAATCTACTTCAATTTCAAAAACTTCAACTCTGTTTATTCATCAAGGACCAAGAGAGGAGGAGGTATTGGAATATTTCTAGAAGAAAATATGGAATTTGAGGTATTAGAAGAAGATAATCAAAACTCTTACATACAAATTTAATTGACACGATTGAATATTTTGCTTTGCGGTGTTTATAGATCACCAAAATACAATATTGGCACGTTTCTTAAATTTTTGGACAAAAAACTTCAAAATATATGTGAACTTAAACAAGAGTGTTATGTTCTCGGTGATATGAACATCGATATTTTGAAACATAATGAACATACCACTTCTTTCAGTGATATATGTATTTCAAACAACTTCCAAATTTATAATAATAAGATTCGTACAAGAGACTTCAATAATAAAGTATCCCTCATCGATCAAATACTGAGTAATTCTGACAAGAAATGCGAAATATCTATAATAAGTACTGCATTAAGTGATCACAAATTGATAGTGGCTGATATCTGTGCAAATATAAATCAAGATAAAAAGGACTATACTCTCAAGACTATCACTGTATTTGATGAGGCAAAACTCCAGGAAAACTTAAAACTTTTCAGTGAAAACCTTCAAGACTATAATACACCAGACATAATTTACAATAATCTGTTGACTATATTCGAAAAATGTTCTCAAGAAAAAATATTAAAAATAAAAAAAGACTCGAAACCTTGGTTTAATGAAAAAATGTCTAGACTGATTAAACTACGTGATAAATTTCACTATAAAAATAAGTGTTATCCTGAAATCCATTCATTCAAAGACTATTATGATCATTATAACAAATTAGTTAAAAAGAGTGTTAAAGAAGCAAAAGAGAAGTATTACCAAGAAAAATTCATCGATGCCACCCCGAAATCAGTATGGAATACAATGAATGAAATGCTGTACAATAAATCTGGAAGAAAAGACAATATTAAATATATTTTGGAAGATGGACTGACAATTGAATGTAAACAGAAAATTTGTGAAGAATTCAATAGTTACTTCATCAATGTTGGACCTAGTTTGTCAAATAAATTCAGAACTACAAAGAAAATTCCGATGCGATCAAAATTATCATCTATGTATCTCAGGCCTACCAACTCTGAAGAAACAGAAGAAATCATCAGTGATCTAGCCACAAGAAAAGCTCCAGGATTCGACAATATCAACACAAAAATTGTAAAAATGATGAAATCAGAACTTGCTCCAATAATGAGTAAATTAATAAATTTAACTTTTTCATCAGGATTTATACCTGCAAAATCAAAAATAGCCAAAGTAAAACCAATTTTCAAATCAGGCAAGAGATATCTAATGGTGAATTATAGACCAATCTCAATTCTTTCGGTTCTTTCAAAAATTATAGAAAAAGTAATGCATAGCAGATTGTTGGAATACCTAGAAAAATCAAATTTGTTGTATAGTGGGCAATACGGCTTTCGAAAGTCTAGTGATACTGAATCACCTGTCTTAGATGTTATCACTCAATTTCAACTTGATATAGACTCTCATAAGGAATGTGGTATACTGTCACTAGATCTTCGTAAAGCATTTGATACTGTAGATCACCAAATTTTGTTGAATATTATGTATAAAATAGGTATCAGAGGTCCTGTTTATAAATGGTTTCAAAATTATATTTCAGATAGAAAACAGTTTGTTTATATAGGAGACAAATTCAGCACTGAGAAAACTGTCATCTGTGGAGTTCCACAAGGATCCATCTTGAGACCAATCCTTTTTCTCATTTATATAAACTCTTTAGCTGATTTAGACTTATCTGGAAAAATTGAAATGTTTGCTGATGACACCACAATAATATATGGCGGAAATAGTCAACGTGATATCAAAAATTACATGCAAAGTGATTTACAAAAAAATTCATTATGGCTCATCTGTCATAAATTGACATTGAATTATGAAAAATCCTCATTCATGTTCATTACAAAAAAATCGTCAAACGATAATTTGAAAGATCCGATCAAATTCAATAATGAATACATAAATTATCATTCCATACAAAAATTCTTAGGACTCTTTATAGATGAGAATTTATCATGGGCAAGACATATAGAGAACTTAAGGAGGCAGATTTCACCATTAGTTGGAATCATTTTTAGAATTCGAAATTTGCTTCCTCTCAAATATCTAAAGTCCATATATTTTTCGTTGGCATACTCTAAATTTCAATATTTGATATCAGTTTGGGGCACTGCTTCGACCTATTTGCTTAAACCTTTGAAATCATTACAAAATAAAATTATTAAATGTATTTTTAAACTTGTTTACCAAGAACCAACTGTAAACTTGTACAAACCAAGAAAGCTACTGGATATAAATTCCCTATACAAATTGAAAATTTGCACGTTCATTCATCTTGTTAAGAATAACATGAAACATTCCACTTTAATTTTCAAAATTAATAATGATCAACACAATCACCTAACCCGACAAGCCCAAAATTTATATGTCAACAAAATTAAAACAAATATTGGAAAGAAATCAATTTATTTTGATGGTGTGAAGTTTTACAATGAACTTCCAAATTGTTTAAAAACGTATGGTAAATTGCGATTTAAAAATAATTTAAAGAATTGAATCTTTTCTAATTCTGATTTCATGATTTTTATTCATTAATTTATTCTTACTGTTGTAATTACCTTCATGTTATTTGCATTATGTGATATTTTTCCCTCTTATAAACTGTATGTTTCTTGGGAAAATAAATTGAATTGATGTTTCTGATATGATCACCACATTTGCTTCTGTACTATCGATTATAACTTCTATTTCTTCCATTTTATTTTTATTCGATCTGGCATTTAAATAGAGAACTTTTAGGCTTCCAGATATTTTCGGTTCATATTCCGAGATTGTTGAATATGTATGAATTCCAATATTATTTGAACTTTGTTTGGGAATTGATTTGAGCCATGAATTACAAAAAGTTTTTTATAGTTTCGAATATAAAATCTGCTATCAGTATCCATAGTTAATTTGGGAATAGTTGATTCTGGTAAAATTTATAAGTTGGGCAGTTTTCATCTGATGCAAGGTGGTTAACAGGATGGTTCGTTTGTATTTTGTATTGGACAACGCATAATTATTGCAAGTAGGCTTTTCAGCGTTATTGCAATCTTTCAATTCATGTGAGCCGGAACAGCAAGGACACAAAATGCTATTTTTACATTCGTTATGATTTAATGAATTTTCACTTGTCCCACATTGGTGAAAATATAGCCAAATGACTTAAAAATGTTCTATAACAACATGCCTACTGAAAATATTTTTCCTCTTCATAACAATTCCTCAATGCTTCTATTTCCAACCGACGAAACTGAAATATTAGAAATAATTAGAACATGCCCTGATTCTGATAATTTTATTACTAGGGATATTTTTGAATTGAAAGACATTTTGGTGGGACCACTCACTAAATTAATTAATAAATATTTCACAAAAGGGGTTTTTCCAGACGAACTGAAACATGCATCAGTTAGACCTATTTATAAAAGCATTATTGAGTATTTTTTAAAAATTTTCGAAAAAATTTTGAAAAATAGAATTGTTGATTTTATCAATAAATCATATCAATTTGATCTGAATCAATTTTGTTTTCAAGAAAAGAGTGGATCGCAAGCAGCTATTTTAGAAGTTATTGATTTGATTCAAGAAAATCTTGATAAAGGTAATTATGTGGCAGCTGTATTCATGGACCTTAAAAAAGCCTTTGATACAGTTGACCACTCAATACTTCTAAAGAACTTAGAGTCGATTGGTATCAGAGGAATTGTAAATGATCTTTTAAAATCCTATTTTGAAAAAAGAACTACAAGGACATACACTAATAACGTGGAAACTGATAGATTGAATATTAACAAAGGTGTTCCCCAAGGGTCGGTTTTAGGTCCAATTTTATACTTATTATATATACAAAATTTATCCCAAATCAACTTATTATGTCATTACACCATATACGCGGACGATACAGTGCTTTTATATGCAAATGAAAACCCTTTAATTCTAGAAAATACGATAAATGAAGACTTACAAAAATTTGAAAAATGGCTTTATTCCAATCTTCTCTCTGTTAATTCAAGAAAAACTGAATATATGATTTTTCAACAAAGAAATAAACAAAATATTAAATTAAATATAAACATAAAAAATGAACAATTGAAACAAACTTCTCTGATGAAGTATCTTGGCATTTGGATTGATGATAGGTTAAGGTGGGAGAAACATATTGATAATCTGATTAAAAAAACATCTTCCATTATTGGAGCCCTGCGAAGATGTCCCAAATTGAATCCCAAAATAGCTAATATATTTTTATATTCACATATTCTCAGTAGAATCAAATATTCAATTAAAATATGGGGAACGTGTTCTAAAAATAATTTCAATAAAATATCCGCTGTATACAGGAAACCTTTGAAAGTACTGTATCGTCTACCATTTGACACTCCAACAAATCAACTTTATTCAATGACGAACACATTTTCTTTGGAGGAGCATTATGCAATGGACACTCTCAAAGCATCTTACGTCATTATCAATAAAATTCACAATTACCATACACGACAACATAACTTGTTCCATCTAGATTCTGCAAATTCTGTAATTGGACAGCAAAGATTCACGCATGAAGGTCTTTCAAAATTCAATGAAATACCCGAAGAATTGTAGAAATATCACTGAATTTAAAATCAAAATAAAAAAATATTTTCTCGAAAAAAGAAATGGACTTTATTAGGATTCCTTCTTTGTTTTGGTGTTTTTTTGTTTCTTTGTAGTTCTGAATGTTTCATTTAAAAAAAATATGTAAATACAAATACAAATACATGATCAGTCTCATACCAGTTTGAAACTGTTTGACTGATCATGCTATTCCATCATAGATTAATAATTTATAATTTTACAGTTGTTTCTTAAAATTAAGAAATGAGTATACCTTTATTTTATACATGTAGCATTGAATTATGAATAAACGTTATTATTATTATTATGTCTGAATCTGAAACACCTGGTCAGTGCAGGGGCCCCCACAAAAGAGGGGCCCCCACACATATAAGAATAATCCGCACATTAAGAGAATTATAGTATTTTATGTATTATGCAAACAAAACAAATTTGTATATTACAATCATTATAATTAAAACGTATGAACAAGGCGCTACGCCACTGATTACTACTGCAGTGGTGCAGTGATAACATTCATGCGTGTCGGGTCGCGTAGGCGTAGGAATATAGGAACAAGCTTAAACGAATTAACGAGAATCAGCCAGGCAACGGCGAATAGGTGGCCATACACACAGAGGTTGATCCGCAGGTTTGGAACGGCTTGGTTCATACTGGCAGATTTATCTTTCAGTTAGTGGATATTCCACGCGCCAGATCTAGCCGGCACAGAATTGTCTGTCAGTCCAGGCCAGCGGTGAAAACTGTTGCTGTCAACTAACACGCGGTTTTGATTTTAATTTTAATGTGTTAAAAATAACGGCACATGTTTCTGGAATTATATATCCCAGTGCCTGTGCAGATATTCCCAGAGAATATTTTAAATCTTTATACGATCTTCCTGTGGCAAGAAAACGGAGAGTAGCCGTTAAGCGTTCCTCTGGAGTAATTGCTTCTCTCATTGGAGTATCTTGTTTTGTGAGAGACTCTTACTGAACCTACTAACTGGTCCTATGTACATGCATTCTCAAATAATTCTTAAAGTCGCCAGGGTTATTTTCTCTCAGCTCTTTCAATAGCGGAGTATGGCTAAATTGTTGTTTCTTGAGTAAATAACTTTTCACCCATTTAGAGCGCAGCTTTCTCACACCAGCTTCATCATCATCCGTCATCTCCATCTAAATCATAGCACACGCTAGAGCCCGCTTTCTTCTATGGCTGAACATTTTACACTTTCCTTCACAAAACTTTCGTCAAGTCAAAATTCCACAGATACGGTTAGATCCCCTGTTCAATCTGCAGTTTTGCGCACACAGTAACACGCAGTATTGCCTGTGGCGGATCCATCTATAAAATTCAACCGCGGATTTTTATTCTGCGTTTGTGGATGACAGCGGTTTTAATACATGGCAGATAAAACCGACAGACTAATCCATGGTGGTTGAAACCGACAGATCGAACTCTGTGTGTATGGCCAGCTAATGTGTCAAATCGCTAGGTACCGACCGAGACGGAGTAGATACCCCAAGGTCATTGTAAAATTTCACACCATCAAAGTAAATTGATTTCTTTCCAATATTTGTTTTAATTTTGTTAACATATAAATTTTGGGCTTGTCGGGTCAGGTGATTATGTTGATCATTATTAATTTTGAAAATTAAAGTGGAATGTTTTATGTTATTCTTAACAAGATGAATGAACGTGCAAATTTTAAATTTGTATAGGGAATGTATATCCAGTTGGTTCTTGGTGATCAAGTTTAAAAATACATTTAATAATTTTATTTTGTGATGATTTCAAAGGTTTAAGTAAATAGGTCGAAGCAGTGCCCCAAACTGAAATCAAATATTGAAATTTATAGTATGCCAACGAAAATATATAGATTTTAGAGGAAGCAACACATCTTATGGGAAAAAGTATTTTAGTGAAAATTGCTGGATTTTTGATATGTTGTAGTTGGAGCCATTCTGAGTAAAAGTCTTCATTGGCCCAACTCGATCGTATGACTCGATTCGGCGCTAGAGGGCGCCAAATCATGAATTTTGTGATTTTTGGAGAAATTCAGCTGAATAAAAAAATATCAAAATCTTATTTATATCCAATATTTTTTTTTCTTTGGTGTTTTTGGCATCGACTGCTATGGTCATTAGCCACGTGTTTTGGTATAGGCCTTATTACTAACTCCATGCGCCACTTTAGGAGCAGCACTGTTAATTGGAACGCAACAGTGAATCGTGCAGGACTCACCCCAGTCCAGCTACGAGATTTAAATAATTTAATCGGTCAAATTAAAGTAAAAAATCCCAGCCGTAACTGGGGCTCGAACTCCGTACCTTTCGACTCATAGTCGGATGCTCTAACCACTGCGCCACGCCCCGACATAATTTTTATTGTTTTTATTATTATTCGGGTACGATTTGAATCAGGCTGCCATGTGTTTCTTGATGAAATAATAAAACTAAAATACCCGAGAAACCATTGGCAGCCCGTTAGGGTGGGTCCGAATGGCTAGTATGGTCACGTGAACTTGTATTTGAAAAAGGGAATTCTCCAACTGTGCAACTGAGCATTCCTAAAATTTGCGAGAAATATTTTTCCATAATACAGAATAAAAAACACCACTATTTTTATTCATGGTTGTCAACAACATACTCAATTCTTCAGTGAATGAATTTGCCTACGAGGTTACAAGTTGATTGAGTTCATCATTGACGATCAATCAGAATGATTTGTTGATCTACCAAAATATAATTAAGCTATGAATACAGAGTGTTTGGAATGAGGAATGGTCCATATTATATATACATGTAGTTACTCCAAATCAAGAATTTTATTATTTTTGAGTTAATTCAGATGAATGAAAAACATTTACATAATATTATTTGTAATCTATAGTCAACTGTTGTTCAACTGAGCGTTACTAAGATCGTGAATGATTCTTCTATGAAACAAATAAAAAAGATTTCCTACAGGGTAGTTTTCCATATAATCAATTTATAGGTGAATGAATTCGCCTTCGCGAATTAATTAAGTTATTTATTATTGATGATCAATCAGAATAGGAGTTGATCTCTCAGAACTAAATGCAAATGAAAATACATAGTGTTTCACACAAGGACGGCTCGATTCCATTTGAATAAGTAGTTACTCTTCTCGAGGATTCAATCATGACTTCGTCCTCAATAGAGAGCTGAAGTAATCTTCTATCAACCTAACTACATCGTAATACCTAAAGGTTCGGCTACAGAGGGCGCCAAATAATTAGTTTTGTTGTTTTGTAGGATTTAGCAAGCTATAAAATATGATATATTTTGTGAGTAACTCAAAGAAATGTATCTGATGTTCTGAGGATATTGACTATGTATTCTCAGACTGTATGTATGAATGAACTGAGTTATTAAACTAGCCCTTGATTAAAAAACCCGAAGGAACGTATATTGTTCATAATTTTTGCATGGCACAAATATTTTTGCTTAAATTCTATTCATAAAGTATCTATGATGGTATTTATGATGGTCTGCTTTTCTGAAGATTTTGTTTTTTTCAGTAATAACTTGACAACGCCGCAAATTGTCGAAAAAAGACACAACCTCCGTATGTAAAACGTTTTGCTCAGTTCAATAGTGAGAAAATTGATGCTTTATGATGCCCCGCTTTAAAGAAACATTCTGTATATTTAGAGATATTTTTATAACGACCAACAAAGTAAACTGTATAAACTTCATTTGAAACATTTTTTCATACCCATGAAATACTTTACTTTCTCACACTAATGGGCCACCTTGTATAAAATATGAACCCTTTCTTATTTCAAACACTCTGTATTCATGGCTTCATTATATTTTGATCGATCAACAAACCATTCGGATTTATCAAAAACTCAATCAACTTATAACCTCGTAGGCGAATTCATTCACTGAAGAGTTGAGTGTGTTGTTGACTATACCCTGTAAAAAAACAGTAGCGTTTTTTGTTCTGTATTATGGAAAAGTATTTCTCGCGAATTTTGGGAATGTCCAGTCGCACACGATATCGAATATAAATAAGATAATAATATTTTTTTATTCAGCTGAATTTCTCCAAAAAGCACAAAATTGATAATTTGGCACCCTCTAGCGCTGAATCTAGTCATACAATCGAGTTGGGCCAATGGAGACTTTCACTCAAAATTTTTGTATGGTATGGTAATTCATGTTTTCATTATTGAATTTGATCGGATCTTTCAAATTACGGTTTGACGATTTTTTTTGTAATGAACATGAATGAGGATTTTTCGTAATTCAATGTCAATTTATGACATATGAGCCATAATGAAATTTTTTGTAGATAACTTTGCATGTCATTTTTGATATCACGTTGATTTTTTCAGTCATATATTATTGTGGTGTCATCAGCAAACATTTTTATTTTTCCAGATAAATCTAAATCAGCTAAAGAGTTTATATAAATGAGAAAAAGGATTGGTCCCAAGATGGATACTTGTGGAACTCCACAGATGACAGTTTTCTCAGTGCTGAATTTGTCTCCTATATAAACAAACTGTTTTCTATCTGAAATATAATTCTGAAACCATTTATAAACAGGACCTCTGATACCTATTTTATACATAATATTCAACAAAATTTGGTGATCTGCAGTATCAAATGCTTTACGAAGATCCAGTGACAGTATACCACATTCTATATAAGAGGCTATATCAAGTTGAAATTGAGTGATAATATCTAAAATAGCTGATTCAGTATCACTAGACTTTCGAAAGCCGTATTGCCCACTATGCAACAAATTTGATTTTTCTAGGTATTCCAACAATCTGCTATGCATTACTTTTTCTATAATTTTTGAAAGAATTGGAAGAATTGAGATTGGTCTATAATTTACTATTAGATATCTCTTGCCTGTTTTGAAAATTGGTTTTACTTTGCTATTTTTGATTTTTCAAGTATAAATCCTGATGAAAAAGTTAAATTTATTAATTTACTCATTATTGGAGCAAGCTCTGATTTCATCATCTTTACAATTTTTGTGTTGATATTGTCGAACCCTGGAGCTTTTCTTATGTCTAGATCACTGATGATTTCTTCTGTTTCTTCAGAGTTGGTAGGCCTGAGATACATAGATGATAATTTTGATCACATCGATATTTTCTTTGTAGTTGTGAATCTATTTGACAAACTAGGACCAACATTGATGAAGTAACTATTGAATTCTTCACGAATTTTCTGTTTACATTCAATTTTCTGTCCATCTTCCAAAATATATTTAATATTGTCTTTTCTTCCAGATTTATTGTACAGCATTTCATTCATTGTATTCCATACTGATTTCAGGGTGGCATTGATGAATTTTTCTAGATAATACTTCTCTTTTGCTACTTTAACGCTCTTTTTAACTAATTGGTTATAGTCTTCGAATGAATGGATTTCAGGATAACACTTCTTTTTATAGTGAAATTTATCACGTAGTTTGATCAGTATAGACATTTTTTCATTAAACCAAGGTTTCGAGTCTTTTTTTATTTTCAATACTTTTTCTCGAGAACATTTTTCGAATATAGTCAACAGACTATTGTATAGTCTTAAAGGTTTTCACTGAAAAGTTTTAAATTTTCCTGGAGTTTTGCCTCATCAAATACAGTGATAGTCTTGAGAGTATAGTCCTTTTTATCTTGATTTATTTTTGCACAGATATCAGCCACTATCAATTTGTGATCACTTAATGCAGTTTATTATAGATATTTAGTTTTTTTTATCAGAATTACTCAGTATTCGATCGATCAGGGATACTTTATTATTGAAGTCTCTTGAAGGAATTTCATTATTATAAATTTGGAAGTTGTTTGAAATACATATATCACTGAAAGAAGTGGTACCTATATTCATTATGTCTCAAAATATCGATGTTCATATCACCGAGAACATAACACTCTTGTTTGAGTTCACATATATTTTGAAGTTTTTTGTCCAAGAATTTAAGAAATGTGCCAATATTGTGGTGATCTACAAACACCGCAAAGCAAAATATTCAATCGTGTCAATTTGCTTTGAATGTAAGAGATTTGATTATCTTCTTCTATTATCTCAAATTCCATATTTTCTTCTAGAAATATTCCAATACCTCCTCCTCTCTTGGTCCTTGATGAATGAACAGAGTTGAAGTTTTTGAAATTGAAGTAGATTTCCTCTTCTTTCTTCATCCAGAGAACTTCTATTTCTTCCATTTTGTTTCGCATAGATCGCGCATTCAAATAAAGAATCTTGATATTACTCATGATTTTGGTGGTGTATTCTGAAATTGTCTGGAATTCATTAATTTTAATATTTGATTTTTCGAATTCTTCTACCATATCTTAGAACTTCTACCATATCAACTGTAGTCAATTTCACTATTCAGTTGATTCTGGTAGTACCTGTAGGTTGGGTAATCCCTGATTCCAAATGGTGGATAGGGTGGTTAGTATGAAATTTGGTATTTGAATTCACACAGTTATTACATCTAGGCTTCTCAGTGTCTTTACAGAATTGGATTTCATGTTGGCCAGAACAATGCGGACAAATTATCTGGTTAATACATTTTTTTTTTGGTAGTGTCTATATCTGTAACATTTCTTGCACTGTGTAATATTATTATTTTGATAAATTTTCAAATTTTGCCATCCAATGAATAGTTTACCATAATTATGGGTCATTATTTTATGTAGCAGTTTTCCATTTACTTCTGCATATATGGTTGAATAATGTTTATCTTGGAAGTGTCGCAGGAACTTCACAGATAAGTAATCATCATCAGTTATGAAGATGTTCTGATCTCTTATTATTTTTTTGATTTGTTCTTCTGTTATTTTGATGTCTACTCTCATATGGTAAATTGCGATTTAAAAATAATTTAAAGAAGTACTTGCTCCATTGAATCTTTTCTAATTCTGATTTCATGATTTTTATTCATTAATTTATTCTTACTGTTGTAATTACCTTCATGTTATTTGCATTATGTGATATTTTTCCCTCTTATAAACTGTATGTTTCTTGGGAAAATAAATTGAATTGAATATTGGGAATTTTGATTTTTGGCTTTGACAATTTTTCTAATTCAACATGATATTGATCTGGTAATTTTTTCCTAACTTCATATTCAATTTTCTTTACATCTTCCTTACTCTTGCACTTAATTGTAACTGTTCCATTTGAATTGTGTTTCACTGAGTTTATTACAATATGCAATTTGCGTATTTCAATATTAGTTTCCAAATCCCTTTTTGTTTTGGTTGGTGTTTGTTCAAATTTTGGTTTAATTGTTATAATTTGCTCACTGATCTTCTCATTGAAATGAATATAATTTTTTACAACATCAGAATAGGATCTGATATTTTCTGCCAAGTGATTTAAATTGAGTTCCAATTTATGGATTTTTTATTGATTTCATCTAAACTCTGAGTTATGTTTTTTTCATCCACTGTTTGACAATAAAAAATCGTAATTTTGTTGTAAGTGATTGTTTTCTTGGGATAGGAGTTTTATATCTTTTCTTTCTCCATTATAATCAATTCTTTGTCATTGATAATTTCGTTCAACAAAAGAATGTGTTCTTTCAAGCTCTCTACAATTCTGGTAAATTGGCATATGATTTTGCCATAGAAAAATTTATTATATCCTGATTATTGTAATCCACTTTGCTTGATTCAAATTTGGATCCAGTTTCACTTCTTGAATCATTGGATAGATCAAGATTTGAACGAATCGTCTTTTTCAATTTCCAGTATTTATTGAATGGTTGGATATGAGCCAAATGTTTGTCAGGAAACAACTATTCATTCCCTTGCTAATGTCAGGGCATTAAACTACAATTACCTAGCAGGTGTAGTCCTGTGCATATACCTGTTTCTTCTTGTAACTCTTCATTGGATTTAACAATTTAACTCTTTGTTTCCTATGTATTTATCAATTGTACTCATATCAACTATGTATTATTTTTAGTAGGATTAGGTATAATATGCGATTTTTTGTATCCCTCCTTTGAGCACATGTGTTAACTTTCGTTTAGCTGAAATCAATTATGGAAAAACCGTTGCCATGGCAACCGTTGCTATGGTAACAAGAATTCAGAAAACCAATTCCCATGGTGCGGAAATGCGTGGTTGCCAAGTTGTCTACTTTAGTTCAGCTGAAAGCAGTTATAGAAAAAAGGTTACCATGGTTACCGTTGTTAGGGTGAAGAGTAAACAAAAATGCTATTTCCGTTTTGCAGAAACGCATGGTTGCCAAGTTGGGCCAGTTACAGCCCAGCTGAAATCAGTTATGGAAAAACTGCTGCCATAACAACCGTTTCTTTGATCACAACTGAACAAAAACCCAATTCCCATGGTGCGGAAATGCGTAGTTGCCAAATTTTCGTCTTTAGTTTAGCTTAAATTAGCTACGAAAAAGTTGATGCCGTGACAACCGTTGCTAGGATGAGTGACAAGAAAAACACAATTTATGTTTTAATACGCGGTTGCCAAATTATCACATTGAGAATAAATTAAAACTTGAAAAGGAGTACATTCTCAATAGAAAAAACCATAACTCCTCTGGAAATAGAAACAAAAAAATCAAGCCATTTTTTTGTAATGTCTAACAGAAAACAACCATTTCCCCGGCTGAGGCCACGCTGAACATTGAACTTCATCTGATAGATATTGTGAAAAGACCCTAACTTCAAAGAAAACTCCGTAAATTAGCATTCTCATTCAGATAGTTCAAATTAAATGAAGCTATGTTTTTGTAATATCTAACAGAAAACAACTACTTCCTCGGCTGAAGCCACGCTGGACATTGAACTATATTGAACTAACCAAACTGATCCTTATTGCTTCGGAAGATGCGAATTCACTATTCATACCAATTGTTGAAAATATTTATCTCAGATACACTCTGTATAACTTATTGATGTAAAAAAAACAGTTAGTTGTCAATTGGACAGATTAAAAGAAAGTTAAAATCTCGAAAGTAATTTCTTTGTATCTCGTTATTTAGTTAATTTTTGAAGATACAAATTGGCCTTTCGAGTAAACCTTGGTTTAAATTGGTACAAAATGAGCAGTAAGAAGTTTACCGCCCGAAAAAGTACCCGTTCGAATTTTGGAATTCCTCCTAATGTATATACACCTGATGAATTTGGAGACAATGCGGCTGATCATCAGGCGAGGCGTGTTTAAGAGGATGGAGTTTGGAATTCTGTTGAAAACGGAATTCGATATGAACAAAATGAGAAGAGCGGAATGGCTCAAGCAACTTCAGTGGTATCGAAGAAAACACAAAGTATTGTTGCCAAAGCTAAAACTGGTTCTTACCACGTTCAAGGGAGAATAGAAGAAATACAGTCTACTAACAGCTATTTGCACCGGTTGTCCTTAATGACAAACTCAGCTAAGTGGAGGATCAGCTTAAGGTACACCTTAAGGTGAAGATGGTTTGCACCGTTGACTCCTGGCCTGAACCTAACCTGAGTATTGGAAATGTTTGGCAACAGCGCAGAAATTATCACGTAACCAACGACAAGACGTTAAACAACGCAAAGTTTAAAAAAATATGCACATTGCGCTGTCAGTTCTGTCTAATTTGAAAGGCTGGCAAGTAATTTGAAAAACTTATCTCTACCGGGAAAACTAGCCACAATATCGCCAAGAGAGCTGCATGCACATTAATTAAAATGCGTAGTTTATTAGCTGCTCTAACCTGACCTGACTTACTCTAGGTAAACAGAAAAGTATCCATCCAAAATGTTTACGACATAAAGATGTGGTTGACAATTTTAGATGAGAAAAATTGAAAATACTCGCCATTCCATTCCTCTAGTACAAAGCAACAGAATATTTTTATGTTCGTGAGTAATATATATTTAAAAATCAATAGACTTTTGTATTAAGAAATAGGTACAGTGTTGAATCTGAAAATTATTTTCCTACTTTCACATCATAGGGATATATCAGCCTAAATCAGATTTAGTATATAGAGAGCTTTAGGTTTGGTCACCCTAAATAGAGGGAAAAATACAATCACATCAGCAAAATCCAGATAAACTGCTCGAAATACTTTGAACATAAAGAAAATAGGAAAATATTTCCTGTAGAAAAAGAGAGGTTAAGTAGTTAAGTGGAACCTAAGCCTGGAGAATCTGAGGCTTATCTTGACTGAGGCTTATGTTGTCCTCAAATAGCGGTGCAAATCAAAATCGTAATATGAGGTTCACTTTTGCACTATTTGCACCGGTTCTCCTTAATAACAAACTGAGCTAAGTGGAGGATCAGCTTAAGGTAAAGATGGTTTGCACCATTGTCTCCTGGCCTGAACCTTAGCTGAGTATTATAAATGTTTGGCAACAGCCCAAAAATGATCACGTAACCAACGACGAGACGGTAAACAAAGTTTTCAGTTCTGTCTAATTTGACAGGCTGGCGGGAGGATGGCATGTGATTTGGAAAATTTGTCTCTACCGGAAAACTATCCAAAATATCGCCTGGAGTTAAAATGAGTAGTTAAGAGCTACCATCATCAAAAAGTCGAATTTGTTCCTCATCTCTTCCAGCTAAGGTTTGTTGGGATACTTATCAAGAATGGGGGTGAAGATAATGAACTCGGTGAACACTGGCAACACAGCACGTGTCCATTCTCGATTACAGCGCCAATCAGATATAAATTTTCCGATCGTAGAATCCGTTTCTTGCAAAATTCATTGATTTCATTAAAGATATATTTTTTGTATGGGATCGGTGGTCTCATAAGAATTCCGGAACCTATCAATTTTTTTAATTCATCATTTCATTTTTTTTTTTTTTTCTTAAAAATTATCATAACCAACAATCACTGAAGTTCCGGAATTAACAAAAAAAGATTGGGTAATGCAAAAAAATTAAAAAATTCTCAAACAAAAACTGATTCCCGTTTTACCAAGGTAGTGTTTGCTCTTAATAGTTTATTACCCACCTCAAGGTAAGGAATAGTATCCATCCAAAATGTTTTCGACATGAAGATGTTGTTATAAGAAAAATTGAAAAGAGTCGCCATTCCATTCCTCGAGTATAAAGCAACAGATTAATTTTAAGTTCGTAAGTAATATGAATTAACAATATACCAATAGTCATTTTGTATAAGGATATAAGTACAGTGTTGAATCTGAAATTTATTTTTATACTTTCACATCATAGGGATATTCAATTTCAGCCTCAATCAGGTTTAGTATATAGAGAGCTGTAGGTTTGGTCGCACTAAATCGCGGAAAAAATGTAAGTTCGTCAAACATGCAAATGATGTACCCTCACGTACACTTGTATAGGCACATCATAAAAAATTTGATTTAAATTCTAGTTCGTCATCATCTAATATTGTACGTGACATTTTGTTTCAAACCTGATACAATCAGATACCCAAAAAAATGCAATCACAGCAAAATCCAGGAAAAAGTGCTAGAAAAACTTTAAACATGAAGGAAATAGGGAAATATTTCGTGTAAACAAGTGAGGTTAGGTCGTTAAGTGGAACCGAAGCTCGAAAAATGTGAAGCTTATCTTGACTAAGGCTTACGTTGTCCTCAAATAGCGGTGCAAACCAAAATCGTAATGTAAGGTCCACTTAAGTCATAAGGTAACCTTAAGTTTAACCGGTGCAAATAGCTGTAAGAGAAACATTGAGCTGAAAATGTTGAAATTACAACTAGAAGAATTATATCATGGAGAAAAATCTCTGAGAAGTAAATACCAATCTGAAAATAGAACTTCAACTCGCACATCTATGAATGAAAGTGAGGTTTCAATAAATAAGCATTCATTTATGAAAAAATGGGTGGAAGATGTCAATCGTCAGAGTTTCTATAATAAAAATGAAACCACTTCAATTCCGATGACAGGCATTTGATTGTGAAAAACTGGGTTGAAAATAATACAAAGTTCTGTTGCGATAATTTGGAGGAGAAAACTCGAGAAGAGGAAAACTGTAATGAGAAACCAACACATAAATGTAATTTTCAAGTAGTGTGTAGTGGTTTCAATCAAACTGGTTCGAGTGGATGCTGCCTTTGTGATTCCAAGAACATTTCAAAAACATTATCGCGAAATGACTATGAAGTTGATTCGTCTAAAGACTTTGATCTCAGTTCACGCAATTCACTTAAAGCTACGGGAAATTGTTCTTGGCAAAAAGACTTGGCCAAAAATGACGCATTTTCTGTTACTTTGGTAAAGTGTGTCCAAGATTTGACTTCAAATATAGAAAAATTAGCTACAAAGAAGCCAATACAAAACCTACCTGATTTCTTCGGAAACATCAATGAATTTCCTTTTTGGTTTACCGAATTCAAAAGAAGTACAACTGAGGGACACATTTCATCATCGGTTAATCTTGTTCGTTTGCGAAGATGCTTCAAAGTAAGGGCATACCATGTAGTGAGAGGCCCTTTTTTGCAGCTCTGAAAATCTGGATGCTCTCATAGAAACATTAAAACTCAATTTCGACAAAGAGGAATGGCTTGTTATTAATCAAGTGGAAAAAGCTGAAGAATACCCAAGTCCACGAGAAGATTCAATTGACACTTATATCCAATTTTCAATCCAAGTGTCAAATATGATTATGTCAATGAAAAATACAGGTTGTGAAAAATATCTTGACAATCCTGAATTGTTATACAGGTTTGAAGAGAAATTACCCAAAAATTCAAAACGTTCGTGGGCTCAGACGAAATTTGAAAAACAGAAAATGAAGGAGAATGTAAAGCATTTCTCAATCTGGCTAAAAAATGAAGTAGATATGCTGATGTCAGTAAATATTCCAACTTTTTATCACAACAAAAAGTATTCTGTAGATGAAAAAAAAGAAATTTACAAATTAGTAGCTACTAGCAAAACTTCAGAATATGAACTTTGCAATAACACTGGTCACAAACTATACCACTGCAAGAAATTTTTAACTATCAATGTAGACGAACGGAGGAAAGTTATAGAAGATATAAAAGGATGTTACCGTTGTCTCAACGTGGGCCACATTGCAAGAAAATGTTTCAGTAAAGTTAGGTGCAATGTAGGAAGTTGTAAAGGTAAACATCACCGATTTATTCACAAAGAGATAGAACAATTATTGGAAAACGGAAAAGAAATCTGTAGTTCACAATGAGCTTATGACAAAATGCATAAGATGTCCGGAGGACTGCTCATTGCTAATATCCTATACAATAGGAAAAGTTGGATCGAAAATCCATCAGAAAACAACTACTTTCCTGGCTAATGCCACGACGAACATTGAATTACATCTGATGAAATTTCCGTGCAGAGTTCCTACAAGGTTATCTCTGCAATTGCTTGGTTGCATGGGAATGATCATAGAAACATTCGGACCACCTATATATCGATTTCGGAGTGTTGCTCCTCATCAGTATAGGGTAGGTCTAGCAGTCAATAACTAATGACTGCAACGAATGAATCGACGACCATTCCCATTTAAAGACCGAAATTATTGGACACACAGGAACCAGCTGAACAAGAGACAATTTTAATGCCACTAGCAGAAACAACGTGTGTCATAAACAGAAATGCGGTTATTCCTGGTCAGACATCCATCTTGAAGGTGGCGAAGGTGAAAATACGAAATGGTCCGTAGAAACATACGCCCTGCTTGATGAGGGATCTACCATTACCATCATTAACTCTGAACTCGCTGATGCAATCAATTTGAAGGGTCCCAAATCTCCAATTCGTCTACAATGGGCAACTCAAGTGAGTCACACTGAAGACAATTCGAGGGTTGTGAATTTTGATATATCCGGACATGGCGAAAATAAAACATTTAGAGTTAGAAATGCAAGAACAATCGACGAATTAGCTCTTCCGAAACAACGTTTGGATATTGAAAATGTATGTCAAACATATCCCAATCTGCACTGTTCCATCATTGAAGCCGTAAAACAAGCCCAATCAAAATTGCTTATAGGATCGGACAACGTCTCTTCTCACTTCTAAAGAAGTCATCCAACCCAGATACTATCAACCAGTTTTGATTAGGACACCTCTGGGATGGATTGTTTACGGACCTTATTTGAAGAAAAACGAAAATCTGGAATTAGTAAATGTTTGCAAACACGATGATGAATATTTGGAAAAAATGATTCAGGTTATTTCAAAATAGAAAACTGTTATACTAATAATCAAGAAATTTCAAGGGAAGATATGAGAGCACTGCAAATTTTTGAGACGACGATAAAGAAAAATGATATGAAATTGGTCTTCCATGGAAAGAGCAGGATATCATTCTTCCGGAAAGTTATCAGATGGCGTTTTCTCGTTTGAAATGCATGGAGTGAAAAATGGACCAAGATGCCAGTTTTGCACAGAAATATTGTAACAGAATTCAGGAATATGTGAACAAGGGCTACGCTATCAAACTCTGCCAAAATTGAGAGAAACTGAAAAGACATGGTACTTCCCACACTTTGGGGTGGTTAACTCTAATAAACCAAATGAGTTTCGATTTGTTTTTTATTCAGCGGAGAAGAGCTCAAATGTATGCTTAAACGACTTCCTTCTGACTGGTCCCGACTTTTATCCACTACTCATTGCCATTTTTATTAGATTCAGGGAACGAAAGATAGCCTTCTGTGGTGACATAAGGGATATGTTCCACCAGGTGGTTATTAGAGAAGATAGGTGTTGTCAGAGATTTCTGTTCAGAGAAATGGATAGGAACCGTGAACCTGATGTATATGAAATGAAGGTGATGATTTTTGGATCAGTTTGCTCCCCTTCAGTTTCACAGTTCGTAAAAAACTATAATGCAAAATTGTTCGAAAATGACTTTCCCAAAATTATAGATATGGTGAATCAACATTATGTGGACGATTACCTAGCTTCAAGAGATATATTGGAAGATGTCATTTCAACAGTAAGAACTGTCATTGAAATACATAGAAGAGGTGGATTTGAAATGGTTAATTGGGTGAGCAACTCTGAAGATGTATTCCACAAAACTACCGTGCCAACAAAAGCTCTCAACTAAATTTGGATTCTAAAAGTTTAGAAAGGATACTAGGGCTCTACTGGAATGTTCAAAATGATACGATGGTATTTAATTTGAAGTTTGATCAAATTCCCAAAAGCATTGTAACAGGGAAAAAACCTCCGACAAAACGTGAAATTCTGAAGATAATTATGAGTATCTTTGACCCACTTGGATTCTTATCTCCTCTAGTTGTGAACGGGAAGTTAATTATGCAGGACTGTTGGAGAAGAAACATGGATTGGGATGCTATGATATCAGGAGATATTCACGAAAAATGGAAGAACTGGTGTAAAAAATTAGACAAAATCAATACCTTCAGAGTGCCCTGGAGCTATATCAGTGAAATCACATCGAAAGTGGAGCTGCATATATTTGCGGACGCGAGTGAAAGAGCCTTTTGTGCAGTGGCTTACTATTGAATAGAATTCAAAACTGACATAGAAGTAGCTTTTGTAACCTCAAGAAGCACGATAGGCCCTTTGAAGGAGTCAATTACAATTCCACGAATGGAGCTTCAGGCAGCAGTATTAGCTGCAAGACTAGGAAATTTGATAAGAAACGAAGCAAAGTTTGAAATTTCGAAAATTTTGTTATGGACTGACTCGGAGATAGTTCTCTGTTGGCTAAAGACACAATCACTTCGTATCAAATCTTTTGAATCAGTTAGAATTCAAGAAATATTGGAGTTATCTACACCTGAACATTGGAACTGGCTACCTTCTAGAATGAATCCTGCTGATCTCGCAACGAAGGAAATACATGAAGTCGATTTGTCAAGTTCAGGAATGTGATTGAAAGGTCCTACTTTTCTAAATTCAACCCAAGAGTCCTGGAAAAAAGAACTGAAAAATTTACAAAATTGTTTGAAAACTGCAGGTACACTGATTATAATAGAAAACCCGAAAGAGATTATGTTTGAATCATGCCTTTCAGATGCAAAACGATTTTCCAAGTGGATTCGGCTGACAATGATGGAATTATTAGAATGGATAGTAGAATCAAATATGCTGACGTAGATTACGATATTGAATTTCCAATTATTCTGCCTTCAGGAAAACAGGAAAAAATTGTGTATCTACTAGTTTTACATTATCACGAACAAATGAAACACACAGGCCAGGAAACTATATTGAATAATTTAAGCCAAAAATATTGGATAATTGGCATTAGTCAAACAGTTAAAACGGACTCAAAAATGTGTTTCTTATGCAAAATAAAGAACGCCAAGCCTTTTCAACCCGAAATGTCTCCATTACCTGAATTCCGAATGAAACAGTTCACGAGAGCATTTAGCTATTGTGGCCTCGACTATTTTGGTCCTCTACACTGGTAAAAGTGAAGAGGAGCGTGGAGAAGCGGTATGGTGCATTATTCACTTGCCTGAATACGAGGGCAATTCACATCGAACTTGCTAGCAGTTTATCGACGGATTCAGTACTCATGGCAATTCAGAGGTTCATGGGCAGGCGAGGAAAACCGATAGGAATCCACTCAGACAATGGTTGCAACTTCGTGGTCGCTGCTAATAAAATGATACAGTTTGTAGAGAAGTGGGAGCAAAACAAATTCATTGGAGACCTAGGCAAGCAGAATGTAAAATGATTTTTCAATACCCTATGTGCACCAGATGCAGGAGGGGCCTGGGAAAGATTGGTTCGTTCGGTCAAAACTGTTCTTCATATCACGCTGAAAGAAATGCACCCGACAGAAGAATTACTTCGTATTTTATTAACAGAGGCCGAAAGCATTGTCAATTCGAGACCCTTCAGTTACATTTCGAACCATGGTGAGGACAGCTTGGAAGCAATCACACCGATGCATTTTTTGATAGGGACAGCCAATACTGAAAATATACCAGGACATTTTGATGGAGCTGAATTATTTGGAAGAAAACAATGGCGAATCGCATAAGTAATATCCCAGAAATTTTGGGTTCGTTGGCTCAAAGAATATCTTCCCCGTCTGCAAAAACGACAGAAATGGCAGAAGAAAGAAAATGACATTAAAATCGGCGAAGTCGTAGCCTTACCAAGTCCACAATGGAAAAAGGAATGGAAATTAGCCAGAGTCATCAAACTGTTCCCTGGACGTGACAAACAGATCAGAACAGTAGAAGTAAAAACTCCAACAGGAAATTTGACTCGACCTGTGAATGGCTTACTTCGGCTGGAGGTTGGAGAATGTTGAAAATATTCATCCCAGATACACTCTGTATAACTTGTTGATATAAAAAAACAGAGTTAGTTGTCAATCGGACAGATAAAAAGATAGTTAAAACCTGGAAAGTAATTTCTTTGTATCTCGTTATTTAGTAAATTTTTAAAGATACACCAATTGTGGGTTGTTCATTTAGGAATAGATCATTTAATTGGTTCACTGCAAAATCGCAGATCAATTTTAAATATCAGATCCAGAACATACCAAACGCGAACGAAGCCGACATTTCGACATTTCGCAAATCCGCACAAATCCGCGCGAGCGGATTTGCGAAATGTCGGCTGGACGCACTTGCGTTCATGTTACTACTTTGTCAATTTCCTTTAGGTAATAGGAAAACTTTTCCCCAACCTTAACTGTCCTGACCTAACTAAACTGAACCTTGATGATGAAATTGTTTCGGGAGAGACGAGTTCACGGTGGAGAATAATATATTGGCGTAAATTGTAGTTTTCTGTACTAGTGATCATAGCAATGGTTGTCACGGTTTTTTCATTACTAATTGCTGCTGAGCTTCAACTCGCCCAACTTGGCAATCTCGCATTTCCGCTAAACAGGAATGGCGTTTTTGTTTACTCTTCACCATAACGACTATTCAGGCAATATTTTTTGCATAACAAATTTGAGCTGAAATAAAGTAGATAATTTGGCAACCATGCATTTCTGCACCATGGGAGTCGGGTTTTTGTTAACTTGTGATCATAGCAACGGTTTCTATGGCAATAGTTTTTCTAGAGAAAAATTATTATCCGCTCCATCTATATATATTTTCAAATGTATAGGATTAGCTAGATCTAACATAGAAAATTTTGAAACAAATAGAACGACGCACAGCTACAATACCCGTCATGGTGATCTTTTGCGTATTCCGAGTCATAGGTCAACAAAATATAAAAAGTCCCCTATATACAATGCTATGAATCTGTATAATAAATTACCAGAACAGATCAAGCAAATTACCTCTGAAAAAATGTTTCTCGGCAGAGTAAAGCAATTGCTGCTGCAAAAGTGTTACTATAGTTGTGATGAATTCCTGGATGATGATTTACGATGAACACTGATTTTAAATTTTTTTTTTCTTTTATTCTAACTTCTATTTATTCTGATCTTTGACGTTTGGCTATATTTTTTACTAGGCCATCAGCTATATGCACGACTTTTATATATATATTATTATATACGACATTAATTTTCATATTTTATATTTTATTGTACTTATTGTATTGTATTTTATTCATATATATCAGTGTGTAATAATATTTTTTATATCTATAAATTATTGACGTACCATATGTACAGGTTGTACCACAGTGGCAAATAAATATTATTATTATATTATTATTATTATTATAACTGATTTCAGTTGAACTATAACTGGCCCAACTTGGCAACCATGCATTACCGCAGAACAGGAATAGTATTTTTCTTTACTCTTCACCCTAACAACGGTTACCATGGTAACCTTTTTCCATAACTGATTTTAGCTAAACTAAAGTGGACCACTTGGCAACCACGCATTTCCGCACCATGGGAATCGGGTTTTTGTATTCTCGTTACCCTAGCAATGGTTGCCATGGCAACAGTTTTTCTGTAACTGATTTCAGCTAATCGAAAGTTGAGCCGAGCGCATAATAATAATAATAATCTTTATGTCGGGGCGTGGCGCAGTGGTTAGAGCGTCCGACTTTGGGTCTAAAGGTCCGGAGTTCGAGCCCCAGTTGCGGCTGGGATTTTTTAATTTAATTTGACCGATTAAATTATTCAAATCTCGTGGCTGGACTGGGGTGAGTCCTGCACGATTCACTGTTGCGTTCCAATTAACAGTGCTGCTCCTAAGGAGGCGCATGAAGTTAGTAACAAGGCCTATCCAGAACACGTGGCTAATGACCATAGCAGTCAATGCCAAGACACCAAAGAAAAAAATAATAATAATAATAATCTTTATTGACCCCAAGAAACATAAATGTTTATAATAGGGACCTAAATCTATAACTAATACAATAAACAACTAAATTTCAAGTTGAAAATGTTTGCATCAGTTTTTTTTTTAAGTATCATTGTAATAAGTACTTCTTTAAATGAAATTTGAAACGAGTGTTTCTTGAAATACTATAATAAAGTTTTTGTAAGTTATATTACATTCATAACGATTATTGATTTTTTTTTTCAGTGTCCCGTTTACAAGAAATCACAAAGAACTGGTCTGAACTTCATTGTGTGCTTATACTTGAATACTGCTAAACCTCCGGAACATTGGACCCTAAGAGGAACAGCGTTACTTTGCGATATTCAATGAATACAGAAATGGAAATGTTATTTATTATTTTAGCTTCGAATAAAAAACTTATACAACTGACTTCCTCTGTTCAAGACTATTTATTCTTATTCACAGATCATACAAAATAATGTAATCGCTTGCAGGAGCTTACCTCGGCACCCACTGCTTCGAAACAACTCACTTCTCAAAAAATATCAGAGTAATCTGATGACAGGCGGGAGGCGTCGTAACGTCGATTAGTACATAGGAAAACTTTCGGAGCGGCTGGAACGTGATCCTCTGTACAGCATCAAAAATGAGTTGTATTCTGACTGCCCACTAAATATAGAAACAACTTAAACAAAAATATTAAAAATAATAATTAAGTCTATTCAAAATTCAATAAAAAATCATAACATTTGTATACAAAGGTGAATAAACGGTTTAATTATACCCGCGAAGTTTAAAACTTGTTTCGTGATATGTCAGGTCAGAATCAAATACATGTGTACTTATATGTTTTGTAAAGTTTTAAAATTGAGCAAAATGATAATAAAAAGAATTTACCTGAATTATGAAATAAATTTCGACGAGACGAGATAATTGTCTTATGTCCACTTTCTTTGATTATTTGTACAGTTTTTTACTTAGATATAAATAACTCTACCACATATGATTTTCATGAACCATTTCTGAAGATCCTCACTGTGGGTTTGTGATCCAAGGCATTTTTTAAGGTATATATTGCGTGTCCAGGGGGACACGCGGGCCTTAAGGGTGTGAACACGCTGTGAAATGGCAAACGCACAAAATCGGGCCTTGGAGACAAGACACACGGATCACTTGAAAAGTTGAACAATCACATACACAAATACACAAAATATGACAAGAATTTCCATTATTAACAAAATGAATAAAGTCTCTAATTACTCTATAATTGAAAATGAAAAATTGCACTCCAATTTAAAAATCGAACTTTTTCTTTCCTGAAAAATTTCCTAATAAAGTCACACCTTTACGAGCAATTCTTGTACAGGTCGACAAGCATAAGGATGCCTCTGAGATGCGCAAACGATAGAAAGCGTGAGTAGATGTGCGACAAAGATCGACTACTGTTTACGGCTGGTTATCATCGGAATGTACAATCCGGAGAGAAATTTTTCTGCAACACGTAGGAACGTAGGTTCTTATCTGAATTTTCATTATTTCCCAATGAACTGTTCGAATAATATAATTGTCTGTGATCACTGGACCGTTTATGAAAATTGCATAATTTTCCCGAAGCCATAAATGTAAATAAAGTACGACTAGAAAAAGAATGCATCGCCAGTAGGGGGTTTATGCCAATCCTGGACCTCACCCCACCACTGACCTTGAGAGTGACCTTGGGGAATGACCTTCAGAGGATAATAGGGCAGGTGAATGACCTTGAGAGTTGCTGATTTTGGTAGTTGGTGACCTTGAGGGAAGTTGACATTGGGGGTTGATGACCTTGAAAGTTGGTGACCATTGATTTTGAAGGATGAATTTGAGTATGGACCACCTTAAAAGTGTGTTACCTTGAGATCAATTGAACTTGAGAGTGGATGATTGTCCAATTCGTTGACCTTCACCGTAGACCAATGTTTTTGAAGACTATTGAGTAAGAGGGTGTATTGAAATGAATTCAGCATTGACACATTCGGTTGGAGTGACCTTGTATATTTTTCTATTTTCATTTATTTCAACCTCAAATATACCCCTTCCCTTCAAAGATTTCTATAAAAGCTAAGGAGTAGATACTAACGCATTCAGTTTGCACCGCCCGCAGTACTAGAGTGAGCCTTCATAATCAGTTTTTCCTAGTTGGTATTGAACTATAGTGCACCAAAAGGAATACATCGCAATTCAGGTGAAAATATTTTATAGTTTTCTACCATAATTTCTACATATTTGAAAATGGATTCCCTAAAATTGGATTTTGAGAAAATAAATTCTGCTATTCAACACATGGAAACAACACATGGAAAAATGTCAATGTTTTCTACAAGATATGGTAAATCTATTCAGGTTATTCTGTTAGAAAACAATATCAAATTCAAATCCTGGCTTCCGAAACGAGTCACAGAGCAATTAACAGATGAGATTATTCAAATGATAAATTCATCAAAGTCCAAAGTGGTGATAACATATATAGGGCAGAGTTCTCAGGAATTTTCTGGTGCGAAAACCCGATCGTTAGTCAAGTTCGATGAGATAGAGTAAAAGTATAATTATAATATGTAAATTAATGGTAGAATATAAAATATTGTTTATTTCACCTTCTCAAAACATAACGTGAGTATGGTATACCTTGTGATAATGATTTAAAACTGATAGTCACTATTTATTTTTCAGAACTTCCATACAAATATGTGGATGCAATATTCCAGTGAGTTGTGGACAGAGGCTGTAGATATAGATTCTGCAATTGAAAGATTGCGTTGTGAATTCAGTGATTTGAGTTGGGATGCACTACATTCGGCAAATTATGATATGAATATTTGTTTTGATGTTGAGGAGGTCCGACGAATTTTGGAGCTCAGCAATAAATATGACTTTGGTGTAAAGTTGTGTAACAAATATTCCTATGGAGTCATTAGTTTGGATGAGTATTGCAAGCAGATGATTGAAGCAGAAATGAGAAATTTTTTATCAGCCTTAATTGCATATTTACCAGGAAATATAATAGAAAAATATCAACTGAGAAAAGACGAGTATAGCTCAGATGGAGAAGAAGGGGCTATGTGTGAGAGTGGTGAAGCTTTGTAGTCTACATAGAAAATTATTTTTAGTATGTTTATATCAATATTCATTTTATGAATAAAAACAACATTGGAAGTATTTTTTTTTTATTTACTACTATATCATGATACATTCAAAAATATGAAAAAAAAAGATACATATTAATAAAATATGATAATCCAATCTGAATTGAACCATTGAGTGCACTATAGCTCAAATAGGCGTCGTGTAGTATAAGTGCATATACTTTCGTGTTGGTGGGAAATTTTGTCTTTCGGGTTTCGAACTCAATTTTGATGTCGACGGTGGATGACTTCATGGCATCAGGTTGATGGGAGCAATCGATGACAAAAAGAGGATTATTCCGGAAGCTTCCAATATCCATCATTGGTTCACTCATTGGCTTGTTGTAGTAACTGCGTTGGAAATTTTCATAAGCATAGTAGGCTGAAGAGTCCAACTTTTTATCGAAATCGAGATTCCAACGTTCGTATGGAAATACTTCAGAATTCAAATATAAACGGATATTATTTATATTTGCATTAATAAACTTCGTCGCATCTTTTGAAATATTTTCGGAATGATCTGTGTCTTGGAATCCGATAATGATAAATCGAGGTCTTTCGAGGCTATTGGTAGTTTTCACAGCCCATATGTCTGAAGCTGTATCACGAAGTGATGGTAACTCATAAAGATCCCACATACGGTAGGCCATTTTGACTTTTGCACTACTATGTTTATTAATTCGGTTCATGAGCTTCAATTTCTGGCGATCTTCTGGTACAATATGTCTGATTCTCCATTCTATTTTCGTGATCTCCAGTTCAGCATCGATATCGCTTATGAATGAATTTTTGAAGGATCGAGCTATAATCAGAATGAGTTCCTGCTTAACATTCAAAATACCTTTGGTGTAATCTTCAGCAAATCCCATAAGGTATTTTAGGGGTAGTTTACCGCTGAAAACATCACTTGCAGGATCCAGTATATCTTGTTTATTCTGATTGAGACCCCAACCTATTGGTAGTAAACTATTCTCATGTGTTTTTTCGAATGATACCATAGTTTTCATTGTGGTTGTTATGCCTGGCTTTCGTACAACTGCAACTTATTCACCACCCATTTCGTAGCGAATTTCATCGAACAGAAAAGCCAGAGCATTATTGGAAAGATAACATCGTTTGTTGGGCTCTGAAGGTGTGAATTTTCCCTCGATATAAATGTAGCTATCTGCTATATCGAGAATTAGATCTTGAAAATTGATGGGAATTCTGATTTCGTCCGAGTTCTTATAATATGGTGATCCATACGGCTTATATGTATGCTCGTGCAAACTAATCAGGGAATGATCAAAAATTGGCTCTTCAAAAACTTCCAACATATCGCTTGTAGTAAAAGCGGCCATGTTTTATTTCTTTTTGGTATTCCTGATCTTTAAACCAATTGATTTCAGAAAGTTTAGATTACTAGAGCTGATGGTATATCTTGATTGTTTAGCGGGCTCACGTGAAATGAATCGTTTTATGATTTTTATCTTGTTTATATCAGCATGATCCTCAACCCCATTGTATATACACCGTTTTGGTTTCAATCGCCGGACATTATAACAAAACCCCATTGTATTTCCTCGGCAGATGTCAATATTACAATTTTTTCAACTCTAATTTTATAATTATTCTTTCACCATTGAACTCGATCAGATGCCCACGATCGTCCAAAATGCGCAGAGTAATGTTGTCGAGATACTGACGGCCTTCGGGCTTGATTGGCATATAAATTATATTTCGTGGTTCCTTTGTGAGTTTGTATCCTGGCTCGACATCAATATCGAATTCGAAAATGCTGTGACATTCCTCACCATTCAAATATGCTCCAGAAGTGACGTTACAGTCCACACGGATTATTCTAACATTGTTGATTCATGTGTTTCACCGATACCAAAGACCTTAGGCTCGAATCCTAAAAGACCAGCGATAGAGTTTTCATGTAAGAGGTTGATGTGATATTTCGATCGCATTTCACATTTCAGAGTATTATTGTTTGCATGTAGGAGAAACACATCATCCATATCCTTTTCGGTGACATTTTCAGCCTGTTTCTCTTTAGATCTAATGGATCGCTGTATAACTTTATTGATTTCATCAATTTCATAAGCGCCAGATTGAATTTTAATGGTAATGGGTGGAGAATTGATTCGTTTTGAATAGCTGATCACATTATTCTTCACTGTAACATTGAAAATTGAATTGTAGGAATAGAAACCATGTAAACCCAAACCATAACTGCTACTCGTATCCAATTCGACTGGTGGGTAAAAGTTAGCGCTCAACTCGCTTGAGTCTCCCGATAGCGAGAACGTTCGTGACATGACTGTTCAGTTGCTAGTATTCCAGGACAATTTATTGCTGGAAACAGAAATGATACAGCATTCGTCTCTTTTTGGGTGGTGATGTTGAATGGGTGTCAACATCATTTCTTGCTACTACATTTACATCCTTCACTTTACAATAGCAACAGAATATTTTTCGGGGTATTGGTCCATCATTCACATCAGATGAAGTATCAACATCATTATAATGCTCCTGGCAGTACTGATACTTTAAGACATCAATATCAGTTTGAAGGTGTGGTGGTAGTTTATCCCACACTGACGCAATTTCCCCAGCAGCACATCCAATCAACACTTCTTTGGGCATATCAGAAAGTTGTTGTTTACTCATTTTATGCAAACTGCGTAGTCTAGAATATGCATTTAATGAATGCGCCATCCTCTTGATGCTTTCTCTATCCTGAATAGGGGTTTTGTCCATAGTGGTTTACCGTATAGAAACTGCAGACATAAATGACCACACCACACTGTATTAAACTGCTGGTGTCGCTCATAGTTATAGTAAATTTCACCAGCTGGTTTTGTGCCACTGAAAATAACGAATTAGTTCTTTGGGGGGAGGTAAATCACCAAAGCTGTCATAGTATTGCACTGTTCCTACATTTTTTTTGTATGCCACCCAGTGTGCTCCTGGGCCGTATCGGTTATCTAAATTAACTACTGCGGATTCACATCGATGCGGTCCTGAAACTGGAAGATCGTCACGCATAAATACACCGCGAAAATTTGGAATTTTCATTTTCTTAGCGAAGAATTTGATGTCAATGTCAGAAAGAGCTCTCCGGGGTGGCATATTTATAGGTTTTTTGTATTCTGATGCTTTAAATATAATCCTAAACCTTTGCGGTATGGTTTCAAATACATTCCTTTGCCACTTTTACCGATAGCAATTGCTTCCATGTACTTATTGTGACGGTTTGACTCATTCAACTGGTCTCTACTAGCTCTCGCTGCTTGTACTGCTTTAGTTATACCTGCTGCTGCTCCAGTAAGAGTGCCAAGTGCTGATAACCCAGCAAATAGTGGTATGAGTGGTAGAATTCCACCAACTTTGGGAATTGGTATCACCCGAGGTGTACGAATTTTATTTTTTCCTCCTGCCTCTCTTGTGTATTTACGGGCTGCTTTCAGCGCGATTTGGGTGGCTTTTCTCAAATTATTTGCAACAAATTTACCTCCTCCGGCTTCATGTAAAACATCTCGCACCTTTCTTACAATACCAGAACCGAAGGCTACTTACCTTTCTGATATTTTTTTCTTTTTTCTTCTTAATTTTTCTCATAGCTCGAATATTCCTCTGTTTACACAGTTTAGTTGACTCGCATCCCATACCAAATCGACGCTTTCCCTTCATTATATTTGTAACCAACCAAGCAGAACCTTTCTCTCCAAGAGAAGCGTTTTTGTCTTTGAATCTGCTCCAAGCAGCTTCTTCAAGCTTCTGGTCTGCCTTGTGCCTACTGTCGAGATCCGAATTCAGTGAATAAGCAATATCGTGCTCCTTGCATGCGAAATCTAGTTCATTTATGCCGGGATCTCCCCTTGCCAACCTCTTATGTAATCTTGTTCCAGGACCACAATACTGATAACCACCAGGTAGATGCAACTCAATGGGTAGTTTATTGATAAGAGAATTAACCAAACCTCTACCGCCCACTTGTTTACGTTTACAACCGTTCTGACTGAGTTTTGTCATTTAAATAAAAAATTCAGCAAAGCACTGCCTTTATATAGTCTTTAGCTGTCGTACAATGCGCATTGTGAAACAAAAACAAGAGTTTAAAATCGATAATTTTGACGAAAAAGTAAATGATGGACTGGGAAGGCACAGTGAACGACGCCATGGATCTCTCCTCCCATTATCAATTAGGGGTCTAATTATTGGACCTTCGAATTGTGGGAAGACAAATGTGATGATTTCTCTACTAACTCACCCACTGGGATTGCGATTCGCGAATGTGTACGTTTATTCAAAATCTCTATATCAACCGAAATATGAGTATTTACGAGGAGTGTTGAAGCCGATTGAAGGATTGGGATTTTATACTTTTGGAAATGTTACGTCTGGAATAGTAGAACCATCAGAGGCTAAATCTGATTCGGTATTTATCTTTGATGATGTTATGTGTGAAAAGCAAGATGTTATTAGAGCATATTTTAGTATGGGTCGCCATAAAAATGTTGACTGTTTTTATCTAGCCCAAACATATTCCCGTGTTCCGAAGCAATTGATCAGAGATAATTCAAATTTCATTGTAACATTCAAACAGGATGACATGAATCTCAACCACATTTTTTCTGATCATGTATCGCCAGATATGACGTTTATGCAGTTTCAAGATATGTGTGCAAAATGTTGGAATGACAAATACGGATTTCTAGTTATCGACAAAGATAGAGAACTACAAGAAGGTCGTTACCGTAAAGGGTTTGACAATTTCATATATCTCTGATGTTTTTTAGATATTCGGCTCAATCTGAAGTTGAACAGGTCAGTGATACGTTAGCATTCAAAACGTCAATACTATGGACGAACAAAGAAGCGATGAAATAGATCTGAAGCGAAAATTAATTGAGGCAACGGAGGCAGTTCGAAAAAAATTTAAATACATTAAAAATAACCGCATAAGCGACCAAGTGGCGTTTTCAAAAATATATGAACCAATAATCGAACCACTGAAAACTATATCATCTTGTTATGAATGTGATAAAAACTTCCAAAAAAAATCAACAATTTGATCTGGAAGCTCGATAAAAGCTCGTTGATTTAATGGACTGTACTTTCGCGGGTGTTGAAAGGAGAATGAAAAAATGGATGAACTAACCCGAAGACCTCAAGATCTTACCTTGGAGTTTCTTCCAGAACAATTCTAGACGACGGAACTGGAGTTTCTTCGGAGAGTCTGGAATGTTGTCAGATAACGCCTGGCCTTCTTTCTTCGGCTAGAGATCTCTAGTTCGTTCACTTTTCACTACCGGGGATATTATTCACCGGGAAGTAAAATATATGAAATATGCGGTTTTACTAATTGTTGAAATAATGCGGGAGATGCTGAGAAAGCTTGTGTGCGCTTCGAACGATATCGAAAATCGCAGTCATTGTCTGTCCTTTTCTTCTCGGGCAGAGAGGATCGGATCTTGAGGTTTTTTATATTGAACGAAACAAATGAATGTACACGGGGAGCAAAATAAAGGTTTCGGTTGCCGGTGAACACTCAATCTGTTTGAAATTGTGTAAAAATAAAAGTAAGTGAAGGGTGAATGATTGGTAATAAATTAATTAAACATATAAAGACAAACACATGAACGTTTGGACGCAACATACCGCCGACCAAAAATACTACGTATTTTTCAATGTTAAAGGTTGATCAAGTGGGAGTGGACAAAGTTTGGAAACTGGACGTTTCAAAACTCCGTTCTGTGTTTTGACAGTAGCTACCCGGATTTTACCATCCACGCCTGGAAAAATATCTAGAATGCGACCCATTGGCCAGTGTAATGGGGGTGAATTTTCTGACTTCAGAAGAACTAGATAATCTTTTTTAACTGGAATCGTCTCGGTAGTCCACTTACTCCGCTGATGGAGTGTGTGGAGGTATTCTTGCGACCAACGATACCAGAAACTTCCGTACAGTTTTTGTACCAAGTTCCACCTCGAAAGACGGTTTGAAGAAATAGCAGAAACATCGGGAGATGGTGGGGCGACTAGTGGTTCCATTGTTAGGAAATGGCCTGGTGTCAAGACAGAAAAGTCGTTTGGGTCATTACTGATTGGAGTGAGTGGACGCGAATTCAACACTGCTTCGATTTGGATGAATACAGTCTGCAGTTCTTCGTAGGTAAGTACTTGCTCTCCAACCACTCGTGCGAAATGTGTTTTAACGGATTTGACTCCACTCTCCCAGAGTCCACCAAAGTTTGGTGCTGAGGGTGGATTGAAATGCCAAGAGATGCCCTCATTTGAAACTGCAGATTGCATGAATGAGCTAATTTGCTTGTAAGCACTAACAAAATTGGTACCACAATCATTGTGAATGTGTTGACAGCGTCCTCTACGAGCTATAAATCGTCGTAGAGCTGCCAAAAAGGCATCCGCAGATAAGTCTGAAGCGACTTCCAAATGCAAGGCTTTCGTGACAAAGCATACAAACAAACACAGATAGGCCTTTAGAGTCTTAGATCCGCGAGTTTTACTCATAGTGATACGGAAAGGACCAGCATAATCTACACCGACATGCAAGAATGGTTTTGCTTGCGTGATGCGTGAAGAAGGTAAGTTGCCCATGGGCGGCTGACGTGAAGTGGGGTTTGTTTTCCAGCACCGGATGCATTTCGAAAGTACCGAACGAATTGAGCGTTTGGCCGATATTATCCAGAAAGTTTGGGAAATAAGATGATGTACACTCTGAACATAGGGAGGATTTCTCAACCAGAAGGTTCTCAAGAAAATGTGGGGAGATAGTTTGAGTAAGAGTGATTATTTTCTTTTCCTGTAATGCCTCGAAAGAGGGAGGAAATTCAATGTTTGTCCAGGTGCGGTTTGAATCTTTCAAGAACGATGGTCCCGCCCACCAAAGCGAGTTATTTATCAACTTGGAGGGAAGTAGACCCCTGGAACCAATGTCGGCGGGGTTATCAGCGGAAATAACATGAAACCACGAACTTGATGGAACCGTGTTTTGAATAAAAGAAACTCTGTTGCTAACAAAAGTTTTCCATCTATGAGCACTGGACTGAATCCATGATAGAGTGATGGTTGAATCTGTCCAACAAAAAACATTAGAGTGAGATATTCTGTCTACAAAAATCTTCTGAACGAACGAGACTAATTTGGCAGCTAACACTGCTGCGGATAGTTCAAGCTTTGGTATCGTAATCCTTTTTTGAAGAGGGGCGACTTTGGTTTTGGAGCATACGAAATTAGACGTTACAGCGCCTGAAGAGGAGATACAGACAAGATACACGACTGCGCAGTATCCCTTCTCAGAAGCGTCTGCAAAACAATGTAACTCAAAAGTTATAGGATCATCTGTAGTTAAGCGACGTGGGAGCTGAAAGTGAGTTAGAAACGATAAGTCCTGAAGATATTTCTCCCAAAGACGAATAACATCTTGCGGTGCAGTTTGATCCCAATCTAGGTTCAATTCCCATATTCTTTGGATGAGATGTTTTATCAAGAATGTGACCGGTGATAAGAACCCTAGCGGATCAAAAAAACGGGCAAGGTTCGAAAGAAGATTTCGTTTCGTACACTTTGAATTTGAACCTTTGATGGCAAATTTGAAACAATCAATCGAAGGGATCCACTGTAATCCTAGAATCTTCAGAGGGCTTGCGCTGTCATTATCGAAGTCCCGAGGATCGATAGATAGATGTGAGTTTGGTAAATGAGAAAGCAAAGCGGGGTGGTTGCTGGACCATTTTCTCAGTTCGAAGTTACCTTTTTCCATAAGGGAGATGAGTTGAGATTGAGCAGAAAGAGCACTATCAAGAGTCGAGGCACCTGTGCAGATGTCATCGATATAAGTGTCCTCTCTTAGAATACGAGTAGCTTGAGGGTATGCAGTACCCTCATCGTCCGCCAATTGCAGCAACGTACGATTTGAAAGGTAAGGGCTGGGGCTCAAACCATAAGTAATGGTGAGAAGACGATAGTCTTGAACGGCGTCGTTCGGGCTAAATCGCCAAAGGATACGTTTGTAGTCACAATGAGTTGGTGATACTCGGATTTGACGAAACATCATTTTCACATCAGTGGTAAAAACAAAGGAGTGGAGGCGAAAATTCAGTAGAATCGTTACTATATCTCTCTGAAGTTTGGGACCTATGTAAAGATGATCATTCAATGAAGTCTGATTAGGTAGTTTTGCGGAACCATTGAATACAACCCTTAACTTAGTAGAGGTGCTACTGGGTTTGAAAACACAATGGTGGGGAATATAGTAAGTGAAAGGGGAAGATTCAGTGACTGATTCCATATGTCCAAGATCTAAATACTCTTTCATAAAATCGGAGTATTGAGTATATAAAGATTGTTGTTTAAGAAGCCGTCTTTCGAGAGAAAGAAATCTTTGGAGGGCTAAAGCGCGACTGTTCGGGAAAATGGGAGATGGATTTTTGAAAGGCAGACTCACAACATATCGACCACTGGGTGTTCTAGTAACAGAATCAGAAAACATATTCTCACATATCTTCTCCTCGGGAGATATTGAGGGGACATCTGGGACCTGCTCGACTTCAAAAAATCTTTTTACGGTATTTTCCAAAGACGATTCTTCGGTCATGCAACAAAGAGAAGTGATTTTGGGTGTGGGTGGATTGTGGATTCTGCCAGTTAATATGTACCCGAAAACTGTATTCAGGAGATCTGGTTCACCATCTCTTCCTAAAATTCGACCATCAAGCAAAATGCGCGAAAATACATCAGCTCCTAATAGAAGGTCAATAGAACCTCGGATATAAAAGTCAGGATCTGCCAAATCCAGATTTGAAATATGAGACCATCTTCCAGGTTGGAGACTCGAGTTAGGTAATTGTTCACAAATACTAGGCATTACAATGGCATCGGTTATGATGATAGGTTTATCTCTGTTGCAAGGACGAATCGAGAGAACAACACAGCCATGCTTGGCAAGAGTTTGCATTGAACCTAAACCGTTGAGATGAATTGGTATATAAGTGGTGCGCAAGTGTAAACGCCTTGCGCCCTTTTGGGTAATGAATGAGCACATGCTACCAGAATCTAGGAGACATCTGAGCCTTTGATAATTTCCAAATTCATCCAGCACTTCTACTTGGGCGGTGGATAAAAGAACACTGGACGAGGATGCAATATGCAAAATGCAATAATGTATGATGAGGTTGATTGCATTTGTGACATTTGAATGTGCTTTTGCATGTTTTGAAAGAATGTGAATTGCTAAGACAGTTAATGCAAAGCTTGTGGGTTTTGACCATTTTGTAGCGCTCATCAGCAGACCCCTTCAGAAAATCTGGACATCTATATAATAGATGATCTGAGTTGCAGATTGAACATTTAACATCATTCGTTTGTACCAGAAATGAGGTTGAAGGACGAGAAGCAGTTTGAGGTTTACAACATTCAATCTTCTTTGGTTTAATTTTGCGAGAACAGTGAATATTATCCAGAGCAATGCAATGTTTTTGCAAGAAATCGGTTAGTAACGCATACGTTGGGATTGTAGTAGAATTATGATATAATTCAAAACGAGTAGCAATTGTTACATCTAATCTTCTGAGCATCATCTGTACTAGGATAAAATCCCACTGATCTACAGGTAACTTTAAATTTTTCAGTGCCTCTAGATTATCATTAAATATATCTAGCATTTGACGCAGTGCGGAAGAATCATCTGAATTCATTTTAGGAACACTTTCAATAGCAGACCAATGAGCTGCTGCTATCAATCTAATATTCTTGAATCTTTTGATAAGAGTATCATAAGCAATTTTGTAATTAGAATTAGTCATTGGCAAATGCTGAACTAGACCCAAAGCAGTCCCTTTCAATGAAGAAAGTAAATAATTGAATTTTTCTATGTCACTGAGACGACCATTTGTGTGAATTATTGCATCAAACATGTCAATATATGAAGGAAACTTGGTAATATCTCCACTAAAATGAGGTAATTCAATTTTTGGCAAAGTTATGTGACTAGATGTGGGTATATTTGCATTGCTATTCGAATTTTGAATTTGGGTTGGAACGATAGTATTTTGAATGATTTCGAAAATTTTGAAGTGCAAAGATTTTATCAAATAATATGCATTTTCGAAAGTTTTTCTAAGCTTGTCTTGGTCTTCAAACGCTTCCTCGTCTTCTTCGGGGACTTCTCCAATTATTAAATTGTGAAGCCTATTGAATTCATCACGAATGTCTTCAATTTGTTCATATCTAAACTTGAAAACTGCTTTATAGGCTACATCACCTTCAGCTAGCTTTGCAGTTTCAAGTAACTCATTTAAACGTTTGAATTCGATTTTTCTCAGTGAGATGTATCTCTTAGACATTTTGGAAAAAGAAATGCAAACCGTATCCCTGACAAATCGAATCAGAAATCACGGTAACAATAATTTTGCTCTGAGAAATTCAAAAATGTAACCAAGCCACCCGGTACAACGGAAATACTAATCAGCTGTGAATTCGAATGAAGACAATGAACTCAAACTACGTATGTGAAGAAAAAAGCGAAATGAAGGAATATACGTTTTCACTAGCGAATATCGAATAAATTCAAGGTCAACACAAATAAAAATTAAATGGAAATAATGTTTTTAAAGCTTTGACAAAAAAAACAAATGAGTATTCACAATCGGCAATAAATGTATTAGTTTTTAATGAAATGATCAATTGAATAATAAATAAATGAAGAACAATTCGGCTCGTAATGGACCAATGTTATGAATGTGATAAAAACTTCCAAAAAAAATTAACAATTTGATCTGGAAGCTCGATAAAAGCTCGTTGATTTAATGGACTGTACTTTCGCGGGTGTTGAAAGGAGAATGAAAAAATGGATGAACTAACCCGAAGACCTCAAGATCTTACCTTGGAGTTTCTTCCAGAACAATTCTAGACGACGGAACTGGAGTTTCTTCGGAGAGTCTGGAATGTTGTCAGATAACGCCTGGCCTTCTTTCTTCGGCTAGAGATCTCTAGTTCGTTCACTTTTCACTACCGGGGATATTATTCACCGGGAAGTAAAATATATGAAATATGCGGTTTTACTAATTGTTGAAATAATGCGGGAGATGCTGAGAAAGCTTGTGTGCGCTTCGAACGATATCGAAAATCACAGTCATTGTCTGTCCTTTTCTTCTCGGGCAGAGAGGATCAGATCTTGAGGTTTTTTATATTGAACGAAACAAATGAATGTACGGGGAGCAAAATAAAGGTTTCGGTTGCCGGTGAACACTCAATCTGTTTGAAATTGTGTAAAAATAAAAGTAAGTGAAGGGTGAATGATTGGTAATAAATTAATTAAACATATAAAGACAAACACATGAACGTGTGGACGCAACACATCTAATACGTCCAAAATAAATCCTTTACCGGTGCTGAGCCACTCAAAAAAAATTATCAAACCCATTAGTACCCCTCTCTCAAAATTTAATTTTGTGGAAAGTGATGACAGAGATATGAAATTTAATGCTGAAGAAACATCGATAATGCCTACACCATCATCCTCAATGGTAACCACAGATCTCGAATCACCAAAGGTAGCGGACAGTGATGGCGAAGTCTCCAGCCATATTGAAAAGTTGCCATCTGGAAATTCTTCATATGATACGATATTCGGTGTTCGGTTAGACCCCATTACGAATAAGCTAAAAATGGGCGCTTCCAATGTAGACTTTATTGAAGGAAAAATTGTATTCAGTAAAGATGGTAGGACTATTGGAACTTACCAAGGTACATCCAAATTATACAAGTTGATATTCATGAAAGTACCTCCGGGAAATGTGTCTACTACTGAACTGAATACATATGGTGACATACTCAGATTAACAAAAGCTGCATATAAAAATCACGACCGAGCACAGGGTTTATTGCCTAATAAATGGAAGAAATATTAAAAAATAATCAAGTCATTATTATCTGCAGACAACACAGTGGAAAACCTTTCTATAGGAGGTGCTGGAATAATGAAAATACCGTCCCGAAAACTATTTGGTGGAAGCAAACCCATAAGTTACATTTATTGGAATAGCTTGGATGAATTAATCGACAGGCTTCGACTCCTTTGGAGTTCAAAAATGGTTGGACATACAGGGCATGATAATGAAATATTATCAATAATAGAAGAGTTGCGTGAAGAGGGCATAATCTACTGAAGGTGTATGTATATTATTTCCTGAGTGTGTGAATTATGTTCATTCTTCTGAAGATATTCCAACGATGAATAACACAATCGACAAATTTGGTAGCAGACGGGGTGGTGTAAAGGTAATTGTTGGAAGATCAGGAGTTGGATTCATTCTCACACCAGATGGAAATTATAATATTCAGAATAAACGTTTGTGGAATATTGGTGAACCCTCCGACATGAAAGATGCTACCACTAAGGGCTATGTTGATGACCACATAAAAGAGACTAAGGAGTTGACCCTGTCCGCTGTGCAAGAATCAGTATCATCCGTAATTCATGAAGCGAGAGCATATCTTGATTCCAAAATTATTGAACTCAGATTTGTCATCGGCAAGAAGTCAGATACCTCAAACGAGCAAATTTCCAAACTGGAGCAGGTAATCCATACTTTAGAAAACCGAATCATTAAAGTAGAACAGTCAACAACCAAAGCTCCACCTAAACACTGGAGGACTGGGCAATCAGCTTTACCGCCTTCCTGGGAACCGACTTCCGTCATAGAGAGTTGAAATGAGTGCAGCTAAAAGGCAAGTTGTTGAGGAACTGCATAGGCCAGCTCGATGAAATTTTCCACGAAGGAAGACCATAATTAAAGGGTTTTCAGATTTGTGGCAGATGGATCTGATGGAGATGCAGCCATACGAAAAAATAAATAAGGGTTATAGGTATATCCTTATCGTAATAAACTGTTATTCAAAGTTTGTATGGTCGAGACCGCTGAAAAATAAAACTGGAAAATCCGTTACTGCAGCTATGGAGAGCGTGTTGAAAGACGCAAAGTACACACCGAAGAACTTGCAATCCGACCAAGGAACTGAATTTTATAATACAATATTTTCCTCGTTGATGGTGAAACACCATATCAATCATTACTCAACATTCAGTACCAAAAAAGCGGCAATTGCGGAACGAGTTATTAGGACATTGAAAAGTTGGTTGTATAAGGAGTTTTCAGTTCAAGGGCGTCACAAGTAGTTGAAAATTCTTCCGCATATTACGGCTCAGTACAACAATAAAATTCACAGCAGCATTGGAATGAAGCCTGTTGAAGTGACATCATCCACGAAATTGAATTTGTATAAACACGCCAAAATACATGCGAAATATAAAAAAGGTAACTTCAAAATAGGAGACATTGTTCGAATAAGCAAGTACAAGAGCATATTCGATAAAGGTTATACAGCAAAGGACCCCGCACACCTTATATGGGAAAATGGCTCTCCGTCAAATTTCTTGAATATGAATTTTTAAAAATATCGTAATATTCTCGGGTTTTTCCCAGTTACTAATGCTCCGATCGAGTCGTAATACATTCCATTTTGTTCGTAATTCAATTATCTACAATTTATTTCATTGGAACAACCAGATTGCTCTATTAGTTTTCATTTTATAAGCAAAACAATTAAAAAAATTATTAGTATAGTTATTAAATGTTTATAACAAATTAATAAATGACAATTGCGAGTCGAAAACATAACAGAATAATCAACGGACTGCTTTCCATGTTTTCGCATGCTTTCGGTGTTCTACTAGTGTTTTTGTTAGAAAAAAAATGCTCTACTGATTGGCCTATAATAAAATAACTTTTAGAACAGACATACACAATTTGAATTTGAGGAAAAAAATTCATTTGTGATTCCTCAGTGTTGAAGATAGAAGAAATAGTGAAAAGTGTTGTATTTATTCTTTTTATCCACAATCACCTTATAATTGAAGTTTTATCCACACTTGAACCGTATAAAGTACCACTTTATCCACTAGTGGAATAATGAAATTACTTTATTCCACTAGTGGAATAATGAAAAATACAATCTTGAATATCAATCACATTTTACTTATTTTCACCAACTTCACAAATTTTTACAAATGGAGTCGATAAACAATCGAAAATATATAGCAACCATTCAACACCTCCCGATATTTTTGTATGTTGTTTCAATGATTTTTGAGGAGGTGACAGCCGCTGTCAGAGCAAAACGTCAAATCATTTTGTGATGAAAAATTTCCGCGATTCTGATTCTAAATGAATGTGATTGTGAATAAAACGTTGTATTGCATGCGTGTTTTAGATACATTTTATTTGCTTAAGAAAGGACCCCGCACACCTTATATGGGAAAATGGCTCTCCGTCAAATTTCTTGAATTTTTGATATGTTGTAGAATTGATCATTCCGATGAAATGTTTCAACGGGCGCAACACGATCCTATGACTAGTTTTCGAGATACAGGGTGTTGAATATGAGAAACATTCACTTTTCATCACTCTGTATCTGCCAAGTTACGATTTAGTTCGGATTTATCTTTTGTGGGATCATCATCACATCCGTGTATGATGAATTCATGAGAAATTCATTTCCAAATCTTTTCGTAGTACAGGGCGATTTCACTTGAAAACAATGCTATTTTGAGACTTTCATAATTTAGTTGTTTTATAAAGAGAAAATGCGAGAAAAGGTAGAATTATCACATAATATTATAAATTCATTTCATCTAGCATCACAGTTGATACAATTCATACAAGGTGATTCACAAATATGGAAACAAAACGAATTTTGGTTTTTGGGACACCTTGTAGTAATAAACCAACCTAAAATGACAAAATTCACTTGAAGAATGTTAAATGATATGGTCCATCGTATACAGAGTCGAATGATATCAATTTGAAAAATTAGTTATACTTTAATATATAAAAACCTTGATTTTTTAAATCACCCTATATCTCATAAGGGAGTCCGAAAAGAATTCAATATTTTTTCATGGGAGAACTCGAAATACTTTCATCCATATTGTCCAAAATTTTCAGCGGAATCCCATGACGGGTTTTTCATATACAAGGCGAAAAATGTATGAAAAAAGCTACGATCTGTACGCCCTGTACTACAAAAAGATTTGGACATGAATATCTCATGAATTTGTCACATAACGAAAATACCACATAGGATAAATCAGAAAAAATCATAATTTGTATGTAATTATTTCTATCGGCTTATATAGATATATATTAAATCAAATTCTCGGCATATTTTTAAACCAAATTAACGTTTTATGTTTCAATTATGTTCTTGTATCTTCGAATCGTATATATGTTTGTATATAGTATATCGATGGCCTCATTCTAATAGCTCGTATCATACTTTTATCAGATTTTACAGGAGAGGCAATAAACGTTCCTAGGGGCACGATGTTAAAATGTAAGTGTGCAAAAATGGCTAAATGTTCTTCGAGTCACAAAGATGTAATCCATTACTATGAGGTGTTATTTTAATTAATATTGCTATCGCAATGTGGATTACGACTTATTGCTTTTCTATGATTGTGGGTTACGTCATTTTGGGATTTTATGTTGGGTGTCTTACGATAATTTGATTTTTGAATTGAATCTATCAGTTCGAATCAGAGGTTGTATACGAGATAATCAACTTGCTTGTGGTGGCTTACGACAATATGCTTCTATGATTTACGGCCAATGGGGATACAATCTTATTTAAAATGGGAAAATAAAATATTTCTATTGGTGTATGGGATACTAGCTTTTAGAATTAGCTGCGAATGTGGTGGACTGATATAAAAACGTCGAAACCTCAATTTTGATAAAATTGTTGGATACGACATGTTAGAATTAGGCCATCGATATACCCCCTTTCAGAGAACGTTTCTCTTTCTTTTTCTTTTATTTGAAACATCATCTGAATCATCTTCGAATACCTACTTATTAATATATTCCTCTTATTTCGTAGTAGGCATGGAGAACAATTCAAAGAGGATAAAATCAACAAAATTCTTATGTCAATAGTCGTTTTCTTGTTGTCATAAAGCCCGAGAACTCTTTTTGGGTTATTGGACTAATTGAAGTTTCTTTTTTACTGTTCAAGTTTATGTGATTTTCAGTGTTTGTTGAACTTTGCTGAACAATATGGCCTTCGCAAATAGAGTGAGTTGTTATGTTTGTGACTGAAATGTTATTCCTAGACTCTCAATGCGTTTGAATAGAGGAGATAATATTGATGTTTTGCAAATTGCAACATATCGAAGACAAACTGCGGGAAATCCACCTATTGATATTCAGGATGATACAAAAATATGTTTCAATTGTAATAACACAGTAATGAATGACATTATTGCTATGGAAAATAACCAGAATTGCCTTCATCTCAATGTGTTGTCCCGCGTATCAAGTCGTGCGTGCATTATTTGTAATGCTCGTCAAAATATTCAAAGACTTTCTTTAGAATGTAGAGTGGATATTTATGTTGCTTCTGATATCTATGTCCCAGATTTCTTGAGAATTTGTGGTCACCATCTTGATCATCAAGGTTTCCTTCCAAATTACTTGCATGGAGGTTTGAATTTTGTGAATAAACCATACATAATTTCCAATCTTCAACATTTTCTTCAAAGAATGAGGACATTTGCTAATAGAAACAGGCCACTCCGTAACTGGGAAGATATCGATTGTTTCACTGAAGACGAATTTAAGTATCTGACATCAATCTCAAAAAATCATTTTTGACAATTACTAGAATTTTGTGATATTGTTGAACAAGGTGGCAAGAGAAGAAATGTCGAAGGAAAACATTTGCTGACATTTTTGATCAAAATGAAACATGGAGTTTCAGATGAGTTTTTGAAAATATTGTTCAGTTATCCTTCTCGACAAACAGCAAGCTTCATTATTTCTAATGTGAGATTATCTCTTTTACAAAGGTTCGTACCGAACAATATTGGATTTAATTCAATAACAAGAGAAAATTATATTAACAGTCATGTATCCCCTTATACGAATCAACTGTACAATCCCACACCAGATATTCCCAAAGCAATAGTTTATATAGATTGTACCTACAATAAAATAGAAAAGAGCAGTAACTTCCGGGTATTGAGGCAATCATACTGTTTCCACAAGAATGAACACTTGGTCAAACCAGAGATCATAGTTGCCCCCGATGGATATATCTTAGCAATCAACGGGCCGTACTTCGCAGATGCTAGGAATAATGATGCAAGTGTTCTAAATCACGAATTACAAGTTGATTTGAATGGAATGAAAACATGGTTTCAAGAAGGAGATATTGTGATAGTCGATAGAGGCTACAGAGATTCAATCAATAGTCTACAAGAACTTGGCTTGTATTACTATATGCCACCATTTCTACCGCCGAATCAAAGGCAATTAACGACAAATGAAGCCAATCAGGCACGTTTAATAACCACTACTAGATGGATTGTTGAAGCTAGAAATGGACATTTTAGGTCAATTTTCAAATTTTTTCATCAACCCATAACAGCAATACATGCTGCGAAGCTACATGACTATTACCTGATTGCTGGCGCTCTTATAAATAAATTCCATCCATTGATAAATATGCCTGGAACGTTGGATACGGCCACACAAATGTTGGTTGATTCCGATAATGTCAACATTGTTCAGGCACGAGTTGAAGCTGAAAACCTCCGAACTAGGAATGGTCGATGGATTCGTTTAAATCAATATCATATACAATCGTTTCCTCGCCTTGATATTGAATATTTAAAATTACTTATTGGAACATATCATTTACACTTGGCTGCGTCATATATCCAAGATACAACTCGTAGAGATGGTGAAGTTGACAACATTTTAGAAGTCGATGAGTTACATGGGGAACCCAATTTCCTAAGATTCAGAATATTTTCTCGGTTCAGGAATGCTGCTAAACACATGCTTTGGGTTGTTTTCACTGAAAGAGGTGACGAAAATCTAGAAGATCCTGCTCTCCCCATTACGGGGTATTATTGTACTTGTAAGTCCGGTGCTAGGACTTTAGGAACTTGTGCGCATGTTGCTAGCGTGATATGGTTTTTGGGGTACGCTAGATATCAAGAAAACATACATTTTCCATCCAATCGTCTTTTAGATTCCATAGGAGATGCTGCAAATAGAATGCTTCCAGAGGACATGGATATCGGTCCAGAAATAGTTTAATTTTATTGGTTATTGGTAAGAATCTCCTTCTAATTCGTATTTGATAATGTTTTTTGATTAGGGAAAAATTCAGTTATCCATCATGTATTTGTTGTATTGTCATGCACATGCTCGTGCCAACCCAATATCCGAAAGATATATCACATCCCGTTGAACTTCTATCAATTTATGTATAGATTATATATATATATATATATATATATATATATATATATATATATATATATATATATATATATATATATATATATATTCAGCATATATATATATATATATATATAGAAGTAAATAGAGTGATTTATGTTTTGATTCCGAGAGCCACCATCATCTGTCGACAGCTGTTTCGTGGTTTCCCACTCATCAGGACAGCTTTATGGTTGCTCTCGATTCCATGGTTCGTGCCAAATTAAGTTTCAACTAGTGACTGTAGATGTCACAAGTTACTTCCTGTTATATATATATATAAATATATATATATATATATATATATATATATATATATATATATATATATATATATTCACTGTTTATAGAACTCATTAAATTAAACAGCTGTTTCAGATTACTTATTACTAAGGTATCAACTGATAACACTAGTATCCTACGACATACCTCCATAATGACATGTGCCTGAGATTCATCCACTTGAAATGTTCCTTATATCGTTACATTCAAACTATTTAGCAGACATCTTGAACCTCCTGCATTATCCATGACGGGCATCTTTAAGACAGGCATACATTATGCAATTTCCATGCAATGCAAGTTTGGTGCTATGCAAGAAATTCTTGCATAGCAAATGCATATCTCTTGCCGCGCACATTACATTATGCTGTTTCAGTGCAATTCTGATTTGTTTTGACATTTTGACATCACTGAAATTAATGAACATGTCTTGTTTCGTCCCTTTTTCCAGATGATGACCAAAATCACGTAATTAAGATGCCTGGTTACACGTAATCAATAGAGATACACTCTGCTCAACATATCAGTCACAACACAATGAAAATAGCTAGAAGATAATAATACTGTTTTTGAAGTTCACGTTGGTGACGCTGTTACCACTAGAAAAATTACTAGAATTGCATAAAACTTGCATGAAAAATAGAGCAGATGTTATTTTCAAAACTTGCATGGAAATTACACGCGCGCAAGCGCGTTAATGTAGTTTGGACTTGCATGGCACTTGCATTGCACGGAAATCGCATAATGTATGCCTGTCTTCATTAATGGGAATTCAAAATTAGATGCCAGCGCCAAAGTGGCAAAAAATGGAACCTCTTTCGCGTATTTATGTCGAAAGAACATAACCTCGTTGTCCTTTGTGCTATTGTTGTAGAAATGCTCAAAATGTCAAAATCATAGTTTCAACCTCATTTTCACGTAAGTATAGATTCAAAACCCGACACCAGAGGGAGTATCCCTTATCTTGAATTCCCAATAGCCATGGGATACATATTATGTGTGCCATCTGGCAAGGCCGTACAAGTTGTTATGCGTTGAAATAATGTTGATTTTACTTCACTGAATTCCTTACTTTTACGTTTTGAATAAATGTCAAATAAGTATCTTCTCAATCACATCAGGAGACTTCAATGGATAGGTAGAGTGGTCATTTATTAGCGTAAAATAGTGAAATATATGGACTTTTTCAGAAATTGTTCGCCTTGTATATGAAAAACCCGTCATGGGATTCCGCTGAAAATTTTGTACGATATGAATGAAAGTATTTCGAGTTCTCCCGTGAAAAAATATCGCTATCTTTTCGGACTCCCTTATGAGATATAGGGTGATTTAAAAAATCAAGGTTTTTATTTATTAAAGTATAACTAATTTTTTAAATTGATATCATTCGACTCTGTATACGATGAAACATATCATTTAACATTCTTCAAGTGAATTTTGTCATTTTAGGTTGGTTTATTACTACAAGGTGTCCCAAAAACCAAAATTCGTTTTGTTTCCATATTTGTGAATCACCTTGTATGAATTGTATCAACTGTGATGCTAGATGAAATGAATTTATAGTATTATGTGATAATTCTACCTTTTCTCGCATTTTCTCTTTATAAAACAACTAAATTATGAAAGTCTCAAAATAGCATTGTTTTCAAGTGAAATCGCCCTGTACTACGAAAAGATTTGGAAATGAATTTCTCATGAATTCATCATACACGGATGCGATGATGATCCCACAAAAGATAAATCCGAACTAAATCATAACTTGGGAGATACAGAGTGATGAAAAGTGAATGTTTCTCATATTCAACACCCTGTATCTCGAAAACTAGTCATAGGATCGTGTTGCGCCCGTTGAAACATTTCATCGGAATGATCAATTCTACAACATATCAAAAATTCAAGAAATTTGACGGAGAGCCATTTTCCCATATAAGGTGTGCGGGGTCCTTTCACAACTGAACTTTTTAAAATTGTTAAGGTAAATAGTACAATGCCTGTAACCTATGAGCTTGAAGACATGGATAAGAAACCAATAAAAGGCTGTTTTTATGATATGGAGTTGAGTAAAACGAAGCAGCCCGATATTTACTTGGTGGAAAAATTTTTGAAGAGGAATCATGAAAAAGTAATGGTGAAATGGCTTGGGTTTCCCAACGACAAAAACTCATGGATTGATAAAAGATCGATCATATAATTGAATATCTGTATTTTTTCATCAAATAGCTATGAACTGATATTTACTCGATATGTGAATTTTATGAGTTATCTATTTATAGTGAAATCGATGATATAATGTTTCTCTCATTACTATGGATGAATAAAAAATAAACAATAATTGGTGTATTTTTTTTATTTTTCATTAGTTATACAAAGTGTTTATTGATGTTCAATCTCTTCATAGATGTATCTCCTTATTGGAACCACATGGATTTTCCTTAACTCTTCCCGCTCGGCTCTCTGATCCTCGTTCAAACACCAGCATTTGAGCAGATGGTCTATTCTGTCTTTGAAAAAAAAAACCGACACATTCACATAATGTCAACCCCATTCGACACTGTTTGCATAGATTTTTCCAACAGTCTGTTTGGTAGCTGTCACAATTTGTGCATCGCTGGAAATCCAAGGTCTCCTCTGCTCTGCAATCCCTACACTCTTCTCTAATGATACTAAAGTTTGTAGTGTCCATTCTTTCACCACACTTTCGGCATTCCGTCCAAAAACCGAACCGTTTCGTTACTTTTTTTGGAGTCTTCGGAGGGTTTATTCTTACACACTCTTGACACAATCCAGTGCAGGTATTGATAAAACTAGGAGGCCATGCAATGTCACAGTTGTGACATGACAAATTTTTATCAATCACTAATGGATACACTGCAATTTTTGGTTTAGAATCCCACTCTCTTGAAGTCGACATATCTAGAAACGATGAAACTTGTGTGCTTCAAAAACTTGAATAGAATGATTCGCCTCATTCATCGACCCTCATTATATAAAATCCGATAACCCCTCCACCTAGGTATCCTCCGAAGGCCTTGAAGTCCAGTGACCTTCATGTCGAGTGACTTTCAAATGACATTTGAGCACTGAGTGACCTTCGAATATGTAGTGACCTTCGAATATGTAGTGACCTTCGAATATGTAGTGACCTTCGAATATGTAGTGACCTTCGAATATGTAGTGACCTTCGAATATGGAGTGACCTTCAAATATGTAGTGACCTTCGAATATGGAGTGACCTTCGAATATGTAGTGACCTTCAAATATGTAGTGACCTTCGAATATGGAATGACCTTCGAACAACACCAAACGACCTTCAAATCTCAAATGACCTTCGCATCTCAAACGACCTTCGAGCAACGGGTGACCTTCGATTTGGAAATGACCTTCATCCCCTCACAGTCTTGGAAAAAACCATATAAGGAGAGGACGAATACCACCTCTGCATCAGTTTCATTGAAATATCAGAGTAGTTAGTATTGAAATGGCAGCTCAACAAAATCAGAGAATGAGTGTGTTACGGGACCTAGTGGCTATGGATATAAATCATGTCGAAGAAGATGCAGAAGTGGACGATGACAAAGCTGAAGAAGTTGCAGCAGTGGACGAAATAGCCGAAGAAGTTGCAGCAGTGGAAGTTGTTGAAGCAGATGTTGTGGCAGAAGGTGGTGCTATTGCAGTTGCCGATAACGATGATGATGGTGCTAGTGAGGATGAAGGGGTATATGAAGATGATCCTGATGTAGATGGTGACTACAGGTGCGTTTTCAAAAATATAAACAGTGTGAGGGATGTCGGCAGAAATGTGTATTGTTCTGTAATTTCATGCTGGATAGTGGTAACAACCACCGATAAACGTAAAGTTCTATGCCACAAGTGTTTCATGATGTACAGTGAGTTAGTCGATAGTGGATACTATAACAATATAGATCTACATTATAAAACGGACTTCAATAATATTCCTGAATACGACTGTGTGGCTTGTGGAATGACTGTTTGTCAAGTGCGCCTAATTGACACTTGCCTGTTCTGTAACGCCAATTCTAAAAAGACATAATTTTACAGATTGATTGCGAATTCCCGATTACTGGAATACGGCACTGCAGACAGTTCCAGTGTTTCTGTTCAGGAGTACGAACCGCCGGATGACATCAGCGATTGTTCGACAATTGAATTGGACTGGAATTTACCAGATCAAAGCCATTGGTGGTGTCCGATGCAATTGTCTGATGAAGATGGCGGGGAAGAGGTTATCCGAATGTAAGAAGATTCATGCGATTGGACTTGAGTCGGGGTTTTTATATGTTACATTTGTATGATATATAACAGAATAATCGGGAAAAAGACTGAAATATATATTTTAAATGAACATATGTTTTATTCATTTGACAATCAATAGCTTTATAGTGAATAATAGCTCAAAAAAATATTCAAGTGGTATAAATACTACTAGCGTGTACATTTCAAAGAAATATGAGAAGTTATGTTCAGAAGCTGTGTTTGGAAATGTCTGATGTCACTAACTACACATGTGAGATTGTTTAAATACTCTGAAATTTCTACTTTCTGTTGCAACATATTTTCAGACACATATGTAAAACATATTTGCTTTCCTGGGTGTATTTCAACTTTAAAATATACTTTCAAAGTGTGAGATATATATTTTATCATAAAAAATTTTATGTAATACATAAATATGAATGTGATAAGCCCAACTGTGCATCAGAATGTTCAATGAAAAACTAGTTCGCATCCATTTATTCCAGCTATAGTTGGTATTTCAGCAAAATTTGTTGTGATGTATATAAATTGTATTAAAATAAGACCGAAACCTTCAACTGCGCATACATTTTTACCCCACATTTTTAAATAGCTTCATTTTGGTTCAATGCGCAAACGGGAGTTTATAGAAATGCGTAGTAATGAAAATTCATTTTCCGAACACTCCCCTGTTGTGAAAAATGCTCTCAGTTACACTTCAAATCTTTCTTGAGTATTTTAGTTGGTTGGGGAGGGGATATTCCTTTAGAAATTGTGATTTTTTCTCTAGCAGCCATGTAGTATAATACATAACGAAAGTAGTGAATCCAACTGCGCATCTATATATTCATTAAAAAACCTGTGCGTATCCAGTTTTCCAGTCTTGAAAACATTTTCAGTACAAATATGTAATAAAATCATCGACATGTATGGTAGTATGGTTAATGCCACCCACTGCGCATAACTTTTCTCTTTCACTTTCCTAAAAGTTCAGTTTTGGTCGCATACTTAAACCAGTTACCTGAGTTGTGCGCAGTCGGTTCGCCCTCCCCCCCACGCCCCCCCTAAATCAGCTCCTCCTCACCCCTACACTAGTCTGAAGTCTTCCGAGTTCACCCACGTATCCAGTTTTTTTTTTTCGAATTTCTAGGAACGACGGTCTTTCCCCCCCAACAACTAACCCCCCCTTCCCCCCAAAAAAACTTTATTTATGATTTATGATTTATTACAAATACGAACATACTAACATATACTTAAATTTAATTTATCTTATACACATTCAAATATTACATGATAATATTTATTCTAATAATTACAATAACAAAAACCAAATATGTATACAAATACTATATCCCCCTCCCCCCTTCCTCTTTAATAAAAAAACACAATCCTTTATTTACAATCTATTACATATACGAACACTAACATGTACTTAAAATTTAAACTATCCTATGGAAAAATTTAGATACTTAACTATCTTAATTCTATATATATATATATATATATATATATATATATATATATATATATATATATATGTATATATATATATATATATATATATATATATATATATATGTATATATATATATATATATATATATGTATATATATATATATATATATATATATATATATATATATATATATATGTATATATATATATATATATATGTATATATATATATATATATATATTATACAAAATACAATTATCGAGGGAATTGGAATTGGAATTGGAAAAGAGGATCATATACACATGTAAACACACCTACACACACAAGCACACATTCATTTCTCCATAAAAATTCCAACCTTTTTCTGCAACAATTTAAGTCGTCTGCTCTCTCGATTGAGTGAGAACTGCGACTTAATTGCCTTGGCCTTCAGCGTTGGCAAACTTTGCCTAAGCTGAATACTTTCACCCGTAATTCGTTGCTGGCGTCCGTCGAGCTCTTCCAGTTGTCTTTTCAACTCCTCCTTTCGATTTTTAATTTCATCCAGCTCCGTATCGTACGCCAGCAACGATTTCTGAGCGTCAGAGACCTTTGCAGCAGCTTCTCGATGTTCCAGATATGCTCGGGCTTTTTTGTTAACAAAATCCGAAAAAACACATACAATTTTCCTATGTTGTTCTTCCGCATTTTGTGACCAAACACTGTCATCACTTCTACCACTTCCCAAAATTGGTGATCCCGGTGAACTTCTACCAGAAAACACTGCAGATGAATCTACCGATCGATTCGGAGAAGTGAAACCAACGGATTGTTTTGCTGAGAGAGGACTCGCAAGTGACCCACTAGACACCGAAAATTCGTTGGAACCGGCTCCGTCATTTTTTGGGGTAGTTTCCTAAGTCACCTGTTTTTTGGGAGAGTTAACCGGGGTCGATGATTTCATTACACTTCCCTCTCTTCCCAAAATTGACGATGACGGTGAACTAGCTCCGGAGGATAAAACTACCGTTGGAATTTGACTACCGACGGATTGTTCCGATGTCTGAGGTCTTGTGAATAGTCCTCTCAGCAACGGAAATTCGTTGGACTCATCTTCATCACTATTCGTGGTAGACATCCTTTGTTTTTTGGGGGAGTTTACCGGTGTCGATTCTTTCCTTTTGAAAGACATATTCAACGATGAAGGACCCGCTTCATCGTTGCTTACGTCTTCACATAAGGGGGCATATGGTAACTGAGGTGGAGTGAAGCCCTTGATGTCCGCGAAATATTGTGCCATTTCTACATCACCGAATTCTTGCATATCTGCCACCGATAAGCTAGAATAATGGAAACTCGGTATGTCTGTTTCGTGAAAGCCTTCAAATTCCAAATGATTCGATTGGTCGGTTGCTGTTTGTTCGGGTTTCTGTATTATAATATCAACCAGCAACCGAGTCTTTATTTTTTTCAACAACCGCGACTTTATTTTTTTCAACTGCCGCGTCTTTATTTTTTTCTATTTTCATTGCGCTTAGGCATGCAAACGTTGCAAGAATATTGACTACCGACTTTCCACTATCCTGAGAATTGAAACTTTTATTACCTTCCATTTCAGTTAATCCAAATCACACCACTCTTTCACAATATTAACAAATGCACGAACGACTCAGAACTTTACCAACGGGAAGAACAGGGTACAATGATGCATCATTCCACCCTCTAGTTTGAGTAACCTCGCACATCCCCTACTCCGAAATTGTACAGAGTCTGCGCACAGGTGAAGATATTGAAAAGAGACCACTACAAGGCCAAATTCTTTTGGGTCACCTTCTTGCACCCTGATCGTTCAAAGCTAAGGAATGCGGTACAGGTACCCACGCCTCGCTACCTGCTGATAGACAAAATAAGGAATGCGGTATAAACTCGCATTCTTGAAGACTAGACCACTCAAACATATTATGGTCGATGAGGACCTAAGGAATGTACATCGGTACAGTTTTTTCAAAACATTAACTACAATGAGACAAAGGAATGATATTTTATGTTATTTATATGTCCATTCAGTCTATACATACACATTGAATATATCTGTACATTCAATATGTTGATGCTATACAATATATTTTGAATATTTTATGCTCCACTATGAAATTAACATAAATGAGTAGAAATAATTCGGAAAGTTAATTTCATTATCGAATATTCATGCTTCGAAAATTGTGTTTTTCCTTTTGATATGAGATATTTCTGGATTATTCTCCAACATATAAGTGGGACCGTTTTTCAGTACCTTCTGTGTCAAAATGTAGGTTATTTTCATTATAAAAGAATCTGTATCTGTGTACAGTAGTGAAGCGTCATTTCCAAAATCGTACATTACTGTTTTTGATAAATCCAATATACTGAATCCCAAATAAAGTGGTTTATCGTAACATACTCTCACTTTTCCCATATGAATGGCAACAAAGTTTTCTGTAAATATTGAACACGTTTTGAAATTTGGGTTGGAAATCAGACAATTAGCCCCCAATGATCTTTTTATATTTTCCCAATGAGTAACCAGTTTAATTTCCCTTCTATTTTCCACATTTTCCAGAGTTTTTCCGTACACGGCATTGTTCATCAATTCGAAAAATTGTTTTTCGAATTTATTTAAAGCCTTATTACGCATTTCTGTATTCAAGTCGATATATTTTTTAAGCCATGGTGATTGTCGAAATTTTAAAACCCTGTGTGTTTTCACAACCATCAACCCGTTTTCTATAGCTTGTTTAAGAGTTCTATAATGCACGATATAATTTTTTTTATCTAATAAGTTCGGTATCAACTTACGAATAATAGATTTTGATCCCGGTGGAATTATACTTTCGACCAGGAAGGGTAAATCCGAATGAGAATCATGTAATTCTTCTGGATAATGAATGTCCACTTCAAAAACATAACCATAAGGAGAATCAGCAGAAATACTCATCACATCCAAATCCTGTATTTCACAGGGTGTTAACCAGGTGAATCCACTAATAGGCAAAGGTTGAGACATGCTATGACCATACAAATTTGTTGCATCTAAATACGAAATGTAAGATACATCTTTTTTGGCATCGTAGTTAGGTAGATATTCATTGTTTGCAACATGCATTCTGTCACTACATTGACTTATTCCACCACGTATACCTTTTTTGAAAAAATGTATCATGTCAATATCAGTCAAAAGCTCCAATTCAACTTTTGTGTATCTCAACATAGCGTCCCAAGACAAACCTGGGGCGGTATAATACTGGGCAGGATCCAATTTATAAGTGTTCAAACAAATCTCCCGGAAATTCTCAAATGTATCAGTTAACAGTAAAACATCCGATTTCAAGTACAGATCTGAATATTCTCCCAAACTTCGACATCCAAATAAATTCCATACCCGCTCTGCCCTATTATAGCATTCATCTGAAATTTGTTCATCATTTAGGTTATCATAAAATTCTTCTTTCGATGGTAGATGTGCTGTATCTAACTTTTCCATACAATCCACGAAACAATATGGAAACACACGTTTCTGTTTCATCAACTGAAACTTTTCGACATCCGGGAAGAACTTTTTAGTCTCTATGAACTGATCTTCCATTAAATTTGCACCGAGATTCTGAAGTGACTCTGAAAGGAATCTATAGCTATCAATGAACCTTAATTTCATGAAATTATTCTTCAATTTTCCATCTTTACCAAAATAGCTATGTGTGAAAAGATGTTTGGTGAATGAAATGTATTTTTCTTTGGTTTGTGGTATGACATCAACTCGATCGCCCTTATCAAATAATTCCTTGATGAATAAGTGGCAATCATATCCGCTCATATTATGACAAATAATTGGAATAAAATTTGGAAGTTTAAAATTCAAATTACATTTAGAATGAGCTGCACCAAATCTTTTCTTTCCGGTCAGGTGACAATGATCTCTCACTTTGATATCACAATCTTCGAATATATTATCACATATACCACAAGTCTTCGCGTCGGAAAATTCTTTTTCTTCCACCTCAGATAATTGATCCATTGGAACAACACTTTTCAGATGTTTGTGATATATATTTTTCAATTCATTTTGAATATTCGAGACGAATACTTTTGCAGTATCGACCCCTCGATACGAAACAAATTTGTCAAATTTTTTATCGAAAGAACATTTAATATAGTATGCAAACGAGAATGGTTCATGGATGTGAGTTCGGTTGGTGTAAGAACAATCTGGATTCGGTTGACAAGAATCGATGGGTTTCAGAATTGATTCAAAATCTGCATAGACAACAAACGGGACTTTCATCTGCTTTTCAATATTCACATATTTTAATATATTTTCAGGAATGTATTTACCGAATTTGTCGATTTTCAATTTTTCAGAAGGTGTGGTTGTACACACATGATTGCAGTCATTCAACTGATGCTGAGTCAGTGATTTCCCGTTAGCAAAATATAATAAACAACCATCACAAAAATATTTTTTATGACCATTGGCAGAAATTTGGCAAGAAACTAATTTTGATAAATCTTTAATCCAACAATAATGATTTTTTCCTGTTTCATCACTGATGAGTAAAATATTAACATGCCTATTGAGTCGTTGTCGAGAATAATGTAGTGGACCTACAACTTCATATTTTATTTTAGATTCCTTGAAATTTTTTTCCAACCCGTATACATTTATAGAGCAATCATTGGCAACTTCAAATTTTGAAATTCCACTCAATTTCATTGGAAAATCCATACCTGATATGTTCAGCACTGATTGGAAGGGTGGATAAGAAGACACTTCGGAAACCCTACGATCGGCCGGGTACAGTGCTGATACCACAGCCCATGCAAAACAATAGTTATCCTCATTTCGCACATTCACAACACCCTTTTTCGACTCGATATCATATGGCAGCTTTATATAGGAACACGCACCAAGAGGGCTATACTTGTTAACATTGATTTCAGTGAACATGATTTTCTTCAGGCTCCATCCTGTAATACAATTAATTTTATATTAAAACTAATATTATTGATTTTTTTTGAGCAATTTATATACCTGAATCACGATTTTCGAATTCTGTACTTTGTGCCGTTATCGTGTCAATGAATGAATCCAAAACACCATTCAGATCCATGGACTGGTCAACTATTTAGTTCGGAGAATTGAAACACTTCATTTCAGATAATTCCTGGGTCTGCAGAATATGTGAGCTGAATAGTTCCATATTCACTCTCACCGCACTATGTATCCTCAACACACCTTCCAATAATAAAACCATTTTCTGTTTGTAAGTATCGAAATATGTTTTATAATCCACATAGTTACTACCACTCCCAATCCTATAGCTAACGATTCTACATTTGAAAGCACTTTCAACAATTTGCACGTCTTCACCCAATTGAATGCATGAATTAGATCTGTGTTCGAGTGTTCTCCGATGTGAATTGGTTTATTACAGCATTCACAGAACTGACTATCGTTTTGCGATGAGGGACTCACTCTAGACCGTTTACTAGGTGGCTCACTAGTACCCTCTTTATACTTCATATAAGTGGTTGAGGTGGAAGAGAGGGGATACGTCCACTTGCACTCAAGGACATATGTATACAAGGTCATACTTCCTCCAGTTACATGTCAAGGTCACCTTTACCCAAGGTCACCAGTCCTCAAGATCACTAACTACAAAGGTTACACACCCTCAAGGTCACCAAACCACAAGGTCACCAAACCTCAAGGTCACCAAACCTCAAGGTCACCAAATCTCAAGGTCACCAACACCCGAAGTCATTCACTTGGCAAGTGAATCTCTGAAGGCCATTTCCCAGGTCAGTTTCAAGGTCAGTGGTGGGGGGAGGTCCAGGATTGGCATAAACCCCCTACTATCGCCACACAATATCAGAAATAGGTAAATAAATATAATAAAGAACACGAGGAACATACTTACAGAAGTTGACTAACAATATCACATGACCTCTGACCACTGCCAAATCAGCATTGTCCATGGTAACTTTTGATTTTTTATTTCTCTTTTAATTTGGAGTTGAGAATTGCTCCATTTCACCTTTTTCAATTTTATTCATTTCTGAATTAATTTTCCTAATGCTTCTAACGCAAACTCCCGTTGCGGCAGCAACTCGTTCTTGAACCTTCACAAGAGGAATACTGGTTTCACCTATCATTGCTTCGGCCTGCATAAATTTGATGACATTACTGACAATTTCCCTACTTTGTCCACTCAGAATCTTATTTCTCAGTTCACTCTTTAAAGGCATTTTCAAACACAACAAACTACACTATAACCTATCTGATAATATTTCAAAACTATACACAACATAAGGATTTCAAATTCAACACACAATCAGAATAACGCCACAATAATTTTATCCCACTGACTGTACACTCACGACGTTAACTGCTTGAATAATGCAGAGCGAGTGAGCTCTTGCCCCACTCCGGGGTTTTGTCTACTGCGCAACCAATTCTCGGAGGCATCCTTTGGCTTGTCGACCAGTATATATTTTCGATCTCGGAAACGGCTCTATCGAATTGGATGGAATTTTGTTTTGTTTTTTAAATTCATCTGTATAAGTGTCTTTTCTGAGAAAACGCAATTCTGTTAATAATAATAATAATAATAATAATAATAATAATAATAATAATAATAATAATAATAATAATAATAATAATAATAATAATAATAATAATAATAATAATAATAATAATAATAATAATAATAATAATAATAATAATAATAATAATAATAATAATAATAATAATAATAATAATAATAATAATAATAATAATAATAATAATAATAATAATAATAATAATAATAATAATAATAATAATAATAATAATGTGAAATTTCAATTTTCAATCGTCCAAATAGGAATTTCATAATAATAACGAGAATTATGTCGGGGCGTGGCGCAGTGGTTAGAGTCGGGAGGTCCGGAGTTAGAACCCTGGTTGGGCTGGGATTTTTTAATTTAACCGATTAAATTATTAAAATCTCGTGGCTCGACTAGGGTGAGTCCTGCACGATTCACTGTTGCGTTCCAATTAACAGCGCTGCTCCTAAGGTGGCGTATGGAGTTAGTAACAAGGCCTATAAAGAACACATGGCTAATGACCATAGCAGTCGATGCCAAAACACCAAAGGAAAAAAAAATAATGAGAATTTTTAAATTCAATTTTCACCCACTTCCAATCGTCTGAATAATCCGAAATTGTTAACACTGTAACGGTGTGGGTCGATTAAACAAAGCAGGCAAATTATAGGGGTTTTATTGAGGGCAGAATCAATCTATACTACATAAATTTGTAGGTATGGTAGTATAGCTATTTATGATACAAGTTCGTAAAGTAGGACATTTTTGTATGCGCGTAAAGTTTGTTGAATGAGGCGCAGACGAGTTCAGTTGTAGCAATTATATCATTAATTTGAATGTTTGATGATATGAATTGGCGTCGAATTATCAAATAAAGACTTCCGAGATATATTTGGCGCAAAATACTGTATTTTTCAAAAATGCATAAATGTATGAACAGTGTGTAAAAATTACTTTACGCACAGTTGATGGTTTTACGCACAGATTTTTTTACGGACTTGTGCGAAAAAGTATTACTTTACGCACTGTCAGCAGTGCGTAAAAGCTTAGGAGCACGCAGATAGAATTTAGCAGATCTATAGCATCACTTAATTTTGAATAATTTATTGATTTAATAATAGTTCGTAATTCTGAGTTTTGTAAGCCGTTGGCGAATGCATTGATTGCTATTTTTTCATTCACTTCCCTTAAAACATGAATAGCATTTTGATTACCTTCAGCTTGCGTAATTGTAAGATCAACTAAAAGTTCTTCTATAGATTTTCCGAAATCATCAATTGAACAGTTTCTTTGTTTAGAATTATGCATCTGAAATGATAGAGCTGAAATAGATTTTTAAGTGATAAAATGAGTTTTTAAATCCAATATTTGAACTTTGAGACCATCGCGTTTTTAAAATATAGTTGGTTAGTAATTTTTTGCCTGCATCATCTAATAACGCATCATACAATTCAATGGAATCAATAAGCTGTTTAGTTACGTTCTCTGTGGCTCCGGAATGATATAGCGATGTACAAAATGACGATTATTGAAACGGCGATGTTAAAATAATGATAATTTCAAACAGCGAGTAATGAAATAGCGACATTCAAAACAGAGATGTTTCAAAATATCGATAGTAACAAAATAGCATTGATAACATAACAGCGATGTTATTTTAGAACGATGTAAAAAAATATCGATTCAGTAGAAACGATTTATTAGCAGAATGTGATGATAACACTATAGAACACAACATAAATCCATGATATACATATATGATTCCATTATTATATTGATGAATTTAAAGCAATGTCCGCTAAATAATCTTTAACACACCGCAATGAGTAACCTTGTGTGATAGTTTGAAAGCTTTTCTTCAACTGAGTATACTTTCTTTTGACTGACTCTGTACTCCTAAAACCAGCTCCGTGTCTCAAGATAAAGTTTTCAGTTTGGTTTTGCTCCAATAGAAATTTGTCCAAAAGTTTAGTTGATGAAGGACGATGGCAATCCAGTGACCTCTGGAATGCATTATTAGTTCTCGGAATATCTGTAAATCCGATCATACATGTTCCACATAGGGATAGGATTTCTGGGCAGAACTCCTTCCAGTCTTCTTCCCACATATGTATTTTCCCAATAATCTGATATAGATGTCATTTCGACGGAAAATCCTTATTCTTTAAGAATTTCGTACGCAAACTGTACATCTTTCGGTGGTACCAAACTCAATGCGAGCAGGGTTTCACATTTTACAATGACTTCTTGCCTGTTCACATATACATTAGCTAGACCTGGGTTTTGAGAAAGATGAAAGAGAAAAGATTTCTTTGAAGGCATTTACAGCTCCCATCTCAAAGTCAAATATCACAGATTTAGGTTCTAAGGTTGGCCGTAACTCTTTATTTTTTTTGAACATCCTGGAGTACATCTCTTTCCTCTTGTTACGAAGAATTGCATATATAGCATCGGAATTGCTCTATTTGTATAGATTTGAAATGCAGAGGCAGGTGCTATCTTAAATGTTCCATCGGCGCACCAAAGGTTAAATTCAGCCAGTGTTTGCATGTTCGCATTAGTCCCAAACAACAAAATTCTATCACTTGTGTCTATTTTACGAGAATATCTCACAATAAAAAATTGTCACATTTCAAGGATTTGTGATACTTTATTTATAGATTTAGTTGATTCCAAATTGATTGAAGAATTTTTAGATTGTTTTCTCTGTCGATAGCAGCGTCATAATTAGGTAAAGCAACCACACCTTCAGTATCGACATTTTGAGTGCGGTCTTGTATAATTAATCTTGGACGATCTTGAGTCATTTGTACCCTTTTTCGACTCTGATCTTTTACTATATCAGCGTCATTGCTCCCTATGTCCGGTCCATGTGTATGTCCAGTGTATGTCCAGTCGAGGTTTGATGTTCGACATCTTATTATTCTATCTCTGCATCCAGTCTTAGCATATCGCCAGTTTTCAGAGGTGATATACGTGTTTCCGTACGATTCTAATCAGGCTGCCATGTGTTTTGTAATGAACTAAAATACTCGAAAAATCATTGGCATACCGTTAGGGTGGGTGGAGAATTCCCTTTTTCAAATACAAGTTCACGTGACCATACTAGCCATTCGGACCCACCCTAACGAGCTGCCAATGGTTCCTCGGGTATTTTAGTTTTATTATTTCATCAAGAAACACATGGCAGCCTGATTCAAATCGTACCCGAATAATAATAAAAACAATAAAAATTATGTCGGAGCGTGGCGCAGTGGTTAGAGAGTCCGACTATGAGTCGAAAGGTCCGGAGTTCGAGCCCCAGTTGCGGCTGGGATTTTTTAATTTAATTTGACCGATTAAATTATTTAAATATCGTGGCTGGACTGGGGTGAGTCCTGCACGATTCACTGTTGCGTTCCAATTAACAGTGCTGCTCCTAAGGTGGCGTATGGAGTTAGTGACAAGGCCTATCCAGAACACGTGGCTAATAACCATACCAGTCGATGCCAAAACACCAACGAAAAAAAAAATAAAAAAAATTAAAAATTATAATAATTTTTCAATATGAAGAACCTACGTCGATTATTTGATTCATGCCTTATCATCATGAGGAAATACGGACACAACTGTCCTCCAAAAGGCATACTGAGTAAAATCGTATCCAGAAACTGTCATCATCTCCCTGTCTATTACCGTCGCTATTTTATTGAGTAGTTCAAATGTAACGGCGGCATTTTATAACATCGTACTTATTTAACATCGCCATTTTATTACCAACCACATAACATTAAACGCTATCAAAATACATCGCTACTTTGAATGTCACAAAATCGTAACCCGCTATTTTAATAATCGCCATTTTGTACAACGCTATATCATTCCGGAGCCGTTCTCTGTACCGTCCATGACAGGCAGTAGGCTTGCAGCCATTCTTAAATCAAATTTTTCTGTCATGTTATAGGTTTTACTTAAGAAATCTGAATCTGTAGAGCGTATAGTGACTTTGAATTTGGAGGGAAGAGTAATGGATTTGTCAAGAAATTTATCTAATCTACTGTTTAAATGCTCATCAATTTCCCTAAAATATTGCTCAATATATGTTGAATAAGACCTAATTTCATTCATAACTTTATCTTCTACCTTATATTTATTAAATGTATCCACTAACATCGATACTGATACCTGAGCTTTTCTAATTGTGTAAACTTACGTGTAGCTTCTTCATCTCTTCGTCTTTCAGTATTGTCCTTCTGTAGATTCCTATGAAATACTCTCACTTCTTCAACGAGATACTTGAATTCATCTGGGTTAGGCATAACTTCGTACAGTATGCGGATTCCGTTGTTTGATAGGCTCTCAACGCGGTATGACATTTATTTTAGGATATTCCTCAACTAATTTGTAGGGAATCATCCTGTATGATGCATTGCTATAGAAATGTATCAGTTTATTTAATTTGTAATAAACATTATAGTTACTTGAGAGAAACTAAAATTCTTTAATAGTAGATATTCATTCTATTACAAATGGCGCAGTCAGAAAAAACTACCGAAACTCCAAACGAGATTCTGCAGATCACTTATGTTGAAGACGAAAGAACTGGAGACAGTCAAGAAAAAAATTAATTTGGAAAGTCAGAATTAGATAATCTTATGTCAAAATGGATGTCAATCGCTAATCAAAGATTTGAACCTATGAAAATAAGTTTTTTTTCTGGAAATAATGAAGACCCCAATACTTGGATGAATTCCTATGAGTTCCTGTGTTTATCAAACAAATGGCTCTGCGATGCTGAAAAAATATACCATTTAAAAGGGAATCTGCAGGGTATTGCTCAAAAGTGGTATGAAGAAAAAATGCAAAGCGGTGATGTTGGTAGATTTACTTGGACAGAATGGAAAATAAGTTTCATAAAAACATTCGATGAAAATATTATGATAAAATGGGAAAAGGCTCTATCATTTCGCTTCACTCATGGGCAAATTCTTGAATATTATTTTGAAAAGCAAAGGTTACTACACTGAGCCGACAAAAACTTGTGTGAAATATCTACTGTTGCATTGATCATTTTGGGTCTTCCAAATTATATTCAGACTCAGTTGTGTAATAAAATCATAACAACTAAGGATGAGTTACAACAAGCTATTAAATGTTTGAAAATTGAAAATCAACCACGAAATCATTACGTAGGAAGATGGCAATCAGAAAATAGAGGACAAACAGAAAATAGACGACAACCAGAAAATAGACGACAACCAGAAAATAGACGACAACCAGAAAATAGACGACAACCAGACATAGGAAGGGAATTCAGAAACAAGTATGTCAATAGAAACGGAGGAATGGAAGGAGACGTAATATCTGGGAATAATAGTTTACATACCCACAATTCTTCTAATAATTATTGTAATATAGAACAAGAAATAAATGATGAAATGTATATAAGTTATTCAAATTGTGCTAACTCGGTTGGAGAAGATATTGAAAATATAAAATTGAATAGTATATCAGTGAAAGCTCTTTATGATACTGGATCAGATATTGATTTGATAAAAGAGCTTAGGTGGGATAACAAAATGTTTTCAAAAATGTGTTGTCAACATAGAAATTGAAGAAAAATCTACAAAAATAACACCTGCAATAGTTAAGAATTTACCGTTTGATTTGATAGTGGGAAAACATACTTTAAGGAGGCTGAATATTTTCAAAAGAAATTTTACGAAGAATAATGTATATAGGAAGATTGATGAAGAATACATATCTGAAAATTTTCCAAATATTGTTAAATACCAAGATACAAAACCATCAACATATGAAGTGGATTTTGGTTTGAAAAGCAATCACCAAATTGTTAGATTGAAACCCTATAGATTGACACCCAGCAAGAAAATATGGATCAGCAATAAGATAGAAGAAATGATGAAGAAAGGTATTATAAGAAAGTCACATTCCCCATATGCTTCTCCGTGTATTTTGAAGACAAAAAATGATGGAACTTTTAGATTGTGCGTTTATTATAGAAAAATAAATGAAGAAACTGAATTTCCAATGGTTGATGATATTATAGAAAAATTTGGCGTTTGTAAATACTTCACAAAAATTGACTTAAAGGATGGTTTTTGGAACATTAGTATTTCTGAAAAAACCAGACACTTTTCTGCTTTTATAACGGATTTTGAATTTAATCGATTACCGTTTGGATGGAAGAACTCTAGTGCAAAATTTCAACGTGTGATGCAGGATATTCTTGGAGATTTACTGAATAAAAATACAGTGGTATTTATCGATGATATTATGTGTGGAGGCTATACATATGAAGAATGTGAACATCTTTCTGAAAAAATTTTGAAGAAATTAAATGAAAACAATATGAAATCAACCTGAAAAAATGTTTGTTTTGTGTTCCAAAAGTCATTTTTCTTGGAAGAGAAATAGATGGAGATGTGAAGAAGATGAAAAGTGAAATAGTTGAGAAAGTAAAGAACATGAAGAGACCTTACAATCTGAAATCGTTGCAATGCTTCACTGGGCTAACAAATCACTTTAGAAATTTTATTAAAGATTATGGAAAAATTGTCCGCCCTTTATATGATTTGAAATGTAAAAATAAACCATTCATTTGGACTGATGATTGTGAAAACGCGTTCAAAAAGTTGATAGGAGCTATAACATCTGAACCAATTCTTCGTATTCCAGACCCAATGTTGAACTATGAATTATCAACTGACTCCTCTTATTATGGTTGTGGTGCAATACTTTATCAGAGAGACATTACAAAAAGTAAAAATCACCAGCTGAGAGTTATTTCATATTATTCCTATACTTTTTCCAAAAGTGAACAGAACAAAATTATTCTGTTACTGAGAAGGAATGCCTAGCGGTAGTAAAAGCTGTAAAATTTTTCAGAACCTATCTGGAAGGTAAACAATTCAAGGTTCATACAGATCATCGGGCTTTTACACAACTATTGACAACCGGAAACCTAAGGGATAGACTAGCAAGATGGCAAATTTTTCTACGTAGTTTTGACATGGAAGTTAATCATAAATCCGGACGAGAATTGGAAGATGCTGATGCAATATCTCGATTATGCATAGAAACGCCTGAAAATATATCTCAAACTTTTTGGTGTAATTTAAACATTGAAAATTTAGAAAAAATGGAAGATGGAAGGTATTATGTGAAAACAAAAGATATGAAAAACAAAATTTTAGTCTTATATCATGATGATCCTGATTCTGGAGGTCATGATGGATATTTCAAAACCTTTTATAAAATAAGTAAGCGATTTTTCAGGAAAGGAATGAGTGGAGATATTAGGTACTACATAAAAACGTGTGAAATTTGCCAGCATGTGAATTTTAAGTATTTGCCTAAACCAAATTACGTTCATTCATCGATTACTGCCCAAAATTCGTACGAAACGATTCATGTTGACTTCGCAGAATTAAGTAAAAAATCAGATTTGAATAGGCAAACAAAATCTTTTGTATTGATCATTGACGAGGCTTCAAGATATGTATGCGCAAAAGCATTAAAGCAAAGTGGTGTAGCACTAAAGAATTATTTTAGTAAGCTTCCTTTTCTGAATAAGATAACAAATATTGTTACTGATTGTGGGTCTTCATTTACCACTGGAATATTTCATGATTGGGCATTATCCAGAGGAATAAAATTAATCCATACAACTCCCTATCATCCTAGTGGTAACGGACTTGCAGAGAGAACTATTAGGGAAATGAAAACTTACATGAAATGTTACGAAAACTATAGGGGTGGCTGGAAGAAATGTCTTGAAGCTGCTGTTCGTCACCATAATTTCTCTCATAACGAGTATTTAGGATGTTCTCCAAATTTCAAATTATATGGGAAAACTACAATTCTACAGGCAGATAAAAAATTAGGGATAGAAATTCAAATAGATGAAACACCCAAGACTGTTGAGGAGCAATTAAGATATAAACAGAGAATACAGGATCAAGCAAATAAGAAGAATAAACTATCGCCGCCAAAGTTGAAAGTTGGAGACTGGATTCTTACAAAAAATCAAAGGATTGGAAAAGAATTCGTAACCCCGGGTCCTTTCCAGCTGACGAAGACAAAATTAATTAATGGAGTATTGGCCTATGTACATTTTGATAATAATTCGGAAGAAGAGACTGCACATATTTCAAATATTCGACCATATCATCACAGGAGTGATGATTTCTTGGGATGGGGAGATTTGTAGGGAATGATCCTGTATGATGCATTGCTATAGAAATGTATCAGTTTATTCAATTTGTAATAAACATTATAGTTACTTGAGAGAAACTAAAATTATTTAATAGTAGATATTCACTCTATTACATAATTACATCCAATTTGCATCTTCTTTTCCAATTCAACTACCATCGGTTTCCATATTGATTTGTTTCATCTGCATTCGCTTCTCTATCACCTTTTCCAGCTTGGTTGATTATTATTTGACTTTCGATTTCGAAAATCCCATTTTCATATAACACAATTCAGTTCGATAGAACTTTAATTTCCATTTTGTTCTAACGCAGGATCGCCATGTGATAAACTTGGTGTTACTTGATTTAGTTTATCTGAGTTTTGATGTCTAATAATGAATGTATCGATATCGCTTACATGTTACAATAAATAATAATCAGGTCAATTGGTGAGGTTGTTCAACTTAGGGCACGGTTTTCATGTTCCAGTTAAACTCCAGATAACTAACTAATAGTTTAGAATGTGATCGTTCAAACGTTATTTAAAAACTGTCGTTCACCATCTGAACTATTAGTTATCTGAAGTTTAACTGGAACCTGAAAAACTGTCCCTTAATAATAGGAATTCCTAGTTAGCCTACACATAAAAAATGAACTGTAGTGTTGTAGTGTGGAAGTAAAGGAAAAATACCTGAAATAAATTATTTCTGGTAGATGACATTTTTATGGCGCGAACAAAACAGCGCGTAACAAAATAGCGCAGTAACAAAACAGCGCTGTAACTAAACAGCGCGTTACAAATTAGCGCCTTACGAAATAGCGCTATAACCAAACAGGGCGTATCGAAACAGCGCCAGTCATAAAGGATGGTTAATAATCAAAAAACCTATTCAACTCCATGGTTTATTGGACAATAACAAGTAAATCTGAAAATATATTAAATACTCAAATTATAGGCAACAGACTGCAAGTAATCTTCAATTTGGTCAAAGTTATAATTTCTGACTAATCTTTCCAATCGTTTGTTCAGTTGCACATATTTGCTGTTATTTCTCCTTTCTTGTCTGAAGCCGCATTTGAAGCGAGTGATAAAAATTTCAGCCTGATGCTGTTCCTTTTTCAAATGATTGATCCATTTATGAATAGATGGATGTTGGCAACCTATTGAATGTTGGAAAGAATTGTGCCAAGCTTCTAAAGAATTATTTGTTCTGGGCAAATCATTTTTTATGCGTTCGACCAAATTCCATGTAGAAATAGGAAATCGAGGTTCCAATTTTAACAGTTTTCTTCCCACGTAGTTTTGTTCACAATATTCCATCAATGGAGCCAGTTCTTCTGAGATTGATGAATCCTGATTGTGTGCGATTGCATGGAATGCTCGTTCAACATCATCTTCAGGAACAAAACTCAATGCTAGAAGCATTTTTGAGCGAACTCTAAAACTTTCATCCGACCTGTAGATTGTGGTCAGCTTGGATTGTTGTATTTTTGTCCATAAATTTTGGGAAAGATGGAAAAAACAACCATCAATTTTTGCCTTCGGAATTGTACATTTCACGGCATTCATTGATGCTAATTCAAAATCTGATATAATAGTAAAGGGATGTAAAAGCGGCTCTAATATGACTAATCTGGAAAAAATTCTTTTATTTCTTCTTCTGTTTTATTGCGCATGAGGCAATACATAACTGGAACGGCTTTGTCATCGACTAGTTCATGTATTGTGAACAACTGTAAGAAAAGAGTTGGCGCAACTTTGAATGTGCCATCGATACTCCAGTGCTTGAATTCATTAATAATCGAGAGGTTTCCAGTTGTTCCGAAAATGAATATTTTGTCGGCGTCTTCTGTGCCAGAATCCCACAGTAGAAAATTGTCTCCTCTTTCTGTTAATTTGTGGTTTTCACCAATAGTGATATCCTTCACGGAACTATAAGTGGGTTGTATTATACCTTCGCTGCGACGTTGGCGATGTATGAGTGTCCTGGCAGCATTATATGTCGGTAATGAAACTGAAAATTATTCCGTAACACCGCTAGTAGATGCGTGGATGATATTTCTTGGTCTCTTTTCGGTGCTTCTCGCAATGTCGCGAATTCTCTCCTTCACCTTAGGTACTTCATTTTCCGCCAAATCAGGTCCATGATTATGACTAGTTGTTGCTTTAGGCTTTCCGGAAGTAACAACCAATCTCCCCTTGCAGGCAGCTTTTACGCATCTCCATGATTCGGAAAGAATATGCACTTTATCGCGTCTTTAATCTACCTATAATCTTCATACATAAGTAAATCTTTTTAGAAATCTCCATTATTATGACAATGTTTACAGAAAATTGATGTTTGTCGTTAATTTAAAAATGCAAATAAAGTATCTATGAATTCATGAATTACATTTCCATATCAACCTCGCTTCAGAAAATACTAAATACTATTGACACTGATTCGGTCGGTATAGTGGGTGATGAGATTTGAGTTGATAAAAATTTCATACATGTGAAATCCGAATAAGAATTGGCGCTGTTTCGATACGCGCTGTTTTGTTATAGCGCTATTTCGTAACGCGCTAATTTGTAACGCGCTAATTTGTAACGCGCTGTTTGGCTACAGCGCTGTTTTTTTACTGCGCTATTTTGTTACGCGCTGTTTTGTTCGCGCTGTTTTATTACACGCTGTTTTGTAACGCGCTATTTCGTTGCAGAGCCCATTTTTATGTACCTATGCTTTGCTCATAATAGCAAAAGAAAATAGCTTATTATTATTACAACTTGACACAAAAGGCATGATTCTGGTTAATGCGTCTTTAGAAAGAGTCCCCAATGCAGAACATTTGAGTGAGAAAATTGTAATTTGTGGCGGACATTTTCCCCATGAAGATTCATGAAAAAAAGGCAATAGAATCATTTGAAACCTAATGCCGTACCAACACTGTCTCTGCGTGAGCAGGCGAGTGATACAACTTTTTGCAAATAAATTGCAGGTATTAGCAACACCGCATATATTAAGTTCTGACTATTATTGAATTAGTTCTTGATTCCTACAAAAAGTACTAAACTTAATAGTCTCCTCAGAAAATTGATGTCAATATGAAAGTGCTTTCTTTACTTCTTTGATGATGAGAAAAATGCGTCTGGTCTCACTTTTATAGATTGCGCTAAGGTAACACCACCAGAAATAATCGTAGAAATAGCATGTTAATCTCTCCAAATTATTTTACTCAAAATTAAATGTAGTTACATATTTTGACATGAATCGTTCTATAAAAAGAAAACCATGAGCATCTTATAATATGGACGCATCCAATTTTATAAATACAAATTTGAGTTTAAATTATTCATAATATTAGCTTAAATCAATTTTCATAGTATCTTGTACTTTCTATTTATTTTCCAATCTAGTGCCTGCTTCAAATTCGCACCGACTACTTGTGGTGGTTCCGTAGTTTTTTGTTGAGTTTATCTACAGCTGAAAAAAGATCGCGATACCAAAAATCAATGAGTCGCTTCAGAGCGATAAATAATAATAATAATAATAATAATAATAATAATAGTACTCTACATTCTGATGGCCTTTTCTGAATATATGGAATCATAAAATATGTTAAAAGATGTATTCAAATCGGCTAAATAGCAGGTATATAAGTATATTGAGTTTTCCAATACCTTATTCCCCGAGATTCAGAATTAACAACGTTTGTTAATCTTCACCAGTACCATAATGTTTCACTAAAACTGGGGCTGTTACAAAAAACACTAATGACTCACATGCGCATTGCGGACTAATCCGAACTTTTTCAAACACTTTTTACATCTGAGATTAGCATTCTAGAATAAATATATAATATATATTTCTATGGTTACTGGTTACCTCTCGACTAGTTTTTCGACATGTGATGAGAATCACTCCTCTCTCTATGCCGAGAAGACTGTCGAAAAGTGACAGCTAGTCGTGTCTAATCGAAAGATGAGAATCCCTGTGCTGTCTTCATAAATTTCCTCCTGGTGGTAGAAAGATGTGTCTCAAATGGAAGACGGTGCTCAAGATTGGAAAATTGCACGTTTGCAGTATCCATTTCCAAGAACAGGACTATTGTTTATATGGTAAATACCTACGTCGTTTTATTTTAACTCAATAATGATATGCCTTAATTGTTACAGGGGTGGTGCTGTAGGTGAATACGCCACTAAAAATCATTGAATCGAAAATGGAGTCAAAACACAAAATGTAAAAATAGAAGATATTTCTAATTTCAATAATGTTTTTGTAACCTATTCAAAGTTACCTATTCGGCCCCACTCTATTTTTGTTGTATATAAATGACATGATGAACCTAGATATCTCGGGTAAATTTACAATTTTCGCAGATGACACCACAATATCATGGCATGAAAAAAATACAGTTGACCTGGAAAGGAAAATCAACTGTAACATGAGGAAAGTAAAAGGTTGGTGTGATTCAAATCGTCTGGCCCTTAACGTCAATAAAACCAATATATTATACTTCAAATGTCCAGTTTCCTTCCCAAGTCGGCGCCCATGACTGCTCCTGGCGAACGTGACGACGGATAACAAATACATTCGTACAATGTCAATAATTAATTCAATTTCTCTGAATTGCAACCAGCGCATTCATTCTTCATCTACATTTTTACATGGTCCTTCATCCGGATATTCAAGTAAGAAGATTGAGAAGTTCGTGAAAATTTCGGAAACACACACGAAGTCATTGGCAAACAATTCGATAAAGTCGAAGTTTCGTTTTCCACACGTGTTTCGAGTTTCCAGTTTCGCAGCATCCAATTTCTACTGTACTGAACTAATTTGCGGTCTCCCAGGTAATCATTCATAATCCTTGATCCCTTTCCCTTATTTAAAATAGCTTTCACTTGCATTTGCATATATATTTCGTGAATTATTTAACAAATTCAATTTGTTTGCTTTGTCAAAACACTCATTCTTAATAAGGAACTGTCAGTTTTGAGTGTTTCAAACACATTTTGTCAACAACAGTTCAAATAGTTCACGTTTCATTTATCTTAAAGAAAAACAACTTTTTCTCATTTAATAATTTTGTATTGTGCTAATTGTTATAAAGAAGAGTTTCTCTTTTCATGATAAATATGACAGAAGCTGAAACTAAAATGGTTCTTGACAAATTGAGAAAAAGGCGGGCATCTATAAAATCGAAGCTGACAATTTTCAAAAACTATATAAATAATCTCGAAAATGATTTAGCTAATCCAGAATTTATCTTTCCTGAAAATGAATTGAAATTGAGGTTATCAAGGTCTGAACTTCTTTTGAATCAATTCGAAGAAATTCAAACTGAAATCGATTGTCAGGTCGATGACGTTCAAGATGAATCGGCTCAAAATGAACAATTTGAAAACGATTACTTTGGTATAATCGCAAAGGCCGAAACTCTTTTGTACAAACATACTGTCAGTGTCGGGGAGTCTTCCAACGTGAAAGGAAATCCACATGCACATGATAGCTCTCACTCAGGTGTTTCAAGTAAATATGAAAATAATCATGCATCTTTGGGTATCAAATTACCAACTGTTCAATTGCCTAGATTTTCCGGTAATTATGAGAATTGGTTGGAATTTCATGATTCTTTTCAGTCTATGATTATTAAAAATGTGAGCATCAGTTTAGTACAAAAATTTCATTACTTGAAATCGTCTGTCAGTGGCGTAGCTGAGAAAGTTATTCATAGTATTCCGGTATCTTCCGAGAATTTCTCAGTGGCGTGGCAAATGCTTTGCGAGAGGTTCGCGAATCGTGAACTTCTTGTTTACAATCACACTAAATGCATATTCAATTTGCAAAAAATTATCAAACAGTCTTCTTTCAATATCAGGCAGCTAGTAGATGGCCTACAAAGTAACTTGCGTTCTCTGCAATCTTTGAATGAACCCGTAGACCATTGGAATACCTTATTGATATTTCTAATCGTTGAGAAGCTTGATTCTGAAACCACTCTTGAATGGGAGTCAAAGAAATCAACAGAGACAACTCTCAAAGATCTTTTGAATTTTCTGAAAACGAAAGCTGACATTCTTGAAAAAATTGAGACTAATCACTTTTCTAGTGACAATAAATATCGCAATCGATTTGAGAAAAAATCTTTTACGAGATCTTTGATATCAAGTCAAGGTTCTTGTTTTCTATGCAAGTCTTCAAATCACAAATTGAGCAATCGTCGTGATTTTCTCAATTTAAGCATTACTGATAGAACAGAGCAAGCCAAAAAATTAAAGGTTTATCTAAATTGTTTACATCCTGGTCACGTGAATTCCAATTGCAAATACGGCAAATGCTATAAGTGTGGCAAGAAGCACCACACACTCATTCATGTCGAAACTACCGAAATTGCTCCAAATGTCATTTCGAGTGCCAGTGAAGCAGACTCAAATATTGAATCTACGCATGCGCTTTCAACTAGAGCTGTTCGGCAAAATCTTGTTCTTTTATCTACAGTAGTAGTTCAAGTTTTGGATAGTTCTGGTAAGGCGCAAGAATGCAGAGCTCTCTTGGATAGTGGTTCGCAATAAAATTTTATCTTATCCCATTTCGTCTCTAAATTAGGTCTTCCCAAAAGGCGAATTGACATTTCTGTGATAGGGATTGCTCAAATTTCCTCTAATATGAATTACCAGTGTGACGTGTTCCTTAGGTCACTCCACTCTTCATTTTCGGCACCCCTAACCTGTTTAGTCACCAATGCCATATGCAATCAGCTCCCAGGTTGTCAAATAGACATTTCTTCATTGCGCATTCCTGCTAATATTCAGCTGTCAGATAAAAATTTCCATGTGACTTCAGATATAAACCTCCTGATAGGGGCCGGCCTTTTCTATAACTTGCTCTGCGTTGGGCAGATCAATCTGGGCCCACAAAACCCCGTACTTCAAAAGACTAAGCTTGGGTGGATTATCTCAGGTCCTCTTCCCCAGGTACAGCCTTCTCAGAATGCATTCTGTAATTTCTCGCACAATAGTTTATGTGATGAACTCTCACGATTCTGGGAAATAGAAGAGTTTCCCACTACTCGGTTCTATTCTAAGGAGGAGGAACATTGCGAAGAGCATTTTAAATCTACTCTTGAAAGGAATTCAGATGGACGTTTCGTAGTTTCAATGCCTTTCAAAGATTCAGTTGAAAGGCTAGGTGAATCGAGAACCACAGCCGAAAAGAGATTTTATAGTGTTGAACGTAAGCTTCAGCACAATTCAACCCTGAAGAAAATGTATATCGAATTTATGGACGAATACATTTCGATGGGTCACATGACTCAGGTTGATCATCATCTACCATTCAGCTATTACCTCCCTCATCACGGAGTTTTGAAGGAGGACAGTCTCACCACGAAACTTCGTGTTGTGTTCGACGGATCGTCTCCTTCTTCAAGCGGTTTATCACTCAACGACGTCCAAATGGTCGGGCCAGTCGTTCAAAGTGATCTTTTGTCGATCGTTCTTCGATTCAGGCAACATTCTCACGTAGTATCAGCAGATATTGCAAAGTTTTATCGCCAAATATTGGTCTGTCCTTCTCAGAGACATTTGCAACAAATATTGTGGAGGTCTGATCCATGTCAGCCTTTGCAAACCTTTTCCTTGAACACGGTCACTTATGGTACTGCATCGGCTAGCTTCCTTGCTACCAGATGCTTGAGTGAACTAGCGCAGGAGTACTCCGAAAGTTTTCCTGAAGCTACCAACATAATAGCGAATGACATCTATGTTGATGATCTTTTAACTGGATTCAGTTTCGGAAATCATTGTTCATTGTAAGCAAATCATTCATATCCTGTCCAAAGCTCACTTCCCACTTCGCAAATGGGTCTCTAACAATCCTTCAATATTAGATGCTATCCAGCAATCAGTTTCTTCCTTGGACATCGCCCACTCTCTTGGATCAAACGATAACACAAAAACACTTGGACTTCATTGGTATCCCAAGTTTGACTCTCTTAGATATGTTATCCCTTCGGAGATTCTTCCGAAGACAATCACAAAGAGGTCAATCCTGTCGGGTATAGCACGAATCTTTGACCGTTTAGGTCTTTTCAGTCCAGCTACAATCCAAGCTAAAATGTTGTTACAGCAACTTTGGTTGGAAAAATTAGGGTGGGATCAGTCAGTACCTTTACATATTCATACTAGTTGGTTAGCTTTTAGAGATCAACTCCCTCAACTCAATGATATTCAGATTGGTCGTAAAATAAAACTAGACAACGCTGTTCATATTGAAATACACGGGTTTTGCGACTCTTCTGAACTAGCGTTCGGTTCCGCTATTTACATCCGCAGCTTAGATCAATCAGGTAACGTCCAAACCCATCTGTTATGTGCAAAGTCAAAGGTTGCTCCACTCAAAAAAATCAGCATTCCGCGGCTCGAGCTCTGCGCTGCTGTAATCCTCAGTAGGCTAGCTACCAAAGTTTTCGAATCTCTCTCCCTTAAATTCAGTAAAATATTTTATTGGTCGGTTTCTATGGTGGTTCTTGGATGGCTCAAAATTTTTCCCCGTCTTCTCAAAACATTCGTGGCCAACAGAGTCTCAGAAATTCAATCCAATACGGATATCTCTTGTTGGAATCACGTAAACACAAAGGAAAATCCTGCCGATCTTATCTCTAGAGGTATTAGTCCACAAAGTTTGAAATCATCTGATCTTTGGTGGCATGGTCCCAAATTTCTGAATGATTCCATTCAAATTTGCTGCACTCAACCGCTTGAGTTGATCAATGAACTTCCGGAGATGAAGCGAACAGAAATAACTTCCCTGAATTTGACTCCCCTCTCCAGTTTTCCTTTCGAACGATTTTCAACATTGAATCGTCTCAAACGCACCTATGCATATATCTTAAGATTCGTTCACAATTCATTAGCTCGTTTCAGATCCCTGGAAAGAAATTCCGGTCTTTCTATGCAGGAGTTGAATTCCTCACTTCGTTATCTTATCAAATCTTCTCAAGCTGAATCATTCCAGGAGGAACTGCATAACTTATCGAAAGGCAAACCTCTTCCTCGCAAAAGTAGAATGTTGTCCCTTCATCCTTTTATTGATGAGAATGGTATTCTCCGGGTTGGGGGCAGACTAAGACATTCTCCATATGAATTTGATAAGAAGCACCCCATAATCATTTCAGCAAATCATCATTTCTCAAAGTTACTATTCCATAACGAGCATAAAAAGCTTCTTCATGCTGGACCTCAGCAATTGCTATACTCAATACGTGAAACATATTGGCCCATACTTGGGAAGAATCTTGCGAAGAGAACTGTTCATGAGTGTATCGTGTGCTTCAAAGCCAAACCGATTTCTATAAATCCTCTAATGGGAGATCTTCCTGAAGCAAGGGTCACTCCTTTTCTTCCATTTATCAAAACAGGGGTGGATTACGCCGGTCCTTTTACGTTGAGAGACAAACCTGGCCGACGTTTTAAAACCTACAAGGGTTATGTTAGCCTTTTCATATGTTTATCAACAAAGGCGGTTCATATTGAACTAGTCAGCGACTTAACCAGAGATGCCTTTATTTCTGCTCTTAAACGGTTTATAGCAAGACGGGGCAAGCCCCAAAGTATCTATTCCGACAACGGGACAAATTTCGTAGGTTCCAAAAATCAGTTATTGGAACTAGGTAAATTTTTGAAAAACCACAGCGAAGAAATCGAATCTTCTACCTCTTGTCAAGAAATATCATGGCATTTCATTCCTGCGTACTCCCCCCATTTCGGTGGCATTTGGGAGGCAGGCGTGAAGTCAATGAAAAGACATTTGAAACGTGTTCTATCAGAAGCGCTTCTCACATATGAAAATTTTCAAACTGTTTTAGTGCAAGTAGAGGCTATTTTAAACTCCCGTCCTTTAACTCCTTTAACCTCAGACCCATCTGATCTTACCGCCTTAACTCCTTCCCACTTCCTCATCGGCCGCACGCTCACCTCTATTCCTGAGCATAATTTCATGGACATCAAGGTAAATCGATTGGATCAATTTGAGAGACTTCAGCAACTACGCCAGCATCTTTGGAAAAGATGGTCTCTCGAGTACATATCAGAACTTCAAGGCCGACAAAAATGGAAAGAAAACCTAACCTAAGTCCTTTACAATGGAAGCTTGGTAGGGTCATCCAGTTGTTTCCTGGTTCCGATAACATTCTACGGGTTGCTGCTTTACGTACGGTGAATGGTGAAATTCGAAGAGCCATCTCTAACCTGTGTCCTCTACCTCTGTCTCGTGAGGCTGTCCCGCTGAAGCTGAGTTGAAAGCCCACTCTTTCAAGGTGGGGGGCATCATCAAATGTGATTTCGGTAACATCGAATTAGATAATAGTTTCATAGAGAGCCGTAACAACACCAAGTTCCATTCATTAACAATAATCTTAAATTTGAAGAGCACACCATAAATCTAAACAAAAAACTGGCCTCTGGTTGTTTTGCTGTGAAAATGGTGTCATATGAACTAGGGTCCTCTGCAGCAAAAACAGTATACTACGCATTAATAGAATCTCATCTGAGATACGGCATCCCTTTTTGGGGAGTATGTAAAAAAGAGCTATAAGATATATTTCGAAAGCAAAGGCACGTGATCCATGCAAACGACTTTTTGTCCTACATAAGTTACATACTGTCGTGGCCATACTCATAGCAGAGACGGTTAGCTTGATAACAAAACATTTAAATAAATTCAATACAGCTAGCCGCTATCCTACTCGAAAACAAAACAGTATATTAACTTACCCAGACCAAACTCTTCGTTGGTGAAGGAGTCTATTATTTACAATGGTTGCAAGATGTTCAATCACTTACCTGACTATATAAGAGAAATTAGTATCATAGATAACTTCAAAAAGGCTGTTTACCTCTTGCTGTATAGCCGACCTTACTATACATTAGAAGAGTATTATGCTGATACATTTTAATTTAATAAGTCTATTATTGCTAATGGTGGATTTATAAACTCAACTAAACTAAGAATTTAAAATTATCAATTAGGAATGAACAATTAGCAACTAAGAAGGTGTTTATAAACGTCAACTAAGAAATTAAGAATTATGTCATGTGGGGAAGATGGTTACAGCTATAAGAAAAGCCATCATGGTCAACATTTCTTCATGATCCATTGTTTTGTTATTGCAAGAAATTATGTAAACAAATCACTGCAAAATATAAACAAATTTATATTCAAACATTAATTCGCCGATTTTGCGCATGCCTGCTTCCATTTTCAACTAATATAATTAATTCTTATATAGTTGAAAAGATAAAAGATAACCATCTTCTTAGTTGCTAATTCTTAATTTAATTGACAGTTGAAAGTATATAAATCACTGATAGGGTTTCCGTGTATTCATCTTTCTTAATTCTAAGTTGTTAATTTAATTCTTAGTTTAGTTGAGTTTATAAATCCACCATAAGGATTTTAATCTTAATCTTAAGTTCAAAAAATGTATCTGTTGTCACATATTTACATATTTGTTATTTTAACTAGTTGAAGCATATATCTATATGAGTTTTAATTTTAATTTAGTACATAAGAGCTTTGTCTTTGTCCACAAGAATTCACTTGTTCTTTATGACAATAAAGTATTGATTGATTGATTGATTGATTGATAAGATGTCTAAAAACCAACAGTGACGGACTAGCTCTTGGTATATGAGAGTTACTGGGTTACTGGCGTTACTGCTGACAGTTTTGTTGCTTGGTTCGAGTTCGACTCTATACTCATATTCAAGTACGTCACAATGATGCGTTGATGCTACAAGATTCTGATTGGCTAGAGCTTATTAAAACCTTGTTAGTTTAGTCTTTTTGGCCACTACCAACCAGACTACGTTAGACGAGGAAAGTGATGACGTCACAAATGTCATTCTTGTCAAAAACAGAAACTGAAAAAGTTCAAAAGTAGAAATGATATTCAACCATTTTAACAGTTATGATCAAGATCTATGGGTTTCTATGTATCTTGGTTATGATTAATCAGAAAAGTATTAAGGTTTGTTTGTCCGTGAAAGTTACCACTCAGAATATTTTCTAGATCGATCAACTATTTGGCAACTAGGAAACGAGAAAAACGCATTTTTTTTTAATTCAGGAATGTGATATATTTTGAAATTAGCGCCATTTTGAAAGAAAAATCCCTAAACAAAATTAAAGTCCCTAGAGTTTTGTATTTTATGGAAAATCTCAATATTCCCGTTGTTATGAACAATTTCAATCATATTACGGGGTTCCTGAGGGTGCCAGGAACCCTGACATGAAGAAAAAATGCCATAAAACGTGCCAGTAGTTTTAAAGCCAAAAGTTGTGTGGTGGCATAACTGAATCCTTATCCGAATTGTCAATCGATTTGATAGATGCCGTTAGCGGTAGTGCTTTGTATCGGAGCCATTTTTTGTCACCGGAGATTTTTTCACCGGTTCAATAGAAAACCGGAGAAAAACCGGAAGATGGAGCTACCCGTATATACCAATATATTTCCCAATTTTTAGCAAAAATGAAAAACAGTTCAAGTCTGAAAAAACCGGAGATATCCGGTTATTGTGTTAACCGGTTTTTCTCCGGTTTTTAAGGATCCGGAGCAAAGCACTAGTTAGCGGGTAGCAAGGAGACTACGTTATTTAACAGGAGAGTCTAATCCCCATAAGACAATGGGGGCACTAATAGAAAGAGATGAAAGAACATTTGTGACGAAATGTGACCTAGTGGGACATGTCATGGCCGCCGTTCTATATAGACAGTGACGGGCTAGCTCTTGGTATATGAGAGTTACTGCTGACACAAGTCAGTTTAAGCTGTTTTTTTGTCGTATCACTTTTTTTAAATTATTTGATCCGTTTTAAAAACTTTTCATTTAAGCGTTGAAAAAATTACGTCATAGACAGAATGTTTTAAAACGAAATGAACCATTTTGAAGCCATAGTCCAATCTATGACGTAAAATTGAAAAAGTTTTTGAAACATTATTGAATACGGTTCAACGACAAAAACAGCTTATGTCTCTTTGCTTGGTGGCGGGGGGTTGTCGAATGACTGTCGATTGTCAATTGTCGATTGAATATTGAATCTTGGAAAGTGCCAAAGTGCCGGTAAAAACGTAAAAAGAATAATATTGATCTGTCATAAACTTTTGAACATTAAAGTTACGCCTTGACACCATGTCTCTGTTTCCTCTGGAATCCAACCCAGATGTAAGTATAAAATTATGATCTCAAGTTAAAAATAAACCATTTTTTTTTTGTAGGTTTTGAACAAGGTGAGTCTACATTTCCCCTAAAGATATTGGATATACCTTTGTCAATTTCAGTTCATGCACTTGGTAGGAGTTCCAGATAAATTTAAGATTGTGGACGTATATGGTCTTGATAATGATGCTCTAGCTTGGATACCTCGTCCGGTTATAGCAATGATCTTGCTCTTTCCTTGCAGTGAAAAAGTAAGTTTCCAATATCAATATATATACATCCATTGTAAAGCCATGGAGTCACTTTTTGAACTATATAGTTCAGTAAGGTGGAACAAATTCGCAACAAAAGAGCAAGAAAAACTGGTACATGAGAAAAAGAAATTAAACTGTTTACAACTTGTGTTTGTAGCAACATTAATAGTGTGTTGATTTTATTGAAAATATGAACAGGATGTTCGTAAAGTTAGTTGTGGAATCATCTGCGATTGAACAAACTTTATTCGCTATTTTCCATCGTACAAGATAACCACTTTTGGAAGGGATTCATGTTGAAAAGTGAAAAATTCTCAATTGAAAATTGTACCAAATCATGACTCTGGAAATGAAAAAACCTACGATATATTGAAGTTACTTTTTTATAATATCTAACAGGAAACTACTTCCCCAGTTAAAGCCACACTGGACATTGAACTGCATCTGATAGATATTGTGAAAAGACCCTATATAACTTGAGAGAAAAAATCTGAAAATGAAAATTTGCATCTTCATTCAGATAGTTGGAATGAAAAGAAGCCTTTTTTTTGTAATATCTATACAACAACTTCCCCGACATTTAAGAAATAATCAAGTATCTGATTGAATATGCTGATTTTCACATTCAGATTTTTACTTTCAAGTTAGGTTCTTTTAACAATATATATCAGATATAGTTTAATGTCCAGCGTGGCTTCTGCCGGGAAAGTAGTTGTTTTCTGTTAGATATTACAAAACCGTAACTTTAAAAAAATTTTTCTTCATTTTCACAAGTTGTAAAAGTAATCTGATAATAATTTCACGTCTGACAAGAACAACATAAACAAATGTCAGCGGTTCCACTGTTGTCAGATTCATATCAGTAGCATCAACATTCTACGTCACAAGAGTATTACATATTCGAATTTTTTCTATGTTCCAAAGGCTCTGATTTTTTATAAATGGATGTTGAATCTTTCACAAGGTGGGGAGCTGATGCAAAATGGTTTCTAAAAATAATATTCAGTTCGATTTTCTCAGTGAAAATCTATTATGAAAAATCCAGTCTTCCGCAAATTTCCTATACAATAGGAGTTTCGTTGGCAAGCATTGAACAGATATTATTGATATACTAGATAAAATCAGACACTGGCTTGACGATGTTTCCAGTCGAGAAGCTGATATACATTAATAGCATGCTAACAGGCCACATGCTCCTTTTTCCTATAATGTATAACTATATGTTATCTTTCACTCAGATATTGAGTAATTTGGTTTTAAAAGAAATCTCTAAATTTGGTTTACGTAGATAACATGATCAAAGATTTGGTTAAGATTTTAAAAGAAAAAGAGAATTCTGCACAATTTTTCTGTGAAGTTGTCATTAATTTGTCATGTGATGATTATTTTTATGATCACTAACTCTTATTGGCCATTACATTATTTGAGCTGTGTGATCAGAAGCTCCTAGATCACAAACCTCACAGGAGATAGTTTCTACATTGCTGACTATATAGTCAAGACCACTGGAGGTTTGCCGATTTCCATACTTGCAACACGTGTCGGCTCAGTATAGGGCAGTTTCAGATGACTCATCTCGAATAGGTCAAAAAGTTGTTTTTTGTAGTAACTTTCTCCTATGAAGTTTATATTCAGATCCCCGCATATTACTATGTCTGTATACCTAGCCGTTATGTACTCCAAGATGTAAGCTAGCTGGTCAAGAAAAAGTTGTAAGTCAGAGTCTTTTGAAGAGCTCCTGTACAAAGTGACAATACATTTTTGTTCACTTTCATAGCTGAGCACTCAAGGGAGCAGTCAGACAAGTACTGGATTGTTTTACAATTATTGTTGTTATAAAATTGAGATTCAACGAATATTGCAGTTCCACCATGTTCAATTTGGGTCCTACAAAAGCTGGAAACCAATTCATATCCTGCTATCTTTGAGTTTTGTAACCGATTTTCACACATCCAGTGTTCAGATATACAATAAAGGTTGGGTTATTGGTGTCACAAAACAATTCAATTATGTTGATTTTGTTTGCTAGGCTTTGAGTGTTCATATGCATTAGTTGTAAGTTAGATTTTTTCTTTTTATCCCAATAACCATTCCCCACGTCCGTACAGTAAGTGACTATTGGGTCCGAGTGTCATGTGCTCTGAGCAGACGAAGTGAACCAAGGATGACGGCCTTCTGCATTCGTGCGGCTAAGGTTTCTGCCATATTACGGCAAGCCGGTATTATCTTCAAATTCGAGAGCAGTGTGTCCTTCATTCCACCAAGGACTCCTATGATCAGAACCACCATTTTAACAGAGTGGTTTGGGTAGAACCTGCGGAGTTCAAAGAGAAGATCTAGAGATTTCGTTCGTTTTTCCTCTTCTTTTCGGACGATATTCGTTTCGCCAGGAGCCGAAAACTCTTGCAATTCATCTTACTTTCACGGCCGAGGAGTACTACATCTGGCTTATTATTGATAATAATAATTTATTATTTACCGTAGAATAAACAATACATTCAGAAATTACTTATGTATAGACATACATGATAATATAATATAACGTTGGTAAATAAATGGTTTGGTGTTAATTCTGTTGACCGATTCTTCCACACCAACGGATGAAAATTCCCTAAAATAACATTTTAAATTTGTCACCACATTAATTGTTCATAATAAATGAACTGTATAAATGTTAATGTTTATAGAACACACATATTTCTTGAAAGATACCACTCCACTAATTATTATACTATATTAAAGTAACCATATGACGAGATGGATAATTGAAAAAATCTTGTTTAAAAAAAAACGGGTATATGAACGTTGTTACTGCCGTTCAAAAAGGTGATGTTTTAATTTTCTTTTATAGGCTTGAATTGATAGGGACAAGTTGGGTACATCCGAGACTTCCATAGCGAGCAATTTGGTATCAAAATGATTTTTAAGTAGTTCTTTTCTATGCTGAGTGTGAAAGCTATTTGCCAATTTAATAACGAATTCGAACAAATTTCGCCTTTTTATTCCAACTTGCCAAATACAAATTCTTTCAAAATGTGACTTTTCACTGACCAGGTGATAATAGTTATTTATTGTATAAGTGTTTTAGATATCATTTTATTTGCGCAAGAATGTTTAAACGCGAGAGCGAAGCTCGAGCGTTTAAAGGACCCCTCACACCTTATATGGGAAAATGGCTCTCCGTCAAATTTCTTGAATTTTTGATATGTTGTAGAATTGATCATTCCGATGAAAAGTTTCAACGGGCGCAACACGATCCTATGACTAGTTTTCGAGATACAGGGTGTTGAATATGAGAAACATTCACTTTTCATCACTCTGTATCTCCCAAGTTATGATTTAGTTCGGATTTATCTTTTGTGGGATCATCATCGCATCCGTCTATGATGAATTCATGAGAAATTCATTTCCAAATCTTTTCGTAGTACAGGGCGATTTCACTTGAAATCAATGCTATTTTGAGACTTTCATAATTTAGTTGTTTTATAAAGAGAAAATGCGAGAAAAGGTAGAATTATCACATAATATTATAAATTCATTTCATCTAGCATCACAGTTGATACAATTCATACAAGGTGATTCACAAATATGGAAACAAAACGAATTTTGGTTTTTGGGACACCTTGTAGTAATAAACCAACCTAAAATGACAAAATTCACTTGAAGAATGTTAAATGATATGTTTCATCGTATACAGAGTCGAATGATATCAATTTAAAAATTAGTTATACTTTAATAAATAAAAACCTTGATTTTTTAAATCACCCTATATCTCATAAGGGAGTCCGAAAAGATAGCGATATTTTTTCACGGGAGAACTCGAAATACTTTCATTCATATCGTACAAAATTTTCAGCGGAATCCCATGACGGGTTTTTCATATACAAGGCGAACAATTTCTGAAAAAGTCCATATATTTCACTATTTTACGCTATTAAATGACCACTCTACCTATCCATTGAAGTCTCCTGATGTGATTGAGAAGATACTTATTTGACATTTATTCAAAACGTAAAAGTAAGGAATTCAGTGAAGTGAAATCAACATTATTTCAACTCATAACAACTTGTACGGCCTTGCCAGATGGCACACATAATATGTATCCCATGGCTATTGGGAATTCAAGATAAGGGATACTCCCTCTGGTGTCGGGTTTTGAATCTATACTTACGTGAAAATGAGGTTGAAACTATGATTTTGACATTTTGAGCATTTCTACAACAATAGCACAAAGGACAACGAGGTTATGTTCTTTCGACATAAATACGCGAAAGAGGTTCCATTTTTTGCCACTTTGGCGCTGGCATCTAATTTTGAATTCCCAATAATAAAGACAGGCATACATTATGCGATTTCCGTGCAATGCAAGTGCCATGCAAGTCCAAACTACATTAACGCGCTTGCGCGCGTGTAATTTCCATGCAAGTTTTGAAAATAGCATCTGCTCTATTTTTCATGCAAGTTTTATGCAATTCTAGTAATTTTTCTAGTGGTAACAGCGTCACCAACGTGAACTTCAAAAACAGTATTATTATCTTCTAGCTATTTTCATTGTGTTGTGACTGATATGTTGAGCAGAGTGTATCTCTATTGATTACGTGTAACCAGGCATCTTAATTACGTGATTTTGGTCATCATCTGGAAAAAGGGACGAAACAAGACATGTTCATTAATTTCAGTGATGTCAAAATGTCAAAACAAATCAGAATTGCACTGAAACAGCATAATGTAATGTGCGCGGCAAGAGATATGCAATAGCTATGCAAGAATTTCTTGCATAGCACCAAACTTGCATTGCATGGAAATTGCATAATGTGTGCCTGTCTTAAAGATGCCCGTCATGGATAATGCAGGAGGTTCAAGATGTCTGCTAAATAGTTTGAATGTAACGATATAAGGAACATTTCAAGTGGATAAATCTCAGGCACATGTCATTATGGAGGTATGTCGTAGGATACTAGTGTTATCAGTTGATACCTTAGTAATAAGTAATCTGAAACAGCTGTTTAATTTAATGAGTTCTATAAACAGTGAATATATATATATATATATATATATATATATATATATATATATATATATATATATATATATCCCACTATATTCAGGGCGTCCGTACATTGACAAATTACTATCTTCCAAGCGTCCGTCTCCAACTGAGCGTCCGTATACGGACGCTCTGTTGATTTCCTATAGAAAATGTGCTCAAATCTTCATAGTAGTTTACAGATTTGAAAATTTGCCGGACGCCGTCTTAATAATGGAACCTCCTTTTTTGTATACTTTTGTATATTATTAGTTCACCGGTTTTACCGCTAGCGGCGCAAAGAGCACCGTCTGTATACTTCTCAGAGTATGATTTACTTTTAGACTGCCGATTTCCAAGCGTCCTTCAAGTTGTGGTGAATACGGCAACGCTGAAGAATTTCAATGAGCTTTGTTTGAAAATCGTTATTTGCGGTATTCGTTAGTAATCGTGAATGATATTTGGTGTGCTGATAGTAAAGTAAGTTGGAAAATAAATGAAGAATGGACTCACAGTAATATTTATCATTGTACTTGTTCATTATTTTACTATACTATATTACTTGAGTTTATGAACGAGCAAATCCAAATGCATATCTGCGACAAAGGTTTTGGAAATTAAACAGCTAATTATGTGAAAATCCTTGTCAGTTTCGAGAGTCATTCTCATTTCTGATCTTGGCAAATTTATGTGTGATGTTTTCCAAAAGAGTTCATGGGATTGTGTTGCAGTCCATATCAGTGGAAAACTAAGTCATTAAAAAGTTGAATATTCCAAAAGTACATCAAACTCTAGAAGTTTTTCACCCCCTTCACCACAGCCCTCAGAAGTATTCTTCGAAAGACTTGTGCAAGCTATAGGAGACGTACGACAATTGCACCCACGCCCCTATGATAGAGAAGCGAACCATCACCATCACGGCCCAACTGGTACAAGTGGTTATAAGTTGTCCTCAGAAAACTTTCTTGATACTTGGTATATGAAAGAAAAACTCCCAATAAGAAGTTCTGCATATCACAAAACTAGGAGCGCTTCAACGCAAATGTAAAAATCTCTTATGATATATGGGGAGGGACAACCATAATATTATTTTGGCTCCAGAATTCAAGACCGTCAATTCTAAATCTGACGAAAAATGATAATCGGAAAAGTTGTTCCAAATGATGTGTGTAGATTTGAAGTCAAGTTCATATGCAGGGAAGGATATATCATTTCAGCTTCAGAGTAAAGTACCTTCATTTTGAAGAATATCGAAAAATGCTACTCAGAAAAGTTGTTCAGAATTGAATTTCATATACAGGGTGACCCAGGGTTAAACCGCCAAACTTTCAGGATCGGTTTTTTAGGTAAAAATAAGACTTTTGTTTCTCATACTGTTTCCTAACTAGCTTCGTTTTCGAGATACAGAGTGTCAAAATTTCTTACCCTGCAGGATCTCCTGACTCAACCCCTATGGATTTTTGAATAAGGTACAATGAAAACCAAAGTATATGCTGAGCCCATCAACGACCAAGGTATTTTCCTAGAAAGGATTGTACAAGCAGCTGTAGAGATCACACCAGCAAGATGCCGTGCAGCTGCAGAATCCATCCTTCGTAGGTGCGAACTTTGCATTGAAAGAAATGGTGGCCATTTTTGTGAATTTTTGTTTTCTCTTTACCTACTAATAAAATACAATGAATACGTTTGTCCTAATATCAATTTCTCAGGAAGTTTTTTTTTCTTGTTACATGAAATCGGTTTTTAAATTATTTCTCAAAAATGAAGGAAGATACTGAAATAAACAAAAAAATTGTATTTTTATTGGCTTAATCCAGAAAAAAAAACTGAACATGCAAAAAAACAGTGGAGTACAATGATTCGTTCTAACATTAATGAGATTAGCCCTTGGGACGCCACTGGAAATAATAATGTTGCCATAAGTAAATTATAAGAAACCCCTTATTACCGCATATTAGCATGACAGATTTTATTGAAATCAGCTAGAAGGTTTTTAAATAATATGTTGAAAATCTGATATTTTGTAAAAACGTTGAACACTCTGTATTTCCAAAACAAAGCAAGTTAGGACACATTGTTATAGGAAAAAAAGTTTCCTTTTCAACTAAACAAACGATCCTGAACGTTTGGCAGTTTAACCTTGGGTCACCCTGTATAAGTTCAAAATGATAATCACACAAATCCTAGTTGAATTATTTTGTAAATATAAGTTTTTTTAGGAAAAAACATTTTTGAAAAGGAAAAAAACATTTTTGAAAAGGCATTGATTTTAATAAAAATCTGATTTTTTCTAAAGAGTTTTGCAGCCTAAAGAAAATAATATTCAAGTATCAAATATTGACTTGTCATGTACAGTGGTGGAAAATAAACTTATGATTGTCGAGCAAAATGGTATAACAAAATTATTTTCTCTTAAGAAATCTCATTGTTTAAATTTATAGATGGCACAGTAGTACAAGAGATGTAATGATAATATTTTTGAAGGAATGAGCTTCTAATGCTTTTCATCAAAAAACTGAGGGATTCGTAAAAAACAATTTGAGAGCAAAAAATGTAACTCCAGACGTTCTAATGAATGTATTAGGAAAATTTTCTACAAGGACAGCTATTTTTATGCAAAGAGAATGTGATCATGAAGAGGCGAAATTTCAATAATAATGATGACACTTTCTTTGAAACAGTCGTAGAATGTACCCAAACACACTGCATGTGCGGGTAGAGGCCCGATATTATTATTTGTCGTTTCGCGTAAAAGACGAACTGATGAAATCCATTTCAATTTATTCAATATTGTTAGAGTATATGCAAAATTCAAAGTAATTTTAGAAATGACTCTGTTAAAAATTGTTCGTTGTGAATAATTCTTCATTATTCGCAACATTTTTTCATGTTTCAAGTTTTGCCCGTCAATTGCGTATTTTCACCACTCTGCACATCACTTGTCTAATTTTGAAAATTTCACACCTCACTTTTAGAGAGAACCAAAACATTCGTTCTTATTTAGATGCCATGGCAACCCAAAAAATTTCCGGAAATTTTTATCCTCCTGGGTACCCTGGCCGAAATTAATAAGTGGAAATTTTTCTGTCAAATATTTGACAGGTGATAGTTTATATTTTGCTTTGATGTACAAATGGAATTGTATTTTTCATTTGAAATGAGATAATATTTCATATTTATGTATTTATTAAATATTTCGAATGTGTCTGAATATTTTCTTCACGATAATCGCAGAATTTGCAAATTCTGAAATCAAATTTCAGAAACACTTCAATACACCAGTTGTCCACATGTAAATCAAAGGCCCCGTGGCGAGTCGGTAAAGTGTCCGCCTCGTGGTCGTGTGGTCACTAGTTCAATTCCCAGTGGAGCAAGGAACATTTTTACTTTTTTTTTGATTAAATTTAAAAAAATCAAATTGAAATTTTGTTAAGTGTGTTTTACATATCAATATTTTCATGCATCTTTTTTGTACTATGCATATAAATAGTTCAGGTGAACCATAGTTAGTTATTTCTTATGGATTGTTGGATATATTTTGGTGTAAAATTTTCTTACCGAATCCCCCGCGTGCTTGAATTAATTGCAGGAAATTTATCTCGTACATGAATTTTTTAAGAAAAAATTCATGTACTCGAAAAATTTCCGGCAATAATTCAAGCACTTGGGAGATTACAAGTGATAATTTCTTAGAAAGCAGAACTCTTCAAAGAAAATTCATAAAATCACAAATAAAATGTTTTTCGTTTGACGAGTGAACCATCTTCAAGTAATGGTGTCACCGAAAATTTTTTCAAATCTACAACCAGTGTTTTTCCCTTTGAGATTCAAAGAGCTGACCTGATTCAAGAAATGTACTATGAATTGCTTCAAATGGATTCCTAATGGGCAAACACAGACAATATCGATATTTTTTTGAATGTATTCTATTTCAATAGTGACATGAATATGTTTTATGTTATTTTTTGTAGGAATATTTTGGTAATTCCATATTAATGAATTAATTTTATTTGGAATATTTGTTTTTTTTTTGGAAATACAGCTATACTTTCTTGCTGACCGATGATCTAATGGTAGACTCTGTTATTGATTTTCAATAAACCTAATATATACTGTTCTACCTTCATTTGCCTGACAACCTATACCTGTTACAGATCTATCTTTTGAATATCTATGGAGTAACCCATTTGAATGTGGGTACCTCAATGCATTTTTTACAAGTTGTCTCTACTATAACTATAACTTATAAATTAAATTCATAATTTTGTTCAGAGACAAAAATCCAAAAATCATTTTGTTTAAACAAAATTCCACCACGCCACTAGATTTATGATAGTTTCAAATTGGCATGACAGAAATAACACAAAAAAATTAATAATAAAAAGTATCTCTTGACAGCTTGTTGGAATATCAACGTTCCACAGTCTGAAAATGAAAAATTGTTAATTCACGAAAATTTGTAAAAGTGTAGAAGGGCAACGAATCAATTCACCCGATAAGTTACTTCGAAAGACTGTCGTCTTGAAAAAAATTGTTTAATTTTTTCGTAAACTCATCGTATTCTCAAATTTGCCTTTTTGAAAATATATTTTTAAATTTACAGAGAAAAACTTTTTCTTTAATCGCTGACGTTAACTGACATGAACGAAATCGAACAGGAAAATATTATATTGAAGGAAGATAATAAACAATCATTTCAACATCTCAACAGATTGAATCCACTGAAAGGAGACTGAAGAAGTATAACCTGATTATTTCAACTCAAATTGGGGATTGATGAGAAAGATATAGTAATAAGGGATGAATTTAGAATGAAAATAATAAAACTCGCCCCATTGTAATTGAGTGCTTGACTAATAGACTGAGGTCTGAGATATTATACCGGAAGACTATATCAGATCAAAACATTATTATTGTCACAACAAAAGGCTGCAGAAGAAAACGGTCGTGAAGCAAAAATAAAGGAACCTCTCTGATAGTGGATAGAATCAGCCATACTTACGAAGAACTATATAGAGAGCAAGTTGGCAGCAGAAAACTCAACAGATACGACTGCAAGTAAATCAAGCACAGATGAAGAAGAAAACCCGAAGAAATGAACAGCAGGAGAATTGGAACATGCCGACAGACCTAGAGTAAATAAATCAGCTCGAACTTTCGAGATCTTCATTTAAGATTCCAAAATAGTTTTTTTTCCTATATCTCTTATTTTTCACCACATTTGTTTTTCTTTATTTATTTCAATTGTGTTTCCGTATTTTGATTTTCACTCATGTTTTGTTTTAGAGAAAATGTCCATTCACAGAGATTTAGCCACCTGAATATTACATCGCTGTTACCAAACTTATCATCTTCGAAAGATCTCAATACTTTACAGAAAAATCTATCCTATGCCTGAGTGAAACTTAGCTGTCCGATCGAATTCATAGTAATGTATGTCATGTGAATGATTATGTTTCCTTCAGAAGACATCGTCTGAAAGGTAGAGGAGGGGGCGTTGGTATGTGTGTTGACAATAAATTTCCATTTTCCATAATTTAACGTTGCTGTTGGAGTTGTCTACAAGCCTTCAAACTATTCCGAAACTGATTTCCTCAGTTCACTAGAGAATGGTATACCATCTTTAATTCCCAAATATGATGATGTATTCATTCTGGGTGATCTCAATATTGATTTGTTGAAAAATGAGTGTAGGGCTGCTATCAGGCTGAATAATATGTTGGAGGGATCGGGACTCGTTCAACTAGTTGATAGACCCACATGAGTGACCGTTTCATCACTTTCACTAATATATTTGATCATCACAAATAACAGTGATGATATTTCCAAGAATATCGAAGTTGTCTTGGTACCAGGTATTTCATATCAAGTGTTGATAGTATAAAAAAATAATCTTGGTGATAGTTCCTACTCACCGACATATAGAATGATTGGAGACTTTAGAAATTTTGATAAGGAACGATTTCACGAAAATATATCAATCCCGTTCGAACATATTTATGTGACAGATAATATTGACGAAAAAATTAAATTTCATAATAAAAATATTATGTCAAAATTCAATCTGCATGCTCCTGTTCAACTGATTAGAATAACCAAACGTTATGCACCATGGATCACAGGTAATATTAAATTATTGATATCATAGAGAAATAAAGCCCGTTCTAGGTGGCAAAAAACAGAATCTCCAGGTCACTATGAATATTATAAGACATTCCGAAGCTCCACAACCCTGGCTTGTCAACATGGAAAGAAGGCATATTTTCAATATATTTTTAGACAGCGGGGTAAGCAAGATATGGAAAGATCTACATCACTTAAAAAAGATCGACCACCATTTCCGATCATTTGTTTGATGTACAGGAATTGAGTCAGTACTTCGTGAAAGGTATTGCAGCGGTCGCTGCAGATCAAAATCTGATTGAATTCTACTCCAATAGTATTAATGAGAAAGCAGGTCATTTTCCATTCAGATGGAACCCAAAATGGAACCCAACATGGAACCCAACATGTCCTATATAACTTGTTATCTAATGCTCAAGGGTGGGAAGGGTGCCTAACTGAAAAATTATCAAGCATCGCAAGTATATTCAGAACATTCATCATCACGGCTTTTTCACCGTTAAGTCGATGACTGAAATTTTATTCCTTTTCAGAATCCGACTTTGTGTCCACACTCTTTGCACTTCCACTCGACGATAATTGAATAAGATATCAAAAATATAAAAACAACATAAAGAAAAAAATTGGATCAATGAAAAGCTAAAAAACATATATGAAGCACCCTTCCCTAAAATACCGAATTTGATCTATCACAAAAACACAGTATTTTAGATATATGCAAATCCTAATTCACTTTTATTTCTTCAGTAGATCAGCGATATGGTATTCAACACACGTCATTTATTATCAATAAAATATGAACATTTGTTAGGATCACACGGAATGTTATGCGGCACAGTACCTATGCGTTCAATGAAATAGATTTGAGGAGAGATATTATATCGTGATTTGTTGTTTCAATTGGTGTCCGTTCCAAAGTTTGACAGTTGCAGTTGCGCCATTGTGTTCTAGAAACAGTTCGTGATTGGTCAAAAATTCTTAAGATCACTTGGAGTTAAATCAAGAACAGGATCCGTATCTGTTGATTTGGTAAGGAAGTTGTGAGATTCAAAAGAATTTACTTATATGTCGTAAATCCGGCCGGTTATTGAAATTACATTTGAATGGGATTGCTAAATGAATTCCGCACTGAACGTCAATTTTGTTGAAACGATCAACGTACGAGTATTTCCGGCTACGCAAACTTTTGAAACTGTGAATTATGTTTTGTGGAAACATAGCTGGACACAAGTTCTCTTCAATTCTTCAGTTCAGATGATACTAGCTTTTATCACGGCTTTTCACGAATAGGATATATGAAGAAAGGAAGTTTCGGGATGTAGTACATCACGACATGATATATTGTGATAAAAGAACTTGAAATTATTTTTTTAAATCAAGCTTTCATTTAAAAACGAGAAAATAAACTCTAAGTGAATTGATCCCATAATTTTTTTATACAATTTTGGATGATCTAAAGGCTGGTCGCAAGATTTTCCTGAATACATTCAATTTACGTAATTATTAAGAGTTACTTGTGTCAAGATCTATTCTCGCAAAAATCTTTTATGTTATTGAAAATTGTATACTATATCAAAATTATGGGTTTGATTTACTTAAAAGTTTATTTTCTTCTTTTCAGTGCATTTTTAAATGACACTTTGTTTCAATTTTTGTTTTAGTTTATTTTAAACTTTTTAGTATTATAAAATGAATAATTTAGTAATGATTACAATATTTCATACTTTTGTTTTCAATACTATAATATAATTGAACTACAATTCCTTTTGCGATTTTGAATTGAGCTTCATTAATACAATAGGTATGCTAATTAGTTAATTACTTGTATGAGTTTCTCATTCGATCCATTTCGTTCAGACCATCAACATTACCAAGACTTTCCGCCGTTAACTTGGAGCAGCTTAATATTTCGATTTGAAGACCTGCCATGATATAACTTGGATCAAGGCTACACATGCGTGACCTGCAGCAAACAGTTTATACTATGTAACCTAACAGGATTTTTCCTTATGGTTAAGCATGATTTTTTTGCAATTCAGAAGTCAACTAGCTTTCGGGTTGTGTACATTTTTCGAAAAAAATATCCTTATGTTTCACGAACAATTGTCTCAGTAATATAGTTTTGTATTTCGAAGGTCCCAAAAAGTAATCAGTAGGTATATCGCTAGTTATATATTGGTCATGAAGCACCCTCCTTTTTTGTTCATAAAATGCCGTGAAATGCAGTTTTCTATCAAAGTTAAAAGTTATACACACATAAAAGTGACACCCGAAGACGGGTGCTACAAGGTTTATATGGGTGCCTCGATAACAAAATAGGTGTTGAATGGGTGCCATATTGACATTTGACCTCATGACCTCATAACCGTCAAAATGACGGGAAACCTATTTATCAGTATTTAATTTTTTTCTCGTGTATAAATGATTTAATTCAGATAAAAATTTGATGATATACTTATGTCTTTTTTTTGTGTCGACTGAGCATGATTTTTCCGCAATTCAGAAGATAAATTCTCATGTGCATTGAATGATAATATAAGGTTTCCCCAAACCGAAGCGGGACGCGGGAGCGGGAACGGAAAATGGGAACGGAAAATGGGAACTATGCGAATTGCTAGAAAATCAGTGCACGGAGCAAACCAAACATATTTCGCTGTTTGCCTGCATTTTAGAATACGAATAATCGCACTGGTATACATTTTTATATATCCTACTATCGAATTTAGTCTCGTGTTCATCCCGTTCCCGCTCCCGACCCACGTTCCCGCGTTGGTTTGGGAAACCTTTATGAGCAAGAAAAAATCAATTACTATTTTTCGGTTAATTTGGGATTATGACAAAAAGTATTGAATTCAAAAAGTTTTCGATTTTTCCAATGAAGGAGGTCACGTTTTGCGCAAATAGCAAAAAATCGTTTTCAACCCCTAAATTTCATCCCTATATCACCGTTTTCAGTGTTTTCGTGTTTAAATATTTTTTCCCCAAAGTTGGAACCCAACATCTATTTCCACTTGGTGCTTGCCTGTTACTTTCTTTATTAATGTTAGTGTTTGAAATTCATTTTGGCACCAGCCTGAAAGTGTCTTTTGATGCGTACAAGATGCATACCGAGGGGGAAACCGCTGAGGTAATTGTAATACATCAATTCCCAAAAATCCCAAGTTATTCCACTAATACACGAGGTTCTCGAGTAATACCCTGTTTTATAAGGGTGTTGCCATTTTGAATGGGTAACACTGGGAGTGTTCGGTAAATGCAGATCTGACAGCTCCTTTCAATCTGTCTGCTCCGTTTTCCACTACAGGTATGGGAAAACCACGCCTACAGATTGAATCAAGCTGTCAGATTTGCATTTACTGAATGCGCATACTGTAGATCAGTAATTGTTTCAGTTGTAATTAGACTCAAATTTTCGAAAATAATACTCAATCCTAACTCTGCACTGGGTTCACTGATTAGGAACAGAAGAGTCCGGCATGAAATATTCACAGATAAGTTGTGATGACTAGCTGCTTTCCCTTCATTGCTTTCATTCTTTGAGTGACCGGTCGTGGTAGGCTTCGATGCGCTAGTTGAATATAAATGTTTGACTATTTACTTTTTGAAAAGATTTATTTCAAATCGAAAATAATGGATTTATATGATAAAGAAGACTTTTTCCTTTGAGAGTTGGTTCAGACTGATTGAAAATGAATTGAAAGTAAACTGCTTCAGCTCGGATTCACGTTGACGCCGCTCTAGATGTCGGGTACCTCTGAGTTCGGTTGATACGAGCAAGCCATGTGTGGTTATCCAGCAGAAACTCACATGATAGTTCACACATCACATTAGCACGAAGTAGTGGCCCCTATGGATCACGGGCACTGAGCACCTGTCCAGAGAGTCCAATTGAAAAGCGAGGCCTGCGCATGTGGAATTTACATAACAGACAGACATTACAGTACTCAAGTATGTCAGACAGTAATAAACTCGAAGTTATTTCAAGATGATTCAAGAGCTTGCCGTCTAAAGTTTTCAGTTCGAATACGAAAGCAGCAAGTTTTCGAATATATAATCACACAATAACCAAAATCTTTGATGTGGTTTGGGTCATACCTATCAAATCGTCATCAGGATGTCAAAAGAAATCATCACTCACCACTCCATTCTATTTGCTTTGGTGTACCCCAAGGTACGGTACTCGGTCCTGTACTTTTCCTATTATATGTTAATGACATGACCAATTTGAATATATTAGATAGTTTCACTTTATTTGCCAAGGATACTACCATACAATGGCACGATGAGACTGAGGCTAATCTATTTCAAACCATTTCTAGAGATATTGACCGCATTAAAGGATGGTTTGATTTAAATTTACTATCATTAAATGTATCTAACACGAAAATACTAGCCTTCGTTGCAAGCTACCTGTACTATTACTAGACAATAAAACTATAGAATGTAAAGAAACCACAAAATTTCTTGGAGTCCGCCATTTTGGATTTATGAATTACGATAAATCATTCATAATCTCCGACCCCAGAATTCTACATATACCAATTTTCAATCGAATCAGACCATGATCACAAAATTTTACGCCATCTCTAAGCGTCCAATTTAAATTGAATTTTTTTTTCAATAAATTCATAATCTCAGACACAGGAAACTTCCAAATACCAATATTCAATCAAATCGGATAATAATCACGAAACTCGTCTGCCGTCTTGGAGCCGCCATCTTGAATTCTGAGTTCAAATTCTCCGAACTCAAAAACCCCCACATACCAATTTTATCACATACCAATTATAACATAATTATTACAAATCTTGTTCGCCATCTTGCATCCGCCATTTTGTTTTTTCTCCAACAATATTCTATATTGCATTTTCACTGGAAGTTAATCGAATAACAAGAAGTCGCTCAAATTCAATAGGCAAGATTTCATTACAGGCAGGCACCGGGACTGGTGAGGCTAAATAAAAGCTCATATTCGTAATGAGTAACGAAGGCAAATAGACAAAACTGTAATATTTCTTTTTTAAATCTCGGAATAATTTCAATCACTATCAAAATAGAGTTTTTAGACCACCGCATAACAAAGTAGCCTTTGGCTCATTCAAATCTCAACGCAAAGTTGATGTTTTTCGATGAATGTCATTAAATGACAACATTTCCGCTGTCAAGCGGAAATAGTTATTTATGCAACAAGTGCAAAATTGAATGTTTATTGCACTCGACGTGAAACACGTCGAGTGCAATAAAATTTTTTTGCACGAGTTGCATACAACATTTTTTCTACGTTCATGCAAAAAGCAAAAAATGATTTATTGAGGTGCGGCACTAGGTGTAGGAAAATGAAAAGCGCAACTTGAATACTTTATTATTAATATCGATTTACATTGAAACAGGAACTAATACGTTACGAACAATTTAACTCAAACTTTATTTTTACCCTCAATGTTGAAAGTGAATGAACAATTGGTGCAATTTTCAATATGAATATTTCGTAGTGAAGTACCTATTGCCAATCTTACAGAATATCTGCTAAATATGTAGTAGGCTTAAATGTTTATGTTTGTCATGATGACAGCACGTTGAAGTAGAATGACAGATGAGTGAAATAAAAACTTTATTGCACTAGAGCAATAAAGAACTTCTTTTTCCACTGAATATAGTTCAATAAAGTTTTGCTTTTTGCATGAATGTAGAAAAAATAAAAAAACGCTCTCATTTGTATGGTACATACTGTTGGGAATAAACAAGTAGGTATCCATGGAAAATAGTGTAGTGAATAATCTAACACACCTCCTCATGTGGCAGAATGTGCGAATAATACGACTTTAGGTATGAATCCACCTAAAGTCGCATTTTTCGCATATCGCAAGCATAAATTTAAAACTAAAACTACGAATGAAAGACAATGTAATGAAATGGACGTGTTCATGCAAGAAACTAAGAAAGATGGCCAACTTTCAACTAATAACTTAATTTCTTCCATAAATTAGAAAAGGTGCATGTATGGTCTTGCCCTGGGGAAGATTCACAAAGGTCACATACGAAAATCTCTGCTCACAGCTGATTGCTTCCAAAGAAGAAAGATGTAATGTTTTATCCTTGAGTAATTTCTTGTGTAGATCTATATCTTCGTGTTTTCTTTTTTTATGGATACTAATGGTCAGCTAATTGAACTCGTCAAACAGTTTTCGTTCATATATAACAAGAGATAAGAGAGAACATATTTTGAGCGTCATCCGAGTTTATGCAAAGATCTCTTTTTCGGCATCCGATTTAATATACTGAAAGAGCCAAATTGACAAATTTGCTTCGTAATTTCAGCATTGGTATGACGCCTTATTTTCTATTTATCTGATTCCTCACAACTCCAGAGGCTCCCAGAAGCACTGAGTACAAAACCACAATTCTTTATCTTGGTGATAGTTTTCATGCCATAAACACCAGAACAGAATACATCAAATCAACAAACCACGATAATCTCAGGTTATGGTTCACCTTAATCACCTTCTGTTTTCTGAACAAAGAATACCAAGACGTTTCAAAGATCAACATTTGGAATGATATGCGCATGTCTAGTACTTTCTTATGGTAGATTAAGTCAACTTTAGCACAAGCATTATCATGAACATAACGGTAACATCAAAGGTTTTTAGCATAAATTTAATATTGTTGTATAAACGGTGCCATTTGATATAACAGATTCGACTTCCGGTTTTAACATATATTCACATATATTTAGGCACACTTTCATCATGATGTCGACTAAATGCACCTTTGATTTCGTTAAATTGATGCTACATGAACACCGTCATTTTCCTATTTTCATTTTCCTATTTTCATTTTCCTATTTTAAAATTCATCTAAATCTTCAATTCATTTTAGTTTTAGTGATGTTGCATGAATCCACCTTATACATCTTCTTCCAGAAAAATCGAGACATAAATATGAATAACAATACGAACAATCATAACTTGGTGCCAATCGAAAAAGGTTTATTAGTATTCAGGAAAATTATTACCTACTGGCTCATTTTGGAGAAAGATCTGAGACCCAGAAACCATTAACTCTTTGGTCTATGTATTCGATGCTACGGACATATGTCAAAAACAATAAAGACATCAACAAATATTGTAAGCTTGTCGCGTTCTCAAGAAACAATCTGTTGAATGTAGAGCAATATAATCCAAAATAATATTTACCTCTGAAAATGTACAAGGATTATTACATGAAGCCGCAGATAAAGACTATATCATCAAAAAGGTACATTTCAATTATACTTTATACTCTTCAGAGTTGTTTGTGAATCAGTTTTATTATTATTCATTTAATATTATTACGAAGCTTCCGATTTGCCGGCGTCATATTGAGAAATATGTTCTTAATTATTGTGAACAAATTAGACTAGTGGGTTAAAAACTCTTCCTGTCACGCCGACGGCAGGAGTTCGATTCTTTATTTGAGATAATGATTGGACTGCGAGCAATTTCGATACCGACTTTGGCAAAAGTTATTTATACTTTTATTGTTTCACAGGTAATTCTAATTATTGGTATTGCTAAGCCGACGATATCCATTATTCTTAGGTAATAATGTATGTTCAATGAAGTATCGAGTTCTTTCTTTGTCTGAAATCTGCATTTGTCGAAAAAATACTGTGTGTAATTAGAATACAAAATGCAATTGATGCTCTCAAAATATTACCGCGCTTCGCTTCGCGTCGCGCGATAACTCTCTACGTCGAGCGACAATCCATCAATTTGCGCTCTGAATTCACAAATAGCTATTCCTTGAATGCTTTCTGGCGTCATTGTATTGTCTATCTATCATTGCTGCAAAGTAACATACACTCTCACCAACTTCAACTCAACGTTTTCGGAATGACGTTCAAATTATCATGAATGGGCCAAGGTGGCGAGTGGTCAGGTGTTCACTTCTCAATCCAGTCATCGGTATGGGTTCTAATCTCAGCTCGGTCCCGTGGCTAGCATCACACGCTGAAAGGTGAGGGCTACGTCTTCTCTAGCTCGCACAAGTTTTTCGAAGAGTTCTGAGGGTTGCTCGTGAGATGTAACTGGTTGACGACAATTTTTTTTATTGACTGAGAAAATAATAGTTGAAAAAAACTAAAAAAAACCTTTTTTACTTCTAACATGGACTAAAAAATTTAAGAAATAATTGACAATGAAATTCTCAACTGTGAAAAAAACGTGATTACTTTCGATCTATATTCTCATATCCTCTATTTTGATTTAACAATACTGAGCGTTCAAGAGCTCAAGATAACTTTGTCAAGCACCCCACGCTATTTTACATTTGAGTAATATCATTGTCAATTATTGTCAACTTCCTAGTTAGAAGTGAGCCATGTTCTTTAGTTTTTGAAACTATTATTTTTTATGACTAAACCCCCACATACCAATTTTGAATCGAATCAGATCATGATCACAAAACTCGTCTACCAATTCATGAATTTTGACAAACATTTCATAATCTCTGACCCGAAAGCCCTCACACACTTTGGAAACGAATCAGATTATAATGACAAATATCGTCCGCCATTTCGGAGCCGCCATTTTGAATTCATGAATTTTGACAAAAATTTCATAATCTCTGACCCGAAAACCCTCACACACTTTGGAATCCAATCAGACCATAATGACAAATATCGTCCGCCATATTGGAGCCTCCATTTTCAATTTATGGATTTCGACAAAAATTTCGAAATCTACGACCTAATAAACTCCCACATAACAATTTTGACTCGAATCTGACCCTATTTACAAATCTCGTCTGCTCTACTGGATCCGCCATCTTGAATTCATGAATTTTGACAAGAAATCCAAAATCTGCGACCTAAAAACCCTTATATATCAATTTCGAATCAAGTCTGACTCTGATCACAAATCTCGACCGCCATACTGGAGCCGCCGTTTTGAATTTTGGCAAAAAAAACGGAGTATACGACTAAAAAAATCCCACATACCAATTTTGAATCAAATCTGACCCTAATCACAAATCTCGTCCGCCATCGTCGTCTTGAATATTGACAAAATCCATGGTTGAAATTTCTGCATAGACCAGTGTTGCCGCTTTTACGGGTGCCTCAATACATCGTATTCTTCGGGTGTCAAATTGTATAATTTCATTTTCTTTATACATTCGTATAAAGCAAAGCGCCCTCTACAATGAAAAGGCTGAACTAATCAATATGTCGCTGGCTAAAAATTGGTCATGAGGCACCCCCCCTTTTTCTCCATAAAATGACGTAAAATGCAGTTTTCTATTATAATAAAATGTTTTCCATGCGGAACAAAGTGGCACCCAAAGTCGGGTGCTACAAGGTTTATATGGGTGCCTCTTAATACAAAACATATGTTAAATGGTGCCGTATTGACAAATGATATCTCTCTCTCTATATATATATATATATATATATATATATATATATAACAGGAAGTAACTTGTGACATCTACAGTCACTAGTTGAAACTTAATTTGGCACGAACCATGGAATCGAGAGCAACCATAAAGCTGTCCTGATGAGTGGGAAACCACGAAACAGCTGTCGACAGATGATGGTGGCTCTCGAAATCAAAACATAAATCACTCTATTTACTTCTATATATATATATATATATATATATATATATATATATATATATATATATATAATAGAAGTTCAACGGGATGTGATATATCTTTCGGATATTGGGTTGGCACGAGCATGTGCATGACAATACAACAAGGAAAATACATGATGGATAACTGAATTTTTCCCTAATCAAAAAACATTATCAAATACGAATTAGAAGGAGATTCTTACCAATAACCAATAAAATTAAACTATTTCTGAACCGATATCCATGTCCTCTGGAAGCATTCTATTTGCAGCATCTCCTATGGAATCTAAAAGACGATTGGATGGAAAATGTATGTTTTCTTGATATCTAGCGTACCCCAAAAACCATATCACGCTAGCAACATGCGCACAAGTTGCTAAAGTCCTAGCACCGGACTTACAAGTACAATAATACCCCGTAATGGGGAGAGCAGGATCTTCTAGATTTTCGTCACCTCTTTCAGTGAAAACAACCCAAAGCATGTGTTTAGCAGCATTCCTGAACCGAGAAAATATTCTGAATCTTAGGAAATTGGGTTCCCCATGTAACTCATCGACTTCTAAAATGTTGTCTACTTCACCATCTCTACGAGTTGTATCTTGGATATATGACGCAGCCAAGTGTAAATGATATGTTCCAGTAAGTAATTTTAAATATTCAATATCAAGGCGAGGAAACGATTGTATATGATATTGATTTAAACGAATCCATCGACCATTCCTAGTTCGGAGGTTTTCAGCTTCAACTCGTGCCTGAACAATGTTGACATCATCGGAATCAACCAACATTTGTGTGGCCGTATCCAACGTTCCAGGCATAGTAATAGTCATGTAGCTTCGCAGCATGTATTGCTGTTATGGGTTGACGAAAAAATTTGAAAATTGACTTAAAATGTCCATTTCTAGCTTCAACAATCCATCTAGTAGTGGTTATTAAACGTGCCTGATTGGCTTCATTTGTCGTTAATTGCCTTTGATTCGGCGGTAGAAATGGTGGCATATAGTAATGCAAGCCAAGTTCTTGTAGACTATTGATTGAATCTCTGTAGCCTCTATCGACTATCACAATATCTCCTTCTTGAAACCATGTTTTCATTCCATTCAAATCAACTTGTAATTCGTGATTTAGAACACTTGCATCATTATTCCTAGCATCTGCGAAGTACGGCCCGTTGATTGCTAAGATATATCCATCGGGGGCAACTATGATCTCTGGTTTGACCAAGTGTTCATTCTTGTGGAAACAGTATGATTGCCTCAATACCCGGAAGTTACTGATCTTTTCTATTTTATTGTAGGTACAATCTATATAAACTATTGCTTTGGGAATATCTGGTGTGGGATTGTACAGTTGATTCGTATAAGGGGATACATGACTGTTAATATAATTTTCTCTTGTTATTGAATTAAATCCAATATTGTTCGGTACGAACCTTTCTAAAAGAGATAATCTCACATTAGAAATAATGAAGCTTGCTGTTTGTCGAGAAGGATAACTGAACAATATTTTCAAAAACTCATCTGAAACTCCATGTTTCATTTTGATCAAAAATGTCAGCAAATGTTTTCTTTCGACATTTCTTCTCTTGCCACCTTCTTCAACAATATCACAAAATTCTAGTAATTGTCGAAAATGATTTTTTGAGATTGATGTCAGATACTTAAATTCGTCTTCAGTGAAACAATTGATATCTTCCCAGTTACGGAGTGGCCTGTTTCTATTAGCAAATGTCCTCATTCTTTGAAGAAAATGTTGAAGATTGGAAATTATGTATGGTTTATTCACAAAATTCAAACCTCCATGCAAGTAATTTGGAAGGAAACCTTGATGATCAAGATGGTGACCACAAATTCTCAAGAAATCTGGGACATAGATATCAGAAGCAACAAAAATATCCACTCTACATTCTAAAGAAAGTCTTTGAATATTTTGACGAGCATTACAAATAATGCACGCACGACTTGATACGCGGGACAACACATTGAGACGAAGGCAACTCGGGTTATTTTCCATAGCAATAATGTCATTCATTACTGTGTTATTACAATTGAAACATATTTTTGTATCATCCTGAATATCAATAGGTGGATTTCCCGCAGTTTGTCTTCGATATGTTGCAATTTGCAAAACATCAATATTATCTCCTCTATTCAAACGCATTGAGAGTCTAGGAATAACATTTCGGTCACAAACATAACAACTCACTCTATTTGCGAAGGCCATATTGTTCAGCAAAGTTCAACAAACACTGAAAATCACATAAACTTGAACAGTAAAAAAGAAACTTCAATTAGTCCAATAACCCAAAAAGAGTTCTCGGGCTCTATGACAACAAGAAAACGACTATTGACATAAGAATTTTGTTGATTTTATCCTCTTTGAATTGTTCTCCATGCCTACTACGAAATAAGAGGAATATATTAATAAGTAGGTATTCGAAGATGATTCAGATGATGTTTCAAATACAAGAAAAAGAAAGAGAAACGTTCTCTGAAAGGGGGTATATACTATATACAAACATATATACGATTCGAAGATACAAGAACATAATTGAAACATAAAACGTTAATTTGGTGTAAAAATATGCCGAGAATTTGATTTAATATATATCTATATAAGCCGATAGAAATAATTACATACAAATTATGATTTTTTTCTGATTTATCCTATGTGGTATTTTCGTTATGTGACAAATTCATGAGATATTCATGTCCAAATCTTTTTGTAGTACAGGGCGATTTCCTTTGATAATAATGCTATTTTGAGACTTTCACTATTTTATTGTTTTATAGAGTGAAAATTCGAAAAAACGAACTTCTGCGGATGTAATATAACTTCTGAGAAACACTAAGCATGAAAAAATAACTTTTCCATTGAATCGCCTACTAGACGATGCTTGTGCAGATAATAATTCGAGTTATGGCTTTTTTTCGAGGGATGCGGTACGCTATTGTACGGTATAATAACTGTTCACTATTTTATTGAAATATTTTTATTTCGAGTAAAAGCGGCCGGACGAGGAAGAACTACAGCAAACCCGCCGAAAACTGGACTGAAAATATAACAATGGGAAAATGTACAGATCGTAGCTTTTTTCATACATTTTTCGCCTTGTATATGAAAAACCCGTCATGGGATTCCGCTGAAAATTTTGTACAATATGGATGAAAGTATTTCGAGTTCTCCCATGAAAAAATATTGAATTCTTTTCGGACTCCCTTATGAGATATAGGGTGATTTAAAAAATCAAGGTTTTTATTTATTAAAGTATAACTAATTTTTCAAATTGATATCATTCGACTCTGTATACGATGGAACATATCATTTAACATTCTTCAAGTGAATTTTGTCATTTTAGGTTGGTTTATTACTACAAGGTGTCCCAAAAACCAAAATTCGTTTTGTTTCCATATTTGTGAATCACCTTGTATGAATTGTATCAACTGTGATGCTAGATGAAATGAATTTATAATATTATGTGATAATTCTACCTTTTCTCGCATTTTCTCTTTATAAAACAACTAAATTATGAAAGTCTCAAAATAGCATTGTTTTCAAGTGAAATCGCCCTGTACTACGAAAAGATTTGGAAATGAATTTCTCATGAATTCATCATACACGGATGTGATGATGATCCCACAAAAGATAAATCCGAACTAAATCGTAACTTGGCAGATACAGAGTGATGAAAAGTGAATGTTTCTCATATTCAACACCCTGTATCTCGAAAACTAGTCATAGGATCGTGTTGCGCCCGTTGAAACATTTCATCGGAATGATCAATTCTACAACATATCAAAAATTCAAGAAATTTGACGGAGAGCCATTTTCCCATATAAGGTGTGCGGGGTCCTTTCTTAAGCAAATAAAATGTATCTAAAACACGCATGCAATACAACGTTTTATTCACAATCACATTCATTTAGAATCAGAATCGCGGAAATTTTTCATCACAAAATGATTTGACGTTTTGCTCTGACAGCGGCTGTCACCTCCTCAAAAATCATTGAAACAACATACAAAAATATCGGGAGGTGTTGAATGGTTGCTATATATTTTCGATTGTTTATCGACTCCATTTGTAAAAATTTGTGAAGTTGGTGAAAATAAGTAAAATGTGATTGATATTCAAGATTGTATTTTTCATTATTCCACTAGTGGAATAAAGTAATTTCATTATTCCACTAGTGGATAAAGTGGTACTTTATACGGTTCAAGTGTGGATAAAACTTCAATTATAAGGTGATTGTGGATAAAAAGAATAAATACAACACTTTTCACTATTTCTTCTATCTTCAACACTGAGGAATCACAAATGAATTTTTTTCCTCAAATTCAAATTGTGTATGTCTGTTCTAAAAGTTATTTTATTATAGGCCAATCAGTAGAGCATTTTTTTTCTAACAAAAACACTAGTAGAACACCGAAAGCATGCGAAAACATGGAAAGCAGTCCGTTGATTATTCTGTTATGTTTTCGACTCGCAATTGTCATTTATTAATTTGTTAAAAACATTTAATAACTATACTAATAATTTTTTTAATTGTTTTGCTTATAAAATGAAAACTAATAGAGCAATCTGGTTGTTCCAATGAAATAAATTGTAGATAATTGAATTACGAACAAAATGGAATGTATTACGACTCGATCGGAGCATTAGTAACTGGGAAAAACCCGAGAATATTACGATATTTTTAAAAATTCATAGCTCCGCCATTTTTCAAGAAATAGAGTTGGCCTTTCTCATGAAAGTATTGAATAATATGCACAAAACAGGCTCTGACAGATCATTAGTTTTGGCACAATTGCAATTTGAATTATTTTTTGCACTGTGCAGTGTGCCTGGATGCTCTAGTTATAGTCCGATTTCAATTTATGAATCAGATTCCAAAAATAGAAGTACAGTACCACAAAACGTATATTCTCATTTTCATTTTGCGCTAAAATGCTGCGAATTGAGTGAAAAATGTTTGCAAACATGACTGAAAACGGCCAATCTGGTGGAAGCGGTTGAGTGGAAGGAGTGAGCGGGAGATGAGGTGAAGCGTATTATCGCGTAACCCGTTCATTAGAAGAATTCCCCCCATCTCCCGGACTCTCCTACCACTCGGCAGCTAACGCGGGCTCGGCCGTTTTCAGTCATGTTTGCATGCATTTTTCACCCATTTCGCACCATTGTAGTGCAAAATGAGAATATACGTTTTGTAGTACTATACTTCTACTTTCACAATCTGTTTGAATCATATCTTCTTGAGAGAAAACAAAGTGTTAAAATTTCCAGTGAAACCTCTTGTTTTTCACATGCCGAATCAGGAGTTCCTCAAGGATCAGTGCTTGGCCCAGTTTTGTTTTTATTGTACCTGAATGATCTAACATACTTACCAATTACAGGAAAATTCACACTATTTGCGGACGATACCACCCTCTTTTGGCACGGAAAAAATGAGGAAACACTAAAAACAGTTGTACCAAGGACCTCAACGAAGTCAAATCTTGGTGCGATTCAAATTATCTTTGTTTCAATGTGGGGAAAACAAGTATTATAACCTTCAAATTTGAATTTGACAATCTGACTTTGGTTACTCATCAAGTTGAAAACAGAACAAGTACTAAATTCCTAGGAATCCATATTGATAGGAAATTAGGGTTTGAAGAGCATATAATATCACTAAAAAAGAGACTAGCATCGGGTTGCTTTGCTATTAGAGTTGTTTCGAATGAGCTTGGTCCTGCTGTTGCTAGAAACACATACTTTTCTCTCATAGAGTCTCATGTCAGGTACGGCATAGCCTTCTGTGGTTTTTGTAGCCAACATCTGTTTAATTCTGTGTTTATTCTACAGAAAAGAGCAATTCGCTATTTATGTAAGGCAAAAGCAAGGGAACAGTCTGTTTGATTCATACCAGACATCAGTCAGCGAATAAAAAGCCTGTGAATCATTTGCCCACTAGAAATAACTGTCATCTTTCTCTACCAATACCCAAGTTGACTAGAACCAAACATTCTATTATATATGAAAGCAAAAAAATCTATAATCATTTGCCAAACCAGTTTAAAGCAATTAGTAGTATAAAGAAATTCAAAAAAGAAGTTAAAGATTTCCTCACTCAAAAAGCGTATTATGACCTGCAGGAATATTACAACGAAAAGTTTTAATATCACGTATAATTTATTTCTATGTTATTTAACTGATATGATAGGTATCTAGTTGGTGTTAAATGTTATTATTGTCTTATGGCTTAATTCTATATTTATGTTTTTAAACTTGTTATAAACTTGTTATATTCTTGTATTTGTATTCTTTACTATCCATATTTTATATTTATATTTGTATCGTACTTTTGACTTTATAATTGGACATAGTGGATTCCCCCACTTATTACTTTTCCACGCTTTGTCAATAGGAAAATTATTCTTAGACAATAAAGCCCAGTTTGATTGATTGATTGATTGTTTGAGAAATTGAAATCGGGCAATCACTAGAGATACAGGCACGTGCAAAAAAAATTAAATTGCAATTGTGCCAAAACTAACGATCCGACAGCGCCTGTTTTGTGCACACATAAAGAACACATGATTCAATACTTTCGTGAGAAAGGCCATTCCTACTTCTTGAAAAATGGCGGAGTTATGATTTTTTTAAAAATCGCAAAATTTGTCCGTTTTTCCAGTTTTTCTCCGCTACTAATTATCCGACCGGGTCGTAAAACATCCCATTTTATTCGTATTTCAATTATCTACAATTCCTTTCATTGGAGCAACCAGATTGCTTCATTAGTTTTCATTTTATAAGTGAATCAATTAAAAAAAACACAAGTTTTTTTGTTATTTAATTTTTTTTGTTATTTAAATGTTTATTAGTTATTTACGTATAGGATGTTAACGTCGATACATTCCGTGTTACTTATTACGTTTTTCCCGCTGCTTGTTGACATTTCTCAAAATTTGCCTGGATTGAAGTTTGTTTTCTTACCCTTCCGCTATTTCATTCTAAGTTGCTTGTGCGTGTAACTAAGTTACCGAATAAACAAACAACAATAAGTCTCATAACCTAAGAATTGATATAAATGAAGATGAAGGTATTACTTGTCAAAGTCATTATTACCCTAGGCATGTAAATGACACTTTACATTCCATTGTCAAGATGAATTAGTAAACGAATGATATAGGCCATTTACCTGTTTTGTTGCTGAGCATGTATGGACTATTTACAGTGTCGGCAGCGGGAAAAACAAATTAATAAATGACAGTTGCGAGTCGAAAACATAACAGAATATAACTAAGGATTGTCTTTCATGTGATGGCATAATCGGTTTCCTACTAGTATTTTTGTTAAAAACTCACACATTTTATGCTCTATTGCTTGGTGTATTATGCAAATATTCGAGTTGTTGTCTTCAAAATTTTGTAGAAAAAACAGAGTATGCAACTGTCGCCTAGTAAACATATTCAACCAGGCCTGTATTTGCCTGAAGGTGGGGAATTAGTAGTTCCAGTAGATCCGGTTATTATTATTACATCTAATGAATTAAGAAATAAAAATGTGTCCCTTGTAATTTATGTTTCACTTCAACTCTGGCTAATTGCTCCCCGCCCCTGGGTGTATGAATAGTAATGACTAATGACTGTGATTTCATGAATAATTAATTTTTCAGTACTATGAACATGTGAAAAGGGAACAAGAGTTCGTTGCAGATAGAGGCCAAGTAATTACTCCAAATATCTGGTTTATGAGACAAAATTTATCAAATGCTTGTGGTACAATTGCTTTGATCCACAGCATTGCAAACAATATTGACAGGTAATGCATACTTTAGATCTAATCACTTTAATTCGTTTATTTCATGGTGTTTCCGTTATTTTCAAAGAATACTTGATGTCTACTCATACCTGGGAAATCATCCATTAAACTCGTTAAAGTATTAAAACATTTACAAAATAAATTGAAATGGAAATTTAGAATTATTTAAAATCTAGTTCTTCAAAATATCTAATAAAACTATAACTGGAAAGATTTTCGCTAAAAAGGTTTACGAAACCATGATATAAGATTATCTTCTTCACTTGAAGAAGCTGTGTTACAGCGAAACAATTGTCGTGGTTTTGTAAACCTTTTAAGTGAAAATCATTCCAGTTATAGATTCATTATAGATATTATTTCAGTATCGGCTACATCAAGTAAAAAGTTCGAGCACTTCATGAAAAAAAGTGCTTAGTGCTCGAGACTCCCGAGCACTTTTCAAGAGTGCTTAGTACTCGAAGCACTTTTTGTCAGTGCTCAGCACAGCTCTGAGTGGAGTTTGCATTCTCAGCCATCGACATGTACAAGTGAAGTATAAAAGTGAAAATATAAAAGTTAGTCGAGAAGAATGAAATGAGATAAAATTAATGTATATAGTGAGCATGTAAAGGTTGGAACAAATTCGTTAAACGCTTTATATGACCACTAGGGAAAATGAGCTCAGACACGTCGATTTTATTTTTCAGTTGCGCATTTTTTGGCATACTCAGTTTTTTTGATGACGTCATCACTGTTCGATCCATGACGTCACTATAATTTTTTTTAAATGGCTTCACCATATTTTGATAATACCTTCAAAAAGAAAGCATTTTTCTGTGTATGGATGTCATATTTTTTCTTATGTTCCTTAACCGTATTTTCGGGATATTTCAATCATAATAATGTAATATTAGGTCTGTTAACGAAAATTCTTGACTTGAGTTATCCCCACAAAAAAAATCTATTGGGATTAGATCAGGAGATCTAGGTGGCCACTCTGAAAATTCTCGTCTGCGATCGAGTTCGAAGTCCGAAGTCGCCCCAGAGCGCCAAGGCGTGATAATAATAGCCGTCCTCTACCCGCAGACGAGAATTTTTAGAGTGGCCATCTAGATCTCCTGATCTAACCCCACAATATTTTATTTTGTGGAGATATCTCAAGTCATAAGTTTATGTTAACAGACTTAATGTTACATTATTATGAATAAAATTTTTTTTATTTCTCGAACATACGGTTATCGATCATATGAAAAAATATAACACCCATACACAGAAAAATTAGTTCTTTATGAAAGTATTATCAAAATAGGGTGAGGCCATTAAAAAATATATATATAATGACGTCATAACTCGAACAGCGATGACGTCATCAAAAATATGAGTAGACCAAAAAATGCGCACCTGAAAAATAAAATCGACGTGTCTGAGCTTATTTTCCCTAATGGCCATATCAAGCGTTGAACGAATTTGTTCCAACCTTTACGTGCTCACTGAATAAACAAATACATCACAAAAAAGTAAAAACATACGTCTGTATGCGCTGAAATGCTTAATATACAAATCTAGGATACACTTAAGAGACCACAAAGCCATCACATAGAGTTTTATACTTCACACGTTGAGCGCCCATGCAAGATAAGCAGGGGCATCTGTACGTCCAATGATGATTTAAAGTTTTTTACACTTTTATATCAACTTTAACGAAAATATGTGCTGGCATACATGGCGTCCAAGGCCAACAAGACCAACAGAGTTACAAAGCATTATATCAAAACTTAGACAAGCCGCATACGTGGCGCCAACGGTTCTGCGGAAAAGTAACTTGAAGACGCCACGTATGCGTCGTGGGCGCTCAACGTGTTAAAGCGTATCGTTGTAAAACTCGTCCAAAGTGTAGTATGCCTTATCCAACAGTAACTCTTTGACACTTTTCCTGATTTTTATTTTTGAATTTAGATTTTTGATGTTCTGAGGTAGATGATTGAAAACTTGTTTTGAGTTATAAATCAGTGAATTCTTAACTTGAGTAGTGTTGGGCTTAGGGAGATCAATTACAAGTCTGTCTAGTCGGCAAACGAGAATTTCTTATGGAGTTATTGTTAACTTATGTTTTTTAAACATCAAACACACAGTCTCAAGTATAAATATGGAGGTAAGGGTCATTACTCCGTGTTTTGAATAGGGGCCGACATGAATCTCTGAAGCCGGCCCTGCAAACATACCGAACAGGTCTTTTTTGGAGCATAAATACTGTCTCAACCCTTTCAGTCACAATTTATTTTTTTTAACGAGAAAAAATATTTTCTACTCAAATGTATTTCAGGAAGGACTCTAAACCATTACTTCATAACTGTTTTCTTAATATCTTCCTCTTGAATGGATGGAAAAAATGTCTACATTTGTAGACAAAATTACTGATTATGAGAACTATTAGAAAAAAATCATATCCTTTATTGAATGAAACAACAAATCGAATAAACTGAACAAATACTTTTTTATTCATCTCTGGTGGAAAATTATGAAACAGTACCTGTCCTTCTGCAGGCAGAGATGTACTTTGCATTTTGAGCACATCTACAACAACCAATACGTTTGCAATGTAGTGGTAAATGACTTAAATTGTCGAGCTGAACAACAACCAATGACAACATCATGTCTTCTCATTACTTCCTGATCTTCAAACGAAGGTCTGCCTCTTTTCCGATTTGGAAGCTCTGATGCCATTTTGATTGATGATTCTCCTTCTGTCATTTTGAAGTGTAAAAAATCTAGAACTTTGTTTCGAGAAATAGCTAGATAGAGACCTCTCTACTTTTTTTAACTCAACCATGAATAACAAGCACCATATCGTTGTACAACGACCATATCCTCTGTGTGGAAAATCATGCAATTTTTTTTTTTTTTGGCAAAACCAAAATCATGTATTGAGTAATTTTTTTGTGTATAATTGTACACATGACATGTTGACTGTAATTGTGGAATCATCCAAAAAAATGCTTTAAAATATCAATGAACATCTTATATTCTATACTTTTTACAACTAATTATAGAGAAAAATACACGATTCACCTTATATGACTTTAATACAGAAAGAATAAAATGATCTTATCTTTCTTGTTCACAGATTCACATGCGTCATCTTAAAAAAAAGGCACTTTCATCTAGCTCATTATATTTGCACAGCCATCTATGATTCGGATAAGAAAGTAAGGTGTTTCCTGTTATAGAAATCACTCAAGATGAATTAAATTTTTACTTGACATCCAAACGGCGGTAGTCTGAACTAACGCATTACAATTGTACACAAGGTGGCTGAAAGGGTTAAGTGATGCTTTGTTGGAGTCCCCCCAGTAGCAGATCCCATATCTCAGGTGGGACTCTATAACTGCAAAATATGTAGTTCTTGTCATGGTCGGGTCGAGTTCTTTCGATATGACTCTAAGTACATAAACTTGAAATGTGTTCCTTGAACGTCAACTTATTATCAATATATACCCCTAGAAATTTGGCCAAGGAGGATTGGTGTATACGATTATCGCCTATTGTAATCGGGTTTATCAAACATTTAAAGGTGAGAATGTGGGTTTTATTTACATTGAAGGACAACAGATTGGAGTCGCACCACTTTGAGAATGTTGTATTCCACTATTGCATTCAATTGATGAGTGTATTTGTTATGCCATAGAATAGTGATATCATCTGTAAATAGGGTGAATCGACCCGCAATATCCAGTAGTGCGAGATCATTCACATACAGCAAGAATAATATGGGGCCTAAGACAGAGCCCTGTCCACCATAGAAATATATATTATATACTAGAATGCTAATCTCTTATGTTAAAAGTGTTGTAAAAAGTTCGGATTAGTCCGCAATGGGCATGTGCGTCATTAGTGATTTTTGTAACAGGCCCGGTTTTAGTGAAACATGGTACTGGTGAAGATTAACAAACGTTGTTAATTCTCATTCTCGGGTAATAAGGTATTGGAAAAGTCGTTGTACTTATACCTGCTATTTAGCCGATTTGAATCCATCTTTTCACATATTTATGATCCCAGATATTCAACCAAGGCCATCAGAAAGTAGAGTACTGTTATTATTATTATTTATCGCTCTGAAGCGACTCATTGATTTTTGGTATCGAAATCTATTTTCAGCTGTAGATAAACTCGACAAAAAGCTACGGAACCACCCCAAGTAGTCGGTGCGAATTTCAAGCAGGAACTAGGTTGGAAAATAAATTGAAAGTACAAGAAACTATGAAAAATTTATTTCAGCTAATATTATGAATAATTTAAACTCAAATTTGTATTTATCAAATTAACCTTTCTTCCGTTTTCATTTGTTCCATACATATGAAGGAAAGAAGGGGGCAAGCCAAAAGATGGAAGCTTGGCGAGGAGTCCCTGGTGCCCTAGGTGTTCTAGATATTTCATGATCTCAATGTTGATGGCTATTTCCTTGACCTTCGAGATAATAGATAGCAGTACTAGGCAGGGTTTTTTTCCTTTGTTGGGGACTGGTTGTACTCTTACAATTTTCCAATTGGACGGAAATACCCCCAAATTATAAGAGAGGTCGGGTGCACATTTCTTGTACCACCGATGGTGTGCTGCCTGCTTGAACGCGACAGCTCAGCGTTCCTCAGATGATGTTCTTCATGACGTGTTTGGTATATACAGTGACCGCCAAAAAGTACATACCATATGGGAAAAAAGTTTACTGTTAGAGTATTGGAAAAAAAATCTGGGGAAAAGTTTGTGCATGGCCGATTACCTAAAAATCGATTTTGACATATGGCACGTGACCACTAGTATGGCGGCAAATTGGAAAAAGGTACCATGAAGAGGCCGAAAGTTGTGTAAGATAGCAAGATATCGAAAAAAGTAATTGGAAAAAGTTGCTTGGAATTTAATTTTATACTCACATATAGAGTTTCAAGGAATAAATAAAAAAAAAATTAAATTGCCACTTTTTTTTAATATTTTCCGATCTCTTCACAATAGTTTCGGAATTCTGATATAACTGTGTATCTATCCATGTACTGACCAGATTTAGGGCCACTTGCATTCTTTCCCTAACCGTGTTGTTAAATTTACCTTGGAATTTAATGACTATATCATCTGCGCACCCAAGTGTTTTGGGTCCACTCCTCTCGAGTGGGGATAGAACTCCCCCTTGCGGACAGCCCCTGATGACCTTGGCCGCTAGTGTTTCTCTTGCATTCGTCGTAAATATTTGAGGTGAAAGAACATTCATAATTATACTTTTGTTTTTTAGAATTGAACTCGGTGATGGTATTTTCAAAAAGTTGATGGAAGAATCTGCAGGCAAGTCTCCAGAAGAAAGGGGAGAAATGTTCGCTAAAGCTAACAGCGATTCTGAAGCGTTTAAGTTGATAGCTGCCCATCAGGAACTTGCTATGGAAGGTCAAACCGAGGTAGTTTTATTTGGAATATAATGTTTTGAATGAACTCGGACAGTATTGTGAATTCAATTTAGAATTTTCCAAAATAAGAAAATGACCATTTATTTAGTTAATTTGATTGAATCTCAGTTGATACATTCGTTATAAGGGTTGTTTTATAAACTTTCAATTTTACATGATTATAAAGTGTGGCAAGGATAGGATATAAGTGTTTGTAATATCTTCTGTGAAAGCTTTTATTGTTCGTTCACAAATATTTTCCGCAATAGGTGAATCCAAACGAGCAGGTCAACCACCACTTCATCGCATTCACAGAGAAAGATGGTGAACTTTATGAATTAGATGGAAGAAAAGAATACCCAATCAACCATGGACTCACTACAAGAGACAAATTCGTCGAAGTAAGTTATCAAATATCACACCTCTTCAAGAACATACACAAGTCATATATAAATACCTATTTAGTACAATTCTATCAAATTCAATATATTCTTGATGAGTTATTTTCTATCTTCAAAAATAACTACTTGTCTCTTACGTAGCTTTTATATGATCGTAGACATAGACAAAGCCTGTCAGAACTTGTTACAGGCGTAAAACGCAGTTCATCGTTTGTACCAATTTCTCAAGTTTCTCCCTATCCTCAAAGTTCGTCATTCACCTATACTACACAAAGTATGCATCCATTTGCACAACATGCAAATTATACAACAACAACTCTAAATACGTTTGTACCAGAAGAATCATCAAACGATTTGCTTGACCTTTAGTTAGATAGGTAGTTTGAGAGCTTATACTTATGTTTTTATATAATTTAGCATGTGAATTATTAAGTTAATTTTATATAAGGTTATGTTTTAAATAGGGATGTTTGCAGTATTCATTCAGCAGTCAAAGAGTACATACACACCTATGACTATTATGCGAAATAAAAACTTGTCTTTATTGCGGACAATCGTGTAAATAAACATTAACATGTCGTCGGAAAGCGATGGCGATAATGATGAAATGGATATTTCGAATATATTGGAAAATTGGATAGAAGTTCAAGGAAAAGGAATAAACAAGCATAAAAGAAGACGTGTCCAAGAGCTGACCCAAGAAGAAATTAACATCGTTCTAGGAGAATCGAATACAACAAATACTAGCTCAAAAACTGCCATAACAAACCCAACAGAAAAACAATCTCAACAAAAAAAAAGCAACCAGCCAACAAGGAATCCCTATATACACTACTCGCCAATAATGAGGGACATTCAACAAAAGAAATACCAACACATATTCTACATCACAAGTGAGGAATACTACACACAAATCAATTTCACTGATTTCTGAGCGAGAATATACCCCCATGCAAAGAATACAATAATCAGCACAAAGCAAGGCATGCTTTTAAAACTGACACCACCAAAGAGTCTATAATAACAACTTTGAACAAAATGGTTGGGTTGGAAAAATAATACAATTCAAAGAATCGGCTTCAACACTAATTAGCCCGTTCAGAGCTGATTGGTTTCAGTAATTCAGTAATTTTGGTTTGGTTCAATTATTGACTTAACTAACAAAGGAAACTCGAGAAATAGTCTGTTTTTCATTTATTAAGGCAAACGGAGATAAATAAATTATAAAACTGTAAAAATATGCGACTAGAATGTTAATATTTACGAGAAAAAAAAGGATATAGAGAATTTACTTTCACAATTAAAGTCAAAATACTGGAAATTTCAATGATTAAACAAGAACAGACTGAAAACAATATTTTTATAGTTCAAAACAAAAACCTAATCTAATTGACAATATATTATCTAGCATGTTAGCTTACCAAGACCATCTTTAAATACGTGAAACTGATTAGAGACTTTGACAAAATAAATGATAACATACTTAAGAAACCCTTCAACTCTGAGAAAATAGATCGGACATGTCCCAGGTCAAGGTGAAGCCTTGACCTGAGTATTCTTCACTCGACTTACTGCTTCAAACACAACATTTCAACTAAAAAACTTGTTTTGAGATCTCCAACGGTTCAACTCCATAATTCGTTAAAAGATAGGGGGGATGATCCCGCCCTCAGAATATTTTACTTATAAGAAATTAAGGTAGGTGTCGCTACTTGAATGGTCTTGGCATTCTAAACCCTATTCTGGTATTCTACAGTGCTAATTAATTACATGTATTTTCCTATTACGTGACATCATGTGGTTGACCGCCCCGTACATTTTAGGACTCGCGTCGAATGTGGTTTTGTTTCACTTTGATAGAAAACGGTCGACAAAAAACTATCAAACATTCTCTTTTGTTCGTCCGATGTCACTCTGCCTTCTTACTTTTAAAATAACAATAATTTGCATGCATTTACAACGAGTGACCTATTTCCATATATGTATTATTTAAGACAAAAATTAATTGATTAAATGGTCAGAAATATATTTACGACCTTTCGTTCCTGGAATATCTATAGCATCAAACGAGTTGTACCCAGATGGTAAACAATCTACCCTGGGCTATTCAGGCTGAAATTACCAGATTTTACAATATCTTCAAAGTTGAATGGATTTTCTGATTCTCACGAAAAATCTATTGTTTGTAATATGCTCCTCATAAATTTTGAGTTCCATTATTTCTGTAACTAAAGTTCGGTATTATCGCCCAGAGGAACATGTGGGATGCAACTTTCTTATTGAAATGGATTTGGTCCCACGACCAGAGGCGTCTCAATATTCTATTACACAACATGGAACACAGATTTTGCAGAAGAATCGTATCAAGAGTCACAGGAAAACCTACAAAACTTATAAGAATAATAGCTGGATCAGAAAAAAACTTCTCAGGTGATGGTATCCCATGGACTATTCTTCAAGTATCGCCACTATCCAGTGTATCCCAGTAAACCCAATGACATATTACGGGTAGACTTCGTTATGTACATTTCGAGCTGCGGTCACATTCTAAGCACAATTTTTATTGCAGCTTGTTTCGCGGAAAATAGTTGCCAATCAACCCAAAAGTCGGCAAAGCTAAGTTTCTGCTGAATTATCTGCTTATATACAATGTATATAAGTAGATAATATCCGCAAAATAAGCGGCTGTAAAAATTGTACTTAGAATGTGACTCTGTGTTGAACGCAGCTAGATATGTAAATAACGGAGTCTAACGGTAACATGTCATTGAGTAAACTACCAGCACCAGCTCCAAAACCATGCAGTAAATGCTTATCCTTCAATCATCCAACAGAAACATGCCATCAACCCATAAAATGCCTGAAATATAATGGAACCCACTCAACCAGCAAATGCACATCCACATTAGGTACACACAGTAGGTAGAACTCACATTCCACCAACGATCAGTTAAATTGGTGCAGATTGACGGATTGTACTTCTTCTCAGAAGACAAGTTCATAAGGAAAGATATTTGAATTTGAATACAGCAGCCAGTGGTTCAAACAAACCTCCCCAAGCCCGTTTTATGCTCTTGATAGAGCTGAAATGTCGGTAACTGGAGAATTAATACTAGAAGAGATCAGAACAAAACAGGAATTGAAATCACTTATAGAAGCAGTATATGTTAGATTGTCTATAAAGATCGAAGATCTGTACAGAAAACTGAATAAAGTTGAAGCAGAAAACCTTCACCTTCTGAATAAAATTGAAAACGAAAGAAAATAATGTAGTTATTTTTGGGCTCGATACTAAACCCGAGGAAATAACGCCTGAATATATTTGTTACGAACTAGGAAGACTAGTAAACGTTACAATAAATGAGAGAGACCTGAATAACATTTACTCTTTGGGTGGAATTTGTTTCATACTTGAAAAATTCAGAGGTACTCAAAAACGCAAAAAATCTCAATGGTACCAACATAAGCATAGCTAACGACTTAACTCTTATCCAGCAAGAGTAGTACAAGATATTAAGAAAACATCTAATACTAGCAAAATCAAATAACCACATAAATTGTTCCATACGAAGAAACAAATTATTTGTAGATGGAAAAACATATTCTCCAGAAGACTTGGAAGAAATAGAAACTACTGAATTAAACATCCCGAAATCAAATAGCGAACCCGGTACACTGACCCTAAATAAAACATTAGCAAACTTTTCCAGGATAACAACAGAGCAATCAGCATTTCTTCCCAAAGACACATCATCCAGTTCCGGAAAAAAAAGTAGAAAAATCACTTGTGGAAGAAAATAAAATAAAAACTAGAGCCCGCGCAGGTTCGACACAAAGCCGCAAATAATAGACGTATGTTTTCTTCTTATTTTATTTTTCTCAAATAACTGGTGATTGATCTTTCTTTTACTGAACCAAAATCTTGTACTTTGTCAATATATAATAACCGAATAATCATTGTTAAGACTGTCGGGTGATTTAAAATTAGTTGGTGCATCAACATGGATGAATATATAAGAGACTTTGTAGAAAAAAAAATAACAACATACCCCCTTAATAATTGTAATGAAGCAAAAGAAGTTTTATCTGTAAACAACAAATGGAATAACTTCAAGATTTTTAATACTAATATTTGTAGTGTTTCAAAAAATATAGATGAATTTAAAATATATCTTGAGGAACTTGAAACATGTTTTGATTGCATTGTTTTAACAGAAACTTGGCAAGTCCCTGATACTTCTTTCCTCAATATAGCCGACTGCATAACACTATATAATGAAGGTAGCTATAACCAAAATGATGGTGTTATTGTCTTTGTAAAAACAAACTCATGCCATTCCTATGAACACTGTTTTAAAACAAATGTTTTAAAACATGCCAACCCTAATAATGAGTGAGTATGGCTTTCATTCAACAATTAATACTACTTTTTTTTTTTTTTTTTTGGATTGACGTGGCCTTTACTTGATGGAAATTCATAGTATATGACACTAAGGTAAACACGATTAAATTTCCACAGATTTATTGTCTTCGCGACATGTTTCGATACACTGTATCTTTTTCAAGCGAATGTAATACATTAAATTATTCTACCTTGAACATTACTTAAATACCCTTCTTAACAATTGAGGTAATTAGGAGCTACCTATGATAAAAATAAAATTGACAATACAATGTAGGTAGATACCTGGAAATCTCAAAACATATCTACTACTTAATTAGTTGAAAAGGTTCAACAAAGGGGAACTATTAAGGTCCAATTGATCATTTAGTAAACAATTCGAATTTTTCAATTTATTAATTTCCAAGAATTCTAAATAATTAAGTCTAATACCTTTATTTTCAACATGAAGGATTTCGAAGTTTTCATCGAAGTCATGGTCTTCTTCCAAAATATGATTGGCATATGTTGAATGTGTTTTATTATTTACATAATTCATACGGTGCTCACGTACACGGCTTTTGAATGGTCTACCAGTCTGGCCTACATATACTTTGGAACAAGAACCACAATTCAATTTATAAACTCCTGATTTTTTAGATTTTTGTGTTTTATCTTTATTATTTTTAATAAACCTTCCCAACGTGTTATCTGTTCTGAATGCTACTCTTAAATTTTGTTTTTTCAAAAATGACGCTATTTTTTCTGAAACGGGCCCTGAATAAGTTAATGTTCTGTAATTATTGTCAAGGTTCCTCATAGTGGGGTACACTTCTTGGATAGCCTTTCTATGTAATTTTTTAGCAAGAATATTCTCTATTAATTTGACTTGATATCCATTGTTAACTGCTATCTGTTTTATAATATTTAATTCTTTGCAGAAGTTTTCTTCAGAAAGAGGAATATTAAATAATCTATGTATCATACTATGGTATGCTGATATTTTATGTATATATGGATGTATCGAATTATTATGAATGGTGATGTCAGTATGGGAAGGTTTATGAAAAATAGAAAAATGGTGTTTGTTGTTGGTTTTACCTATTGTCAGATCTAAAAAATTTAATGATTTTTCTACTTCTATTTCTATTGTGAATTTAATGTTTGGGTGAATAGTGTTAATATATTTATGAAAGGTGTCTAACTGTCTGTTGGTACCTTTAAAACAAACTATAATGTCATCCACATATCTGTACCAATACAAAAACTGTTGCGAGAGTGGGTGCTTGTGGATTATTCCTTCAAGGTTGTCCATGAAGATATCTGCCAGTAGCGGACTCAGTGGATTTCCCATGATCAAGCCTTCAGATGAAGAATATATTTTATTGTCAAACTGAAAGTAATTTTGTTCAAGACATATCGACAAAAGGTCTAATATCTCTTGTTTAATAACTGGGTTGACATGATTTCTATCTAGTAAACCTTCAACCAAGACTATGGTATCTTGAGGAGGTATACTAGGGAAAAGATTTTGAACGTCAAAAGAAATTAATTTCGCGTTATCTGGAACAGAAATATCCTGGGTTTTATTTATCAAATCATAAGAATTTTTAAGGCTGAATTTCGGTACAAATTTAGAATAGTTTGTTATTAAATGTATTAACTTTCTTGATAACTTAACTGATGGTGCTGTTACGAATGATACTACTATTATTCTGAAGGATAATAGTGGTATAAATGATATGAGAACCATTAAATCTATAGAGCATAAAACTAAGGAAAAGGATGTAACCTTTACAAGAGCAGATAAAGGTAATACAGTAATTGCAATCAATAGGAATGATTATGTTAAAAAAACTCTTGATTTTTTAGATTCCGGTAAATTTACAGTACTTAAACGTGACCCCACTTATGTGTACCAACTACAAATCAAAGAATTCTTGAGAAACTCTAAATCAATTTTTAATGAAGCCGAGAAGTTCAGACTAACTCTTATGAATCCACAAACTCCGAAATTATATTCTCTGTTAAAATTGCATAAACAAAACTACCCTGTCCGGCCAGTAGTATCATTCGTAACAGCACCATCAGTTAAGTTATCAAGAAAGTTAATACATTTAATAACAAACTATTCTAAATTTGTACCGAAATTCAGCCTTAAAAATTCTTATGATTTGATAAATAAAATCCAGGATATTTCTGTTCCAGATAACGCGAAATTAATTTCTTTTGACGTTCAAAATCTTTTCCCTAGTATACCTCCTCAAGATACCATAGTCTTGGTTGAAGGTTTACTAGATAGAAATCATGTCATCCCAGTTATTAAACAAGAGATATTAGACCTTTTGTCGATATGTCTTGAACAAAATTACTTTCAGTTTGACAATAAAATATATTCTTCATCTGAAGGCTTGATCATGGGAAATCCACTGAGTCCGCTACTGGCAGATATCTTCATGGACAACCTTGAAGGAATAATCCACAAGCACCCACTCTCGCAACAGTTTTTGTATTGGTACAGATATGTGGATGACATTATAGTTTGTTTTAAAGGTACCAACAGACAGTTAGACACCTTTCATAAATATATTAACACTATTCACCCAAACATTAAATTCACAATAGAAATAGAAGTAGAAAAATCATTAAATTTTTTAGATCTGACAATAGGTAAAACCAACAACAAACACCATTTTTCTATTTTTCATAAACCTTCCCATACTGACATCACCATTCATAATAATTCGATACATCCATATATACATAAAATATCAGCATACCATAGTATGATACATAGATTAGTTAATATTCCTCTTTCTGAAGAAAACTTCTGCAAAGAATTAAATATTATAAAACAGATAGCAGTTAACAATGGATATCAAGTCAAATTAATAGAGAATATTCTTGCTAAAAAATTACATAGAAAGGCTATCCAAGAAGTGTACCCCACTATGAGGAACCTTGACAATAATTACAGAACATTAACTTATTCAGGGCCCGTTTCAGAAAAAATAGCGTCCTTTTTGAAAAAACAAAATTTAAGAGTAGCATTCAGAACAGATAACACGTTGGGAAGGTTTATTAAAAATAATAAAGATAAAACACAAAAATCTAAAAAATCAGGAGTTTATAAATTGAATTGTGGTTCTTGTTCCAAAGTATATGTAGGCCAGACTGGTAGACCATTCAAAAGCCGTGTACGTGAGCACCGTATGAATTATGTAAATAATAAAACACATTCAACATATGCCAATCATATTTTGGAAGAAGACCATGACTTCGATGAAAACTTCGAAATCCTTCATGTTGAAAATAAAGGTATTAGACTTAATTATTTAGAATTCTTGGAAATTAATAAATTGAAAAATTCGAATTGTTTACTAAATGATCAATTGGACCTTAATAGTTCCCCTTTGTTGAACCTTTTCAACTAATTAAGTAGTAGATATGTTTTGAGATTTCCAGGTATCTACCTACATTGTATTGTCAATTTTATTTTTATCATAGGTAGCTCCTAATTACCTCAATTGTTAAGAAGGGTATTTAAGTAATGTTCAAGGTAGAATAATCGAATGTATTACATTCGCTTGAAAAAGATACAGTGTATCGAAACATGTCGCGAAGACAATAAATCTGTGGAAATTTAATCGTGTTTACCTTAGTGTCATAATTAATACTACAACAAGAGAGAGAAATAGATCTGAATCATGTCTCGATCATATATTTATCAAAACAAAACAACAAAACTTCTATAACATACTACCTCTCACTATTATATCAACAACAATCACAGACCACTTCATTACAAATTGTATTGAAAAAAACAAAAAACGATACAACATATAAAAAACATTTTCAAAAAGTAGACAATCATTACAAAAAGCAATTAGTTGCATCAATTGGAAAAATAAAATTTACCCAATGTACAATCTCGAATCAACGACAGAAAAATTCATCAACATTTTATACAAAGGTGTGCAAGAATCAACAAAACACTTCAGAATAAAAAATAGTTAACTTAAAAGAAAAAATTGGATAACAAAATCATTGATAAAACACATCAACCAAAAAATCATTAATTTTTCTTATGGAAACAAAATCCAAATAATGAAAACTTAAAAAATTATTATTTAACGGAAAAAATTAAACCGAAAAGAAAGTAAAGACTGCCAAAGACAATTATTATAAAAAGTTAGTTGAAAAAGAACAGAATGCAAGTAAAAAACTCTGGAACACTGTTAATGAAATTTTAAATATCAAAACTGGAAGAATAATTAATAATATTAAAAATGAAAAAAATGAGATCGTCACAGATCCAAAAGATGCTGCTGATATATTTAATAACTTTTTCGCGAATGTGGGAGAAAATCTGGCAAAGAAAATAATACAAAATCCTAACTACAAAAATAAAAAATATATAAATAAATATTTTTTTTTCTCGCAATAACGAATACTACTGAGGTTGAAAATACTATAAGTAATCTAATGGAATTAAAGCTGAAACTCTAAAAGTATTGCAAAATTCATATATGAACCTTTGACGTATTTCATAAATAAATCCTTCGAATTAGGCATATTTCCTTCTATTCTAAAAAAATCACTCATAACACCAATTTTCAGAAATGGCGATACTGAAAATGTTTCAAATTATAGGCCTATTTCACTTCTATCATCAATCAGCAAAGTCTTCGAAAGAATAATAAAAACAAGACTTACCGCATATTTATTAAAGTATAATCTACTGTCGACATCCCAGTATGGTTTTAGATAGAAAAAATCTACCAATGATGCAATCCATTCCTTGACAAAAACTATCTATGAATCCTTAGACTCGAGCACTCCTTCTATCGGTGTTTTTATAGATCTGAAAAAGGTCTTTGATACTGTCGATCACTCCATTCTTTTAGATTCACTAGAAGATATGGGTGCGAGAGGTCTAGCACACAACCTATTCGAAAGCTACCTAACAAGTAGAACTCAAAAAGTAAAATTCAAAAATCATGTGAGTAATGATATTAATATTAAATGTGATGTACCTCAAGGAACAGTATTGGGGCCGGTGCTATTCGTAATTTACTTGAATAACCTATTTGAACAGGAAACAGTCGGCAAAATAATCAGCTTTGCGGACGACCTCAGATCAATAAGTAAACATAGATGGGCCCGATGCTACGTAAACATCATATTCACTGAACCGAAGATAATTCTTGCGAAAACTGTTTTGTTTTGGGTTTTTGACATTCGAACCAAAACAAAACACCTCTAGCACAGTGCCGTGTTTTTTTAAGGGGGTCAAAATTACTTATGGTCAATAAAAAGCCGGGGCTTAGCAGCAAAAAACTTTTTATCAAAATTTTGGGGATTCAAGATAGCGGATTGGTTTTGTGATTTATGATGATATTCTTTTCTTAGTTGGATTCTAGGAGTTTTCAGCTATCAAAAATAAAGCATTATTTATGCTCTAAAGTAATTAATTCGAGAGAGGTAACAAGTTCCTTAACTATATTTCAAGTTTGGAGTCTGGGGGGTTTATGCTGTGTAGATCAAGTTTCAACGAATCAATAAGAATATTTGAATAAATATGGACCAGTTGCATAAAACCTTCTGTTAACGTAGGTAACATAACTGGTGAGCTGAGACATGCGTTGTCATGGTAGGTAATCATCAAATCAAATATTTATTTGTCTGTTAAATTCTTTATGCAACTGGCCCTATGAGTTAAGAAACCTTTTCCAACATCTATTTTTTCAGAACCCATTTCCTTTTTTTGTAAAAATTATTTATTCTGACTCCTAAATTTTGAACCAGTTCATTCATATTGCAAGTACCTGTCAGAAAACAACTACTCTCCTGGCTAAGACCACGACGGGGATTGAATTAAATCTAACAGATACTGGTGCAACGTTCCTCAAAGCATCAGAGGACGCAATTGCAAGTGTTTTGTGTTGATGAAGTGTTGTTAAAATTTTAGTGGTTTTTGTCCTGCTTAAACAACTTAAAGTTACATTATTTGGAATATTTTTCAAAATAGTGCAGTGGTTTAGTGAGACACAATGTAGAAATACTGCTTTGTTTGCAAAACAAATGATAGTAAACAAACATTCCAGAGGCGAGGTTCCAGTGGCGTCGAATGCACGATGCAAATCATGCAATCAAACGTATTCGTCAAATATAATATTGGAAGACAAAGAAACTCATTCAAAATTACAGATAAGAAAAGCCTATGGCAAAATGGTGAATTCCTCAATGTTTGTTATAAATATCTGTAAGCAGGGGGGAAAAAAACATTGAGGCTTATGAAAGGAAAATTGAATTTATTTTCCAATAATATTGATATTGTTAAAATTCTAACAGTGAGGACAATTTTTGGAAATCATTTCTTTGAAGAAGAGCCTTTATCAAACCATAGTTATGCCTCGGTAAAGGCAATACTTCAAATTTTTTTCAAAATCCGAATATTCCATGAATTGTCAATACGCGGAACTGACAAAGTAGAAAGGGTCAGGTCTCTTTTGACAAAGACAGTTTTATTTAAAAATCAATAAATACCAAGTGTTGAAATCATCATGTACTGAGTTTTCTTGAGAATAATTCTTTCACATACACTTTGACACTTTATATTTACACATTTGTAATATTGTACATTAGGCTCAAAATTAAATAAATAATAGTGATATTTGCCAATTTGTAATAATAACGTGTGGTATAAGCATATATTTCAATCAATAAATATTTTAATTCCTGTGTTAATGTTGATTTTACACTTGGTATTTATTGATCTTTAAATAAAACTGGCTTTGTCAAAAGAGACCTGACCCACTTTGTCAGTTCCGCTTATTGACAATTCATGGTATATTCGGATTTTGAAAAAAAATTGAATTATTGCCTTTACCAAGGCATATCTATGGTTTGATAAAGGCTCTTCCTCAAAGAAATGATTTCCAAAAATTTTAAGCAAGTCCTTTGGTATATCATTAATTGTCCTCACTGTTAGAATTTCAACAATGTCAATATTATTGGAAAATAAATTCAATTTTCCTTTCATAAGCCTCAATGTTTTTTCCCCCTGCTTACAGATATTTATAAGAAACATTGAGGAATTCACCACTTTGCCATAGGCTTTTCGTATCTGTAATTTTGAATGAGTATTTGTCCTTCATTATTATATTTGACGAATACGTTTCATTGCATGATTTGCATCGTGCATTCGACGTCACTGGAACCTCTCCTGTGGAATGTTTGTTTACTATCATTTGTTTTGCAAACAAAGCAGTATTTCGACATTGTGCCTCACTAAACCACTGCACTATTTTGAAAAATATTACAAATGTAACTTTAAGTTGTTTAAGCAGGACAAAAACCACGAAAACGCACAGGAAAATGTCTAACACTTCATCAACACAAAACGACAAGGTACAATGGCCGCCACGGCCGGTGTCACAAGCGGTGTTACCAAGAGTAAAATAATTCTAGTAACCGCTTGAAATTTTCAGAGTGCCTAAAATTTCAGTTCAAAACGACATATATCTTCCGTTTTGGTAATTTTTTCACACCTTTCTGGACATAAATATTTCTCTAGAATTTTTAGAATAATACATCTGAATATAAAATGTGATTGATTATGCATTTATTGGTAGGTTCGTACCAAAATCATATATTTTTTTTTACCAATTTGACAACAAGGCGTCAATGTTTGAAAACATTAGGGATGAGAGGTGTACGTAAATAAACAAAGTTGTCTCGGTTCAGTGAATATGATGTTTACGTAGCATCGGGCCCATCTATGTTTACTTATTGATCTGAGCGGACGACACTGTGATATTTTACAAAATTGAAGACTTGTACAATCTCAAATTGAATATTGAAAAAGATCTTGGAAAACTCAAAGACTGGTTCGACAGTAAATTACTTTAGAACTGCGAAAAAACTATATACTCACCCTTTAGTAGTCATGAAACATCTTTGCCAAAATACAGTTTAAATATCCAACAAGATTTTTCAATTAAACCTGCAGAAAAGATAAAATACTTGGGTATTTACATTGACAATCATTTACGATGGAACCACCATATTGAATATTTAACAAAAAAACTTCGTAGTATACTATTCCGTTTCAAACAAGTTGGACCATTTTTGAGCTTCAAATACAAAACAATACTGTACCATAGTTTGGTTGAGTCACGCCTTAATTATGGAATTATTGGCTGGGGAGGAGTATCAAGAAACTACCTACAGGCCCTCGAAATCTCTCAAAAACGATTTCTCCGAATGATCCTCTACAAACCTTTAAGATATCCAAGCTCTCTACTCTATACTGAAACAAAAATATTGGATATTAGACAATTGTACATTATTCAGATAGGGTGCCAGCAATGTAAAAATAAAAAAGAACTTTTCTCTCAAAACCATGGATACCAATAGTTTCTAAAACAGTAGGTCAAAAATGTTACTCCTACTTGGCACCAGAATTATTCGGACAACTACCACAAAAAATTATCGATGAATCTTCCTTCAAACGCTTTAAAACCGAACTCATATCATTTGTTAAAATAACAGACAAAACAATAATACACAAAATGATAGATGGCTGAATGAATACAGAGAAAGGCGCAACTCCAAATAAGTAGAGAAAAAACAAAAAAAATATCTGAGATGTGTATATTATATTTTAAACGCTGTTATGTATTATTTTAATTTAAATTATTTATATTCTTCTCATATATTCACCAAACACAAGTATGTATAATACTTCTGTGGATGTTGTAAATGTTTACTCTTTTTATATTTCTTTTGTGTGTGTATCACTGTATTGTTATAGTTATGAATAAACATTATTATTATTATTATTATTATTGGTTCCTAAGTGCCATAGTTGCGGAGCAGAAGACTACCAAGTCCGGTATATAAGGTCATATAAGTGCCCCAATAGACCAATACAACCAATACAAGGCTTACCTAATGTTAGTATAAAAATAATCAACAAAAAATTTCATGAGGTCTCAACAGAAATCAAAAAATCCAGAATACACCAACTGATAACCATACATCATACCATCATAAAAGGCTATGTTAATGAACTGAACAATCCAACAGTGACCAACAGAGACGAACTAGTAACACAACTTCGTAAAACATTTGTCAACAACTTCAGAGTAGATAGCGTTGCAGTGTTTTCAGGAAATAAAATGTACATCCTCATGTTTGACATAGAAGAAACTGACACCTCACATCACTCGCCTACCGAGCCCACCACTAATGCCCAATATGTCCTCAATTAATATAGTATACTCAAACATCAATGGATATTCCGGGAAGAAAGATATATTGAATCCAATGAGATCAATATGGCACTATTCGTAGAATCCAAAACGAAAGACCCAAAAAAGTAGTTTACAAAAACTGGAATATTATTCAAAAAAACTGTCACTTAATCCACAACCACGCCAGGGGAGGTAGTCTAGTCAAATCAGATCCAAAAGTGAGAATGAGAAAAGGCAATGCTCCAACTATCAACAACCCTCTAAATGAATGTATACATTTTTCAATGCCATTTCTTGATGATTATTTACATGTATTTTTTGTTTACATTCACTCATGTTCCAGAATAGAAGAAAATATATTTGCGATGAGCAGCATCAACAAACATACTATTGTAATTGAAGATTTCAATGCCACTACAAAGCCGGAGAAAAAACAAGCGAATGACTTCCTAAATAACACCAACTTTGTGTTATGAATCATAATGCAGACTCCACGCCGGATATGATCTTTCATTCCTCCAATCTAGCAAGAAATATCAAACGTGTTGAAAATATACCAGACCTATGCTCAGATCACATCGGTTTCAAAATCATTATTGACCCTCACATCCCAACTAAAAATATCAAAATTGAGAAATATAATTTCAGGAAAACAAATATTGAAAAAAGTGAACACTGCTGCCATGTTGAGGTACATTCACAACAATGAGCAGGACATGAACAGAAGAACGCTCAGCAATTTCAACTCTAAACTAACAAAAGTTGTATTGGAAAATACCCAACAAAAAAGAAATGCGATACTTCACTCAGGAACTACCACCATACATTATAAAACTGATTAAAAGCAAACGAAAAATATATAGGGAATATAGGAATATTGGCAACCCGGCTCTAAAAAGAGAGCTAAATAATTATAATAAAAACATTCAGATGATGATTCAGCAGTACAGGAACATAAATGGTTGACTATATGTGAGGAGATCAATGATAAACAAGGTAAAACGTATTGGCAAGAGATTAAGAAACTTTTGAAACATAAAAACAACTCTCAAGGAAGCTACCCACTGAAAGAAAATGGTCGAACAGTCGACTCGCCGGAAGAGAAAACTACCAAAATTTGCTCAGCATTTCGAAAAAGCATACGAAGAAAGTGAAGAAGACAATTTCGATGATCATCACTATAAAACTGTCTCCGAATGGTACAACATACACTATACAAACCCACAGCAAGTCAACTTAAACCCTGAGGAATATGAAATCGAAGAAGAAGAATACTACAGTATAATTAACCAAGGTAAAAACACTGCCCCAGGGCATGATTTCATTAAAATATCGTTAGTTAAACAGCTACACCATAAGATCCACGAGTATATCATTCAAATATATCAGTTTTGTCTGAAAAACAGCTATGAGAGAATGGAAAACGGGTACAATTGTTACTATTCCGAAAACAAACATGGTTCACTCTACACCTACTAGTTATAGACCAATTACGCTGCTACCTGTGCTAGGAAAAAACCTTGAAAAGATCATCAGAAACAGAATAGTGAAATCAATAGGGAATCGTATCCCAGGATGTCAGTTTGGATTCAAAAATCATTGTTCTACGACCCACCCTCTGTCGAAACTCACCAACAACATAGAAGCATCTAAGCTCAACGGAAACAAAACTGCAGCAATTTTTCTAGATATTAACAAAGCATTCAATAGTGTTTGGACGAAATGTCTTATTTACAAGTTCGACTACCTTGATTGTCCCAAATACCTGATCCATGTGATAGCCAATTTACTGAATGAAAGGAAAATGAGAGTTAAAGTGCAGGACAAAACTTCTTACGAATTTACCCCACAGCAAGGTGTACCACGGGGATCTCCAATATCACCCTTACTATACAACATATACTGTTCAGATACATACCACGCAGACCCAGAATACTTTAGGCAGATGATACTGCTTTGGTTTCTCACTGTAGGAGTATAAATACAACTGTTGAAAGACTACAACAGTTAGCAGACAGAACAACATCATGGTTCAATAAATGGCGACTGAAACCTAATCCAAGGAAATCGCATGTGCTGATATTTTTCTATATCTAAAAAAAACATGGAATAAACTTGAAAACAAAAATTAAAATCTACAAAATGATATGTAGACCACTAATTGAATATGGACGTATAATAATCCAGAACCTAAGAAATCCTGCAATCTCAAGGTAGCCGAAATAACTGCCTTGCGAATTCACGAAAATTAGACATCCTATCCATATTCCACCCAACCAACTGCTATACGAAGTTACTGGAGTGCAACCCATCGAAGAGAGACTATCACAGTTGTCCTCCAAATTTAGTGAGAAAGCTGAAAACAAGAACCTCATCTCTCCATACTGCAACAGAAGAAATAACAGAAGAACACATCATAAACATCCAGAAAAATTTTTATGGTATAAACTATAGTTTTAGTTAAGTATTATTTTTATGATACTCAATTGTTTTTTTCTCAATGATTTATTTAATTTTTTTTTCTTATGTGAAACTATAAAATTTAAGAATATTATTGTAATTCACACAATATTAATTGTTTTTTTTTTCTTATATCAATCCGAAACTATAAAATTTAAGAATATTATTGTATTTCACACAATAACTTATACCACTGTGGCTGAAGGACCTCTGTCAATGGCCAGTTGAGTATTATTTTATACTTAATAAAGCTCATTTATTATTATTATTATTTATTTTTCTCAGGGCTATGCCTTTGTTTAATAAATGTTATTTTGATATAAATTGAGATTTTACTCACCTAATAGTAATTACAATTCTTTCTTTGGGAAGAATTGGCTGTTTATGAAAGTTGCACCACGTTTTTGTTGACAGACATTTTTCCCGAAATATAACTAAATGTATTTAATGACATTCTCATGTACTGAAAAAACCGTTCTGCGTGTTCTTTTAAAGTTAGAAATAGGTGATGATATACTCCATTAACTCTGCGCTCTTGATTTAGTGGATGTATTCCTTGCCTTGGTCTTTGCTTTTCAAAAGCATTTTAGCAGCAATTCTTCATTAGAAGATGAACTCGACATCTTGTCTTTACAGAATCTGCTTTTTTACTGACAAAAAACCAGCGTTCTTGATGTATTTGCGAGAAAACCGGCGCCGAAAATAGGCGCTGGATAACCTGCTTTCTTTGAGTGTGTAGCCTAAGGAACGATCTGCTGTATTGTCATGAAAGCAGCGAGCCCAGCAGGAATGCATGCTTGAAAAATACCCAGAGCACTCTCATCAGTAAAGGGTAGGTGTTTGAGGGGCCACACCCCGAAATCGATCTATAGGTGGTCCAAATGTTTCAATTAACATTTCCATTTCCAACTAGCAATTGCAGAGATAGCCTTGTAGGAACTCTGCACCGAAATTCATTGGATGTAATTCATCGTTCATCGTGGTATTAGCCAGGAAAGTAGTTGTTTTCTGATGGATTTTTGACCCAATTTTTCCTATTGCATTGGATTATGGCAATGAGCACCGTCCTTGTATGGCAGGACACCTTGTTTCTTTCTTGACAACCCAAGTAGCACACCTATATTGGTAAAATATTGATACAATATTGTGAACATATTGGCGAAATATTTGAAATGCAATATTGGCGAGAAAAAAAATGTGAACATTCGGCGATATTGGTCCAATATTACTTGAATAATATTGGCGAAATATTCTTGAACTAATATTGGCCTCAAAATGTTCGGCGATATTGGTACAATATAGCTGATACAATATTCTGACAATATTGGCACAATATTCAAAAGTTATATTGTCGAGAAGTTAAATGTGAACATTTTGCGATATTGGTCGAATATTGTTTGAATATTTTAGAAATAGTTTTGGTGGAATATTCTTGAAGTAATAATGGCCCTCAAAATATTTATCGATATCGGTACAATATTTATCGATATTGGTAGAATAATTATCGATATTGGTACAATATCATTTGAATATATTGGTGGATGTCAATATATCTTGGTAAATTATTAAATGTCCTTTAGTTGATGAAGGTGACACCAGAGTCTGCCTTTTGATCGCCATAACCGCTGAGTGAGCTGTCTTGAAAACAAGCTAAGGGAAGTATTTAATATACTTTCGTAGGTTTTAGAAGACGTTCTATATGTAGAGCCACCTAGCGGATTTTTATCCAAGTTTGATCATGATATAATTTCAATATGTTTCATTGAATATTCGGCCAATATTCAAATTTCATCTCAATCTAGATGTAGGAAAAAATATAAAGACAATATTGTTTTAACGATATCGATAAATATTATTGAACCAATATTGGCCCAATATTAATTAATAAGATTTGTTGAATATTGGCGAAATGATATTCAATCAATGTGTAATCACACTTGGAGATACAATATAGCTTTTATTCCTAGAATCGATATTAGGGGAATATTGGGATTGCGATATTTATTCTAGATGTTAAAAACGATGTGAAGACAATATTGTTTTAATTATATTGGTAAATATCGTTCAACCAATATTGACTCAATATGAGTTATTACAATTTGTCAAATAAAGTGGAAATGATATTCAACCAATATTCTAACAAACTTGAAAATACAATATAGTTTTTTCCCCTATAATCGATATGACTGGAATATTTGGATTGCAATATTTATTCTAGATATGGAAAACAATATATAACCAATATTGTATTATCGATATTGGTAGAAATTAATCAACCAATATTGACCCAATATTTCGTGTGATAATCTACATTCAAAACTAGTTCAACCAATATTCCACCAATATTATTAATATAATATTGTTTTTTGAATATTCACCCATATTCGACCAATATTGATTTTTCATTTACAATATATCTATATTGGCCCAATATGGAACCAAGATTCAGCCGATATGATGTGCTACCTGGGAAGTGCTCATTGTGAACAATGCAGATTTCTTTATATGAATAAAACAAATAATTTTAAATCAATTAATAAAATAAAACGAATTCATGGAGTCTTGTATGATTTTTATGAACATCATTTCAAAAGATTTTTTTTTGTTTGGGAAAATGTATTTATAGTTTTTGAAATTTTCATTTCTTTGGGTAATTTATTGAATGTTTCTATGGGGTTGAAAACAGGATTTCGTTTTCCTTTATTTCCAAGATTATTATCCGATTGAAAGTGGTTCAAAATCCGAGTATTATGACATGTAATTTGTAATTTTTCTGAATTCTTTCGTAATTTTTTTATTCATTTCAATGCAAATTTTGATTTTTCAAATTTAATAAGTTGGTTCTATGTCATATCATTTGTGCTTTTGTACATTTTCGATGATGGTGTGTCCCAAGGTTTTCCAAATATTACTTTCGTTGCTTTATTGATCAACCTACAAATAATTCATTTTTGTTTTCGACTGCAAAGTGACTATACTGTTATCATATATCTGTTTGGAGAGATAATATCGCACACGTATTTCTAAAGTGACACAATCGCAATTTTTGAGTCAACAGCAGAAATGACTTCGGTAGACTCCACTTTATAAAGCATCTAAGGTGTATTAATTTAACTGTGTGTTGTTCGACCATAGTACAGGTATACTGAAACATTTGATCCTATGCTTGCAGATAGATTTTTGCGTTTTCCGAAAAACTAAAAAACTAATTTTTTGAATTGTGTCACTGAATTGTTCTTCAGGTTCCTAATGAAAATAATAAGAAGTATTATATTTACAACGTTTTATAATGCCAAAAATATAACTTGTGATATATTGTGTTTTAGAACTTATTCTTGAAAAATGGTGACGGCTACCTAAAAATTCTACCCAACTCAAGTTTCAAAATTCTGTCCAGATTTTTTAGCTATGAAATTAATTCATATTTTTTGTTCTATGCAGGATGCAGCAAGAGTTTGTAAAGCATTTATTGAGAGAGACTCCGAAGACATCAACTTCACTATAATGGCTCTGGTGGAAACTGAATCTTAAGGATGTATGAAAATGTCAATTCGAAGGGCATTATTGCTTAGTTATAAATTTTGGTATGAAGCATTTCTTCATTTATTTTTAGAAGTAATCTAATTACTGCAATCTCAAGCTTGGCTTTTCATGTGCCTTGCTTTGTTGACTTTTCTTTAAAATTCCTAATATAGACTCGAAAAACATGTGATATGCTATTGGAACCAAATAAATTATTGTCACTTTCAGTAATATTGTGTTTTATTGAGTAATTTACAGAAGCCTGCTCTTGGATATTTATGCAAAGTGAGTTTTTCCTGATTTTTCCTGTCGTTGAAATAGCAAATGCGCCACCTATTTTGTTTAGTCTTCCCAGAATGCATATAGTGGTGTGTTACCTCTCATCTTAGATGGTATGTAGATGGGGGGGACTATCATCACTACAGTTAATAATAATAATTACTTTAATTCAATTAATATTATAATTATCATTTAGTTAATGAAGCTATGGTTATAAGTGTTGAAATTTCTGACTCTGATTATTGCCTATATCAATACCAAGGTACTTTTTCAGTCACTACCGTACTGAGATCAGTTACATTGTATGTAACACCCACTTACTTGAAAGGATATTTAAACTTAGTAAATAGGAAGAGGGTGATGGAGCACGTCTATCTTCTCGAACGTCTCAAGCTCGAGGTTCTTGTTGGAGTATTGAAAAAAACTTTCAGGGGAAAAGTTTGTGCATGTCCGATAACCTAAAAATTGATTTTGACACATGTGACGTGACCACTAGTATGGCAGGAAATTGGAAAAAATGTCATTAAAAGGGCAAAAGTGGGGTAAGATGGCAAAATATCAAAAAATGTTATTAGAAAAAGTTGCTTGGAATTCAATTTTATACTCTCATACAGAGTTTCAAGCAATAAACTGAAAACATTTGAACTTGTAATTTTTTAAAATATTTTCCGATCTTTTTACAAAAATCAAAGTTTTTTTCTGAATGACTGCGTAGTGGAACATTTGCATTTTGATGATAATGACAAAACTCTGTCATTTTCTCCGCACCAGATGGTACTAAATTTAAAAAAATTGGTTTTTGCCAGAACCCTCGCTGTTATATTGGTTCGTATCTAACAGTTATATCAGAAATCCAAGACTATTGTGGTTATATAGCAATCTAGAAACATCATGTTTTCTGATTATAATCAATTTTCAATGATAATCGTACATGAGCGTTTCCCGAAAATTGTAGTATTCCATTTAAAACGTTTTTCTCTAACAGATAGATTTCAAAGAAAACTGAATTCCACCATTGATTTTCCTTTAGAGGGATTGGACATGAGTAATTATGCAGCAGACAACTCCTTGTCGTTATAGTCTGTATGCATTGTTTACTCATAGTGGGACTACCTATAGCTGGAGCCACAATAGGCCATTGGCCGCAGTGGAGGGCCTGATACGGGCCCACTCACGTTCAAACCTAACCTCTTGCTGGCACTACACAGCATACTGCAAACATCCGTATGCGAGCACGTGGCATGAGTATAATGATTCAAATGTGTCCCCAATTCCATTTAAATCCCTCGTGAGCAGTGATACCCATCTTCTCTTCTATAAGCAGGAAGGAACTTGATCACAACTCTGTATTCATATTTACTTACAGGCCAATCAATAGAGCATTTTTTCCTAACAAAAATACAAGTAGAAAACCGACTGTACCATCACATGTGTTAAGACCCTGGGTACTAAATGACAACACTCGGGTACTAACACCAATATATTCGACAATTACAATAATCAACCACACTGGACAATCAGGGTTATTCAGGTGACCATTGAAAACGAGGCAACATTGATTAATTGCCAACTACTTTTCAATGCATGTTTTCAACGTTGAGCAAAGTAACCTATTCAGGTGACCACTCATTCCCGACGATGACTCTTTTTCAACGTTGAAATAACAATGGGGTTGATGTTGGCTATTTTATTCACGGAACACCTAAATTATGCTTTGGCGCTAACTTCATGTTGACTTTTTTTGGAATTTGTTTTTGTTTACGAATTTACGATTCGTTTCGTTTTACAAATATACGTGAACTACTTGGAAAAAAAATACATTTTGAGAATGGGTAAATTAAACCCTTGGGATGACCCCAAAAAAAAATCAGAAGTACGGGAAAATGACTGAGGAATTAAACGCCACTGGCGATGGCCCCACTTTAGCAGTCATGACTGGAAAAAGGTGAGTGAATTATAATGATCTGTGTGGTATGAAGAGAATATATTTTTATTACTCTCATATTACAGGTATTTCGTGAGTGGAAAAGTGTTGTCAGTAAAAGGGCTAGGGAGAAAAAAGAACTGACTAGCCTGGAGAAAAAGATCTTATAGCTAACGGGATCAGTGGCTGTGGCAGGTTTCGAACTGCCTGAAGCTGGAAGAAATTAGGGAAGCTGGTGTATCAGATACTGAAGGAGTAACTGCAGCTGCTGCTGAATTTGTACTTGCAGATGAGGCAACAATGTGTGAAACTGAGGAAAGACTATCTGAAAATGAGGATAATTCGATGATTCAAGTGGAGGCACCAACAGTTCCACAAAAACAGAAAAATCGCCCCAAAATCCTCTGCTCACTGCATATCAAGATGGACAGGAGATGGAGAGAAAAGGACTGGAAAATATTGCCAGAGCACTTGATAATGTGGCCAGTAGTATTCATAGATTTTGTGATATTTACGAGAGGGTTCATCTAAACTAACTTTCATTTTAAATGAAGCTCTGTGAGGATCAATACCTGAAATGTGTTTGTTGTATATCATAAGGAGAATAGAGACTTTATTATTTATATCTGAATTTGTTTTAAAATTATTCACAGGAATAACGACTAGTTTGTACCAGAATTTGATTTCAATACATGTTTTTGAAAATCAATGAACATGTTTCATTTTTGAAGCGAAATCTAAAAAAACCAGTGCAGAGCAATACAAAGTATACCTCCAATACTTGGAAAAATTCAAAGTGGGGGGAAAAATTCTGGATGACGAATTTGCTAAAATGTGTAATGAATTAAACACTTTGAAGGGACCAATGAGAAATCAAAAAGAATGGCATAAGGTACGGCAGGAGAATTTTGGTCATTTTGGTTTGTCTCTTCAATAGACTTTTCTGGAATGGACTAGTGAAACCATAAAAAAGCTAGAGAAATATTCAGGTACCTACAAGAAATAGGTATAATATATAATAGGAATACCTAACTTGGAAAATTGGCCACTAAGTATTCTGAATAAGTTGATAATCGTTGGCATGAAAATTACTGAACTTGGTCTACACAAGCCAGAAAGAAAGCAGAAATCAACTTTTGTTATGGGACCAAAATATAGGGAAACAGTGAAGTGGAAAAGTAAAGTATCATATAAGTTTATTTAATTTACAAATAACTTTTTTTTACAGGAATGACAAAAATAAATTCTGTTAAACAAGAATATTTACTTTCAATTTGTTAGAGATCAATAATTCCTCCCTCACTCCTTGAGGTAAGTGAGGTTCCAGAGTCTCGATCAACTGACTCACCATGTCCCTTGATAGGCGATACACAAAATTTATTCTCATTCATATTTAAAGGATCGCTTTGATCCCTCAATTCCTTCCTCAAAACTCTGTTCTGTAATGTGAATATGGAAGGATAACTTAGCTAGACATCCCTAAGATAAATATAAAGCCATTTATTATTATTATTTGATTTATTCCAAAAATAGGAATTCTTTTTGTGAAAACTTTTTCTTTACCTTTCTTCATCATCATTGGCAACATTCATTTAGCAGAATAAAACCATTATTCGCCATTTTACTGACAAACAACGTTGAATAGCTGATAGCAAGTACCAAATCTACTTGCCAAATAACCAACAGTGTTTGTACAAGAGGTTGATAAAAATTCAATACATGTTGGTCACCTGAATAGGAAAATTAAAACAACGTTGAAAAATAAACAATTTTGATTTCCAGTGAACGTTGTTTTGTTTTCAATGGTCACCCGAATAGGAAATTTTTAGTCAACGTTGAAAAGTTGGCAATAATTGATCGACAGTCAATGTTGTTCCGTTTTCAATGGTCACCTGAATAACCCTGAATATCTCAACATCGAATGAATCAAAACCCCTTACAGAAATACATCATGTCATCCTTTGCGTAACGTTCGTACACTCAGACTCTATGTGTCACACCGTTATACGGGATGATTACAGTCATATCGCTAACACATGGAAGACAGTTCGTAGTTATATTCTGTTATGTTTTCGACTCGCAACTGTCATTTATTAATTTGTTATAAACATTTAAATAACAAAAAACGTATTTTTTTATTTTTTTTGCTTATAAAATGAAAACTATAAGAGCAATTTGATCGCTCCAATGAAAAGAATTGTAGATAATTGAAATACAAACAAAATGGTATTTTTAACGATCTTGTCGGATCATTAGTAACAGAGGAAAACCGGAAAATGTAACGATTTTAAAAAAAATTCATAACCGACATTTTTTCAGAAATAGGGTTGGCCCTCATGAAAGTATTGAATCATATGTACTTTGTGTGTGCACAAATCAGGCTCTTACGGATCATTAGTTTTGGCACAACTGCAATTTGAATTTTTTTTGCACTATCTTGCAGCGTGCCTGGATGCTCTAGTGATAGTCCGATTTCAATGTCTTAAACAGATTTTGAAAGTAGAACTACAGTACCACAAAACGTATATTCTCATTTTGCGCTAAAATGCTGCGAAATGGGTGAAAAATGCTTGCAAACATGACTGAAAACGGCCGAGCTGGTGAAAGCGGTCGAGTGGAAGGAATGAGCGGGAGATGAGGGGAAGCGTATTATCACGTAACCCGTTCATTAGAAGAATGCCCCTCATGTCCCGGACACTCCTACTACTCAGCAGCTAACTCGTGTTCGGCCGTTTTCAGTCATGTTTGCATGCATTTTTCACCCATCTCTCACGGTTGTAGCGCAAAATGAGAATATAACTTTTTTATTACTATGCTTCTACCTTCATAATCTATTTGAGAAATTGAAATCGGGCTATCATTAGAGCATCCAGGCACGCTGCAAGCAAAATATTAAATTGCAATTGTGCTAAAACTAACGATGCAACAGCGCCTGTTTTGTGCACATATAGAGTACATATGATTCAATACTTTCATGAGAAAGCCCAATCCTGCTTATTGAAAAATGGTGGAGATATGAATTTTTCAAAAAATCGCAAAATTTTCCGGTTTTTCCAGTTTTTCTCCGTTACTAATTATCTGGCAGGGTTGTGAAACATCCCATTTTTTTTTTTTTCTTTGGTGTCTTGGCATCGACTGCTATGGTCATTAGCCACGTGTTCTGGATAGGCCTTGTTACTTACTCCATGCGCCACCTTAGGAGCAGCACTGCTAATTGGAATGCAACAGTGAATCGTGCAGGACTCGCCCCAGTCCTGCCACGAGATTTGAATAATTCAATCGGTCAAATTAAATTAAAAAATCCTAGCCGCAACTGGGGCTCGAACTCTGGACCTTTCGACCCAAAGTCGGACGCTCTAACCACTGCGCCACGCCCCGACATAAACATCCCATTTTATTCGTATTTCAATTATCTACAATTCTTCTCATTGGAGCAACCAGATTGCTTTATCAGTTTTTATTTTATAAGCAAAAAATTTTTTAAAAAATCACGTTTTTTGTTATTTAAATGTTTATAACAAATTAATAAATGACAGCTGCGAGTCGAAAACATATCAGAATATAACTACGGACTGTCCCCCATGTGATGGCATAGTCGGTTTCCTACTAGTATTTTTGTTAAAATCTCGCTCATTTTATGCTCTATAATCATTTAATATTCATCTCTTATAAGGTAAACAAAAACCACCGCTTCATTTCGGGCTGAAAGATACAATAAACATTAACTTCGTTACAGGATGGTGAGAGAGGCAAAAAATACTTTCTCCAGAATAACTCCATAACGGTTCAACGTTTCCTCATAAAATTCTATATTTCTTTCGACAGCATTAAGTTCAAAATTTCAATTCCAATCACGTGTTTGTAAATTCAAACAGAAGCTTGCGGTAGATCCCTATTCGACTTTCAAACCATTGAATTAATGTCAAATTTGCCTTCTTTTTCTTAATTTGTTCTATACATGAAAGGAATTTCGTGATCGAAAATGTCACCGGTTTTAAAGATGACATTGAAAATGTGAACACCTGATCTGGTGAAATTGATCCCATGTCAGAAAAACAAGAAAGTAAAAGAATTTGAAAATAAGTATATGAGTACTCGCTGCTATGTACTTTGTTTTGAAAATCGGAACAGTTTGTTAAAATTTGGAATAGATTGTGTCCCCAGTTGCACTACTTGTTAAAAGTATTTGAGGAATGAAAATTTTATAAAGGAATTAGGTACTTTCCTCGAGACAAGCTTTCAACTGAACAAAATACATTCAAAATGTTACCACATATTTTTTATTCCTAATTGTCAGTGCAGTAGTACGGGTAGAAAGAGCTGCAGTGCCACCTATTTCACTATTTCTGTTGTGATATAATTTTCCGCCGGTTTCAGAAAAAAACTGATGTGAGGCTGATTGGTTTGATGTATATTCCCGCTTTTGGTATGAAAGTTACTCTGGCCCGCCTACATATTACTGATATATGTGAACCGTGAACCTCTTAAACTTGTGACAACGTACCTTCTGAGAAGAAATACTTTTTTCTCTCCTATTATTTCCTTTTTACTCTCCTTAGTACTTTAATTTAGAACTACAACCAGGCAACCACTGAGGATGGCCTTGCTATAGCGCAGACGAAACATTTGGTATGTAAGTTTTTCTATTTTAGTTCTTTTTTGTGTAGAAAAAGTTCACAAATGTTACCAACATTCGACATTTTCCACTCGTACTGGAAAATATATTTTTTTGAAATAATGGGATGTAAAGTTCGAATAGGCAATGATACGCGAACCCTGTGGAAAAGCGTGCCCTGAGTGAATTCTATGCCGATCTGTTTTTCCAGAGGCAAAGCTAAAGTGCAAGTTTAACCAGGAATTTTTTTATTTTTTTTCGATGAGGTGGAGGAAATCTTTTATAGAGAGGTAAGGAGTATCAGGCTCAAGACTATGTAGTGCACTGTCATAGTACCCAATCCAGTACTTTCGTGCCTTGTACGAACAAGTCCTTACTGGGTGCGATCTGCATAGTTCTGGATCGCCAGATGGCTGCCCGAAGATTGCCTGTCTTTTGCGGTCTAGTGCCTCGCAATAGCACAGTATGTGTATCACTGTCTCTGGATCCCTACCGCATAGTCTTCAGGTAAGGTCTCCATAGTACTGTTCCATTTTGTTGAGGTGCTTCTTCATTGGTGCATGACCAGTCAGGAGTCCCGTAACGGTTCTCAACTGGCTCCTGTTCATCGCTAACAGGACTGCCGTTCTTTTATGGCACGGGCGGTTCTTATTCTTTCCCGTGTTTGTTTCCTGGGATGCTTTCCCAGTAATTTTTGTTACTTTCCCCAATCCAATCTCTTACAGATGCTCTTACTGTACACTTCAGTACCCCTAATGTGTGCCCTTGGTTTTGGAGGATTTTCCGAACCTTCTCTTGCTAGTTCATCTGCTTTTTCATTGCCTACAATTCCCCGGTGTCCTGGGACCCATATCAGTTTGACTTGATTCCGGTCTGCCAGCACTCCTAGTTCTTCATTGCAGTTCCATACCAGTTTTGACGTCACTTATTCCTTGTTGCACAAGGCCTCAAGTGTCGCTTGGCTGTCTGACAGGATGTTGATGTGCGCGTTTTCGTCGTTTCCCCTGTTGTTCTCTCTCGCGCATTGGAGAATGGCGTACACCTCTGCCTGAAAGACTCCTGAGCCCACTCCATTCCCAGTCTTGCATCCATATGTGTACCAGACTTTCCCCTGTAGAACGTTCCTGAGCTGCAAGCCGTCCCACTCAGTTCTTTCTGGTATCAGCACTCTGAATTTGTTGTTGAAGCAGTATCGTTGCGGAATGTGGTCCGTTCTCGTTTCCAGCACGTCCCCGATAACAATTATTCTAATGATGCTCATGTGTCCCATTCCAACATTCAAGTTGGGTGTATTCTGCAGTCGAGAGACAACAAGTCTTGCCTCCCCTTGCACCACTAAGTGGAGAGGAGGCAGTCCCAGGAGTGTCTCCATGGCTGCAGTTGGTGTTGATTTAATTGCCCCTGTGATTCCGAGACAGGCAAGTCTTTGTACCTTGCTTAGTCTTATTATGGCTCTTCTTTGTTGTGTCTTTGGCCACCTCACCAAAGAGGAATGCTCTCCTTAAATTTTCCTTGCTCAAACGTTCCTCTTATATTACAATTTCCTGGCTTCATATTAGACTCAATAAGGTTTTTGCCTTTCAAGTACCTACCTTTCTCTTTTATAGACTAGAATCCCACGCCTATTTTCAAAAATGATTAATACCTAACAGGCTGAATCTTCCTGAGTAGCTTCATTTTGCCGAGACGCCCAACTTTTTCCTCTACGAAAATTCACGATAGTGGTAGCTAATAAACCGCGCAGGCGTCAATCATGTCGATTTGGTGAGTGCATAATAGTTATTTATGTATCAAGGGCGTAAAGTAGGCGTTTATGGCCTGCGGCGTGGATGATGGCCCGATGGCGTTAGCCGAGAGCCATCACACGCCGAAGGCCTTAAACGCATTTTACGCACGTGATACATACAAAATTTTATGCACTAGCGGTTTTATAGCGCGAATCACAAATACTGACTTGAATTGCAATGGTCTACACGTTTCATACGTTATGCATACAATAATTAAGGGTAACATAATATGAGGAATGTGAAACTATAGTAGCTGAGTGCTATATTGGAGAATCTATTTCAAATAAATAGATCACCGAAAAAATTGCCAACAATTATGAACAAATGTTAGAAAGAGTATTGCTCTATTGAACTGAAATGATTCTAATTCGTGTTAGGAATTGCATGAAATGATGTGTGAGTATAGACAATTTGAGAATTTTGTCTACTTTACGGCCCGCCGGGCCATAATGCGCCCACGGGCGGTAAAGTGCCACTTTACGCCCAGCGACCCGGGCGGTAAAGTGTACTTTACCGCCCGCTAGTGCATAAAAGTCATTAATAACAGTTTTGCAGTTGTACCTTGAGATAATTCGATAAAGTGCTCGAAAAAACGTGTTTCCTACAAAATGGATGGTAGGACTGAAAAGTCCCTCACTCTCAACATGTACCAATGACGTGTTCATAAGACATCATTAGTAACCAGCGGATTTTTTAGCGTTGCTTGGTTGATATTTGTATAATTGAATGGTCATATTGTACTACAAATTGAATGGTAGGTGTTCCCAGTCCTATGCTCCGAAATTGTCAATTCTATGGTTAAAAAAAATATTAGTAACAGGCTGAATCTTCGTGAGTAGCTTCGTTTTGATGAGACGCCCAACTTTTCCGTCTACGAAAATTCACGAAAGTGGTAACTAATAAAATGCGCAGGCGTCAATCATGTCGATTTGGTGAGTGCAAAAGTCATCAATAACAGTTAGTTTTTCAGTTGAACTTCGAGATAAAGAAAAAACTTTTGTCCTACAAAATGGATGGTAGGACTGAAGAGTCCCTCAATACCAACATGTACCAATGACGCGGTCATAAGAAATCATCAGTACCCAGCGGATTTTTCTACCGTTGCTTGCTTTATATTTATATAATTTAATGGTCACATTGTCCTAGGTAGGTTTTCTCAGTCCTACGTGCAAAAGCCGTGGTATACAGGGTGCTCCATTATGTTCTTGTACAAACTTCAATTGGTGAATCTTTGGCTAATTACAGAATGAAAAGTTCATATGAACATGTGTCCGCGTTTAGGAGATACAGGGTATTGAAGTTGAAATGGGAAATTCATATAATTTGAATAACTTTTTTAATAAAATTTGGTGTACGAGGTTTATTTGAGGTGGAAATCGAAATTTGCTATCAAATATAATATCTTCTTTCGAACTGGACTTTTTGAGGCCTCTGGCGACACCACACATCCTATTTTACCGTAGAGCAGATTTTCACAATTCGTCTGACCCCTTTGAAAGTTTTCAATTATAAATTTCAGCTCTTCAGACGATGTGGTGTTGCAGGTTTTTCCGGGTTTCCCTGCATCTATATGAAAGCGAATGCACCATCATTTAAGCCACCTCGGAGGACAGGTTGATTATTTCAATGTTTTCACTTTGTTATTGTTGTTTTCAATACGTTTATAAAAATTATGAACGCTAAACAAAGTTTCCCACTTTTTTCATAAACTTTTCACGTAAATTATGATATTTTTGAATTGAACAAACAATTATAAATTGAAAGTAACATTACTTTACGAATAAAAGTATAATATCAAATTAGCTAAACCACAATTTCAAAAAAATTCATCGTTATTTTGAATAATTTTTGTAAGACTATAGCGATACATACCCGTTTTTTTGTAGGACACTGTATTATTTAGGTGAAGAATACAATAACCTTTCATGTGTTATCATTGTCCTACAGTTACTAATAATAAGAATAATAATAAATGCTTTTATTGATAAGTATCAAGTTCTCAAAATTACATTCTTCAGTTAAACTACATCCTTGTGCCCATCAAAAGGTAGAATTCAATATCTGAATATGTTGTCAGAGACAAATATTCAGAGCTTGCTCTTCCATTCAACCCATTCGTTGATTCCTATACATCGAATCGAACAGAAAAAGAAATACTGTAAGATAGAAACAACAATAATACTGTGGATTCACACAGAAAACAGAGAATAATTGCAAAGTTCAGTCACTATGGTAAGAATACAGTAGCTTAACTGCTAGATAACTACTAGATAACTAAATTCAATAGATCATTAAGGAGATCAAATAATTTTTCTTTAAACTTCTTTGGGGATAGTGCTTTCAGATCATTGGGCAACCGGTTGAAAAGCCGTGAGATATTGTATGAAAAAGAGCCTCGATAAGCTGATGTCCTATGAGCTGGTGTAGTGAGTTGGTTTTTGAATCTCAGGATTAGATCATGTTTATCCGTTCTATATTTAATTTTTTCAAGTAGGTAGCTCGGTTTTTGCTTCACAATAATTTTATGAAATAGAACGCATGCATGAAATACTCTTCTCGTCTCCATATTCAACCAACCTAGTCTATTTAAATGCTGCAGCACATGATGCCGCCTTCTTGTTCCAGTGATAAGTCTTATGCAAGAGTTTTGTAATTTTTGTATCCTTTTTTTATCCACTTGTAATAAGTTTGGGCCATACACGCATAATTTGCATGCGAGAGAAGTAAATATTCACAGAGGACTTGCCTGAGTTTTGGATTCAGGACTTTTCGATTCGAATAAATTGATTTCAGATTACTGAAGCCTCTTTTTAAGATTCGAAACACATGTGAAGAGAACCTCAAGGTGTAATCTAACATTAAGCCAAGGTTTTTGGTAGACTCAGAAAGCGTTAACAACAATGGAGAATAATTTTTACTCTTATATTATCAGGACCAGTTGCATTGGATTTTATCGGAAGAAGGTTTTTGAAAATTTCTTCATCATCAGTTTCATGGAAGTTAATAAAATCGGAGTACCCATTGATGTGATCGCTAGAGAAAAAGTTCAGAAGATCACTATCTGGGACCTCGTCACTTGTCGAGCATTTACTACAAAAATCATTGATCTCTTAGACATTCTTAAGATGACTTGGTATTGTGTTCGAGTTTTTTTATGTAGTCCGAGAGCTCCCTCCATATATTTCTCTTGTTTCTCATACTAAATTCTAGGTAGGACTTTTTTTCTAAATTGATTGTTCGGTTAGTGATGAGGTTTCTCAGTTGTTTGTATTATTCCCAGTGATGCTGGGACTTACTCCTCTTATATCTGACCACTGAAACGAAATTATAGATTATAATTTCATTTCAGTATATCTGACCAACGCCCTATCACGCAGGCGCATTAGAAGTTTGAGGTTGGTAGTTAACCAGGGTGATTCTTTTTTCGTAATTCGAACCGTTCTAACCGGCGCATGGAGATCAAAACAATTAATTAACAGAGAGCTGAATTTTTCAACTTTTTCTTCAACATTTCCTATAGTGTGACTATTGAGTTGAAATCAAAATGAGTTAATGTGTAGTAAAATTCATCAGAATTAAAGTGTTTAAAATCCCTGTACGTATGTTCCTAAACAATATTCGTTTGAACTGAACCAGTGGTCGGAGAAGCTAGAGCAATCAGATACAGTACAGTCACCTACAGATAGAGATTGGGAGCAGAAAATAACATCGAGTAATTTCTGAGTGGTAGCTGAGGATCGGGTGGGTTCATTCATGACTTGATGTAGCTCATATGAACAGATTATGTCATTCAGTTGTAAATGTAGCTTGTCCGTAGGATTCAGAAAGTCAATGTTAAGATCTCCTGCACAAAGTGTGTAATCGAAAAAGGGTACAATTTGCGATAGAATGTCATCGAATTCAGTGAGAAAATTAGATGGTATCGTATTGGGTGGTCTGTATAGAGAGCCAACGGCATATTTATAGTTGTTATAAGAGAATGTTATCCACAGTTGTTCAGTGGTAACGTTTTGAAAGTTAATTAGTAGAGACGCAACTAGAAAGTGTTTAATATATATCGCTACCCCTCCACCAGGACCCTCACGATCTTTACGGAATACGTCGTATACAGGCAATTCAATCGTTGCGTCATCAACTCTACCACTCAGCCAGGTTTCCGAAATAGTTGTGATATCAAAAACATTGTAGTTGTTATAAGAGAATGTTATCCACAGTAGTTCAGTGGTAACGTTTTGAAGGTTAATTAGTAGAGACGCAACTAGAAAGTGTTTAATATATATCGCTACCCCTCCACCAGGACCCTCACGATCTTTACGGAATACGTCGTATCCAGGCAATTCAATCGTTGCGTCATCAACTCTACCACTCAGCCAGGTTTCCGAAATAGCTGTGATATCAAAAACATTGTAAACATTTTCTCTAAATTCCATAAAACCATTTGTAATGGATCTGGTATTTACGTGACAGAGAGACAAAGGCATTAATAATTTCTAAGAAATACAATTCAAACAAGGATTTTCACAAGTAAATATGACTATACAATTTCAAAAATGAAAGTAGAAGGAAAAGAGATACATCTAAGTTTTCGTCACAGATTTGGTTTCTTTGAGGAGGTTTCTTCTGGTGACCGTAGGTACTTCCTTTTGAGGTTACTTTCGGGTTCGACCACAAGTTTTGATTGTCCCAATTTTGGATGGAGGTTGCTCCGTGGTTGATAAGTCCGGATCTGCAGTGATTTGGTCTGCATATACTTTGTACCATTTATCAATAATTTATTTTGTCTTATCTTGGACTTCAGTCCGTTTTTCTTGGCTGTATTCAAAAATCCACGAAGTATTTTATAAACCACGCGATCTTCAGGGCTTAAATCTTCTGATATGTAAATCTGTTTGTCTTTGTTTGTCTTTGAGTTTATAAGCGTTGCTTAATACTTCAAGTTTTTTCAAGTAGGCACGAACTCGATTTTCAATATTCCTTGGTTGTTTTTGTTTGGAAGAAAATAAAGATTATCGATTTCTCGAATATCTAAATTGATTTGCAGTATGTTACTCAGTTCACTTAACGATTCGGTAGTATTCTCGGACTGTAAGCCAACAATATTATGATAATTTGTTTTACCATGGAATGACACCTACCACCCAATTTGTAGGACAATGTGACCATTCAATTATACAAATATTAACCAAGTAACGGTTAAAAAATCCGCTGGTTACTAATGATTTCTTATGACCACGTCATTGGTACATGTTGGGAGTGGGGGACTCTTAAGTCCATGATGAGTTCTATATATGGTTTTATAATAAGTAAATGACTTATGGTTTCGCTGGGAGATTCACTAACTTCATTTAAACATCAAACCATGTAAACATGTCATCATCTTTACAACTTAAAACGTAATGTTTATTCGTGGAAAATGCGCCATGCATTTCCGAGCGATGTCTCAAATCAACTGTCAAAAAAGGGTTCAAGGTTTATGCCGTATCTGTCGCGCAGGGTAGGCTTAGCCCATACACATCATCCATTTTGTAGGACAAAAGTTTATTCAGGTACTTTATCGAATTATCTCGGGGTTCAACTGAAAAACTAACTATACAAATCAGTAAAACACAAACTAACTGTTATTAATGACTTTTTTGCACTCACCAAATCGACATGATTGACGCCTGCGTGGTTTATTAGCTACCACTATCGAGAATTTTCGTAGAGGAAAAAGTTGGGCGTCTCGGCAAAATGAAGCTATACTCAGGAAGATTCAGCCTGTTATTAATCATTTTTGAAAATAGGCGTGGAATCCTAGTCTTCCATTTTTACAGCCTGTCAATGTTTAGTTGTACTAAGATTAGGCATTTGCTGCTTGCATCAGTAATACAAAAAATTATCTTTTTTCTACGACAGTGAGTAAACTAAGCTTTTACGCACTGCTGACAGTGCGTAAAGTAATACTTTTTCGCAAAAGTACCTAAAAAAATCACCTGTACGTAAAATCATCAACTGTGCGTAAAGTAACGTTTTATACATTCATACATTTATGCATTTTTGAAAAATACAGTATTTTGCGTCAAATATAACTCGGAAATCTTTATTTGATAATACGACGACAATTCATATCATCAAACATTCAAATTAATGATATAATTGCTACAATTTGGCAATATAATAACTGTCGAAGAAAAAACTTTGTATGAAACACTTTCGTAAGGAGCTTTTTACGAACTTGTATCATAAATAGCTATTTAACACATTTTCTCGATAATTCGGAGTCAGGTAAAGCATTTGATTGATATTATACCTATATATTCATGTTTTTTTTACTGAAATTGTAGAAGTTGGACTGGAAAAAACGATAAGAGGTGGAAGAATCTATATACATCACCTATCAACTACACTTTTGTTGATTCCACTTGTATATGTTTAGAAAAAGTGGGTACGAATAAATTTAAAGGGATAATTTTATGAGGAAACTATTTATAATAATAATAATAATAAAGGTCTTTATTATTCATAAAAATACAATTGTTATTATGCTAATTGAAGCGTAGGGCGAGGTTCAATACATTCTGGATTCCAGAGAGGACCAGAATGTCTGTTCTTCCACCTAACCCCTTTGCTTTCGTTTTACTGTATCATTAGGTATAGGTATACAGGATTGAATTCATTGAATATTTATTTTATTTTTTTGATTATATTGTGGTTTTAATAATTGAGACAGAGCTACTTGGGACACTGACATCCATATTTTCTAGTACTATATTAACGTTGCCAAGAAACACGTCATCTAAACAAAATGCTATGAATTTCCTGAAACTAATCAAACTTGAATCAAAGCGATCAAATGTTCCAAAATGAATATCAAAAGAGCGAAAGTCGTTCCAAATATTAATATGACAAAAGCTGATTCCAATTGGGAGACGCTGATGCTGAACACTCGATCTTCATCCTCTTCCATCTCATTTCTAAGCTGGTAAAAGTGCTTCCATTTAGATTTAGATTGGCAAAGAAAGCCACTCTCTACAATTCTTAGTATAGTTTTTTCAAAGTATTCGTTCAAAACATGGTTGAAAGGCATGTACAGTGCCATTAAGATATTGGTTCTAACGAAGGATGGCATCACTTTTGTCAAATTTGGTTGCATAATTAGAATACCCTCATCAACTGTAGTAGAAAATTTTTCTTTGTATGCCAGATTTCCGTTCATATAAAAGGGCCCTTCTAGAGTTTCCACTTTCTTTAAAAATTCCTCATTTGTTTTGTCATTCAATATGTACAACAATTTGAAAGGTGCTTGTTCTTTTATAGGAATATCAGATTCCACAAGCTCTTTTAAATTTGTAATTGGTTTTTCTAACGGTGGTTTGCTCATGAAGCTGAATAATTTTCCTTGGGTGACAGCAACCATGATTAGAGTATAGAACATCCAAGAACCTGAAATTTTTTAGAAATCAATTAACTTTATGCTCAATTTTGCCTTGTGGTGATGATATACAGTGACCGCCAAAAAGTGTGTACCGTATGGAAAAAAAGTTTATTGTTAGAGTATTGGGAGAACATTTCTGGGGAAAAGTTTGTGCATGTCCGATAACCTAAAAATCGATTTTGATACGTCACGTGACCACTAGTATGGTGGCAAAATTAAAAAAAAAAACACAATGAAGAGGCCAAAAGTGGGGTAAGATGGCATGATATCGAAAAAAGCAATTTGAAAAAGTTGCTTGGAATTTAATTTTATACTCACAGAGTTCCAAGAAATAAAATTTGAAATTGCAATTTTTTTTATACTTTCTGATCTCTTTACAAAAATCAATTTTTTTTCTGGTAAAACATTTGTATTTTGATGATAATGACAAAACTTTCTCATTTTCTCCTCCCCAGATGGCACTAAATTGAAAAATATAGTTCTTGTCAGAATGCTCGAACTAACACATTGGTTCGTATCTAACTGTTATATCAGAATTCCAAGACTATAGTGGTGATATAGCAATTTAGAAATATTCTGGTTATCTGATTATAATCAATTTTCGATGATAATCGTGCATGAGCGTTTTACTTTGCCCATAAACTTGAAAATAGTGCGTCAAATTAAAGAGGCTTAAAGTTTATGTGCAAAGTGAAACGCTCATGCAGCATTATCATTATAACTTGATTATAAACAGGAACATGATGTTTCCAGATTGCCATATCACCACTATAGTCTTGGAATTCTGATATAACTGTTAGATACGAACACGAACTGTGATGAGATCTAGAGGTACTCCGAACAGAACATGTCATTGTACAAAGAACAAACCAAGACTAACGAACAGACTATATCATGAACCCGAGTAAGGTGGTTGTTTTAATTACTTAAGATAAAAATCCAATTACAAATACATAAACATAAATCATTTGAAGATAATTGCAGTACGCGATATAACATATCACATGGCGCAGTAGTTGTGAGTCGTATGTTCCAGAAATTATAAATATGAGTGCAGATACCTGTCGGGCAATGTGACCGAAAACTGGAGGACATGGCGGGCCAGGTTTGAGAAATATTTAATGGCATGTGGTAGGACACACACACAATAAATAATTGCTCAGCATATTGTCGCAAGTCAGAACTCGCTTGGCTTTTTCGAGAGGATTTTTAGCTGTAATTCACCCAACCCACATTCATCCAAATAATGAAAGAACTCATTTTTTAAAACAAATTGATATTTATTGAAACAACATAATTGAAATGAAAGAATGAAGCTGCTACACTAGCAGGACAAAAACTAAACAAATGAATTATGAACAAATATAAAAAATATAAATATTACTTACAATGTGCTGATGACCAGCAGAGCCAGAGATGGGGAGATGCCAAACATTTTTGAATAATAATTAATTTTCGAGCTGTCTTCAACTCAGCTGACGAGTGATAAGAATGAAATCATGAATGAATCTTGACCTGCCCAAAAGGTGTATTTATAGAGAAACAATCTGTGAATTTCGAGCTAGTTTATATTTCTGTATCCGGTATTTGTATCAATTTTGATGTCTATGAACTTGAAGAATTAAACTATGGAATTATGAATACAGAGTGTTTTGATTTTAAAATTTAGAAGTTGAAGTTGAGAGGTATTGAAACTTTGAATTTGCTTATTTTATGATTCTTTTATATACTTGACAATATGGCAAAGTCTGTAATTTTTGTAAAACAATAAATCACTTTGAAACTGTTTGTAATAAAAAGAAAAATTCTAAGCGAATTAGCGAGAACAAGATTCGACAGAAATTCATGGTCCCACGTTGCTGGCGTCCGTGTCCAAAATGAATTTTCCACTCGGAAGGGGATAACTCAGAATCGGTGCGTTGATCAGTGCCCCCTTCAGCTTCCTGAACGAGTTTTGGCATTCTTTGGACCATTGGAACTTTGTTTGACCTTCCGTGAGCCTGGTCAGTGGTTTAGCGATGTTGGCAAACCCCAGCACATATCGGCGATAGCATGTGTACAAACCAAGGAAACTACGTAGTTGGTGTATGTCTTTCGGAATAGGCCACTCCTTCACTGCTTTGATCTTCTCGTCATCCACTGCTACTCCATGCCCAGAGACAACATGGCCAAGGTAACGTACTTCTTTTTGGAACAGGTGGCATTTCTTGGGGCTCAGCTTCAATCCAGAGTTTCTCAGTCGTAGGAATACCTCCTCCAGGTTTCTTACGTGGTCTTCGAACGATTTGCCAACTACAATAATATCGTCGAGATATACCAAACACGTCCTCCATGAAAGTCCTTTCAGAACCGTCTCCATTAATCTCTTGACTGTGGCTGGAGCATTACAAAGCCCGAATGGCATAACGGTGCAATGCCACAGTCCTGAGCCGATGGTGAAGGCTGTCTTTTCTTTATCTTCTGGAGCCAGTTCTACCTGACAATATCCACTCTTCAGATCAAGGGTCGAGAAAATCGTGGAGCCGGCCAACGTGTCTAAGGTGTCGTCTATTCTCGGAAGAGAGTAACTGTCTTTCTTCGTCACGTTGTTCAGTTGACGATAGTCTACGCAAAAGCGTGTTGATCCATTTTTCTTCTTCGCCAGCACGACTGGAGAGGACCATGGACTGTCGGATAGTTCAATAACTCCATCTTTCCCCATATCACTGACTATTTTGTCAGCCTCTTCCTTCTTGGCAAGAGGAAGTCTTCTAGCTGATTGCCGGATTAGTCGGGTATTTCCAGTATCAATTTTATGTTGAACTACATTCGTTCGACCCCCTTTTCCTTGTCCGGTATCGAAGATGTCTTGGTACTTCTTGACTAATTCTCTCAATCTGTGCTGTTGAGCTGGTTTAATGCCCTTGGAAGAGATGGTAACCAATTTTTCCAGTTCCGCTGTCAGGTTGTTGTCTTGACTAACAGTACCGTGTACACTCCTGATCACAGAGGAAATTGACGAGCAGTGCCCCAAAACAGTTCCTTTCTTCAAGGTCACTGGGTAATAATTGACATTCATTACCCTTACTGGCACAAATTTATCAGCACGCAACAAAGTCTTGCCTAGTGCAATCCCTCGTCCAATTTTCTCATCATGAAGCTTGGGCTCGAACATCACCACGCTTCCCTCGCTCGCACCTCCGTTCAAGCGAGCCTCCAGTATGGTCTCAGCCCTCTCGGGTACACTTACATCTTCAGTCAGCAGAACACGAATCATCTCTTCACTTCTTCCATGTAGCACCAACTCTTCTCCGTTCACACGTAGGACGCCATCTCTGAAGTTCAATTCGAACCCTCTGGAATTCATGATGTCCATTCCAATAATTGCGTAGTCCTCAATGTCCGCTACTAACGCCCGATGTTTCACTTTTGTGCTGTCTAGAATCAGTTCAATCGGTAGCTCACCATGTACAGTGGCCGGCTCCCCTGTTGCTGTGCGTAGCTTCCGGGTGATGGTTCTATTATCTCTGATGTTTTAGTGAATGCAGGCCAAAGGATTGTCCTAGACGCACCTGTATCCAGCAGCATTGCGCAAGGATTGTTGTTGATGAAACCGTCTACGAAGACTCCTTTGTTCTGTCGTTGGAGGACAGCGACGTATGTGTTGTTCACCGGGGCTTTCTGATTATAGGCCGACGATTGCCCCTTCTCAACAACCTTCGTTGGTCTGGAGGGTTGATCTGGAGAGTTGGACATTGGCTACGCACGTGTCCAAGTTTCCTACAGTTCTGGCATCTCACTAATCTCTTCTCGGGCAACACTTCCTTCATCACTTTCCTTATGGCAGCTTCCAGGTTAGTAGGTTCCTGTGGGTCTTCTTCAATAACTCCGACTTTACTCTGGCTTCTGCAGGATTGCTTCGCCGCCTCAAATTCCAAAGCGCGTGCCAGTGCATCCACGAGATGTGTTGGACGAGCTAGTGTCAATGCTTGTCTGGTTTTCTGATCACGAAGTCCATCTAAGAATGCCTGAACTGCTAGTCGCTCCATTACCTTTTCCGGTGTTGCTGGGTATGCAAGGCGAACCAAGCGTGCAATGTCTGCTTCAAATTCCTGTAGGGATTCGCTTGATTTCTGGCAGAGGTTTTTGAGCTGTGAGTGGTATACATGTTCTAGATGGGTTTGTCCATACCGTAATTCCAGATGTTTGATCAGCTGCTCGTAGTCCTCTTGTTATTGTGCCGTGAGGGTTTGTAAGATATTTGTCGCTTCTCCACGCAACGCCAGAGTTAATGCTACAGCTCTTTGGCCTGCATTCCATCCATTCGTATTTGCTGCAGCTTCAAATTGTCGGCGGTAATTTGCCTATGGTGTTTTTCCATCAAACTGAGGTGGTTTCATGGAGAGTTTTCCTGTTTCTGGACTGATTTTCACATCTTTTAAACCCTTCTGCATATTATCTAAGTTCAAACTCAGTTCCAGCATTGAATTTTCATTGACAGATTCTGTGGTGTGGGTAGTGTCATTCTGGTTTTCCAACTTACTGATTTTTTCCTTCAATTTGTTGATTTCTTCCTCGATTCCGCCTCTGATTTCATCGCTGATTGTTTCCTTCAATTTTTCCATCTCTTCCTCGACAGTCCCTATTCTTTCTTCTAAACGATTAGCTACACCAGAAAGTTCTTCTTTCATGGTCTTCGAATTTTCTAGGAGCTTCTTTCCTAAATTCCTCGAACTTTCTTGAAATTCTTCTTTCAGACTATTCGAATTCTCTAGAAGTTTTGCTTGAAGTTCTTCCTTCAGAGTATTCGAATTTTCTAGAATTTTCTCTTGAAGTTCTTCCTTCAAAGTATTCGAATTTTCTAGCAGCTTTTCTTCCAGGTTTTTCGAACTTTCTTGAAGTTTTTCTTCCAGATTTTTCGAACTTTCTTGAAGTTTTTCTTCCAGATTATTCGAATTTTCTAGTAGTTTTTCTTCAAGGCTTCTTGAATTTTGTTGCAGTTCTTCTTTCATTGATTTGGAGTTTTCGTCGAGTTTATTAATTATGGAACCCAAATCAATTCCAGAAACTTCGAATTAAAATGTCTCTGGATCCTCGCCCTCCTGGATTAATCCCTCAGAAAGTATTTCCTAAAGCACGGCCTTTTTACCACTAGTATCAAGTTCCCTCTCCTCCAGTTCTTGCTTCAATTCCGCAACCTTCAAATCGACCAGGCGAACTTTCCTCGAACACATTTTGTCTTAGTATATGTCTCACAGTCTATTTCACGGGTCACCAGTCTATGATTATTGTCTATTTCACACAGTCTATTCCACGGCCACCACAGTCTATTATTATTGTCTATTTCACACGCGAGAAGTGTATCAGTTTATACTCCGTTAATGCACACAACTGTCAACTTCACGAAAAAATGTTTATCAGTCACTGTGTATTTTTCGCGAAAACAATTGTCCGAAATGCACAAACTGTCTACTTACACGAACAGTCTGTATTTATACAGTATTATGATAAAGTAATGCACAAAATTCATAAAACGTACAACGATCACTTTTGAAAAAAATGTAAAAACACATCAAACTGTTTTTTTTTTATTCCGCATCTTTTGACATAAGTTACAAAAATAACACGTCAAAGTTGGTTTAATGGACTGTTTAGTTAATTGAAAAGTTATTGTTTTTTATTAATTTTCTCGTTTTTTTTCTTATGTGAGCCCTACTACAACTATTTTTCCCTTGTGTAAAAACACAAGCTCTATCACATAATGTAATAAAAATCTTAGCTTCCCATTAAAATAATTTGTTGATGACGTCATAACTTTGACAACTTTGACGTGTTATTTTTGTAACTTATGTCAAAAGATGCGGAATAAAAAAAACAGTTTGACGTGTTTTTGTTTTTTTTTCAAAAGTGATCGTTGTACGTTTTATGAATTTTGTGCATTACTTTATCATCCCCTATATATTTAAATCCACTTCTGATCACCACTGTCGTATATTTATAGTCTGATTCACTCTAAAATAATGTATTTAATGAAATAGGTATAATGATTCACAATACTCTAATTTATATAACAATCACTCTACTATTTATATACGACTTTTACTTCACTCTCACTCTCACTCTCACTCCACTCTGCTGCGTAGTTCTTTTTATATCCACCGCTCACTTCTCCGAATGCTCATGAAATTTCTCGAAAAGCCTTGAATCGTCCAGATTCCTCTCGGTGCAAAGCGCCTCAACAGTCATCCGCGGTCGGTCGCTGGCTACGTGAGAGTTCAGGTCCGGCATCGCCCACAGCTTCGCCACAATATTATGTCATCGTCTCCTACATACGCTCAGTCAAACGGTATGGCTGAACGCAGTATACAAACAGCAAAAAATATTTTTAAGAAAGTATTGGAGAATAAGAAAGATATTTATCTAGCTTTAGAAATATGCAAATTGATAATATTAATTCTCCAGCTGATATTCTAATGTCACGAAAGTTAAGGAATATAATTCCAAGCAACACCAATGAATTAACGCCCAGGGTCATAAACACAAGTCAGTACAACAAAGTTTTGAGAAATAAAGCAGACAAAATGACTTAATGGTATAATAAAATTGGTGTTCAAACCCTTAGCCCTTTTCAAAATGACACCAAAGTGTATATACAAAGAAAGCCGAAGCCCAATTGGTTACCAGGTACTGTAATATAAAAAATTAGAAAAAGAACATACAAAGAGGAAATGGAAAATGGTTCAATCCTAATCAGAAACCGAAGATACATTAGGCCGATTAAAAAATAGTCCCACCATTAACCATCCTACAATTGGTCCAAATGTTATTCTAAACTTGCCAAAAGGGTTAGAAAGTAAGTAAAAAACTAAGTATTATATAGAGATAGAAAATAAGGCAGAATCGGGATAGGAAAAGTTAGAAATAGTAACAGAAAATGTTAGTCAAGAGATAGGAAACGATGAAAATGTATTAGAAAATATACTTCATGAGAGGGGTACTACTCAGATAGAAATAATAATTGAACCTAGTGATAGTCAAAGTGAAGTGGAAAACAATGAAAGTGTTCATAATGACAATGGCAGTGAAAGCAATAAAAGCGAAGAATCTAATGGTAGCATCACTCCAAAAGTGATTCAGATTCCGAGTTGAGATTTTTAATGAAAAATAAAGTATCCATAAAAGGAAGGAAAATAAAAAATACAAGGAAATTGAATTCACACTAGTCGATAAGTTAAAAAAGGGAGATGTGATGAGATCTAGAGGTACTCGGAACTGATCATGTACAAAGAACAAACCAAGACAGGTACTAACGAACAGAATATATCATGAACCCGAGTAAAGGTTCCGTCAAACCAAAACGGGAACGCGGGAGCGGGAACGGTATTTTAGAACCGTGCAACTTGCTAGAAAAACAGTATACATAGCAAATCATTTATTTTTCATTACTTGTATGCATTTCGGAATACGAATTACCACATCTGGATGTCCCACCACAGAATTTAGTCTCGAATTCATCTCGTTCCCGCTCCCGCTCCCGCGTTGGTTTGGGGAAACCTTAAGGTGGTTGTTTCAATTACTTAAGATAAAAATCCGATTACAAATACATAAACATAAATCATCTGAAGATAATTGCAATACACGATAAAACATATCACAGAACGACGAATGTAACAGCGAATTTCCCATAACTTTCAATAAAAATTTATAAGATAGGCAGAAATTGCGAAATTATCACTATTGAAAATATCTACATATTGATTCATAGAAACACTCGGCATGCTGAATGATGTAGGCCCTAAAACGTAACCTATGTTTCAAATTTTTGATCTTGTTATCTCAAAAACTGAAAGAAAACAATGAAAAAATCATGAAAATTCAACGCTCTGCAGATCGGTAACGAAGCGTTTGCAGACAGATGTTTATAGGAAAATGGAGTCTTATTTTGACCTGAAAAATAGACCCCTTAAATCTTGATACTGAATTTTGAAATACCCTGTGTTATAAACCAACCGCAACATCCGAGAGATTGGACCAATGGACAAATCTTTACCTACTTTTTTCAGATTACAAACAATTATAACATCCATATGAATAAAATCAATTACGTTTTTTTTTTCAAGAAAAGATTGGAGTACAATGGTATACTTACTGGCCAAAATCCTTGATCTGGTGGTTTCTGGTGTTTTATGACATCCTATATTGAGACCTACAGAGAATATGTAGAAAAAGACTTCCCGCAGAGAACCAAATTTTCGTTTCTCCGTGGTTCCTTGAACTAATAAATAAAATACAATAACTACAAGGAAAAAAGCCAAACAGATTGATATCCAGCTTCTTAATGAGAATATCATTAATATATTTTTCCAGTGAGGAATTTTCTCTGGTTTGGGTGCGAGCATTACTAAGTAACTGTCAGTTAAATAAAAGAATGCAACTTTTAAATAACTAGAAAAACTAGTAAATCCAACGAATAAATCTGCACTTCCGTTATTAAAATCTTCAACCATGCTGTCGTAACGGTATTCTTTAGAGAGCTCCTCAAGATAAACGTCATTGGGCGGCATATAAACTACATCGCACTGGCTGGCATATCTAAACACTTCAATCAGGTCGATAAAAATACCTGGATCTGTGACATTTACATCGTTAATCCAAGGTGGTACTCTTGGCCAAATTACTCTGAATGGATATTTAAAAAATTTTGTTTTTATATCAGCATCAAACATTGATGTTCTTCTGAATGTTCTTCCATAGCATTCGCTTACTTTCATAGGCGAACTAGTCTCTCCACATTTATCAAAACCGATGTTGTAAAGTTCTACTTTTGACTTGAGACCCAGTAAAAGGATACTTTTATAAAATTTATAAAGCCACAATAGCCTCGCGGTTTCTATTAAGTCTCTATTGTCGTTCAGTATAATTATATAACGTGTTAAATGTGTTCTCCAATAATAATTGGCTGATGAGATTTGTGAGAGTGTTTCGTTGAACTCAAATACATTTTTGAAGCTTATGATGAAACTTGTCGGTCGTTCCTTGAACATATCAAGTAAGTGTATATTCTCAAAATTTATAATAGTTCTTCCGAAATATGGAACAGGAAAGTCAATGGCTTTCTTCTTACTTTCTGTAATAACATTGAAGCTGTTAATAATATCATTCTTGATGACATTTTCGAAGCAATTTTCGAAAACTTGTTGGGTTTGTGTTTTTAATCTCAAATCCTTCGTTATGAATTCGGAATGGACGCAGTAAAAAATAAACGTAAGTAACAATTCTTTGAACATTTTGGAGACCTGGGATCAAATAACTATGATTGCGAAAGTGTCCTATATATTGAGAATGTATTTTCTTTTATAGTTATACTGCTCAAGAAAGCAATGATAAGTTTCCATGAGGGATAATGAAAGTATAATAATAAATAAACACAGTTGTATTATTTTATTCCATTATAAAGACTAGGTGAATACACATCATAATTAGAGTAATATTGAACAAATTTGTTTCGGTTGTAGTACTTCTTAATAATGTCAAGACATTATATACCCTCATGAATCATATATGATAAGTGAGCCAAATATTGCCGTGCTAAAACATAGTCGGAGAGCTGAGAGGGACCAAACATGCAACGGTTTTATGAAGGCTGAAATTTTAATATTAGGTCATAAACACGTTGAATATCAATAGCCTGCCGCCAGTCAGCCAGTTTTTGGGACAACCGGCGCGGCGGTGGTTCCGAACTTGTAAAAAAACACGTATGTCGCAACCATTTTATAAAATCTGAAAATTAGTCTGTGGATAGTAAGACACCTAACAAACTATGCGGACATAGTCAGCCTGCAGAATATTGTGACAGTACGCGTCAGCAGCCCACTAAACCTGTCAAAAGATTTGGTCGGTGAAAGTGTTTTATAAAATCTAAAAATTTTCCTGCAAGTAGTCCATAGTAACTTAAACAAGACTAACATAGTCAGCCCGAATTCTTATGGAACAAACGCCGTCAGCAGTCAATAAAAGGGCGCACCGCGCGCTTAATTCATTCAGCGTGTTTCCTAACTACAGTTCCTAACTGCAGGGAGTGATTCGTTAGGTTATTTTGAGAAAAAAAGTTCCCATGAACATATGTCCGGAGTTGCTTCATTTCTGAGATACAGGGCGTTGAAATTAAAGAAAAAACGGTAATTATAAAATATCATGAATGTCCAAAAACCGATTTGGTTGAAATTTGGTACATTCATTTGAACCAATAAGGCTTAACTAGATTGAAATTATTATTGTTAGTGGCGTCTCATTGACCACAACAGCAAAAAAATATTGTAAAAAATAGTACACCAATGACTTTTTTCGTATATTTCGAATCTTTTATATTAAAAAACTGAAAATGCAACTTTTTGGTCTCTTGTATTTTCTTCATATCCAGCTTCGTATTTGAGAAAAAAAAATAAAGCAACTCTATTGGAGCACCTGCATTGGAGACGAGCTGACATTGATAGTAGGATTTTTCCTGCACAAATTTCATTTCAAATTGAAAAAGTTCATTCTCGTTTTGGATTATTGGTTATTTTTTTAGATTGAGCAACTGAAAATATAACTTTTTGGTCCTTTGTTATTTCTACATACTTATCTAGCTACGTTTTCGAGAAAAAACAAAAATAAACACCAAAAATATCAACAATTACGATATTACAGTAAATGAACAAAATGTCCACCTTCTGATAAAATACACGACTGCATTCGATTTACCATTGAATGTATGACATGTTAAAAAATTCCTGGAGTAGTCCTCATTACATTGCAATTGTCAATTTTTCGATTCCTCAAGTCATTCACATCTAGTACAGGAGTTTTATAAACAAAAGCCTTCAGATGACCCCATAAATAAAAATCTATAGGATTCATATCAGGACTGCGAGCTGGCCAATGTTGAGGTCCTGTACGTCCAATCCAGCTGCTAGGGTATGTGATGTCGAGATGCTGACGAGCAAGAACACTAAAATGAGCTGGAGCCCCGTCGTGCATAAACCAGATGTTGCCTCTTACGTATGGGTTTTCTTCTAACAAAATGGGTGAATGATCTCACAAAAAGTCCGTGTAGGATTCACCTGTTAATCTTTCCGTTAAAAAAAGCCAATTAGGTAGTAACCAATAATTCCTAACCTAACGTTCAGCGAAAATTGATGCTGAAAATTATTTTCTCTGATAGCGTGGGGATTTTCGTCGGACCAAAAACGGTTATTGTGAAAGTTCATGATAGAATTTCGTGAAAAATTTGCCTAGTCCATAAATTAAATATTTGGTGAAAAATTATTATTATGTGCCATCATACGAATCAACCACCTGCAAAACATTAAATTCGGATGAAAATCCCGAGGCAGTAAAGCTTGGACCCGCCGTGTGGGATATGGGTATAGGAAGTTTCCTTTTATAACTTTCTGGCTTTCCACCACACGCATTTTTATTGAAACTCTCAGTTCACATAATCTTGCATGTAGCGCTATAAATGTTTTAGTACAAGGAATTACTCTGTTAGGATATCTGTCCTGGTGAATTCTCCGTGCTTCTCCCGAATTTCCATTTGCTAATGCATAAATAAGGTGCATGTCAGCCATTTCAGTGTTAGTAAAATTATTCATGATGGAATCGCTACTAATTGACAACTCTGAATTTCTCTGCTATGGCAATAATGTTGTCACGAAGAACTGAAGCGTAGAGCTGAATCGTAGAACTGAAGTGTAGGACTGGAGCGTAGAACAGTAGAACTCGAGCTGCTAACTGAATAGTAAGACTGGATGATAGATAGAAAAATATCTGAATGATGTCTTAACTATGTTTTGCTAACTCTTCTAGTAACCTAATGACAAAGCGACCTTACCTGCATGTAATGACCATTAATCATTATCGTATGCAGGTACGCCTATGGTTTACGCTATTCAATTATTACGAGTGGTGAACAAATAATCAACCAATAATCCGAATCAAAAATTAACTTTTTCAATTTCAGCTGGTCTCCAATGCAGGTGTTCATGATTTGCAATAGAGTTGCTTTATTTTTTTCTCGAAGTCGAAGCTAGATATGAAGAAAACACAAGAAACCAAAGAGTTATTTATATTTTCAGTTGCTCAATATAAAATAAAATTCAAATCTACGGAAAAAAGTAAGTGGCGTACTTTTTTTACAATATTATTGGATGTGGTGCCCAATGAGACGCCACTGGCCCTAATAATTTCAGTCTAGTTAGTTCAAATAAATGTACCAAACTTCAACCAAATCGTTTATAGAGGATGCTCATAATATTTTATAATTACCGATTTTTTTTTATTTCAACGCCCTGTATCTCAGAAACGAAGCAACTCCGGACATATGTTCATGAGAACTTTTCTTCTTAAAATGACCTAACGAATCGCCCCCTGTACTTAGGAACCGTAGTTAGAAAACACGCTGTATGAAATAATGAATTGAATAAATGAATTGACTGCTGACGGCGTTTGTCCCATAAAACTTCAGGCTGACTATGTTAGTCTTGTTTTAGTTACAATGAACTACTTGCAGGAACTTTTGTAGATTTTATAAAACACTTTCACCGACCAAATTTTTTGAACGGTTTAGCGGGCTGCTGACGCGTACTGTCCCAATATTCTGCAGACTATGTCCGCAGAGTTTGTTAGTTGTCTTTTTTATTATTATTATTAGATGGCGGGGCTAGCCAGTGGCTGAAATGCAGGTAGTTCTGTATAGAACCTTTCTGCACCCCTCTATCAGGTCTATCGCGTGAGTACTCCGGATCTTTTAATGAATTCCTGGAGATTCCTCACAAGGTTTTTCTGCGGGATGATATCTTCTGCACCGCAGTGTGCGAAGATATCCATCCTCATGTGAGCTAGAGCAACTCATTCAAACATTATGTGGGAGTCTGTTTCGTCCTCATCACAAAATCTGCATTGTGCGGTATCTTGATGTATAGTTGCAGGTGTTTTCTCAGGTGGCAGTGGCCTGTCATCAGTCCTTCCTCCTTCCTGAGAGAGTCTCGGCTTAATTCAAGAAGGTGTCTTGATAGCCGGTCGGTTGGCCCCATCATCATCATTTTTCCGTGAGTATTGCCTGAGACACTGTCCCAGAGAGATTGATGATGGTTTTTAACCTATTTCTTTGTGTCATGTTTATATCCTCAAACGGGATTCCGCAGGCTGGTTCTGGTCCAATGAAAGTTGTTGCTGCCCCCGCTCTTGCTAGGGTATCTGCGCTCTCATTTCCCTAGATGCCCTTTTATGACCTGGTACCCAGACAAGTTTTACCCTGTTCTGTGCTTCCAGGTAGTTAAGGTTTTGGTGTGCCTCCCAAAAACCAGTTTGGAAGTGAACCTGCATGAACGCAGGGCTTTAATCGCCGCCTGACTGTCGGAGAGAATCGCTATGGGTTGGTTTCTAGGACCCCTCCTTAGAATCTCTCTCGTGCAGACGGAGATTGCCGTTACCTCGGCTTGGAATATAGAGGCTTGAGTACCGAGGCTCAGACTAATGTCTTGCCTCGGTCTCTCCCCGTATATTCCAGCCCTACTCCTTTGCTAGTCTTTGAGCCATCCGTGTACCAGATTTGCCCTCTTGACAGCATTGATATGGCCCTTGATGTAACTTCCCCATCTTCTATGATGGTGGTGTATGTTCCATCAAAGGAGTCTGTTGGAGTCATTTTGTCCGACGGCATCCCAAACGTGTCGATTCTTATGACCTCCAGTATGCTGGAGTGGCCTTGGTTGTTGCCCCTCCATTGGCCCAGACATTTTAGCCTGGATGCTTCTATCCTCGCCTCTGCTGCAATATGCAATATGTTAGTTGTTTTACTATCCACAGACTGATTTTCAGATTTTATAAAACAGAAGTTCGGAACCACCCCCGCGACAGCTGCCCCAAAAACTGGCTGACTGACGGCAGGCTATTGATATTCAACCTATTTATGACCTAATATTAAAATATCAGCCTTTATAAAATGGTTGCATGTTTGGTCCCTCAGCTCTTGGACTAATATTATTACACCAATCAATAGAGCATAAAATGAGTGAGTTTTTAACAAAAATAATAGTAGGAAACCGACTATGCCATCACATCGATACCCCCAACGAAAAAGGTAGTATCTCATTTACACTGAATTTGCTAGAGGGACGAAAAACGAAATGAAAAAAGACCTTATCAATGAATCTATATCATTCAATTGAAGGATTCAGATAATGCAGGTTTGGGAGCATCTCTTGTATATTCCTGATGAATCTAAATGTACGAGAATAGTGTTTTTGATTGAGTTACAATCTTAATACCTCACATTACTTTATGTACATAAAGGTTGTAACTAATGCATCTAACCTCCATGCATGCTAGGAACTATATACTGGTACAATATTCCAACAATTAAAAGGAGTCAAGATCAAAAATGATCATCATCCATGGGACATGAAGAACTGAAAAATAGATTCTGAAAATAATAGTAACAAAATTCAACTGATTTTCACTTATCGAATGAAACAAAAGTAAAAACATGAATATGTAAATGTATTATTATAATAATGAAATCAATCATGTAGTTCAATGAGTCATTTTGAATCATGTGCTGCTGGATCGCTTATATTGATGTATTGCAAATTTTTATAATAATTGTGAATCATGTCGGGTATTGGTTTTGATGTGCAGAGAGTGTTCAAATCTTTATACTTGGCCTCTGATATAGGAATCGGTCCACTGTACAGGCTTTTTGTCTAAATCGATGTTGTGGCTGGTTTCGGACAAAATGTCACAGTGAACCCAGATAGCACAAGTACGTCCCATGGACATCCCCATGACGTTTGCTTCGGACATTACAGATGTCATTTAGGACGTCCATTTTCCGTACGGCGGACGTCCTATGGACATACGATATGTTACCTTCATCGTACTGTAGCAGAATATTAGGAATCATCCTGTAAGATCAACTTTAGGTCATATTAGTGACTAGGAAAAATAAACAGCTACCATTTGTTTACTCCAACGAGAAATTCAAAACTGATTTGCTTTTAAATTCTAATAGCTTTTGGGGCTAATTATTCTTCTACAGTTCAGCTCAACTGATTTGAGGATAATCCCTGGTATTAGGTAAGTTGTTACCATATAAATTATGTGTATTATTTAAATAATTTGTTGATAGTCATAAGTCAAACTCAAAATTATTTACCTTTTTAGAATTGTAATTGACAAGAAGTGCTGTATTTCCAATAAAGAAAAGAAAAAGAACTCATCTCTAATTACAAACCGTAACAGTACGTAGGTTCAAAAACGATTTTCCATGCATATTTTGAATGCTTCGTTTCGAAAATAGTCATTAAAATAAAATAATTTTGAAACCCATATATTGAAGCTCTTTTTGACCACGAAATCTAAATTTTGAAGAGAGATCAATAAAAGCTCTGAAAAACTATGTCGGGGCAAATAAAATGGAAATAAAGATCAAAACGTTCTATATTAATCTGAAAAATAACAGATTTCTAAACAATCTCATAATAAAATAAAAATCCCACAAAAATAACAAATATACACTTCTTTGTATTTCATATCAAGCAGTCTCGATCTAAAATCTTTTATTCTGGTCGGCATTCATACGATCAATTGCTCTCTTGAGCCACAATTGAGTCGATTTTTCTGTTGCTTTATAATTCGGCGACATTTCATAAGGTTTTTAGACATTATGTTTTATCATGTTTGCTTCTCTTCAGTATAGGTATATTATCTATTTTCTATTTCGACATCTTTTCAACTACAAAATAACGTGACTGCTTGATATCTACAAAAAACACATTCATCTCTACACTATTTTGCACTTTTAATTTTTTTTACACATTTGCCGAAAGATCTAAAGCCTCTCCTTTCTTGACAGGACATTTGACTATAGCCGTTTCATGCATTGAGGACATAATGCGCATATGACCGTTCCGTTTCCTACATTGGGAGCGCATTGACACGCCCACTTTTATATTCCCCTCTTTGGCCTTGAGACATCGAAAGTGCATGAACTACTGTCCGTTCTTCTAGCAGCGATGAATGCGATCCAAGTTAGATCTGTCGAACTCAAAAGTCAAAACAGAGAGTTTCTTGTCTGTGGTTTCACGTCAGAAACCGAATTAAAGTTTAAATTTGATATTTGATGAAGTTTCAAGTATCGTGCATTATCACATTTACCTGATTTACCGTACAATGGAAGAAAAAATTGTCAATTCATTTAACATTATTCGTCGGTCTCATGCCAAAACCACGAATGTGCAATTTGTCATTTTGTGATATACCCCCAGCCAACCCCCTGTAGAATCATTTAATCAGTTAATTAAATGCAGGATATGTTGGGATTATGTATTTTGTGGAAATAATCAAGAGAAACTGATTATTTATTGAAGTAAAGTTACAATTCAAAATATACTTTTTGTGACAAAATATTTGACAACATTACAACTTTTTATTTATTTTTTATATGTCCTTTTGTTTTTCTCAAATAAGTATAGAGATTTAAAAAAAATAATGTCAAAACAGAAACTTCGAACTGCTATTTCAACACTCCCTCCTTTTGACATTCATTTCATCCCTAATATGTTGAAACTGATGTTTATTCAATGGCTTCGTTAGAATGTCAGCCAACTGTTCTTCACTCCTCACAAATTCCAAAGTAAAATCTTTTCCCAGCTTCTCTCTCAAAAATTTGAAACGAATATCTATATGTTTCGTTCGTTTCTGAGCATTTTCATCTTCGATCATTCTCATAGCACTTTGATTGTCCATACGAATGATCACTGGTCGTTGAAAAACCTGTAGTTCTTCCAATAATTGCACTATTCCGATAGTTTCTTTCACAGCTTCGGTTGCGGCAATGTATTCAGATTCAGCAGTTGACAGAGCTACAACATTTTGACGTCTTGAATGCCAACTAATAGGAGTTCCTTCAAAAAACATCACAAATCCAGAAGTTGATTTCCTGGAATGTACTTCGCCAGCAAAATCAGCATCGCTATAGCTCACTGTCATCTTTTCTTGCATTGGATCGCCAAACTTCAAACCATAATCCTTCGTTCCATTAAGATATCGCATAATTCGCTTCACTCCCTCCCAATGATTATCACATGGACTTTCCATATATCTGCTCAGCTTATTCACGGCAAATGATATATCTGGACGGCTTACTGAAGCCAAAAACAATAAACCTCCAATGGCTTCTCGATATGGTGCACAACATGAAAAACTTTGCTCACTTTCAAAATCTTTGGTGGGTCCGGGAGTACTTACTGATTTACAGTTTGACATATCGAATCTGTCAAGTAATTGATTGATATAATTTTCTTGATTTATCATTATTTCATTGCCATTTCGATTCAGTTCCATTCCTAGAAAACATTTCACTTCTTCTCTAGTTATTTCAAAATTACTTTCAAGATGTTGAAGCAAATTTTCCGTATCAGATGCTATTAATCCATCATCCACAAATATGACGAGAAACATTTTTTCATTCCCTTGGTTTTTGTAAAATACACAAGAATCGTTCGTTGACTGTTTGAGATTGAACTTTATCAAAGTATCCACAAATTTCTTATTCCAATTGCGAGGAGCCTGTTTGAGACCATAAAGACTTTTTCTCAAACGACATACTCGATCACTGCCGTCGTCAAATCCTGGAGGTTGCTGTATATATATTTCTTCGTCCAGGTCACCATTTAAAAATGCGGTTTTGACGTCGAATTGGGTTAAAAACATTCCGTAATGTGATGCTAGCCCCAAAATTAGTCTGATTGATTTATACTGAGCAACTGGACTGAACGTTTCATGATAGTCTATTCCGTATTTCTGATTACAGCCCTTAACAACTAGCCTGGCTTTATGAATTCCATTTGGTTTCAATTTGTAAATCCACTTGCAATTCAGTGCTTTTCTATTCTGCGGAAGTGGAACTATTTCCCATGTCTTGTTTTGGAGTTGTGCGTCTATTTCTCTTTTCATTGCTGTCATCCAGTCTCTGTTTTCCATTGCTGTCATGGAATTTATTTCATGGTCCATCATCATACATACAAAATCGTTATATTTTCTTGGAACTTTCAAACTATTTTTATTTCTCAATGACCTGCCGCGTGGAGGTTCTTCGACAGCAGTATCATCCGATATTTCTTGTTCAGTGGGATTCTCAGTGGTTCTGTTAGTTGCTTCGTTTTGCTGCGTGTCTATCAAATCTAATGTCTGAATTGATTTAGATTCTTGGTTTGCAGAAATATCAATGAATTCATTTTGACATTTTTCAAAAATTACATCTCTGCTTACGTCAATTTTATTTTCAGTTGGAAAATATATTCTATATCCTTTGGACTCTTCTGAATAACCCACAAATATTCCACTTTTGCTTTTCCAATCCCATTTTCGTCGTTGCTGTTTTGGTACATGCTCAAACACTGAAGTTCCGAAAATTTTAAAATTGTCAATGTCGGCTTTTCTGTTGAATAACAGTTCGTATGGAGTTTTTCCAGACACCGAGCTTGTACCAGTCCTATTTAATACGTATGAAACTGTGTTGATCGCCTCTGCCCAAAAATACTTTTCTAGTTTTTTCGAATGAAGTAAAGTTCTGGCTCCTTCGACTAGTGTTCTCATTTCTCTTTCTGCCGCTCCATTTTGTTCGGGTGTATAACTCACTGAGAACTGTTGCTTTGTACCATATCTTTTGAACAGCATATCCATACCTTTATTTTTGAATTCAGAACCATTATCAGAGCGAAATGTTTTTATTTTCTCATTAGTTTCCATTTCAAACTTTGGTATGAATTCAGTGATTTTCGTTAAAACTTCACTTTTATGTTTTAAGAAGTATAGATGTCTGTAGTGAGAAAAATCGTCTTTCAACAACAGAAAATAAATTGAACCGCCAATCGATTTCACTTCCATGGGACCACAAATATCTGCATGGATAATTTCACCTGGCTTAGAAGTTGTTGAAGATTCAGGAAATTTCTGCCTACTCTGCTTGCCATAAATACAAGATTCACATTGAAATTCGTCTCCTCCGTTCGTCGTAAGTCCATAACTTGCTAAAATCTTTCGACATTGCGTTATGTTCTGATGTGCCAATACTTCATGCCAATTCCTCAAGGAATTTATAATTTCTGATCCAACATAAGCCTTGTTTTCTGTTTTCAGTGCCATGTTGAGTTTGAATAGATTTCCTTCACGTTCGCCCGTGATTATAGTTTCATTGCCCCTTGTTATTTGACATTTTCTTTTATCAGTCACTATTATGTAGCCTTTGTCAGCAACAGCACTGGCAGAAAATAAGTTACATTTCAAACTCGGAACATACATAACGTTTTCAATCGTGCAGCTGATGCTTTCTTCATTTGCTCGTTGGACGTCTACCAAAATATTTCCTTTTCCTTCAACCGCTAATCTCGTACTATCTCCGATGACAATATACTCATTGGGTGAAATAGTTTCATAATTATTGAACCATGATTTATTGAACGTCATATGATGACTCGCTCCACTATCCAGGTACCAATTGAATTTAGATTCGGTTTCGGTATTTGACATGAGTGCGTAACTTGTTCGACTTGAAGTTGAAGGTGGTTTTGGTTCAGTCTTATTTTTTCTAAACTAACAGTCGCGCTCAATATGGCCTTGCTTCTTGCAATAATTACAAGTCACATTCTTCTTCATTGGTTGTCTTTTTCCAAATTCATTGAAAGTTCTTTTTGGAAATTTGGTTTTCCAATTTGATTTCTTTGCTGTGAGTGCCTCAACCATGCCTTCGTCTCGTATTCCTCTATCTTTAATCCTTTCTTCTTCGCCAATCAATCTCGAAGTCAAGGTGTTGAGACTTTTATCTGGAGAGCTGTCCCAGGCTGAATGAAAATGCTTGAAATCTTCAGGTAGGGTCATTAAAATTTTGTTGACCAGCATGCTCTCACTGATTTCATCACCAGAGGATTTCAATTCATGACTCAGATTTTCCAAATCAGCTATGTGAGCTGCTACTCCTTCATTTTTGTAGGTGTACGCATAAAACCTCTGCTGAAGAGAATGCAAATTCGCTTCGGAAGTTTTTCCGAATAGCGCTTTTATCCTGGACCACATATCACCTGATGTTTTGCAAGCAATCAGATGATTGATGACTTTTTCACTTATCGATGTTACAATGATTCTTTGTGCAATCAGATCATCTTCACTCCATTTCTTCTTGTTCGCCTCCGATGTACCCTGGGCTCTATTGTTCTCAACCAAATCATAAACTCCAGCACTTCTGAGAATAATTATTAATTGAAATCTCCACGCTGGATAGTTATTGCCACTACTTTCAAGTACCACTACTCTCTTGAATTCAGCTTGTTCCATTACTTTACTGGTAACAGTTCTCGAACAATCACACAAATATTTACTGATATGTGTGTTTAAATATTTTCCACTCAAACTACTGCTCTGGGCCCATAACCTGTTGGGATTATGTATTTTGTGGAAATAATCAAGAGAAACTGATTATTTATTGAAGTAAAGTTACATTTCAAAATATACTTTTTGTGACAAAATATTTGACAACATTACAACTTTTTATTTATTTTTTATATGTCCTTTTGTTTTTCTCAAATAGGTATAGAGATTTAAAAAAAATAATGTCAAAACAGAAACTTCGAACTGCTATTTCAACAGGATAACGTCAAAACGTAGGGAAAATAATCAAAACAATAAAAATCCTATCGTAGAACAAACTACAGAAGGAGAAGATCCAACATAAATACTTGTATTCCAGATGCACAAAATGTTTCAATCGATTATTCATCGGAAAGCACAGGTGGCCAAAGACAAAAGTTGTTATTGTCTTAGGAATTCACAGACTATAAAAGTCACGAGGATATATTTATAGGTGTAATAAATATAATTGCAACACGCGTTTTTGACATTTTTCTGTCGATAAATCTCAATTTTAACCCGTTAAGAATGTCAGAAAACCGAATTAACACTATGATATATGAGAAAATGACTATTAGAGTGTTATTAATAGCCGTAACTAATGTCACTATTGTGTTAGTTTATTATTCATTAGATTAAAATTTATAGCTTCATGAGTGTATAAAATGACTCGTAAGCGTATGTACTTTCAGTATCAGTCCAGTATTCTTCGGTATCTAGTCAGTTCCGAAGTTTTAATTCCTAGTCGTAGGAATGAATCGACGGTCTTCCATTGTAGTCGTCAACTAGGCGTTTCGTTCAGAGATGTCCAGAATAAAACGTTTTTTTTATTTCAATATGTAGAATCAGAGCCTGCAACAAATTTAAGTAAAGTAGCTACGGCCATATGGATCTGTGTACCCAAGTATATAGTTTTCAATCTGTTAGTTCCTGTGAAGAATAAACGTCGAGTTTTTATATCGAAAACAAAACAAGTGCTTTTCGTACCAAAGTAAAGAAAAGGTGAAGTTCTACGTTCACAATATTAAATACAGTTTTTCTACGCCCTTCAATGAAAATCCGCATCTTTCCGAGATACCTGAAGGCGTCGTCACATCATAAATTGTGTTGAATCATTTTCTACACGCGACGTTCCTCCCTGACAACTGGCGCTGTGCGTTACCCTGATGTTTATCTTATGTGAGTAAACCGTAAATTCCCGAAAAGGAATATTTGTCACATCTGTTCGTACCCATTTTCGACTATATAATAAACTGAATGTTCCTTTTATACTTGTCTCAGATATTTTGTTTTTGTTTTACTATCAATTCTGTTTGCGTATTTCTGACGTTTTGAAAATGACTTTTGCTGCAGACTCTTTTTGTAAGAAATTCGTTTTTACCATTTTCTTTTAATAATTGTTTTTGACCTGCACCGGATGATACAAAACTAGTTTACAGTAGTTATTTATCTGTCACCAGATATTTCACTTTAAGATTAATTATGCCATTCTTTTTCTCGTTTTAAAACTCAGTAAGAGTGGCTAGTGTTTCATGTTTTTTTTGATGTTGTCTTGTGTACCATTCACTCACTTTATAGTTTTAAACAAATATTGTTTTGATGCACTGTATACCTTTGCAGTGAGATTTGCATGTTGTTCACACGTTTAACGGTCTGTCTATATACAAAGTGAGATCCTGTGATTTCACACCGAGAATTTAAACCGATATCTTTTGTTTTATCTTTAAATAAATTATTTCACTGTGTTATATCACTGTTTGACTTTTCTTTCTCCTCTCATATTGACAAGCATTCTATACTACGTGTTGTGACGAACCATAAATAAATCAGTGAAGCCTTTTTCCGCCGCTCGAAGGAGGTTTTCCCGGTATGAAGACGTAACAGCGCTTTTCTTTTGTTTTCGACACCTGATTAGTCTAGTGTCAAAATAGGAGTGCGCTGTCTCGTCAACGTATCGTTTCGTGTGAAGCACCATATACACAATTCGAATGGGAAGATTTTTAAGAATATTCGTGCTTCTTGCTTTGAAAACCCTGGTAAGTTTTCACATTTGCGAATTCACTCTCGTACACAGTAGACAACCTGATAGCACTTTCGTGAGTTTGGCATTGAAAATTCTGTTAGAAAATTAGTATTTTACATATTGAAGTCAGAACCATGGAATTAGCATATTCGCGGTTTTGGCGTGGGACAGACGATAATATTATCCTCATAACTACACTGAGGAAAATCGTGCTATTAAAGTTTTTGCTAAGATATTTCTTGCTATCATAATAAAAGGGCCGGTTTTTCAATGCAGTGTTAATTATGAGTGTTAACTGACACTGGGGTTAAGCTATCCCCAGGTCAAAGTGGGTGTTAGATGCGCATCCGTTTATCAATTACATATTACAATGAGAGTTACGAAACCCTTAAATATCGTGTGGTTGGTAATACTTGCGACAGAGTTGCCCCTCCCTGTGGATTAGGATTGGTTGAAAAATTCTGACAGCCACCAGGATACAGATTCAAATATTCAACTTCAAACTGTCATATAGACAATCAAGAATCAAAATAGCAAATTTAAAACTACAAAAGGAATAAATTGAGGTCCACAGATAACCATGAGTGTAGTGAAAAGTGCCAGGGGTCCAAATTTCTCTCCATCGGACAGGTTGCTGTTGATTAAAGTCGCCAATAAATATAAGGGCGTAATTGAATGCAAAAAAACTGATGCAGTATCTTGGAGGGAAAAAGAATGTGTCTGGCAAAAGCTGGGCCAGGAATTTAATGCTTCTAGTGAAGGAGCCGTAGGTTCTTGTATTTGGCAGCCCTAAGATGTGTTCAATGACAGAAATATTACAATTACATTCAAGACATTTTATTATGGAGCTTTCAGCTAGATATGAAAGATTTATTTTACCTATCAGTTGAAGACTCAATAGCAGCTTCTATTTGTGCTATCATCCACAACACCGTAGGTTTACGTAGTCTAAACCTAGTGAAAAAGTCGACATCATCGTATTTTTCAAACGGATTATTCCGTTGCCTCATTGTGTAGGGTCGACTCCTATATTCAATCGTTTCCAAAATATCCCCATCATCGTCACTCATCTCATCAAACGCTTCCATAATTATATTATCACTGTTTTTAGTACACGAAACGACACACGACTTCGCAAACGTTAGATTTCGCGAAACTTTTGTAGGTTAATTAAGTCGGGGATAAAAAAGATAACCTCCACCTTGAAGCTGGAGTTAAATTAACTCTGACTTTGACCCGAAGTTATTTTTAACCTCGACTTGATAAACAGTTTATCCTGGAGTTAGCATTTACCCCAGTGTTAAACTAACCTAACCCTGCATTGATAAACCGGCCCTGAAATACTATTACTATGACAAAGTGTCGAATAGTACCAGCACATTGAAATCCTACGGCAGAGAAAACGATTTTGCTGGAGGTGATTTTTCTGCCACAGAAAAGTATACTGCTGTCGCTCTTAGGCAGTCGGTCTGGGATAGAAAGTTTTTTTATTAGAACATTTTAATCTTATAACTGAATAATCACTAGCGAGTTACATGCCTGTGGCTGTAAGGTTTCTGCTTACTATAAGTGGAAAATCGCATAGATTTTCATCCACTTACTGTAATACAGTTGTCAACCAGCCACTAAAATATTACTGGATGAACCCGCTTACCATTATTCTATGCTTTGCTATGATTATTCGATGTTTTGCTGATATTTCAACGGAAATTACCCCTTCCACGAACACAACAAATATTTTTAGGTCGTTTAGTGCGAATGAAAACGAAGAAACAGAATCATTCTCTGGCTGGAGGTCGTTTGGACAAGACAAAGATTAGGTTATTGTTCTTGGCTTCGTGTTTTTGCACGTGTATGCTTTTGTTTCCGGCTAATTCATATTTCATAGTCTATGAGTACTGATTGGGAATAACTGTGTGGTAATCAAGTTTAGTTTTGTGTGTAAGGCCTCTTTATGCAGGTGTGGTTGTGTAGTTTGCGGTCTCACGGCAAAACATTGAGCGTTTCCGTGTGGTGCCTTGTACCTTTTTATGCAAGTTGCAACGGTTCGAGAAGCTTTAGTGCAGTATGCTATCAGAGCAGAGAAACAAGTATTTTGTATTATTTATTAAAATTTCGCAAGAAACCATACAACCACAAGTGCATAAATGAGGTCTCAGAGAGTAGGTACCTTTCTACCTAATGGCTAACAAGATTATTTTACAAGAATGGGGGCTAGTGGAATTAGAATGTTTGCTCTTTATGAATTCTATACAAGTGGTTGAAATTGATGAACCTATTTTTGGGACATCCTGGAGCAAAAAATATTTCAACCATTGCTAGCAGGTAGCAAACTTGCAAATCTACAATTAAAACTATTACTTATAGTCTAGGCAGATGCACTCGTTAGCAGTAGCTGGGACAGTACCCCATTAGTTCTAGGTGCAACAATGCATCATAGTCATAACTAGGTGCACTCACTTGCGGTAGCAAAGTTCGAGAAAATAAGTTATTCGACAAAATCTAGTAATCCCAAGCGAGTTGTAATCAGCAAAGTCCACTTTATAACCACAGGTGAAAACTCGCTTGTCCCCTATGCTATTAGAGTTTCTTGCTGGGGTTATTCGATTTCTAGCTGGGGTTAGTAAAATTTTTCCTCAGTGTATCACTTGTTTCAGAATCTGAGCTACTCTCATTTTCACAAAGCTCGCTATCTACTCTTGCCATTAACACTTTCGTTCTACCCATATTAATTTATTTACTAGATTCACAGATTTGTTTTTGTTACATAAGAATTTGGTTGACTGATAAAGTAATAAATGTCAACATCTGCGGGAAACGACATGCACCCATAGAATAGTTATTTATTGTATAAGTGTTTTAGATATCATTTTATTTGCGCAAGAATGTTTAAACGCGAGAGCGAAGCTCGAGCGTTTAAATTTCTTAAGCAAATAAAATGTATCTAAAACACGCATGCAATACACAATCACATTCATTTAGAATCAGAATCGCGGAAATTTTTCATCACAAAACGATTTGACGTTTTGCTCTGACAGCGGCTGTCATCTCCTCAAAAATCATTGAAATAACATACAAAAATATCGGGAGGTGTTGAATGGCTATGTATATTCGATTGTTTATCGACTCCATTTGTAGAAATTTGTGAAGTCGGTGAAAATAAGTAAAATGTGATTGATATTCAAGATTGTATTTTTCATTATTCCACTAGTGGAAAAGTAATTTCATTATTCCACTAGTGGATAAAGTGGTACTTTATACGGTTCATAAGTGTGGATAAAACTTCAATTATAAGGTGATTGTGGATAAATATATATTATATACTTACTCTAGAATGCCAATCTCCATGTCAAAAGTGTTGTAAAAAGTTCGGGCTAGTCCGCAATGCGCAAGCGCGTCATTAGTGATTTTTGTAACAGGCCCAGTTTTAGTAAAATATTATGGTACTTGTGAAGACTACTAAACGTTAATTCTGAATCTCGGAGAATAAGGTTGGAAACCTCATTGTGCTTATACCTGTTATTTGTATTTAGCCGACTTGAATACATATTTTCACATATTTATGATCCCGAATATTCAGCAAAGGTCATCAGAAAGTAGAGTACGGTTATTATTATTATTTACCGCTCTGAAGCGACTGTATTTTGGTATCCAACAAAAACCGACGGAACCACCCCAAATCGTCGGTGCGAATTTCAAGGAAGCACTGGATTGGAAAATCAATTGAAAGTACAAAAAATTATGAAAATTTATTTCAGCTAATATCATGAATAATTTCAACTCAAATTGGATTTATAAAATTGGATGCTTGGAAGCTAGGGTTTTTTTTTCTACAACGATTCATGTCAAAATACGCAACTGCATTTAATTTAAATCATTTGAAGAGATTAACATGCTATTAATTTCTACGAGTATTTCTGGTTGTATTGCCTTGGTGCAATTTCCACACTGGGGGTGCATGAAAAAGTGAGGCCAGAAGCATTTTTCTTACCATCAAAGAAAAGCACTTCCATATTGACATTAATTTTCTGAGGCGATTATGTGTATGTTTAGTACTTTTTGAAGGAATCTAGAACTCATAATATAAGCGGTGTGGTAGAAAGTTGTATCACTCGCCATGCATGCTTACGGAGACACAGTATTGCACTAGGTTTCAAATTATTTTATTGTCGTTTTCATATAAATCTTCATGAGGAAAATGTCTGCCACAAATTATAATTGTCTCAGTCAAATGTTCTGCTCGGGTCTCTTCTTGAAAACAATAACCAAATATGCCATTTTTGTCAAGCTAAAATAATATTCAAGCTATTTTGAGCAAAGCATATAGGTACATAAAAAATTTCATTATCTACCAAAAATTATTTATTTCAGTTATATTTTCTTTACACAACACTAAACAGTTCATTGTTTATTTTTAGGAAGAAACGGCTTCATTAGAAATATTGTCTTTAAAGGAATAAGATTAATGCAAATTCACGAAAGAATAACCAATGACAACAAACACCAAACAAAACGACAAGCGAAAATCTGAAATTCTAAAAACCGACTCTGTCTCTGACAAGAGTGACAGATCTTAGTGACAAGTCTTCCTGTTGATGAAAAAGCACTGTTGCACGGTCATTATAATTACAGTAGCGTAGGGTACATTATTGTTTTAAATAAATTTCTTTCGCGCCTAAAATTCAGAGTCTTAAATGCGCTGTCAAATTTCTCTCTTTCAAATGACATGTGTATTATTGCCTCATAACAAAAATAATATATTGAACGTTATATCAAATTGAAAAAAAAACAAACAACTCTGAATTGGAACATCAAATTATTTTCGAACTTGGCAACGATCTACCCAAGTCCCAAACTACACTGATGACGCGCGCATGCGCACATCGTAAACGGGTCGCATACGCGGCATGCTTTTCTCCGTGAAAATTGGCGGGATTAGCATTCTAGAGTAAGTATATAACATATATTTCTATGCATGCACCACGCATGCGAAAATCGTTCCGATTCAACCCACCAACGTCAATGTTAGTTGAAACGGAACGCTTGATTAGTTCTGCAACAGTGATGCGATGAATGCATGAAACGGAACACGCACTATATAGATTTTAAACGACACACAGCTGTTTAGTTACTACAGTATGATAATTATCGATCTACGAAGTCATACATAGGTGCACTAAAATATCGAAATACAGAACGTGCAAAACGCAGAACTAACAAACGACCTTAAATATGCTGATAATCTAATCTGAATCAGAAATGTCGGACTGTCGGATCCGTTCGGTGCCACTCGGGACAGTCGAAACTCCTAATGTAGGTACTGTGATGTGATAGGCAACAGCATGACAACATCAAAATAATCCATGTATTTTGAATTATCTCAACTTACTAAAATAGTAAGTGGTACCGCTTTTTACTTTATTTTTTTTTTACAGAAAAGTTATTATATTTTAAATTCACCGTTGATATATTTTTATTTTATGAAATTCGTTCATTCAAACAGTTCGGTAAATATCATATTCTTATATAATACACAAATATTTTCCAACTTCTGGAAAATAAAGAATGTCGAACCTCTAGTGGACGTACCAGAAACGTACATGATCGGACGCCCAGAAGATGTCCTTTTCTGGACGTCTTGAAGGCGTCCTATTAATAACTCGGACCAAAAATAGACATAAACTGGACGTCCCTAAAATGTCCTGTGCTATCTGGGAAGTTGTATCATATTTGGCATTTCATTGTTCATCTTCAGGCACCTGACCTATTCCATTTAATTTTGTGGTCATCAGTGTACAGGTCAAAATTGATTTGCTCATTCATTAAATCTTTGAAACTGAGGATTTTACATTAATCCATTTCTTACATTTCTTGAAATCTCATACTAGTAATAGTGAAGAAGTATTTGTATGTCCAGTTTCAATTTTAGATAATAAGACTTTTCTTCTTGGCAATCTTTCTACACATCTGCTGACCAATTGAATTTATTTATTATGGTCACCCATGACCCAAAAATCAGTGAAAATGTTAGTACTTATTTCTTCAATATGTTTTTCAAAGCATTTCCTGGAGCATATCCGTTTACAACCTCATTCCTCTCTTCCACATCATAGACTGGGAGATGGTGACATATTTTAGGTGACGATTTTCTTGTTTATGTCTTTGAGGCCAGTGAAAGATATAAAAATTCTGACCAAAATGATGGAAAATTTGAGCTGTCGCCGTGTGGCCTTCATATAAAAAATTCAATTCCGGCACTCAACCTCACTTCGACATCCGCAAACCTTATGCCACTTTTTTACGGGACATTCATGATGGAAACTTCCATTATTTCAATTGGAACTCGTCGAGAAAATCGTCTATAATTTAAAAATTTTCTTCACAAGTTTACGTCATCCCTTTGGCCACGTGCAACCCTTATGCCTATAATTTTTTCTCTGCTATTGTCTATCTTAACATGCCGTTCGTGTACATGGCAGCGGAGATAAAATCGTCCCAAAACACATATATTTTTTATTGAAAAATGAATTTTTTATATGAAAGCCACGCGGCGACCGCTCAAATTTTTCATCATTCTTGTCAGAATTTTCATATCTTTCACTGGTCTCAGAGGCATAAACGAGAAAATCGTCACCTGAAATCGGTCACCATCTCCCAGTCTATCAGTTTGCCTCGTGAAGAACACAATAACTAAATGAAGTTTCAATGTTCCCAATTTACAATGAAACAGGTGTCTATGGCTGACTAAAAATCCATCAAAACCAAAGTCTAACAACACACTTCTCAAACGCATTAAAAAAACAGCAAAAAAAGTGTGAAACTGATCGAAAAAAATATTTGAAAACAGAAAAATACATGAACTCTTATGGCGCACAAACCGTCCAGGCACGGTAGTGACGTAATTCTTCGCGCTTATGCAGTGGAAATTTGGCCAATGTATGAGCATAGGAAATAAGCCATCCTTTCATTGTATGTTGGGTGTCCCAGAAGTCGCGCACCCCATTGTAGGGATCGAAAGAGAAAAATATTCTGAGACGAAAAGTCCTTAGCCATTTTTCAATTAGATGCATAGATAATTGATTATTAATTAATCAAAGTGACCAATCAGGAGCGCGCACCTAGCATCACGTACGTCCGCCGTCCACGGTTGGTCCGTCTCCACTCTCGGTCTACTGCGTGAGAAGCCGGCAGCAGCTCGGCGTCTCACTCTCGCGTCTCTTACTGCTTTTCCACTCACTTTTTATTCTTCTGTCGCGCGCTCCTGATTGGTCACTTTCATTAATTATCTATGCATCTGATTGAAAAATGGCTAAGAACTTTTCGTCTCAGAATATTTTTCTCTTTCGATCCCTACAATGGGGTGCGCGACTTCTGGGACACAGCGAACAAAATATTGGAGGACGGTCGGACCGGTCTCTAGTCACTGCCTATTTTTGAACTACTGTGGAAGGATGAGGTTATGTTGTGTTTTTCTTTAAAGTTAAACAAAGTGGCTAGATACACGTTGATGTGCGTCTATTGTTTTGTTTGTGGACACGTGTATGTCACATAAGGGACGTGTCATCCGTAATAACTGACACGCGGCAGATTGCAGAAGAGATCAGCGCGATTATATTTGCTCGCACGCACTCAAGTATCTGCGTAAGGTTAGTGTTTTTGTCAGACAAGGCTAAAAAATTATTCCTCTCAACTTTAATTTCTTCGCGCCCGCCCAAGTGTTTACGTAAGGTTAGTTAGTGCACTCAGACACTTCTAAAGACGGACTGTTACCAACTTGTTCGGTAAACTTCGGGGACTTGCTGACCTTCATAATTTATTAAAAATAACACTTTTATTAGCACACAATTTTCTCTTTATACTTTATAGAAAGAAACATACAGAAGATAACACCACCAAAAGACAACACATTAAAAGTATGTACTACAAATTACAAAAGTCATTCGGGGAGATTATCACCATTATAGTCTATAATACATACCTATCTATTTCAATTTACATTTTTATTTATATACTTGAAAGCTTTGTCGATACGTTGAAAAACTTCTGACATAAAGTATATTTTGACTTTGACATACAATAAAACATAAAAAACTACCATAAGAATTTTTTCCTAGCTAATTCAAACATCAGCTGTCTTGTCATAAAATTCAAACGTCATACACATCGTCACATACACGTGCCCGCAAACAAATAGGTGCACGTTAACGTGCACCTAGTCACAGACAAAATTTAAAAACCATGATTCGAGCTGTTCTAATAGACTTGAGCGGGACATTGCACATTGAAAATCAGGCAATACCGGGATGCGTGGAAGCCCTAAAAAAGTAAGTTATTTGGATTCAAATAGTAGTAATTTTATTGTAATTTCATGTCCATTGGCGTTTTTGAGGAATTTTTTTGGCATGCGTAGGTATATGATTTCGCTCAGCTGGTTCCATATAAAAAGTAGTGTCTATTCGTTCGGGCGATCGGATGAATAGTAGATTGCTCTAAATATCCGGGCGTAAAAATACGCCCTGACGAACAGTGCGGGAGGCTATTAATCCGAGCAGTCATCATACATGAAATCGTTAAAATAGTTAGTTTATAGGTTAGAATTTATAGAAAGTAACTTTGGTAGGTGTGTATAATGAGCTTTGGTTGTGAAAAACACGTTTAAGACTATAGTGTGGATTCATGCAGCACCAATTAACAATTATCAAATAATAATTATCAATTAACAATTAGCAAGTATAAGTTGAACTTCTTGTTTTAAAATGAATATATTCATGCAGACAGTTAATGGTAATATAAGTGTGGATGGTAACTGATGCGCTGCGACCTGATAAGATCTATTGTGCCCCATCTTCTGCTATCTCAAGGTGTTCTCGTTTACATATCAGCCCCTCAAGTCTCAATTACTTGAGGAATTTAAGGATTTTGAAGGGGTCTATTCATGGTATTTTTCCCACCGTCAGCTGGTGTGATCCCAGTATATTCAATCTCTTGTGATGTACTGCATAACACTCCATCAATATATGGTGGGGTGTTTCTGGATGTTCCCCACAGAATCTGCTGGTGCTGTCCTCCTCTAAGCCTAGCTTCCTTAGGTGTCCTTTGAGTCTGCAGTGCCCCGTCAGAAATCCCGTGATTGTCTGTGTTAGAGTTTTGCTGAGGTTAATCAGTGTCTTCGATCTTGCTCGGTTGAAATTGCCGAGGAGATCTTTGGCCTGCCTTAAAACCGTATTACATTTGCAAGTTTCACGCCATGCAAGTTATGTGCAAGAGAGAGAATTGCATGCCTCTCGCCTTGTATCATCTCTTACATTGATGCAAGTTGGTTGCAATTCTGTTTGCATGAAGGGTAATTTCCAGCTTTGAAAAAAGTATGTGTTCAAAATCTCATTCATCTAACGAACATATTCATTACTTGCCATATCTTTTGACCCTACGCATCTTCATAGATATAAAAAATAACGGTTTTTGCGACAAAAATACAAATACTTGATCTAAATGGTGGGCCGTGGTGGTCGGCTGGTAGTGTGTTAGCCTCGAATGCGTGGGGTTGTGGGTTCGATCCACCGATTCACCTGTCTCGTGCGTGGCATCACACGTTAAAAGGTAAGAGCTGCGTCTTCCCTAGCTCACACAAGTCTCTCGAAGACTTCTGAGGGTTGCGCGTAGGGGTGCAATCGGTTGACAGAAATAACAATTTTAACAATTTTTTTTTTATATATTAGAAACATAATATGTCTCAGTTAGTAACACAAATATCCTCACAAAAAGAACCAAAATTGCATGAAAAAATAGAATTTTTTCGAATTTTATTTACGGCATGAAACTTGCCACAAACTTGCAAAGGCGCATGCGCATTGACTGAATTGGAATTACACATAACTTGCATAGCATGAAATTTGCATGAAAACTTGCATATGTAATACGGTTTTTAGCACTGGAAGTCTTTGCCAGTATGTTGCTCTCATTGCTTCTTCAGTTTTACTGAGTTCTTCTTGAGAGTAAGATTTTCCAAGTCCGCAGAATTGTTCTGGACCAATCAGTGGCGTTGATGCCCCTTTTCGTGCTAGGGTGTGCAGACAATTAACAATTATCAATTAACAAGTTAGAAGTGGAAGTTGGCCAACTTTTATCTTTTAACTCTAATTAAACGATATTTTCTTCTAGTGCGCAACTAGTAGCACATGACCGCGGATTGGTCAGTATATTCATGCAAATTAATCTCTTTCAAACATTTGTGGGGCAGTTTGTATTGTGTTATGTTTTCGGTTTTCGATCATATCAAAATGGAAATTGATGATGCCATTTTGGCTGATTTTGTACGGAAATTTCCCAAATTGTATGATAAGCGTTTATGTACGAACTTCAAAGATAAAAATATCAGAGATAATGCTTGAAACAATAGCAGGTTCCGTCTCACTGTTGATAGTTTGTAATCACATTGCAATTTTTGGTCTCGCAGGCCATACACTTGATTTTGTCATTCGGGGGTACCATTTTATATAAAAAAAAACTCCTTATGGTCATGCAATCCCACTGATATAAGATTGTCAAACATTCCTCTCCCTCTTCTCCGCCTATTTAGTGACCATCATTAGCGCACAAAACTGTTTAATTATTTATTTTCGAAGAATAAAAAAATTGAGTCTGAACTTTCAAACAGTATCCACTAAAAAGTAGGGTTATCTTAAATGCTACGGATCGGATTTGAGTGCATGCTTACTTGTTAATTGTTAATTTGGGTGCATGAATATGCTATATTTTTAATACTTGTTAATTGATAATTGTTAATTTATAATTGCTACTTGATAATTGTTACTTGGTGCTGTGTGAATCCACACTATGTTTAAAACATATTTCTTCAGTGACTTTAAATGTATCGTCGAATGTTTAAATATGTCTGAATGAGGAAAATAGCAGTTCTTTTATGATTATTCCCCCTCCTCCAAAACGGCACAAAACTCAAAAATATCGGTGGATTTTTCTGAATTTTTAATATGATGCAGTTGAAGTTATTTTCAATTCATACTCTTGCGATTTTTCGAATTTCGAAATATTGATGCTATATGGTTTGGAAACACTTGTAGGATAAAAATTATCACAGCTTATTTTGTTGTCGCTTCATGTAATATCATCCCATGTCTCAATCATACAAGGCGTTACACGAATGCTGTGGTACACCGTAATCAATTTCATATACCTACTCATGGGAAATCAGTGAAAAATATTTATGAAACATTTTAGAGTGGATTAGGCCTGAAGAGGTACCACAATGGGACAAAAACTGGCAACTAGTTTATGTATATGGCGACGTTAGTTATTGCCTTGTAAGCACAAGGTCTTCTAACCGAAGCCACAAATGTGTGGTTGGCTTCCTGTTGTTGACTTCCTTTGTTTCTATTTTTACATCCAAGTGTTGTACATCTTCGCACTTGATTTTACCGTACTGATGAGAGCTTAAGCTCGAAACACGTGTCTACGGTTGCAGAACATTTTGAGGGTTATACCCAATAACTTTTCTACTTATATTTTCATATATTGCCCCTCGCTAAATCCATCCTTATATATATATATATATATATATATATATATATATATATATATAGAATATATCACAACAATAATAATTCGATATATGACGTTATTCCGCTATCATTTCGTATAGTTGATAAAATCTGCTACTCTTGAGATATTCCTCAATTTTCCGAATCGAAAAAAGGAAAAAACACACATATATTTCAGAAACATGAACATTGAAACCAAAATAATTAGTTTCACCAATAATTTTCAATACCACAGCAATCATAAATGGGAAGAGAGAATTATCACCAATTTTTGCATTATTTTCTGAATCCATCAAAAACTAGTCATAGAAAAAAGCTGAAAATTCTACAGCTTCTAAATAACAATATTTTGAATGGAATAATGAACAAAAAATACATGATATACATGATCATATACACTTGATAACGACTGTAGATTAACGGTTGAAACGTCGTGATTAAAAATTGCAGAGAATTGAATTTTTCTTTGTTCTTGTTTAGACAATGAAAGTCCAGAATAACCTTACTCAAAGTGAAACATTGTCAACCACTTTCAAACAAAAAATACAAACCTAACGGTCATAATTCCAAAATACAGAGTGATGAAAAATAATGTGGTTTTCCGATATTTTCGTGTGGTTTACATTGGTTTTGGAAACACTAGCACCCTGTATGCTCTAGTTTCCACAATGACATATCTTCAAAAACTGGAATAAATACAATTTATCAACTCAAACATACAAGGAGGGAAAGAAAACTCAAGCGAAATTGAACACGGTATACCACAGCATTCGTGAAACGCCTTGTATGATTGAGACATGGGATGATATTACATGAAGCGACAACAAAATAAGCTGTGATAATTTTTATCCTACAAGTGTTTCCAAACCATATAGCATCAATATTTCGAAATTCGAAAAATCGCAAGAGTATGTATTGAAATCACCCTATAACGGTAAACAGTTCTTGAATTTTTTTTTGTGGGGGATAGTTGCCAAAGGATATTTTTAAAATACTGCAAGCAAACAATTCAAATATATTGATTTTCTCTAGAGATAGAAGATGGGGAAAAGTCGTCATTTCCTAACACCCTGTATTTCGAAAACTAGTCATAGGATCGAGTTGGGCCCAGACATATTTCATAGGGAGATTGGCTCCTCCAAAATACCAAAAATTTGGAACATTCGACAGAACGGCATTTTATATAGCAAAAAGTGCGGGGTCCTTTGTTTAATTTCATCATTCCCGCCCTTCAAAAAAATATTGGTGGATTTTGCTGACTTCTTAGTAGGGCGTAGTTCATGTTATTTGAATATCAATTAATTGGGCGAAAATCTTGAAAATAAATAAAAATTCATAATTGAATAGCCAGTTTCAAACCATATCGTTCTCGTGTGAAACTGAAAACAAAAAACAGCTGCCATTTTTAGGTGTATTAGTAATTAGAAATGACCAAAATCAGTTTGAATTCGATGTCTACAGGAAGGACACGAGGACACTCAGATACATCCCTGAGAGCTCCCACCATTGCACACAACACAAAATGGCGGTACTAAATTTCTTGGTCAATCGACTCTTGTCGTTCCCTCTGAACTAAGAAAGATTTAAAACTCAGAAAATAATAATCGGGGAGGTGGCTGCGGTCAACGGATTCTGTGGACTTGGTAGACAAATTGATTAGAAAACATAGATTTAAAAAAAAACCCTTCGTAGCTCTTCGACTTCTCAAAAAGAGAAAAACCCTCCTAAATATGTTGTCATCTCATTCGAACCTCGAGTTACTCGAGGTTTCGAAGGTATTTTCAGAACCCTCAATATGAAGATGGTATACAAAACTTCGTGTAAACTACAACAAGTATTGGGAACTTCCAAAGATAAAACAGATGAAAGATAAAAGTCGGGGATTTATGAAAATAACGGTAAGGACTGCGAGAAAAAGTATTTGGGTCAAACCCGAAGGGCCATGAAAGTACGGTTCAGAGAACACATTGCTCATATCCGATATTCAAGACCCGAAAAATCGAGTGTGGCCCAACATGCTTTGGATCACGACCACCGATTTGATGACACAAGCTTAAAATTAATCGGACAGGTTCATGACCATAGACTTCTCGATGCATTCGAGAGTCTGGAAATTGCCAAGTGTAAAAATAGTATGAAGGCTGATGAGGGTCCTATCCCTTACAGCCCATTATACAAGTTTGTAGTACATTGAAAAATGTTTTCTTTTCTTCACAATAAATTCATAAGTTACTGTTTTTTCCAAGAAATTTGTGTCATCATATCCAAGTATTATAACAAGTAGGATAACATTAAAATGAATTTAGTGCAGGTAAATTACTACAATTAATAAACAACAAAAGTAGACAAATTTGATTTATGCGGTTGCCCCTCAGATAAGTAGTAGGTAGAGTAGGTAGATTCGAAATGTTAATAATTTGACATTAGGAAATTATGGTATAAATAAAAGTAATGTAGGATAAGTGGTTTATTAGTAAGCTTTTAGCTCCTGAAGATGCTAACTTTGTTGGCGAAACGCGCGTCGAGTGTGATTGTGACGTAGTTTTATTGTTTGGGTAGTTTCCTTTTTCTTGAAATACCCATAAGGCAATAATTTTCGACTGGTTTTTAATGAAAAATATTGTTACATACGGGGTGAGTCAAGCATTATTCAAAATGAAATTCTCATTTGACCAGAACCCTTATGAAATGAAGATGTGATCACACCAAGTAACACTGAAATACTTATCATTTGAATATGTCAAAATCGACAAATTCAAATTTTATACTGGGTGAGTCAAAAAGTCACAGTTTTTTTGTTGACATTTGATATATTATTATTTTTTATTTTGAGCATTGGGATACTTGACAAAGAACTATTCAGCATACTATTCGTCCGAAATTGATATACAGTGTGACACAAACGCTAGGTGATGTCAAAACTTGCGAAAAAGAGTTTAGTTCATAATTCACCCAGTAATTTAAAATTTCGTCAGTGAAATTTTCCAATTTTTCGTCATTACTCTTAGTTTAAGTACACTATTATAATGTCGAACAGTATTGGCTTTGCTATGGCCAGTTTTTGAGGGTAATATATCAAGATGACCTCTGTTTCACATGGTTTCCCCAATAGCGTTTGTGTCACACTATATATCAATTTCGGACAAACAGTATACTGAATAGTTCGTAGTCAAGCATCCCTGAAGCTCAAAATAAAAAATAAAAATATACCAAATGTCACCAAAACCTACTATTGTTCTTGTTTATTATTGATTTGTTTATTGTTGTTTGTTTTAATGTCCTGTTAACCGTGAAGTGAGTCTAGTGGGTTAACAATGTGAAAAAGAAACGCACCCTGCATTCTACCTCAAAAGCATTGAGAAAACGAACGCATTGATATACATTTTATAATTTATCTGGGTCAGCACAAAAACTGTTGATTAGATAAATCTGTATGTAGGATGAAAATACAAAACAAATTAGCAACTGTTGAGTAAGCCGCGAATGAAATATATTAATATCAATAAATGAAGAGTTTTATTTACTTTTTTTAATATTAAGAATAACGTCTTTCATTGTACCATGACGAAATAACCATGAAGAAACGCCAACGTGTCTCTTACCGTTACTCTGTATGACATTTTCATTGTATAAAACTTTTTTGACAACTTTTGTGATAACGGATGTATAGCAGGTCGCCTCTCTTGATATTACCCTGAGTATCTCAAAAACTGGCCATAGCAAAGCCAATACTGTTCGACATTATAATAGTGTACTCAAACTAAGAGTAATGACGAAAAATTGGAAAAATTTCACGGACGAAATTTTAAATTACTGGGTGAATTATGAACTAAACTCTTTTTCGCAAGTTATGACATCACCTAGCGTTTGTGTCACACTGTATATCAATTTCGGACGAATAGTATGCTGAATAGTTCGTTGTCAAGTATCCCAATGCTCAAAATAAAAAATTAAAATATATCAAATGTCAACAAAAAAAACTGTGACTTTTTGACTCACCCAGTATAAAATTAGAATTTGTCGATTTTGACATATTCAAATGATGGGTATTTCCAATGACATGAGTTTCTGCTGAATTATCTGCTTATAAACAATGTAAATAAGCAGATAATAGCCGCGAAACAAGTGGCAGTAAAAATTGTTCTTAGAATGTGACCCTGTCTTGACCGCAGCTCGAAATGTAAATAACGAAGTCTAACGGTAATATGCCATTGGGTATTTCAGTGTGTTACTTGGTTTGATCAAATCTTCATTTCATAAGGTCGAATGATAATTTCAGTTTGAATAATGCTTGACTCACCCCGTATGTAACAATATTTTTCATTAAAAACCAGTCTAGAATTATTGCCTTATCGGTAGGAAATATTTGTAGCTCAAAACTCTTTTATTCAAGATGTTTTCCTACGAGCAATGTTACTTTAAAGAAATGGCCATTTTCCAATTTCGACACCCTGTATTTTGAAAACTAGTCATAGCACTGAGTTGGGCCCATCTCTTTTTTAGGAGGTCATATTCTACAAACATACCAAAAATTCAGAAAAATTAGCCGGTGACAATTTTTCCATAAGGCTGCTGCCTGGTCCTCTGAGTACGAGCCGAGGCAAAGCCGAGGCTTGTCGCTTGCCGAGGATATTAACAGTCGATACATTCCGTGTTACTTATTACGTTTTTCCCGCTGATTGTTGACATTTCTCAAAATTTGCCTGGATTGAATTATGTTTTCTTACCCTTCCTTCATGATTATTCGTTCCGCTATTTCATTCTAAGTTGCTTGTGCGTGTTACTAAGTTACCGAATAAACAGAAAACAATAATGTTCAAAAAGTCTCATAACCTAAAAATTGATATAAATGAAGCTGAAGGTATTACTTGTCAAAGTCATTATTACCCTAGGCATGTAAATGACACTATTTACATTCCATTGTCAAGATGAATTAGTAAATGAATGATATAGGCTATTTACCTGTTTTGTTGCTAAGCTTGTATGGACTATTTACAGTGTCGGCAGCGGGAATAGTATATTTCATTAAGAGTTCAGAAAATAGGCTTTTTCTGTGCGTGCGTGTGTGAGTGCGTGGGAGGACATGCTTGTTTAGCATACTGAAAAAGGGTCTTTTTCCGTGCGCTGCTGTCATTATAGCTGCCTATATACATGTCAAAATTAAATAATATGTTGTTGTCTATGTAGTTCTCTAGAAATCGCAAATTGTTTGAATATTTTCTTACCAACAGGGTAAATAACGCTTGTTTTGTGGCAATTTGAGGATATTTTTGTACCATAAATATTTCAATTAATACATGGTTTTGTTCCTTTTCATCATTAAAAATAAATGTTTCTTAACAATATGTGGTTCTCAGGTAGATGTAATGAAAAATATCGTTCACGGGAACATGTCGCGCACGCACGGAAAAAGCCTATTTTCTGAACTCGTAATGAAATATACTATTTTGTTTTTGATTCGTAATTGAAAGTTAATCGCATATTAGAGCTTATAGTATGAAACAGTTTTGTGGAAGTTACGAATTTATTAATATCCCAGAAATTTCGTAATAATTATTATCAAAAAAATAGCAAAAAGTGAAACTTGCAATAGAACGTTCAAATTCGAGACATAGGTGTAAAATCGGCTTAGAAACAACTTTTTCATTTTTTTTTTGAAATTCCAATAAATAAGCCTATTTGCAGCGATTATTTTGAAAATAATTTTTTTTTGACAGGTATCGAAAGTCACGAGACCATATCCGAGTAGGTAATTTTTCACATTTTTTCAAGCACAACTTAACGCCCAAATTGAATTCCAAAATAAATTTTCAATAAAAGTTTTTACCATAATGATGCCAACCCTTTGAATAACAGTGTAGAAGTAGTCGTGGATAAAGTATAATATTCAACAAGCGTATAATGGCTATTACCATTGCTATAACCCACTCAGATCTGTTACAACACTCGCCTATTGCTAGTGTAACAATTTCATCTTCGTGTGCAATAACCATCATTATACGCCTGTTGAGAAGACAAAAATGTACCTTATATGGCTCAAATTAGGATGACAATAGCCGTTTATTATTTGATTGTAGATAATTGCATTTTTAGGTTGTTAGACAAGAATCTTTATGTGAGATTTGTTACAAATACCACAAAAGAAAGTAAGAGGATTCTACATGACAGGTTATCCAATTTGGGATTTGAGTTAAACAAAGATGATATTTTGAGTTCACTGGGTGTTGTGAAGTCTCTGATCATCGATCGAAAGCTAAAACCAATGCTTATGCTTTCCCCTGAAGCTTTAGAAGATTTTGAAGGAGTAGCTTGTCCTGAAAATGAATCTCCCAATGCTGTTGTTATTGGTCTTTGTCCAACTGAGTTTCATTACGAGAGGCTGAATGAAGCATTCAGGTATTCATTCCATTGAAAATAACTAATAGTAAAGGACCCCACCCCGCACAATAGCATAGGAAATTGGCTCACAGTGGGATTTGCCTGAAATTTACATGTTATTGAGTTTCTGATCAAATGTTCTTATGGGCCAATCCTCTAAGACCAATGATCTAGCTCTCAGGGCCATATTTAGTATAGGTGCCAAATAAAAAATGACATTTTATCTCAAGTTCATAATTTTATTATTTCCTACTAGAATTTAATTAAATTAGAAATATCGCAAAATCTCCGCATTTGTCTTTTAGCACCAATCCTCTGTGAAACTTATTTTGTCCTACAGAACCGTATTTAGTAAAACTGTATTTGCCAAGTTTAGTGATCCCCAAAAAACTGAATCGAATTGATTTTGTAATAACTTTCTTATTTCTTGATTTAAGTCAGTGGTCGATAGCTCGTTTGATAGATGAATGTAGCTTTCTTTGTGTACATATCAAAAGTAGTCGCCATCTTAATATCCAAGATGGCCGTCCTACCGTATAAACTTATAGACTGGGAGATGGTGACAGATTTCAATTGACGATTTTCTCGTTTATGCCTTTGAGACCAGTGAAAGATATGAAAATTCTGACAGGAATGATAAAAAATTTGAGTGGTCGCCGCGTGGCTTTCATATAAAAAATTCGATTTTCATTAAAAAATATATTTGTTTTGGGACGATTTTATCGCTGCTGCCATCTACACTAACGGCATGTTAAGATAGACAATAGCAGCGAAAAAATTATAGGCATAAGAGTTGCACGTGGCCAAATGGCGTAAACTTGTGAATACTTTTTTTTTTAATTTTAAATGATTTTCTCGTTGCTGCCAATTGAAATAATGGAAATTTCCATCATGAATAACCCATTAAAAAAGAGGCATAAGGTTTGCGGATGTCGAAGTGAGATTAAGTGCCGGAGTTGAATTTTTTATATGAAGGCCACACTACGACCGCTCAAATTTTTCATCATTTTGGTCAGAATTTTCATATCTTTCACTGGTCTCATAAACGAGAAAATCGTCAACTGAAATCTGTCACCATCTCCCAGTCTATTATCTTGTAGCTTTTTAAGAAAGATAATAACAGGAAATAATAATAACTACAACGTTTTGATTGTTGAAATCGAACATTTACTTTTTGAATTATCTAACTTTACAATATAAATATAACTCTACTAGCTTATTAAAACTATATCTAATTCATAACTAACAAAGTTGAAACCGATATTTCCAGGGTGGTGGAAGAGGAGAAAAAAGTTAAAAACTCATTATCAAAATAATACTCTTATAGTCCAAGATTCCAGGGCCGTCAGACGTTACTTATTTTTAAACGAACGAAATGTGTACGATTGAGTAGTGTTAGTATGTACCATAGAAATTATAATAAACTATTATAATTTCTATGGTACATACTACGCCAAACCCGCTGTCCGTGTGTCCGAGATTCAGTTAAATGACCCCTCACAGGGAATGATGACAAACCTTTGCATTTGCGTATTATTGCTGTTTGTGGTCACGTCGTTGCCAAGTTTTCTTTTTTTTTTCGTGTTCCAAATAAGGTTCGGAATATCATCTATGGAGCTTCAAAGCGTCTGACAAAAGTTCTGGAGTATGAAAAGCTTCTGACACTTTTGAAATTAACTTCAGAGTGATATTCTACAAAATCCATATAAAAATCAGCCATACAAATTAAAGTTAAGTAACTCTTATTTTTAGTTACGTTTCTCACCTGATACCTGCCCAGGTGTCACAGAGCGAACTCCACAAGCACGCAGGTACATGAGACACCACTCAAAACCTAAGTCTTCATCTTTTCAAAAATAAGTTACCAAAATTCTGTTTTCTTTTAAATTTCTTTTTGAACAAAAATCCTCCCAGAGTCGAAGCCGTTTCCAACCGAGATGGTTGACCCTAGTGTGATGCGTGTGATGTTTTATGAATAATGGTACTAATTATTCAATACGTTTATTATTATTTCATTCAACATTATTACACCAAGATCAGTAATGAAACTAATAGAATGCCGCCTTTGGCGCCATTTACAATAATTATGTCATGTCAAAAGAACAAGGACGACTTGACACCTTTCACTAGCATAGAACATAATGTTTCAGTTATGACACAAAACATAGAACACATTTACATAACCATAGGATATTAGATGGAAACTTGATGCATATATTATATTACAATGCGTCTGCTGGGTTAAAAAAAAATAAAATATGTTGGAAACGAGATTTGAACTCGGAGCTCCGGGGTGGTAGCTAGTTACTCTGTCCACTAACCCACCATGGGTTACAGAAATACATCTATAGACTGGCAATTCAACTAAGTGAGTAGTGTTTTTACGTAACTTGATTCCCTAATGCGAACATAGTACATACTAACACTACTCAATCGTACACATTTCATTCGTTTAAAAAATAAGTAACGTCTGACGGTCCTGGGATCTTGCTCTATTACAGCTGCTGGAGTATCGCATCTTGCACTGGACGATTTGCGGCATCCTTAATATGCTGTAACAGAGAAGTCGATGGATAATTCACATTTTGATTATGGCAGGCAAATCCCAAATACCACAATATGCTACAAATATGAGCACATGTTACTGGTGTCCTGATTTGCAACTGCAGTAGTATCCTACTATCAATACATCGTCTTCATTATTCTCGTCAGGCTGGTTTTCATGCGTAGTGTACTGAATAAATACTATCATGGAACAATCATATTGATAAATTGAGAAAAAAAATCAATCCAGTCATTGGTGTACTGTTCAAAATAAGAAAATTTGTGCCGATCAAATACCTTAAAAATATTTACTTTTGTCTTATCTATTCTAACCTACAGTATTTGATATCAATCTGGGGAACCGCTAATAATTCAGCTTTGAAACCTCTAAAAAAATTACAAAATAAATCTTTGAAATGTATTTACAACTTACCGTTTTTAGAACCAACAGCAAACTTATATAAACCTAAGACTTTCCTAAATTTGAATTCCCTTTATGAAGTTAAAATTTGTTCATTTATTCACTTTATTCGATTGAAACAGAAAGTTTCTAATTTAAATTTCATCGAAATCAATAACATACATGATCACAAAACAAGACAAGCAAACTGTTTAAGCCTCAGCAATTTCAGAAGTAATTTTGGAAAAAAATCGATATTCCATGATGGTATAGATATCTACAATTCACTACCAAATGAAATTAAAAAAATTACAAAAGTGGCGATTTTTAAAAATAGAATAAAAACCCATTTTCTTCGTCAATTAGTCTAAAATGATTTTTTTTCCATAATTTATTTTATTTTTCCGTCCAACTATTTTGAATTGACATGGATAACTTTTCCTTTTTTTAAAGTTTTTTTATGAATTGTATTTATATCAATTGTATATTATTTTTTCTGTACCTTTGTAAGGCATTGTTATTATTATCATTATTTTGTATCCCTACCATAAACAAACCTGTTTCTTGGGATACTATGAATAAATTATTATTATTATTTTTCTCTCCTTCTGAATCGAGAATACACTCTGAGTCTAATAAATCATTCATTTGTATTTTTTCATTTATTTATTTATTGAAAATACATTTTCCATACAGAACAAGTTCTGGTATAAGGAAGATAATTTCACTCACCGTTTGAAACCCTCCTGTCCTGCAATATTAGGATAAGGGACGTATGCCTCGATAATATACGCAGTTCCTAGCTTTCGAGCCGGTAATACCACTTTGTCATGGCAACCACGTATCCAAACAACAACGGATAACTTAAATATCATCTTGCTACTAATATGAATGTCAGTCTCAATACCAATAACATATGTAAATTTCAGGCAAATCCCACTGAGGGCCAATTTCATATGCTATTGTGCGTGGTACTTCGGAATGTGGCATATTCTGTTTCAGATATCTGCAAGGAGGCGCAAAGTTGATTGCCATTCATGCTGGCAAATATTACAGAAGAGGTGATGGATTAGCTTTAGGACCAGGTTGCTTTGTAAAAGGTTTAGAATACTCTGCACAGTGTACTGCAGAAATAGTGGGTAAGCCAAATGAAACCTTTTTCAAATCTGCCCTAGGAAGCATATCACCAGAAGAAGCTGTCATGATTGGAGATGTGAGAAAACAAATCTTCTAATAATATATACTTGACTGGAAACATATTTCAGGATATCACTGATGATATTCAGGGTGCCATGAGAGCAGGATTGCAAGCATATTTAGTACAAACTGGAAAATACAAACCTGGAGACGAAAAAAAAATCAACCCTCCTCCAACAGCAGTAATGCCAAGTTTTGTTGAAGCTGTAGAAAATATCTTGGCTGAATGTGATAAGTAAAACCTCCTTGAATCTTTAGTTTGATGCTGTGGAAAATATTTTGCAGGAATGTAATAAATAATACAACACCATTCTTGAATATATTTATTTATTAAAATTAACAATATATGTAAATAGTACTTTTGAAAAATAGTTATTTATATTTATTATAATAAAACAATACATAACATTAACATTGAGTACATCAATAAATATTTAATAAATATTGTAAATACACATATAAATAAGTTTTCATTTTAGGGTGGACTGGACTGAACGTCTGAAAATAAATGAATTATTCATGTGCAGAATGTCAAAAATATAAATCTAAGTTCAAATATTGGTAAAACACGATGAGTAAACAATAGTATATTATGATACAAGTTTTATAACCATTTTGTCATACGCGTTGTTTGGAGTACGACGAGCGAAGCGAGCAGTTCTCCAAGAGAACAAGTGCGACAATGTTTCTTATGAAACGTGTTTCATATACTATTTTTTTCTATTTGGCGTTTTTTTGTAGTTTTTTATTGGAAAAAATTGGATTTAATATTAATAAATAATATCGGAAATATCGGGTTGGTAACATTGATAAAATATTTAATATTTGAAGGATGCTGTCAGGTAATTCATCTGTTTACATAAATAATTTAAATTTTGAATGCAAATATCAGAACTTTTTTTAAAATGACTGATGAAGAAAACTCAAGTTGCACCCTCCTGAATTGAGAGTAATTGCTCAAACGGCTGTTAATGATTTGTTGCCCAAAAAATCTCGTTCAGTTTACGAAAAGGAATTTCACATATTCGAAGTATCCGATGCCTCACCACACTTCCACTGCAGTCAAAATAACTTTTCAAACAATCAGACCACTGAGCATATAAACGCCCGAGAAACCAGTCATGTAACAATTAAAGTTTATAATAACTGCACCATCCAAGGCAACAAATAACACCACAACATTCAAAGGTTATATTCTTTATTTAATATGTGAAAATCCCATTATCTCTCTCTCTTCAATTATTGTCCGTTAGCTTCCTATCGGCGCCATTTGGACATGCCCCGCTGCGAGAAATCCGTTCCCATCCGGCCTTTAACTGGCGTAGACAGCGAGGTTGTATCGGGGGAATGCAGTTGTCTGACCTCAACCGCTGCCGGAAGTCGAATCCGAAAATCCCATTCCTCTTGTCTGACGTTCATCTGACAGTTGATGTTACCATTGTTACCAATCTCGAAAAAAAAATAAAGTGCGTTTCGAAATAGGAGCCATTTCGATACGCATTTGGGTTTCATACTGAATTAATTTTAGACTCCAAATAGAAAAAAATTCCTTAGGTTCATGGTTCTTTTATTTTTTAATAAAGAGGTCCTAAACTAATGTTTATAAAGGTGTTTTTTGGAGCAGGATGAGCCAAAGTTAGTTTTTTTAATGAAATGCGCAGTATTGTAGAATATGAAAACTTTACATATAGTTATATTTAATAAGGTTAACATGCTAATAAAGCCAATCGGCGTCATCGTATAGTTTTAAGATTCCCTCAAATCGGCGAATTTAGAAAGATTTGCCCTTAAATTGTTTACAACGCGATTGTTCAAAAACTACACATCGAACCATCTTGCGCACAGTTGAATCACATGTTATTATGTATCAGTTTCCGCAATATTGTTTGTCCAGCTTCAGATTTATAAAAATTATGAATTTTTGAAAAATGGTCTCTTTTCTGAGGTTTTCCCGGATTTTCTCAGTGAAAAATGCTTCGATCTGGTTGTATAAAAAACCGTTTTGTAGTATTTATAATTCTCTACAAAATTTCTTGTTTAAAAAATTCCACAAAGCGATTTTGCTGGGGCGAAAAGCGGGGTTTTCACTTACGAACCATCTTATAAAAAGTAGTATGGGCCATTTGCGACTTTTATTTTGTGTGAAAAGAGCCTCTAATTTTTATCTACAGCTTGGCCTAATGGAAGAATAAATGTATTCATATTGATTACCACGTTCCCTTGGTAGAAAAATATTTAAAGAAACCGCAGAAGATTATGACCGCAAGGTGTCAATACCTATCTAGTTTTCATATAAGAAACTCAATGATAATAAAATATCTACAACTACGCCGTCTACGCCAATTGTAAAAAATGCAGTTTTAATTATTAAAAGAGATTTCTAGAGTCGTCAATTTCAAAAGAAAATTGAGGTACCTATTGAAAATTCCAACCTACAATTGTTTGTAGTGGCATGGTCAATTTTAATAATTGAGGCAATTACTCTTATTGACTATTAAGGAAATGAGTCCTAATGGCATTAAGGAAATGACGAAGTATTTTAAGCCAGCTTGGGAATATTATAGCATGTTTACTACACACTTACCTTATTAATACTGGTAAACTAGACACTTTGGCTGGAGTACTTTCTTTAATACCCTTAGGCACATTAGTCCTAATACTGTCATCTATTGGCACATTTTCTTTGGCCTCCATTCTATTATTCTTTAAATTACCGATATCATTACTGTTATTATTGCAGAGCCTTGTGCTACGAAAATTACTTGACCTTTGAACATTCCGACCATCACTTCTTTCTCCATTTTCTGATGTTAATTTTGGACTTGCTGAGCTGGACCTTAGTTCAGTTTGACTTCTACTGTAAATGCTTTGTACACTACCGGACTTACTCCTTTTCATATTTGAATTTTCTTCAATTGTCTTCACAGTTTTAAAACAAACAGGTATTTTACTAATTTCACTGGCACCTATGTTCAGACTTCTACGCTTCTCAAATTTTTTGGTTGACAAATGATCTGCACTAAGTACACATGAATATCTCTTATTCCTTTTCCTAACTGCTTCAACAGGAAGTTTACTTTTTGTGAACCTTTTCGAACCACTCATCTTCTGAATGTTAGCCTTCACATCATCTGTAATATTAGTTGTAGAAGTTTCCAGTTCAATCAAATCTTCATCAGACATATTTGCTATATTCGTGTTTTCAACAGACACTGTAGATATATTTTCTTCTTTAATGCACAGATGCCTCTGTATCGTTAAATATGACATTTTGTCTTCAATACTAATATTACTTATCTCAACAGAAGTGCTATTAGTATCATCTGGTAGAGCCACCCCAGCGTCTATGTAAAAGTGATGGTCTAAGAAGCTCATCTCGCTAAAAAAAATTGAAGCATTTTAGCCAGGCAATCTAATAGAGAGAAAATTGTGTACAAATTTTAAAACAATTACTCACTTTGAATTTGTTGATGTTATAGATTTCTTGCGCAGGCTTCGACTCGACATTGTCGTGAGGTTGCCCCGAGGGGCTTCTTTTGTTGAGCGAATGGGAGAACCTGAAAATGTATTAAATGTTTTAATCTGATTGTACAGTTTCTATTTAGTTTAATTAAAATTAAGTTAGTTTATAAATTAATAATATTTAAAAGTCCCTTACAAATCCCGTATCTACGCCCATGCTTTCGTGATTCTTTTTTGTGATTTCTATCCCCGCTATGGAAAATACAAAAAAGAAGAGAAAAAAGTTCTGAGGCGTGATAGTACGAATGAAGGGGCTTTGACGAACTCTCTCTAGACAAGTTCACAATACAATTCAAGTGCACAAAATTATAGTGTTCTCTCTGTTCTCTCACTACTGCACCGACCGGTTGCATGCTCCAAAAGGGCATCCTCCAAAGAAGTACTCCAGTTATCTCCAATCATCTTCAAACATTCAAGATAAGAAATCACAGTCCCTCTCCTCTCTCTCTCTCATACGCACGCAAACCCAAATATAGTCTAAGATCCGGTATAAGAAATATATACCATCATGTGTTATTTAGGGCCCGTTTTTCATGTTCGAGTTAACCTCCAGATAACTAACTAATAGTTTAGAATGTGATCCTGCAAACGTCATTTAAAGAATGTCGTTCATCATCTAAACTATTAGTTAGTTATCTGGAGGTTAACTCGAACATGAAAAACGGGCCCTTAGTGATACAGAAGAATTTAAGGTAGATAATATTTGCATCTGCATATTGCAAATAGGTTGCCTAGCTAAATTTAGGCCAGAGGATGTTAAACAATAAAATGTTTACTCAAATTTTTTCGATCAACTTAACCCAGCAGTTATTTGGAAATATCGAGCATCATCTGAAAGAATATACCCCAATGAGAGGAAAAAATAAAGGTTGCCTACTATCCCCTCGGCCCAACTATGGAGTTGCCTGGTATGAACAGGTAAGAAAGTGTAATTTTTAAACCCTCGTAAGTTATTTCATTGAATTATATATCAAATGAAAGCTAATTTCATGCTTAATCCAACTACATTAGGTTGCCTTATCAAAAAGTTGTTTAAATCTATGGTTGCCTAGATTATTATTTCAATTTGCTCTATGAACAATATTGATGATTAATTTAAATTCTCATTAGTTTTTATGGCAGTATCAAGACATCCCTTGATATCTGCGAGTTTCACAATTCCACGCCAACAATTACGGAAGTTACGGGGCTACCATGAAAAGTTGGACGAATTCAGATTTTTCAGGAAAAAGGTATACTTGTGATCAGTTGGGGCTTTTATTACATGTATATTATCGGATCATCTATGCCTCAGACATTTGATGAGGTTGCTGAATCAATCTTAATAAAATTGTGCTCAACTAACGCCTCAGATTCCTCAGAAGTACACATTATTTTTGATAGACACATAACACCCTCCATCGGAGACTATGAACGTCAAAGTCGGCTGGAGTTCGAGTATGTCATCCAAGGACCTCTTCAACCAAGACCTAGCGATTTTCTCGGAAATCTCAAAAAGTACCGTTTCAAGGAAGCCTTGGTTCAATTCTTGGCACAATAAACATTCCGAAAATAAATACATCCTTGCTGAAGTTCAACAAATACGAATCTAATCCTTCAATAATAAAGCAACACTTATATCAGATTCTTGACACACTGCCAGCATACTCGCATTTATATACACTGGTGGATCCAAAACCCCTGAAGGAACAGCTGCAGCGGCCTTGTGGCCGCTTATAAACTCCCTCCGACCTTTGGTGTTTTCAACGCAGAACTCTATGCTCTATGGAAAGCCTTGAATTATGCAAAAAATGAAAAACACCCTTATCCTCACTGATTCTCTCATCTCCATATAGTCTAAGAGCTGAGGGTCCAAAACTGCAAGAGTTTTATAAAAGCTGATATTTTGATATTGGGTCATGATTTGGTTGAATATCAATAGCCTGCCGTCAGTCATCCAGTTTTTGGGACAACTGGCGTGGGGGTGGTTCCATACTTGTAAAAAAAACACGTATGTCGCAACTGTTTTATAAAATCTGAAAATTTGTCTGTGGATAGCTAGGCAAGCAACAAACTGCGTGGACATAGTCAGTCAGTACAATATTGGAACACTACGCGTCAGCGGTCCGGCAAACCCGTCAAAAAAATGGGTTCGTAAAAGAGTGTTATAATAAAATCTGAAAATTAGTCTGTGGATAGCAAGACAACTAACAAACTGTGTGGACATAGTCAGTCGGCACAATATTGGAACACGACGCGTCAGCGGTCCGGTAAACCCGTCAAAAAAATGGGTTCGTAAAAGAGTTTTATAAAATATGAAAATTTTCGTGTAGTTCATATTACCTAAAATAAGACTAACATAATCAGTCAAAAGTTTCATGGAACAAACGCCGTCAGCAGGCAATAGAAAGGCGCGCCGCGCGTCTGATTTATATAGCGCGCTCGACCGCAAAATGGTTTTATGTCCGAATATTCTGATGACTGACTATGTCCACACAGTTTGTTAGTTGTCTTGCTATCCACAGAATAATTTTCATATTTTATAAAACTCTTTCACGAACCCACTTTTTTTGACGGGTTTAACGGACCGCTGACGCGTCGTGTTCCAATATGGTGCTGACTGACTACGTCCACACAGTTTGTTAGTTGTCTTGCTATCCATAGACAAATTTTCAGATTTTATAAAACAGTTGCGACATACGTGTTTTTTTTTACAAGTTTGGAACCACCCCCACGCCAGTTGTCCCAAAAACTGGCTGACTGACGGCAGGCTATTGATATTCAACCCATTCATGACCTAATATCAAAATATCAGCTTTTATAAAACTCTTGCAGTTTTGGTCCCTCAGCTCTCCGTCTAATAATGAGCCTCTCCCAAATATACCCTAACAATCCAATCATTCAAAAGATAAAAGTGGAATTTCATCATCTTCAACTGAGTGAACAGAACGTTATGTTCGTATGGATTCCATCCCATATCGGCATTGAGGGAAATGAAAAAACCGACCTGATCGCAAAAAATGCAGCAAATAGCGAAGTACCTCCATGTAGGAACACAATTGTCCAGTCCGATTTCAAAACAGTCGTGAGAAAATTTTTTATCAATAGTTGGCAACAATAATAAAATACCAGTGGGTCAAAGTTGAGCGAAATAAAGATGTCAGTCAGTCCATGGAAATACACCCGAATGCCAAGAAGACATCAGGTCCTTCTCGCAAGACTCCGCATAGGACATACACGACTTACCCATGGATAGGTACATCATAGGCAAAACAGAAGAACCACACTGTGATATTTGCCAAACAAAAATCACTGTGAGACACATTATTCAAGAATGCCTATTATACTACCAACAAAGACAGGCCAATAACATCCCAGAGAGTATTATCCATACCTTAGGAGAATGTAGTAATAATAATAATAATTTATTTCCAGAAATAAATAGTACAATGTATAAATACTTGGGGTATATAGATAATAAACACGAAAATAAACAGGATACATAATATACATGAAGGGATATACATTTATCCAGGAAAATAGAAGCTTAAAAAACAAACGGTATACAAGGTATAAACCTTGTGAAAGGCTATTACTTGGAAACAATAACTCACTTAAGTTCAATAAAGAACTTGTCCGTGAGTATACCTCCATCTTTCATTTCTTTTTAAGGTTTGTAGCTATTTCAAAGGATACAGGTATATTATTACAGGTTGAAAATACAAAATGACGAAAGTTTAAATAAACATCAACAGCTCTGGATAAAAAAAAATTAAAAACAGATATACCTAGATACTAAAGTTACTGAAAACGTGATAAATTTTCTGAAAAACAGTAACCTTATGGACAAAATTTAGTATGTAAACAAAACTTAGTATGTAGACAAAACTAAGTGTGTAGACAAAATTTAGTTATAATATCAAGGTCAACTGAATGTCTTTAATAACCTTAAGGGTTGATGAGACAATAAATAAAGCTAATTTAAAAAAAAATTCTTGGCTAGTTATACTGGGAAAACGATATTCTATTTTCGATAATCCAAAACAAAAAAGAGGCCGATACGCGGAAAATGTTTCATATATCAAAAGCTCCACCATTGTCTAAAGACGTATAGTCATTCAATCTTATGGGCTTATTATTGGATGACGATCATGGAGATTAAACGTTATTTGACTAGGAGAGTCTAATCTCCATAAGACAATGGGGACACTTATAGAAAGTGACGAAAGAACATTTGTGACGTAGTTGGACATGTCATTGCCGCGATTCTCTATAGACAGTGACGTACTAGTGCACTCCGCACTCTTTGTATATGAGAGTTACTGATGACAGATTTGTTTCTTGGTTCGAGTTCGACTCTGTACACATGTCCAAGTACACGTCACTATGACGCGTTGATGCTACAAGATTCTGATTGGATAGAGCTTATTAAACCCTCCAGTTAGTTTAGTCTCTTTGGATGACGATGGGGTTTATTAATAGATGGCGCCAGCACGTTTGTGTCCAATAAGGAGACAAACGAATGAGATGGAAAGTGTCGTAGTAATCGCGTAAGTGAATAATGAATGGTCATTATTTCGTGTTTTTGATTGTCTCCGTGTCCACGCCATCGGCTATCATGGTGTTCAAGTTATGAAGGTAAAAATGCCATTTTTGACAGTTTTCTGTTTTTATTAACTTGCTCTGTCTGTGTTAGATGGGTACAAATCTTGCAAGCTGAATTAGAACCACTTCCTCTTATCCTATGGAATTGAAATTTTACGTGTTGGTTCAGTTCCGATGACAATACATGCCCCCCGAATGTTAGATAGAGATCGCGTAGAGTTTCGGAAGTTTTATTGACGGATTTGGACGTCAAAATTTACAGGGAAAAAAATTAGCTGGGGTGGGCTTGCCCATCCTTTTCTCGAAAATTAAAATCAGAAAAAAAACATAAAAATCGTGAAAAATATCTGACCGTCAAATGTTATGGTTTAGAAAAAATTGTAGCCTCCCCGAAAGCTAGATAGAGAACGCGTATGTTTTTGGAAGTTTTCTTGATGGATTTGGACGTCAAAAATTACAGCGAAAAGAAAAATTAGGTAGGGGGCTCACCCCCCACTTTTATCGCAAAAATTTGGAAAACACGCGAAATTAAAATCGGAATAATCTGTAAAAATAATGAAAAATATCTAACCGTCGAATATTATGGTTTAAACAAATTTTACCCCCCCCCCCCCTGTCCGCCCTCAAAAGCTAGATAGAGAACGCGAAGGAATTCGGGAAATGTTTCAACAGTTTCGAACATGGAAAATAATGATGTCCCAAAAAAAAATAGGAAAACTCGCGAAATAGAAAAAATCCGTAAAAATAGTAAAAATCATCTGACCATTGAATAAAACGGTTTAAAATTTTTTTTTACCCCCTGCCCCGATCGGAAGCTAGATTCGGAAAAATTTCCAAAGGTGAATCAACAGGCAAGCGACCATGCAACAATGACGCATTAAATGAAATGAACAGACTGAGAAACATATTTACAGAAAATCAAAAAAGAAATTAATAAATAAACCTATAAAAACTTTTCAGAGAAAAGCTTTTATTGAAATGCACTAAAAAAACGGAAATAAATTTTATAGTGAAAAACACATCATTTTGTTACATTATAAAAAATTCAATGATATAAAATCTTGTCGCGTGAATAAATTTCGACAAAACATGTGTTTATTTCGAGCACAAAGTGCCATTGCCGCTCTCCAAAGAATCCCGCTCTCCGCGTGCTCTAAATACACAAATAACTATATTGCACAACAAAAGTCTATTTTAGGTCTGTGTAGGAGATACCATTCAGCATCATATGAATGATTTCTGGTGACAACCTCTTTTTAAACTCTCCTTATGTAAATTGTTGATAACATCGAACTATCAATTACAGAACATGTCCGCCAACACTTGAATTTTCAAATTTTCCAGTGTCCTACCCCAATAATTCTGGATATATGTCATGGACGGATTCGGACACGAATCACAAAATTTTTCCTACATCTTGAATGTTCGAATTGGTCTCCAACACAACAAGCCCCTACAGGTACCAATTTTGAAAGAATCTAATCAAAAATCGTATTCCCCATTTTTTATTTTGAAAAAATACAAAATATACTCGAGAGTCAGAAATTAAATCACAAAAACTGTTCGCTATCTTGTTTCTTTATCTTGTGAATGTCGTAACGAACCTGAATTAATTTAATAGACACCTGCCAAATTCTAAGATGATTGGATCAGTGGAATTGGCTCAAAATTTCCACTGAAGTTTTGAGCCCGTTATTGACAGTAGATACCCTCCGAGCAATAAAAGATATAGAGGTGCCATTTCTATATGCACAACACACGTTGTTATGAAAGCTGCATATCACTATCCTTTGTGATAGTTTGTTGGCGAGGGGTTTGTTCGGAGGGGGAGATTTGTTATTGTTATGACATTCAGATGTAAGCTTAGAACCAGTGGCGGCGTGCTGATAAATTTCTTTCATGTTATATTTTTCTCTTTAGACGACCACATATGCCTGGTTGGAAAGCAGGTGTGTTGTCAAGATGTCAATCAAAAATACTTTATTGTGCGAAGAATTAGATTCTTTCTGACAAAGCATAGGATAAGGTCATACATACTGAAAAAATAAATGAAACTGCCGAAATGAACAACAGCTCTATTTTGATGTAGTCTTGATTTGGTCACAGGGTGGAGCGGTGACTTGCTTATTGTAAAACGTCTGTTCAGCTTGAAATTTTGGATTGCATTCTTCTATTCCTTTGCTGAAGTAGTCTAATTTTTTGTTATTATTATAGTTCTCCTTACTACTTTTAAACACTTTCTTCTGGTATCATATGTGTATCATCGGTTTCACGATCACGAATTCCTCTAAAATAGCATACATTTCAAACACACACACGCACGCACCCACACCCACACATAACTGCCAAGTTATTATAATGTTATAGTTGCAGAACAGTGAAGTAAATTCCATGACCAACAAATTCAAAGTAAAAAAAATATCACTGAACTTTGAATAAATTCTCGAAACACATTCCAACAAGACTTCACAATCTATATGAATAACTAGGCACAATGTTATTCATAGAATAGCTCGGAAAACAAATCTATAGCTTGCACTTCTCTTTGAAGCTATAAATCCCATAGGAAAGCCTATACCTATTTGGAATTCCTCAGAAAATGTTATTTTTCAAAAAAAATCTTGCATCTTCCCAAACTTTAAATTCACTATCCAAACTGTGCTTATTTCCATTTGTTTAAGAGGGGCAAATTAGAAGTACAATACACAAAAAACTCTTAGGAGTGATTTATATATGTATTTGAGACAAAGTTTTATATAGAGAATCATATAAAGTACGTTACAATTTTGGAGTCCGTCACTTTTCATTTACTAATTGAAGGAATTCAATGAGAAATCTCCTGGAATTGGGAGTATGGGCTCTCCCAAAAGATTAAAAATAATACTCAACCCATTGATAAGATTTCAAACTTGCGATGATTTACAGTTTTCCATTTACAATGAAGAAGTTTGTGTCCACGACCATTTTAACCGTAAGCGCTACGCCACTGAAGAAATTCCAGATCGATTACTCATGTAATATATGTGATATTCCATGTTTAAATTTTTTTATTCAATTGGGAACATCGAAAACTTCTGATGAACCCATTACTTACGTGATAATCCCTCTGTGATAATCCAGTACCAATCAGATTGGTCTATAATAGCTAGTGGTTTATGATTTGATTTTGGTTTTAAATAGATGAGTTTGTTTACTTACATAAGTTTTAGTGTGCATACACACTGCAACAACTTTTTCCTAATTATTGATATGTAATCGTTTTTAAAGTTGACTTACATGGTTATGAAGTTCTTTTATAGCTATTTCAATAAATAGTGTATTTTTGCCTCAAAATCGGGATAAAAATCAGCAGATTCATCAAAAGTCAACTCATTCAATACCACAAAACAGGTCGATATGGAATGACAATTAAATATGGGTTATGCCATGATTACCTTGCTGCGACGCCCATGGTTCGATTTGACAAGGCGATAAATAAGTCAAAAACGGACGTAAACAAACATGATCGCCAAGTTAAGAGTGACTATAATACGGAATTCCAGCCTGATCAAGGAGTACAAACGGAAATATCCGACAATGCCATTTCTCAACACGACTCGGGCATTGATGTTTGTAAACAACGTCGGGTATGTTGCTTTCAAGAAAGAGATAGAGAAGCCCTCTCTATATCTTTTATTGCTCGGAGTAACCTAGCTGTTACCTGTGAGTGAAACTAAACAAAAGCTTGTTTGTACAAATAATACTGATATATTATTATTTACCTACTTTTATTAGCACTAATGCATATTCTTTATGTGTTTTCAAAACATATCAACTGCGATAGAATATCATAATAGAACATTTTTTTGTACCTAAACTTAGGCATTATTTTTCAGTAAGAATAATGCTACATTACGTGTTTCATTAGGTTTAATTGCAGCAATATAAAATTACCACAGATCGTCACCTGATATTCGAAACATTCGAATGCTAACTTTGATTCTGCTCAACATCTTACCAATGACAATATTCCGTTTCTGAATAAAGTGAATGAAAACTGACGTTCTAATTTAAAAAGAGACAGAAGTACAGTTTTACGTTCCATCCGATGACGGCTCCACATTACTGGATACATTTTCACAATATTTCAAATAAAATAATATAGATGGCTCAAGTGACGGTTATCCAATGCGTTCAGACTATTATTCTCCTTTATATATTTCAAAAATATTGGTCAAAGCAAATGATACCGATGTCTTAGTTATTTTACCTGCAAATACCCACAATGTTCCTCAGACTCAAATTTGGCTAGCGAGTTCATCATCAAAGAAAATCACCAAGAAATATGTGGATTGCTTTAACTGTACTGAGCTTGCAATGAAATTGGGTCCTTATTTATGCCTGGGTCTGCCAGCCTTCCACGCATATACGTGCTGTGAATAAAGGGAAAGTCAAGCCTTTTAAAATATTTTCAAAACAGAACAATGTTCAGGAAACATTTGCATCTTTGACGGATCCAGTAGATGTACTACACGAAGAGAAAATGCAACGTGTTCAGGAGTTTACTGCCCTTCTTTATGGGATCAAGCAGTGTTTCAATATCAAAGAAGTTAGATATCAGTTGTTCCAAAAAACATATTCAAAGAACAAAGACAAAGAGCATTTTATAAAGAAGATTAAAGGCATCGACTCCAATCTGATTCCACTGTGCTGGATATCACTATAACAGAAAATTTTACGCACAACATATATAAATTCAATATGGCTCCATGCAACCGATGCATGCTGCGTTAAATTCAATCCCGAAGATTGTGGCTGGTTTTTAGATGGCTATTTGAAGCCTACGTGGTTTGAAGGGGACCCAACACCCTTACAAGTCAACGACATATTAATAGAACAAAAAACGAAGAAAACGATGAAAACTTTGAATTTGATTTTGCCACTGGCACTTCTGACTAGTCAGAATCCGAATAATTTTTTTACTTATAACTATTTTGTATTTCATCAATAAAAAAATTGTTCATATTTTCCTCCCGGCGGGAGGAAAAGTACTATTTTCCTCCCAGCGGGAGGAAAAGTACCATTTTCCTCCCTTCTTTAGGGGTCGAAAATAAAGTTTTCTAGTGAGGTAGTATAGAAACATTTTATTGTTTCACATCCTCTGGCCCAAATTTAGCAATATGTCAATGCAAATATAATCTAGCTTAAAATCTGCTTTATCACTAAATAACAGATGAGGGTGTATATTTCTTATACCGGATCTCGTACTAATAATTCAATCTTATTTAATAATTTCCAAATATCACAGATTCGATATTAATATCGGGAAATGCACGCGAACCCTTTTTTTCTATGCGAGACCAATTCGTACAATTATTGAAAAATAATTGAATTTTCATCAAAATATTCTTTTTCAATGCGGTCAGGTCTGTTTTGAATTGATTTTTACAGAATAATCTACACTAAGAAACACTAAGAACAGGTGATTATAAACTCATAGATATACAGGGTGATTTACCACCACTCACACAAAATTAAATGGGGTTCTGGTCTGTCATGTGTGAAAGCACCTGTAAAATTTGAGAGCTCTCCGTGATGGTTTAACCAATTTTTTTGTACGTCAACCGCAATAGATACGCCACTGCATCATTAAATTTTAGGAACCACGAAAACACAATCGTGCTTCTGTGAAATATGTCATGAGAACTGAAGAATTGCGTGTTGCATTGTTACTACAAAATCGCTGATGGTAGTTGTCTACTTGTTATCAATTTGTGTTGGTTGAAACAGAGTGAATGAACCATAGAAATATATATATTATATACTTACTCTAGAATGCTAATCCCGCCAATTTTCACGGCGAAAAGCATGCCGCGTGTGCGACCCGTTTACGATGTGCGCATGCGCGTCATCAGTGTAGTTTGGGTAGATCGTTGCCAAGTTTGAAAATAATTTGGTGTTCCAATTCAGAGTGTTTTGTTATGAAGCAATAAAACACATGTCATTTGAAAGAGAGAAATTTGACAGCGCATTTAGGACTTTTTAAAACCGAAAAGAACCTTTTAGAGATAGATTACTCCGAATTTTAGGCGCGAAAGAAATTTATTTAAAACAATTATGTACCCTATGCTACTGTAATTATAATGACCGTGCAACAGTGCTTTTTCATCAACAGGAAGACTTGTCACTAAGATATGTCACTCTTGTCAGAGACAGAGTCGGTTTTTAGAATTTCAGATTTTCTCTTGCCGTTTTGTGAGGTGTTTGTTGTTATTGGTTATTCTTTCATCTTTCGTGAATTTGCATTAATCTTGTTCCTTTACAATTTTTAATAAAGCCGTTTCTTCCTAAAAATAAACAATGAACTGTTTAGTGTTGTGTAAAGGAAAAATACCTGAAATAAATTATTTTTGGTAGATAATGAAATTTTTTATGTACCTATATGCTTTGCTCAAAATAGCTTGAATATCATTTTAGCTTGACAAAAAAGGCATGATTTTTGGTTATTGTTTTCAAGAAGAGACCCTAGCAGAACATTTGAGTGAGAACATTGTAATTTATGGCAGACATTTTCGTCATGAAGATTCATGTGAAAACGACAATAGAATAATTTGAAACCTAGTGCAGTACCAAAACAGTGTCTGCGTAAGCATGCATTGCGAGTGATACAACTTTCTACCACACCGCTTATTATATTATGAGTTCTAGATTCCTACAAAAAGTACTAAACATACACAGAATCTCATCAGAAAATTAATGTCAACATGTAAGTGCTTTTCTTTGATGGTAAGGAAAATGCTTCTGGCCTCATTTTTTCATGCACCCCCATTGTGGAAATTGCACTAAGGTAATACAACCAGAAATGCTCGTAGAAATAGCATGTTAATCTCTTCAAATGATTTAAATTAAATGCAGTTTCCTACTTTGACATGAATCGATCTAGAAAAAAAACCTCGAGCTTCCTTCCAAGCATCCAATTTTATAAATCCAATTTGAGTTGAAATTATTCTTGATGATAGCTGAAACAAATTTTCATGGTTTTTTGTACTTTCAATTTATTTTCCAATTCAGTGCTTCCTTGAAATTCGCACCGACGATTTGGGGTGGTTCCGTAGGTTTTTGTTGTTTAACTACAGCTGAAAAGTGAATGTGATACCAAGAATCAGTCGCTTCAGAGCGGTAAATAATAATAATAACCGCACTCTACTTTCTGATGGCCTTTGCTGAATATTCGGGATCATAAATATGTGAAAATATGTATTCAAATCGGATAATTACAAATAACAGGTATAAGCACAATGAGGTCTCCAACCTTATTCTCCGAGATTCAGAATTAATGTTTGTTAATCTTCACAAGTACCATAATATTTTACCAAAACCGGGCCTGTTACAAAAATCACTAATGACGCGCTTGCGCATTTCGGACTAGCCTGAACTTTTTACAACACTTTTGACATGGGGATTAGCATTCTAGAGTAAGTATATAACATATATTTCTATGTCTGAGATCCACACCCGATCCCTGCTGAATATCGCTATATGTCGACGATGCTAGGTGTGAAGGGTAAATAGGATCATGATGATCATTGAAAGCGAATGAGTTCCCCACTAACATTTAACTTTCCAACACCTACAAACGTCGTAGTTTGTAGGTAATTACTAACATCAAAATTCTAGGAAAAAGCGGTATCCCAATTTGCAGATGGAACACATGTCTTCTCGGTAACTCAGTTGGTAGAGCACCAAACCGGCAATTTGGAGGTCGTGGGTTCGAATCCTGCTCGAGGAGAATCTTTTTTCTGGAATTTTAAAAATCTGTCTGAATGCCGCAAACCTATTATAAACAAATATTTGTTGGCAATTAGTGCAATCTTTTGACACCGTATATTCCAGTTACAGAATGTATCGAAACCGACATGTCAGTCGCAAACGAAAAATTTCGGTAGCTTTGTGCATTTATGCGACTGGTTTGGTGAAGATTTTAACCTGGAAGTAAGCCAGAAAAGGGGCATTTTCTACCTTTTTTTTATTTCAAATGTGCAATAGCAATACTGACACTATTATTTCGTTTTGATCACAAAACTTCTTATCTTTAGGAACAAGTTACGAAGGTCAAAAACCAAAGTGCTAAACGTTGACCTTGAATGCTCCATTTTATTTATTCCCGTGACTTATTATATTAACATACATTATTTTAAGCTTTGTCAATATGATTTTTTTCATCATGGCCAATTAAACATATTTTGAAATGAATCAAATAAACGCTGCTTCTTTCATTCTGCTTTATATTTTAGCAATGGTTCTTATATGACTTGGTGAAGACTACGAATATACCTATAGTGAACCTGGAACTTTCTTAGGAACATTGCTCGAGCTAAATTCTTACCAAAATCAACAGAGGCTTGTTAAAATTTACGCCACTTCAATAATAATAATAATAATAATAGAGTTTATTCAAAATTCAATTAAAACTCATTTATTTTATATTTATTATGCTTCGTTATATTTTAAGTCCTTTGCAATGACTGAAAGACTAGATGAAAACCTTCTACCATCCTGATCCATCTATATTAACTTTTTTTCAATACGAACACGATAATGGAGTTTAGACAAGTTTAAGTATCTTCTCAGTTCAATAACAATAATTTATCAAGGCGGCTATGGAACACAAATAACAATTTGAAGTCTGCACGATTCACTGTTGCGTTCCAATTAACAGTGCTGCTCCTAAGGTGGCGCATGGAGTTAGTAACAAGGCCTATCCAGAACACGTGGCTAATGACCATAGCAGTCGATGCCAAGACACAAAAGAAAAAAAAAACAATTTGAAGTTTCCATAATCTGTAATTGTCAGTTAGTCACTGAATGCATTATTGAATTGATCGGATTAATAATAAAAATAAGTTAAGAATGCCACCAGTTTATAACAGAAATGAAAAAGTGGATATGCTATTAGTACATGGGGAATGTAGGCAAAATCCAGTTGTTACTCAACAGCTATACTCGGAAAGATACCCCGAACGACAATAGAAGAGAGCATAATATTGTTCCTGAAGATATGGAGATGAATGTTCTCATGAAAGTGGGTATCTCTTAGGGAGATCGCTTCCGAGTTGGATACCAGTCGTGAAAGTGTCAGAAGAATTTTGAAAAAACATAAGTTTCGATCGTATAAATATCAAATACATCTGCATTTGTACGAAGACGATAGTATAAGAAGGATGGAATATTGCAGGTGGGTACTACGCAATAATGTACAGCAAAATAATGAGTTCCTGAAAACAATTGTATTCTCTGATGAGTCAAGATTTACCAATCTTGGTTTATTTAACAAACAAAATACTCGATACTGGACGCAAGAGAATCAGCTTTTATATAGGCAGGAGAATTTCCACGAACGTTTTGGATTAAATGTATGGCTGGGAGTAGTTGGAGATCGAATAATTGGTCCCATAATATTTGATGGACCATTGAATGGTGGTAGATACCTAAGTTTCCTCAGAAATGAAATTGAAGATTATTCAGAAGATTTACCGCTAAATCTGGAAAATCGATTGTTCTTTCAGCAGGATGATGATGGTGCACCTGCGCACAATAGTAGGATCGTGACGGATTACCTTCCCGACCGATTTGGGAAAAGCGAATCGTAACACATGATTCTGTTAGGTGGCTTGCAAGATCACCTGACTTAACCCCTTAAGATTTTTTCATTTGGGGTCACTTGAAAAACATCATTTACAAAACCTACCCGCGATGACCTAAAATTACGAGTTAGACAAGTCATTCAAAGTATAAAGCCTCAACAGTTGAACAATGCTATTCGAAGTACCGCCAAACGAGCTCGAAAATGTTTGGATGTTGGTGGTGGACATTTCGAACAGCTATTATAAAATTTCTCTTTTTTATGTTCGTTATTAATTAAATCGTGAGAGAAAACCTAACTGTTACTTACTTACATTTGAACCAGGGCTTTGAGCCTTCGAGATTTAGGAGCTCTATCGGTTGGATGAAATATTGACTAGATCTCCGTGAAACTTGTCTAAACTCCATTATCGTGTTCGTATTGGTTATACAGAAAAAAAGTTAATATGGATGGATACCCCATCGATGGTACTTTCGAATGACGTCAGAGTACCATTTTGGTACCATTTAAAAAAACGGAGTTTTGAGTAAAAAAAGGATTTGGTTAACTTTTTTGGAACGTATTTCGAACCACGATACTTTTTAAATCGAAATTACGATAGTGTACCATTATTTTGATTATTTGGAATAATTTTATGGAGTTCATGGCTCTCTAGATCGAAAAATGAAATGAGTGTTCTTACAAATGAAATATCAACTATGGGTTATCATTGAATTCAAAAAATTATGCAGATTTAAAAAATGTAATAATATACACGGTGTCCCATTTGAAAATCGAAAGTTGATGTCATTTCCGGAAAAACCAAGTTGGATTTTTTCCAAATGTGTCAAAAAGTGCACTATAGTGAGCATATTCAATGTTCCAAATTTCAGAAATATAGCTACAGAAACAAAGGAGAAAAGGGCTTGCACCATGAGTCTGTGTCACACGGTATATCAGGAACCTGACGATTCTGTGTTTTGGTGTGTCTGCTTCGTCCTTGCACACATCGCAGTTGGGATCTTGTACATTGCCTATTCTCGCTAGATGGACTCTGAAGTTGCCATGGCTGGTCAACATCGTGCAGGCTAATCTGCTTGGTCTCGCCCTCGGTGTTTCAATCCATGTCCTCAGGTTTGGTATGAATTCGTAAGCATGTCGGCCTTTGCTTGTCGTGTTCCACTCTTCCTGCCATATCCTGAGACATTCACTTTCCACAACCCTCATAAATCCTCGATAGACTTGTGCGAGCTAGGGAAGACGCAGCCCTTACCTTTTAACGTGTGATGCCATGCACGATACCGGTGAACATCACTACCACCACAGCCCATAATTATCTATTAACTCTGTTTGTGATCCAACAGCACTATTCAGTTATTTTTCAAATATTAATTTAATTTCCATAAATTTTTTAACATTATCTTTAATACAATGAAGCTTTGTCAATAAGTATATCATTAACTTCCGACAATAAAGCATATTTTGACTTTAACCATCAAGTTAAAATAGAACCATAATATCCGTTTTCAGACAGCTAACGGAATAAAATTATATTTCCATTTGTATAACGTTTCATAGCTACAAATCAGTGATTAAAAATAAAATGTGGAAAAAACTGGGTAAACACTGATGTGTCGTAATAAAAATGTAACAAAATGTAACAAAATGATTGTTGCAAGTAACTAAAAAGACCTGTGTAAATATGAAATATTGAAAGCAATTATTAGACAAATTCAATCATTTGAATCAGAATCGTGGATTATAAGGGCCTATTTTTGTCAATTCGAAGGCATCACTAAATTAGGGATGACTTATAATTATGAATTAATTCAGACTATTTGCATTCAACCAGATTATATTTCAACGAATATTCTATCAACAAACTGCAACATCGACCACGGTCGATGCGTGAGGCTTGATGACAAGTTGAGACTTGTTTTTCATTATCAGACTTTCGGACGCCAACTCAACTCAACTAGTAAAAAGTTTTTGGAACTTACAAGTAAGTCATTTGATATTGTCTTCAGCTTTTTGAAGTAGTTTCTCTCGTCGGCGATGTATTTCTCACAAACTTTCCTACTAACACTCATGCTTAATTGAAACCGATCTGATGATTCTCACCCATATAAAATTTGGTGTCTGACTGGTTTTGCCTATGTAATTGTTCCTTGAGCAAGACTACAATCACAAAATGTTCATGGAACTGTTCCACTATAAAAATGCCAAGAGAACTGATCCTTGAGGCATCCCACATCGAAATTTAAAAAATGTCAGTATGGCAGCAAATTGTAAAAAAATACCACGAAGAGCTAGAAGTGGGGTAAAATGGCAAGATATAGAAAAAAGTTATTTGAAAAAGCTGCTTGGAATTTCAATTTACAATGAAATGACAATGTTTTTTTAAATATTTTTCGATTTCATTACAAAAATCAAAGTTTTTTTTTCTGAATGGCTTGAATTAGAGGAACATTTGTATTTTGATGATAATGACAGAACTCTCTCATTTTTACCGCACCAGATGGCACTAAATTGAAAAAATTGTTTTTTGCCAGAACCCTCGCTGTTACATTGGTTCGTATTCAACAGTTATTCAGGATTCCAAGACTACTGTGATGATATGGACACCTTCATTACAGGGTCACAAAGGTTTGAATAGGAGGATATGTAGAAAATAACATTTTTATGTCATTCACACTTTAATTAATTTTTTTTTTCTGATTTCATGTGCATACTCCTCATCTGAAAGACATGGTGATTGATCGGGCTGGAATGGCAGAGATGGAGAAGTCCTTGATGAATGAACATGTATTATGTTTATTTGTTGTATTGTTCCATTCCCTCATTCACCAAGGAACATATGGTGGTACTGTAGGTTTCTTCCGGGGTTTTCCCTGCAGTTGAAATAGCAAATGCACCCCATTTTATTTTTTCATTTGTTAAGTCGCCCCGGAGCGCATATAGTGGTGGTGTTCCCTCTCATCAGGAATGATGTGCTGATGGTAGGGGGTATCACCATTATACTTTTTAAGTATTAATTTAATTTCCATAAATTTTTCAACATTATCTTTAATGTAATGAACCTTTGTCAATTAGTTTATCATTAACTTCCGACAATAAAGCATATTTTGACTTTGACTTGTCAGGGTTGGCAAAAAGGGCGTACTTGCGTGGCTGCAGCAGCAGCCTCCCCACAACTATTACTACCACTAATGTGTTATCTTAAAATTGAGACATCTGTAGCATTTGTCTTTTTTTTTGCTTTTTCATTCTACCTTTTCTAAAGAATATTATTTTTATTAGTGTTATCAAATTCACAACACATTTTTTTGGGAAATTATATTGGAATCCCCCGAGATTGAAAATTCAAGAAAATCATAAAAAAACTGCTGTCATACCATTTTTGACAGGCTACATTACCTGTCGGAGTCCCACTTATTACACGCAAAGATATTTTTCCCTGCAATATCCTATCTTCTTCATCGACTTTTCTCTTTTCTTCAAGCAGAGTTTCTTGTTTATTGACTTGTGGTATTCGCATTTCCTTCAATTTTGTCTTTAGAGCTGCCAACACATCTTTATCTTTTTCCATCATTTCAATTTTTGACACAAAGTTTTCCAGCTTCACTTGCAGATTACGGTCTATTGGTAAGTTCAGCATGTGTTTGAGCATCGGGCAAAGATTTACCACACAAAGCCGGACTGTTGATACTGGGTCATCTAGAAATAACGGAAGAATAAATTCATTTTCAATTTAACTCTTTAATTGCTGGAAAAGTTGGTTAATGTAATGGTTTTTAATGAAGTTAAACAAAGTTAACGTTTTCCTTGATTTTCTAGTCAAAGTCAAAATATGCTTTATTGTCGGAAGTTCATAATAAACTTATTGACAAAGCTTCATTGTATTAAAGATAATGTTGAAAAATTTATGGAAATTGAATTGATACTTAAAAAGTATAATGGTGATACCCCCTACCATCGGCACATCATTCCTGGTGAGAGGGAACACCACCACTATATGCGCTCCGGGGCGACTTTAACAAATAAAATAGAAGAATGGGGTGCATTTGCTATTTCAACTGCAGGGAAAAACCCGGAAAAAACCTACAGTACCACCATATGGTCCTTAGTGAATGAGGGAATGGAACATTACAACAATTAAGCATAATATATGTTCATTCAACAAGGACTTCTCCATCTCTGCCATTCCAGCCCGATCACCATTTCTTCATCAGATGAGGAGTATGCTCATGAAATCAGAAAAAAATGTTAATCGGAGTGTGAATGACATAAAAATGTTAAAACTCTAACTAAGCTCGATTCATGATCCAAAATGATGACTTTTAAAAACTATCATCATAATACTCTTGCAGACTAGAATACACTCTCTCTGAAAACTTTTTGCTAAAAAAAATATCCTATCAAATTTGTCTATTTCTAGTCATGTGTGTCGAAATAACCAATGAAACCATCATTACACAGATAACTACCCATGGATAGTTTTCACGGGTAATTATCACTTATGTCATGACATTGCTAAGGAACCAACACAATAAAGTTGTTTGACATTTCAGTAATTCAATTTATTTCGAAAATGTCACTTCCTCGCTTTGGAAATTGACAAAATCATTGAAGAAAATACACCAAAAAATACTGTCAATAGTAAAAAATACACTTGGAACTTGCATTAATACTCAAGGATTGGGCGAGTAATATGAGAAAAAAATGATAAATAAAGAGGAAATAAAATCTTCCAATTTACACAAAAAATATATACTTGTAACGAGCTTACAATTGTTTCGACACACGGTGTCATCATCTGAGCGAGTTATCAACTAAAGAAACGTCAAAATTACCTTCTTAAATATTAAAATAACATGCATGAAATTTCACTAATGACAATTGCAGGTATGAAATTTCCTAATGACATATAGCTTGGATTAGGGAGCATTTGAGTAGTTACTAGTGAGATAATTAATTATAGGTGAATTGTACAGGTCAATTTGGTCATTGAGAACTAAATTGCTATTGTTACGTAAATGTTTCTTGATTTCTATGGATTCTAATATGTTTAATTTTTGACCTTTATGTTGAATATGCAAAATTTCAGGGTTTTGTGTGAAGTTATGGTTATTGTCAATAAGGTGGTTGGCATAGTTTGAGTCCTGCTTATTTAATCTGTAACTTCTCAAATGCTCACCGAATCTTTGATTAAAACTACGGCCTGTCTGGCCTATATATAATGCATTGCAATCCTCACACTCAAGTTTGTAAACCCCCGACTTCTTGAATTTATCCCGTACAGACTTTGCGTTGTTAATAAAGGAATACAAGTTATTGTTGGTTTTGAATGCAACATTTATATTCCGTTTCTGAAGGAAACGGGATATTTTGTTCGTATGCTGACCAAGATATGTTAGACATGCAAAACGTTGATCGGTTTTTACTTTGATATGCGGGTATATTAAATTTAGAGTTTTCTTGTTTTGTTTTTGTTTAAGCAGTCTATCTATAATTGATGTTTCATATCCATTATTTACGGCGATTTGTTTAATTCTGTTTAACTCACACTTGAAATCTAAATCGCTTTGAGGTATATTTACCAGTCTATGAATCATAGAATGATATGCTGCTAGTTTGTGTGATTGTGGGTGCATGGAGTGTTTATGTATTGTAGTGTCTGTATGTGTGGGTTTGTGATGAAAATGGTCAACAAACAGCAGTTACCCTGTGTGATCTCAGTAAGGCCTTTGACTGTGTCCCTCATCAAGGGCTGCTTGATAAGCTTGAGCTTTATGGGGTGAGAGGGACAGCCCATTCATTTTTTAGATCATATCTGTGTGGAAGAACTCAATATGTTACTTATAATAACAATACATCAGTATCTAAACCGATAACATCAGGTGTACCCCAAGGATCGGTCCTTGGACCACTGCTGTTTCTAATCTTTATAAACGATATATTTTATTATGTTGAGCCATCTCAGTGTGTCCTGTTTGCAGATGACATTACCTACTATAATTCTGATACAAATCTAGAAGAACTGACTGAGAAGGATATTGTTGCTTCGAAAAAAATCAGAGAGTGGCTAACTCCTAATAATTTAATTCAGAACAATGCCAAAACACAAAAAATGACTTTCTCTACAAATCCGACCTTCATCACGGAAGCTCCAATCAAGCTTCTGGGTATCACTCTAGATAATAAACTCAAATGGACCGAACATGTAGATATACTCTCGAAAAAACTATCAAATCAAATTTTTATTTTAAGACGCTTGAGAATCACCATCGAAAAGGATGTACTGAAAATGGCTTATTTTTCACTTTTTCATTCCCATATAAGTTATGGCATAATTTTATGGGGTAACTCTAGTCAAGCACATCGTGTTTTTACTCTGCAGAAGAAGGCTGTCAGGGTCATTGCCAAGGCAGGATTCAGAGACTCTTGCAGGCCGCTTTTCAGGCAACTAAGAATATTAACACTTCCCGCACTTTATATATACTATTGTTTGATAGAAATTCATAATCACTTACACGAGTATAACAAACCTAAAGACTCACACAACTATTCCACTAGAAATAAAAATCTACTCGTCAATCCCAAACTTCGTCTTAATACTTCTATTAAAAATTCCATAAATTTAAATATTTACAATAAAATTCCGGAAAGTTATAAGAAACTCAGCTCCTTCAGATTCAAATTGGCAATCAAGCAGCTTCTACTGAGACACAGTATTTATTCAGTTGACGAATTTTTGTCAAGTAATTTAACTGAGGTGAATGTAGCGTAGCTGACACAATCCTGTATTTATTATGCAACCACCTTACTGATTTAATTTTAACGTGTTTATTCTTGAATACTGTAATTGTCTGTTATTTTTTTTTTTATCCCTATATACTAAGAAAAATGTACTATGCTATTTTGTGACTTGTGTAATGATTTTAATATCAAAAAACACCAATAAATTCTATTCTATTCTATTCTATTCTATAGAGAAGCCGTGCGTGTTATTTTTACGGGAGATAGTTAGATCTAAGAAGTTTAGTGAATTGTTATCATCCTCTATTTCTGATGTGAATTCTATGTTAGGATTGAGACCGTTCAAATAATTAAGAAAAATATTTAATTGACGTACCGTTCCAACCCAGCAAACGAAAATATCATCTACATATCGATACCAATATTTGAACAAATGTTTAAATTTAGATTTATGAATTTGCTTTTCCAAGTGGTTCATAAAGATTTCGGCAAGTAAAGGGGATAATGATGAACCCATGGGGAGGCCGGTTTTCTGCAAATAGTATTTATTATTGAATTCCAGGTAATTTTGGTCTATGTACAATTTGGTTAAATTTAGGATTTCTTCTGTGATACTTGGGAGATTGTTGTGCTGTTCCAGCAAGTCTTTGAGAATGTCTAATGTTAATGCGGTTGGAATACTTGGAAAGAGGTTTTTGACATCAAACGATACAAATTTTCTATATTATTTACTAAGGAGCTTGAGTTTTTTATGCTAAATTCTGAATTAAAATTCGTATATTTTGGAATTAGACTGACCAACTTGGTTGCCACTTTCTGGCAAGGGGCATCAATATAGGAGCACACCGGTCTTATCGGGTTGTTTTCTTTATGAATTTTCAATAAACCATAAAGAGAAGGAGGTTTTGGGTTCATAATTGTTGACCCAGTTTTTTCCCAATCACTTAGAATACAGTTGGTGTCTCTTAGGGTAGTTCTGACTTGCTTTTGGAAATGATTTGTGGGATCAGATTTTAGTTGTGTGAATTTATCGGGATTTAAAAATTCATTGACCTTGTTATCATAAATTGTCTTTTGTATTGAAATAATTGAATTACCTTTATCCGACTTTGTGAACACTACGTTATGTTGACTGCATTTTTTCCTTCATTCATTCATAAATCTAAATTTAAACATTTGTTCAAATATTGGTATCGATATGTAGATGATATTTTCGTTTGCTGGGTTGGAACGGTACGTCAATTAAATATTTTTCTTAATTATTTGAACGGTCTCAATCCTAACATAGAATTCACATCAGAAATAGAGGATGATAACAATTCACTAAACTTCTTAGATCTAACTATCTCCCGTAAAAATAACACGCACGGCTTCTCTATATATCACAAACCCACACATACAGACACTACAATACATAAACACTCCATGCACCCACAATCACACAAACTAGCAGCATATCATTCTATGATTCATAGACTGGTAAATATACCTCAAAGCGATTTAGATTTCAAGTGTGAGTTAAACAGAATTAAACAAATCGCCGTAAATAATGGATATGAAACATCAATTATAGATAGACTGCTTAAACAAAAACAAAACAAGAAAACTCTAAATTTAATATACCCGCATATCAAAGTAAAAACCGATCGACGTTTTGCATGTCTAACATATCTTGGTCAGCATACGAACAAAATATCCCGTTTCCTTCAGAAACGGAATATAAATGTTGCATTCAAAACCAACAATAACTTATATTCCTTTATTAACAACGCAAAGTCTGTACGGGATAAATTCAAGAAGTCGGGGGTTTACAAACTTGAGTGTGAGGATTGCAATGCATTATATATAGGCCAGACAGGCCGTAGTTTTAATCAAAGATTCGGTGAGCATTTGAGAAGTTACAGATTAAATAAACAGGACTCAAACTATGCCAACCACCTTATTGACAATAACCATAACTTCACACAAAACCCAGAAATTTTGCATATTCAACCTAAAGGTCAAAAATTAAACATATTAGAATCCATAGAAATCAAGAAACATTTACGTAACAATAGCAATTTAGTTCTCAATGACCAAATTGACCTGTACAATTCACCTATAATTAATTATCTCACTAGTAACTACTCAAATGCTCCCTAATCCAAGCTATATGTCATTAGGAAATTTCATACCTGCAATTGTCATTAGTGAAATTTCATGCATGTTATTTTAATATTTAAGAAGGTGATTTTGACGTTTCTTTAGTTGATAACTCGCTCAGATGATGACACCGTGTGTCGAAACAATTGTAAGCACGTTACAAGTATATATTTTTTGTGTAAATTGGAAGATTTTATTTCCTCTTTATTTATCATTCATGATGAATTTACACATATTAAATGCCACCACGATAGAACATGAGAAAAAAAGGTAGCACAGAGTTTCAGGAGGCTACTGTTAAAACTGTATGGAATATAACAAGCAAATTATTACAAAAAAAGTAATACAAGGAGTATAATATCATGCCCCTTTAAAAGTTTTGCATTCAAACAAGCGCGGAATACATGCGACGCAGCACGAATAAATTTACAAACACATCCCACTAAACGTAAAACAATCAACTTCAACGAAAATGAGTAAAATTATAAACTTTTGGGATGAAAATACCCCTATAGAGTCCTATGCAAATTTTATCACATAGCAGCGGTGGAATTGGCTTGGAGAGGTGGTGAAGGTGCTGTTTGCTTAGTTGATTATTTTCATATCGAAATGGACAACAATGGATCTCCAACTAATAGGATAGAATATAATCCAATTTTCAGTAAAACCTGCCAAAGGGGTTCACAGAACTGCGCCTCTAGTAAATGGTTAGTTCAAAATAGTGATAACAATGCTTGTCCTGTCAGATTCATTAAATTATTATCAGAACGAGGCACAAATATCAAGGCAAATAGACTATTTTTAAGGCCAAATCGTCACTGGAAGACAGAAATCGATAACTGGTACGACAATATGCCTCTGGGTAGAAATATAATCAATGGATGGACGAAATCTTCTGCTGAAGCAATTGGGTTGGATACAAAACAGAGGAAAATAACCAATCACTCTAATAGAGCAACTGCAGTCAGTCAACTAGCTAAGAGTGGAGGTCAAGAACAACAATTGTTGAAAATTACTGGGCACAATAATGAAAATTCTATAAAACCTTAATCAAATATTGATCAGGAACATCATAACCAAATAATCAATAGTATGCGTGGAAACACCTCTGCAGTAACCGAGGCGAATACAGCAAGATCAACAGAATATCATTATACGAATTGTTCTTTTAATAATTGTGTGGTCCTCCTCCTTCGGCGTCGGGATGTTAACAAATAACGTGCTTTCGAAAACTGTGATAAAATTATTTCATTAGTTATCAATATCCTTGAGATATTATAGTTGATAACAAACTTTTCACATCTTTTCTGAAAAGGCAGCTATTTTATATATGTACTGGATTTGGTATACTCAACAGTTTCTCAATGTATTCTTCAATATTCATAGCAAGGCTGTTATTTGTGTTGTCTTGTAGCTGATAGAATGAGTCTATTCAATAGAAATTAATTATTCCAACACATAATTCTCGTCAGAAGATTTTAACTTTGCATGATTAAATGTTTATGAATATATCCCTATTCGTGTAATAATTGAAATAAACAATTTTTCAGTTAGTATTATTATAGACTTCAAATATACTGATTTGTTGCCAATATTTTATGCTAGATTACTGCTAAATGGAAGGTTTTCAAACATCAAAATCATTTCATGATAGTGATTCTTATACTTAATAAAAATAATTCGTTCACCTCCCAGTCCTAGTAGCGGCAAATAAAAGTACTCTTTGAAATATTTCCAGCTGAATATATCCATGGCATGTGCACACATATTGATAAAAATATGCCTCGTATAACATGAAGGAGAGTTGCATAAGAGATTTAAGAGGTTTTCTCTGATCCATTTCTTGTGATTTTCTTTGACGCCATATCGTAAAAATATCAACATTGTCCGCGCTGCTTGTGTTCTAACTGGCCTGGATCGCTGCAAAAAAGTAAATATTGACAACCATAAAGAAAACAAATTCGTCAAGGGTCTAGTATCTTTTAGAGATCGTTATGAATATTCTAAATACTAAAAAACTTTCAACTAAAAATTATAACTGCATTGTGATCTTAGTGAAAATGAAATCGCATGCGCAAAACCTTATCATTCGCACATCGTCATGGTTCATGAGGTTTCCCTCAAGGTTTCCATTATTTGGATAGCTGTTTAAAGATCCGATTTTGACATTTCCATTTTAATGTTTGATGAATTTCGTTGATTGTTTTAAATTGGCCCAAGCTGCACAAATAGATTTGGTACAACAAACCAAACCAGCCTTCAGTCAAGTTACTGGAGGCGTGAAAGTGGGCATTCTGCGGACTAATAGAGGACTTCGGATAAGGATGCAGTCATGCCACCACACAACTTCTGGCTTTAAAACTACTGACACGTTTTTCGGCAACTTTTCTTCATGTCAGGGTTCCTGGCAGCCTCAGGAACCCCGTAATATGATTGAAATTGTTCATAACGGTGGAAATATTGAGACTTTCAACAAAATACAAAACACTTGGGACTTTACTTTTGTTTAAGGATTTTCTTTTAAATGACGCTAATTTCAAAATATATCATTTTCCTGAATTTAAAGAAAATTGCGTCTTTCACTTTTCCTATTGTCAAATAATTAATCGATCTAGAAAATAATCTGAGCTTGGTAAATTTCACGGATAAACAACCTTTCTTTAAACTGCTCTCGGCCTTTCATTCAATAAATTAACTTTGAGGTTACATCACAGAACTAGTATCAGGTTTGTGGGTACGTGTTACAATTTTAATCATAACAGTTAACATGGTTGAAAATCATTTCTACATTTGAAATATTTCATGGAACAAATGTACACTGATAGAGAAATAACCCTACACACAGTGCCGGAATAGCTACGTAGCAAGATAGCCAGTTAGCAAATGCTACGAGCCCTGTGCCTGGGGGGCCTCGCGCCTGTGCGAAAAGTAAAAAAATCTATCAAGATATATTTTTTATACGATCCACTGAAAATGAATAAAGTTAGAAACGGGAATAATGGCTATAGCGTGGAATGAAATTCTAGAACACTTGCAAGTGATTAACGCTTCGTTGCAGTCGTCCGATCAAGATCTTCACACGGGGTACGCTCTTTATGAATGATTACAAGGCTACTTCCAAGCAATACAATCCAAACTTTCAGATATAGAGGCAAAAGCCAAAGCCCTAATTTGGTGTGAAGAATATCAGCAGTCGACTTTAAGAAAACGTAAGCGAAATACAAAGTACGAGCATTTCAGCAGCAGCTCTACTACACTCGAAGAAGTTGTAGAACATCAAACACCTGGACAACGTTTTGAAATTCATGTTTGTCTGCATTAGCCAAACGCATGGAAGCTTACCATTGAGTTACTAGTGTATTTGGAATACTTCGGCAGAAAAGATCTCAGAAAGAACTCCAATTATTGTCAATTTTTTCCTAGACGATGTGGAAGACATCTGGGCAATGGACTGGTGCAGTTTGCTAAGCTGCTCATAACAAATGTGGCTGCTGATATTGACAGCAAAAAGAAAAAGCAGGTTCAGGAACTTCAAGTTTATAAACTATTAACGGAAAATTCATTGGAATCGTGTTTCCCAAATGTTGGAATAATGTTTCGCATTTACTTGATTTTGATCAACACCAACTACAGCTGAGAACGTTATTTTTCAACGTTAAATCGTATTAAAAATGTGTTAAGGAGTACAATGGGACGAGAACGTCTAAATGACCTTACTATAATGAAAATAAAAAGTAATTAACTTAGAAATATTGATTTGACAAGTGTTATCTCCAAATTTGCCTAGATAAAATCACGGAAAGTCTTTTTGTAAATGTGCTGTTTTATTTTATATTCTATACTTTAAAACTTAATGCAAATCAAGGGCGTCCTGTTCACATTTGCTACGGGCCCCACGCTGGCTTTATCGGGCGACAATGCTCTAGCTCTAGTTTTGAATTTAGCGCCATTTTGAAAGAAAAATCACTAAACAAAATTAAAGTCCCTAGTGTTTTGTATTTTATCGAAAATTTCAATATTTCCACCGTTATGAACAATTTCAATCATATTACGGGGTTCCTGAGGCTGCCAGGAACCGTGACCTGAAGAAAAGTTGCAGAAAAACGTGTCAGTAGTTTCAAAGCCAAAAGTTGTGTGGTGGCATGACTGCATCCTTATCTGAAGTCCTCTATTATCCAGAGGCTCTCCTGACAACGGAACAAATAGAAGCCGCGAAGGACGTTACACTGGATAAAATTATGTTGTTGGGACATCAAACTCTGGTAAGTTGCGCAACTAAAGGTCGTTGAGGAGGCAGGGATGCCTCACAACGAAATTTTGATTGCGTACTTACCAGGCAGCAAGGGATATTCCAAGGGAAAAATCCTTGGATTAATAGAGACTCTGGAAGACAACTGGGGGATACTAAGGAAAACATTCAAAGGCCCTCTAGAACTTCTTACTGTTTCGGTTGATCTTCAGTTAGCCGAATGACTAAGAAAGACAGGGTTGGTAATAAACTATAAGTTTGGTCACACAACCCTCAAGGAAAGTGATGGAAAACCCAAATCGGCCACATTTGACCCCTCAAAATCTGATACCTCAGATACCATACGAAGTGCAGATAGCAAAAAGAAGCAGACCGTAAAGGCTGCCAAAGGGGTGCAGGAAAATCTGCAATCAAGGGACAGAACCAGACCAAAGGCAGGAATGTGCATCGGACCGAGCTGAAAGTCCTGAAACCCGTACAAAATGAGCCAAAAGCTCAATTGCATTCAAATTTGAAAAAAATCCGTTAACCAGCTGTCGTACCCTTATAGTCGGAGAGCTGAGGGACCAAACATGCCAAACAGTTTTATGAAGGCAGATATTTTAATATTAGGAAATAAATAATGATAATTATAATAAAGTTTATTCAAAATTCAATAAAAAAGCATTACATCAATTTGTATAAAAAGGTGAATAAAAGGTTTATTTATACCCGCGAAGTTAAAAACTTGTTGCGAGAAATTTCAGGTAAGAATTATATATGTAGGTATATGTTTTGTAAACTTTTAAAATTCAACAAAATGATAATAAAAATAAACTAACCTGAGTTGATTGAAGTGAAAGATACCTTGTTATTTTTCACTGTGACACTATTTTTATTTCTTGTATTATAAATATGATTATTGAAGTTTATATTCGTTTTATGTTTGTAGATATAAAATCATTATGTTGTATCCAAATAATTGTCTTATATCCATTGTCTTTGATTCTTTGTACAGTTTTTCACTAGGATATAAATAACTTCTACTATATATGATTTTCAAAAACTATTTCTGAAGAACATCAAGATTTCTGAGGTGGGATTTCATGACTCCTCCCCCAAGCCAATTGATACTGTAATAATGAAAAATAAAGAACGTCAAGAGTTTTTATGTCCATGAATGTTTTGAGATAGTTGAATTTTGATAATAAACTACACAATTTCCTTAGTAGAAATTCTATTTGCTTGTCCCATTTAAGATGTCTGTCAAGCATAATCCCCAAGTACTTGATACTATCTGTTTCTTCTATTCTAGTATTATTATCAATTATTAGTGACCCCATGTCTGGGAGAGTATTATTAGAAAATGTGAATGGCATATATATTTCGTTTTTTCAAAGTTTATTGTGAGTAGGTTATAATCAAACCAATTTTCAATCTTTTTAAAATCTAATGTGGTCTTAGTCTGTAATTCAATCCAGTTTTTTCCTCTATATAATATAACTGTTTCATCTGCAAAACTATGAATTTCACCTATAGTATTAATCTAAAAAAGTTGATTGAGATAGATAGTAAATAGCAGTGGTCCCAAAACTGTTCCCTTTGGAACACCAAATTAAAAGACTTTTTGTTCACTCCTAGCTTCATCAGTTTCAACATATTGAGTCCTTTTTCTAAGTAATTTTTGAGAAGATCATAAACTTTGCCGCGAAATCCAATATTCTCTAATTTCGTTAATAGCCGTTTATAGTCGACTGTATCAAAAGCTTTAGCTAGTTCCAAAAAAATAGCCATAGTTGATTTTTGATTATCAAGATGTTGATGTATATTATTAGTCAGATGACAGATAGCATCCTAGGTTGAAAAGTTTTTTTCTAAACCCGAACTGTTTTCCTGAAATCAGATGATTTTTTTTCATATATTCATAGCCTGCCGTCGGTCAGTCAGATTTTGGGACAACTGGCGCGGGGGTGGATCCGAATTTGTAAAAATAACACGTAGGTATGTCACAACTGTTTTATATAAAATCTGAAAATTATTCTGTGGATAGTGAGACAACTAAGAAACTATGCGGACATAGTCAGTCTGCAGAATATTAGGACAGTACGCGTCAACAGCCCCCTGAACCCGTCAAAAAATTTGGTTGGTGAAAGTGTTTTATAAAATCTAAAAATTTTCGTACAATAGTTCATAGTAACTTAAACAAGACTAACATAGTCAGCCCGAAGTTTTATGGAAGAAACGCCGTCAGCAGTCAATAAAAGGGCGCTCCGCTCGCTTAAATTCATACAGCGTATCCAGAAGTACCGTTGGTTTTCATTTTATTTATTTTGATTATGATTACTTTTTTTTTTCAATCAATAATTTATTTTTGCTCTCAATTCTTCCTTGATATCCAAATTGATGCCTTTTTGATTGTATGAATCTTTATCAATTATATACAGTAACTCCAAGATAAGATTGAAGAAGTCATTTTCATCTTGTTCCAGCTCTAAAAAAATCAGTTTTTTTTTAAATAAATTGAAAATCAACTTTTTTTAATACTTCCATATGTATACCGTTTTAGATATCCCCGTGTCGGACAACTTTATATTGGACTCACTGTATTAACAAAAATGTTTCTGATATTAATTCAACTACTACTAATATACTACTTCAACATTTTCATTTCAGTATCACACCGACGGATTACGTCGAACCCATAATACATGAATACCCCAGGAATCTACCACAAAGCTCTTGAAATGTATTTTGTAAGAACGCGCCGCCACTGGATATAATCTGTCCACGTGGAATCATGCAGGCTCACATTACAAAATGGCAAAAATAAATAAAATATTTTTGAAAATCACATTATAAAGCACAGCAGAATTATATTTTGTCATGGTAAAGCAAATGTTTGAATGTTGCTCCGTTACCGTCAATACACAATGGACATTTACGAAAAATAAATTGCAAAACTCGTTTAAATCAATTGTTTCTAGTATGACACGTCCATTTAACAGAGAGTTCCACTATATTTCTTTCATTTTGAAAAAATATCACATTTGAAAGTGTGCCGCTGACGTCACGTTCATCGGAAACACCCCCACCATGATCCACGTTCCGAAACAGGCAATACCGTTCTCCTTAAAAAAATAGCTTCTAGCCTGATACAAGCCATTGAGAAATAATTAAAACTTTGTCACTTGTTGTATTTTTAGCTTTCAAATTTTCTGAACGGACCTTCCTTTTGATGAAAAACGAGCATTGCAATACCGCAAATCGTAATATCGGGTGAAATGAAATCAGATAAAGCAATGTCTAGGATTTCATTGTGACTTTCATCTCTTTGAAATTTTTTCAAGTATATTTTTCTGAATCTTCACTAGTACCTAAAACTTTTTGATAGTTCAAGGTCTTTTTTGCAATGACTAAAATTCAAAATCTTTCTTTGAACTCTGCTTTGAATACAATAATAACATAACGTAAAGTACTCACATGGAAATCAATGTTCTTTACAATCATATATTTCCGCTTTTTACACAGGGTTTATTCACTGCTTCGACACATTTTACGACGCGCTTCATCTTTAGGTACATAAAAAAATTGTTAGAATTAGAATTTTCACTGGTGTTCAGACAACCAGGTACAAAGCACTTTTTCGACATGTTCACAGTTATTGCAGGGATACAGATACAGGAATTAAAAAAATTGTAGAATACAAACAACAAAAACTTTCAAAACCGCATTAACCTCAAATCAGAAATCACGTAAGGCCTGTTCGTGTGCAGCATAGATATTTGATGGGACTGCTTTACTTCTATCCAATTTTAATGTAGGCAAACGAGTTTAACAGAGACAAACGATTATTATTGGTTTGCTCCGTGAAACAGACGAACGAACCCATCTGGTATCAAATCAAGGAGTGTTTGATTTCCATAAGACAATGGGGACACTAGTAGAAAGAGATGACAGAACATTTGTAACGAAATGTGACGAAGTAGGACGTGTCATGGCCGCCGTTCTCTATAGACAGTGACGGACTAGCTCTTGGTATATGAGAGTTACTGCTGACAGTTTTGTTGCTTGGTTCGAGTTCGACTCTGTACTCATATCCAAGACGTCACTATAACGCGTTGATGCTTACAATCAACTCAATCTCAATTCCTCCGCCACTGCCAGGAGACACAAAACAAACATGGCAGCCTGACGCAAGGAAACTAAACGTTATTTGACTAGGAGGGTCTAATCCCCATCCCCAGATGAACGAACATTTGTGACGAAATGTGACCTAGTTGGACATGTCATGGCCGCCATTCTCCATAGACAGTGCCGGACTAGTTCTTGGTATATGAGACAGTTTTGTTTCTTGGTTCGAGTTCGACTCTGTACTCATGTCCAAGTACGTCACTATGAGCTTATTAAACCCTCCTTGTTAAATTTTAGTTTCCTTGGTATCAAATGACAACTGTCATACGACACATTATTTTAGAATGTGACTTTGAGATTCCATGGTGAACAACTTTCACAACGTTCCCAAGTCTACTCTGTACTCATGTCCAAGTACGTCACTATGAGCTTATTAAACCCTCCTTGTTAAATTTTAGTCTCCTTGGTATCAAATGACAACTGTCATACGACACATTATTTTAGAATGTGAATTTGAGATTCCATGGTGAACAACTTTCACAACGTTCCCAAGTCTAGTTTTGATGAACGTGACGTCACGAATAACATGTCTTCTGATTATAGGGAAACTAGTAGCCAGAAAAAAAAATTAAAAATGATATTAGCATATATACTTTCTCATTACAGTGTTTTCAGGTCCATTCCAAGCGACGAATGGAGTTTGGATGGCCTCTATTTGGAAATTTTGTGGCGTATTCTCGAACACAAACACTGACCTTTTAATGGACTAAAAATGCGCTTGAAAGACGCTTCTATCACGAAAAAAAAATGAGGTAGAACAAAACAAGTAGTGTTTAGCCTTATTAGGAATGTTATTGGCTATTACAAATAGATATTTAGGACATCACCAGCTGGGGCTGACTCTTTTCATATCGAAAAATGTGTGAAAATATGGAAAATACAAAAAACGTATTTTTCATGATATAACTCGAGATACCTCGAAAACTATTAGAGATATCAAAGTAACCTTTTTTTATTCAAAAGTAGAAATCTTAGCGCTGGTGTCGGTGGAGCCGAATTATCGAAAACTTACTTCTTTTTCTCAAAAAAAAATAGGAAATACTTTTATTTTTTGTGCATTGATTTCTTGGGCAATCGAAAAACTTTTTTATTTTTAGGAATTCTCACATAGTTCCTGCGAGTAAATTGAAGCAAAAACATCACAGAAGTTTTTTGGGAACATTGACATAAGTTTAGTTCAATCACGTATTAACCGCGCCGAAATTAAAATCACGCGTCTCCCGCATGCACTTTGCCCGGAATTCCTGGCATATATTTCTAGCATAGGATACATTTTTGATTCTAACTGAAATCGATATAAATGCTCAAAATACATGCAAAATGATGTTAGAAGGGAAACAATACTCAAGGGCGATTCGTGGTTCAACTTTAGCTGCTGGTGCTCTATCCAGAATATTTTTGAAGTCTTTAGAAAATTGGTGTGAGAATTATCCAGAAAATCAGAAATTCCAGACTCAAAAACTCAAAGGAATTATAGAAGATTAAAAAAATTACTTAAAAAATTGTAAGCATGACAAGGAAAAAAATTGAACTCTGTCAAGAAATCAGGGAAAGTTTTATTACTTTGGGCTATGCCGATTCATTAACATTTAAATTTTGGAATTCTTTTCTACAAGTAGTTGAGCTTCTTTGGCGACTTCTGAAATCTGAAAGGAAAGGAGATTTTGAAGCCCACTTATGCGCAGTCAACGGTCGTAACTTATATTTTAAATGGATTCCTGTGTATTTGTCCGACATGGAAAAATTAAAACCGAAGTTCCCGAAATGTACGAGTTCTTAGCTGGTCGTAATATTGTTGTTAAAAAAACAAATGAGAAAAAGTTCAACTGTGTGGCGTCTGATATGGCTCTCAAGCAGTCCATTAATAAGAGCTCTTCTAGAATTATAGGATTCTCCAAACAACCTAGTGCTCTTTTCCGATGGATGACGACTCGTCATTTGGGTGATTATTCTAAACATTTTGCAGGTTAATCAATATTTTTAGAATGGATATGTATTCTATTAGGGGTATATTTATTATTAGTTTGTACAATACAATATATAATATTTACAAAATATAATTAATAAATACAAAATAAGAATAGAACTAAATGTGCGAATTAGTGCCTTCCTCCTCATAAAAGAGAACAACGGCATCTCCGCTCACAAGCGATTCAGATGAAATTGAGGATACTCGTGAATCATCATACTCGTGCCACGAACCAGCATATGGATGTCTACAGTAAGCTGTGTAGTGTCCGCTATTGGTTGTCCCACTATGATTACACAATGCGTACAGACTGCAGCGACATAGATGCACGTTATTTGATGCGTATTTACTCAAGTCCAATTCCTCTAAAGGAAAATCAATGGTGAAATTCAGTTTCTCTCGGAATCTTTCTATGGGTGAAAAACGATTAAAATGAATAACTAACATTTTCGGGAATTTATGAATTGATATGGATTTCATGCACTTCCTTCTTTTGTTGCACTTCGCACATATCGGCTTCTCGTCTCCATCCAAAGTTTCTTCCTCTGTGAATGAATCTAAACAGTGTGATAGTCCTAGTTGGCCTATTCTTTGAGGTATTGGTAGGGAAAGGTCCCAGAATGGATCGAAGGAAACTGAACAGTGACCACAATAAGTACATTTCAGTGTAGATTTCAGCTGACCAACGGAGTTATCTACCATTTTAGAGTTTTCCATCCTTAAGTATCTTGACCATGACTCCTGCGCCTTCTCGCTGTCACTTAACTTTTCATCTATCTCTGTCATAATGATTTTTGGCTTCTCCGTTATTCTATTCACGTCTTCATGTAGACCATCCAAAAGGTATCGTAAGAACTCTTGAGCATCTTGCTGGGCATAACCGATAAAACGAGATGCGAATTTCTGAATTTGACTTCTCAAGGGGGCTGTATTTACAACTCGATCTGACGAATCTTCCGACCATAGTTCCTTGATTACCTTTGCAAATGCTTTGATTAAAGCTTCCTTCATACTGGATATACCTGTGTTTATATCTCTCGTGTAGGCGTCTCCTTCTAAATACTCTAATAACCATCTGGTGTTTGACAAACACTGGATAACACAGTTCATAAAACAGGTGTTACCAATATTTCTCAAACCATTGAGACTTAGATTTTTGACAGTATTATGTACAACTGGCCTCATGATGTTGAACCTGCGATCGCCACTACTATCGTTTTCTGAGTTGTCTCTATAGTGGTGACTGTTCCTATCCCAAGAGCGGCGTGGAATTGTTCTCGACTTAAGACTGCTGGATATTGAGTTAGATGGAGATATTGTAGAACTGGTGGCTTTTGGAGAAGTCGGTAACAAACTCAAGTTCTCACTACTGCGTATTGAATAGGATGAAGATATGGAAAAATGTATTGGTTTCGGAAATCTGCTGGTTGAAGAATTCTTGAATTTATTGTATTTGTTTTTAATTATATTAAATTTTTTGATACAGGAGCAACATCAGAAATAATGGGAAAAACAGAAAAAGAAAAATCTCCACAGAAAGGAAAAACAGTGGAAGTTAAAAATGAAGATGTGATTATTAAGAGAGTAGTATTGGTGTAATCTATTCGATATTAAAAGTGTTCCTGACCAGTTGATAAATATATGCACAGGAAAAGTAGTTGACAAAAGAAAGTAAAAAGCTTGGGAAAGTCAGAAATATTTTAAATGATACATGTAAAGTTACTTTTTGGAAACCTGCAAAGATGGATAAAATTTTAACTTTTAAAGACACCAAAATTAAGCCAAATATAACTGCAAATAAAACATTCATTGGATCGGAATGTATGTTTCGTCGAATATGTACAGCAAGATTTCAAGAAATGGACTTGACAAATATCATCAATGCGTAAGACGGCAAAATCAGACTTAGCTAAAAAAACTAGAAACATTCACTAATCCAATACTCTCTAGCCCTAATATCAGTTCATATATAATTGATGGAATGGTTTTAATTCGAGAACTCAAACCATTCTTGTTAACGACTGTGGTGCTATCAATTTAATTTTTATCTCTCGGTAGATTTTAGGATGGTGTTAGATTTTGACATTTTTGGTTTGAAGGATAATTTTATCTTGATGTTTTTCGGTAACAATTTTAACTTCAATTTTGAGAATATGAATTGTTGTAATGTTAATAAAACATTTCATATACATTTGACTGAATCATATAAACTTTTAAACCAAAACCCATAACGACCTTCACTGAGTTGGGTCGACTATTTCTTGACAAAATTATAACCGAAGGAAGGAAACACAGTTCAAAAAGGATTATAGTTGTTTTTGATACCTACAATGATAATTCATTTGAGAATGCGGAAAGGTCTAGACGTGGAGATTCAAATATAACCGAGTTTCAGGTATCTGCCTCAAGAAAAGTTCCAAAATTTGACCATTTTCTCAAATCTTCCTCAAACAAAAGATCACTGCTGATTTTTTTAACAAATTATATTGTACAGAATGGTCCAGGTTCATTGGGAGATGATGAATTCCTGATTATAACAGGAGGATTTGAGAACCCAAAACATGTGTTTCTTATTACTAAAAATGATGATCCAAAAAACATATATTCATTGAATAGCAATCAAGAAGAAGCAGGTACGCGAATAGATACGCGGTAGATACAGATGTTCTTCTTTTACTTCTACATTATTATAGCACTGCTCAAGAGTTATCGAGTGGCCAATTATTTATTCAATCAGGACATAGTAAAAATAAACGTTATATTTATTGACATACATGATATAGTGGAAAAACAGGGACTCTTTATTTCTAAAAATCTTCTAGCGATTCATTGTCAGGCATGATGTGATACCACAAGTGCATTTTACAAAATAGGGACGAAAACTGCTGTTGATGTGTTGATAAAAAATATTAATCACCTAACGGAAATAGGAGATATCCCTAATTTAAGCAAAGACGAAGCCGTTAAAATTAGCACTAGGTACGTATATTACTTGTACAAAAATAAAAATAAGAATATATCCAGTCTTAATAAAATGCTAGCCTTCCTAACATCAACAACCAATCGCCCAGCCTCAGAACTTCCGCCTACAGATCATGCTTTCAAGCAACACCTCAAAAGGTTGGTATTTATTTTTTTCATTTATTTAAATACGCGAGGGCCTAGCTCATTTAAAAATTTTGATTAAGCTTAATACAAAGCTAAATATTGAAGATTTCTGTATTTCCAGGTGTTTACATCAACTAAAAATTTGGTACTCCAGTCATCAGACAGAAATCGATTTTGAAGATCCCAGTAAAAATGGATGGATATTAGAGGAAAACTCCTGGATGCCCGTTTTGAGTACACTGGAGCCTGTACCAGAAAATTTATGAAAAATTGTGTCAATTCGTTGCTCTGATCAAAAATGTAATAATAACAGATGTATTTGTATGACCCAGGGCCTCAAATATTGTAATGATTGTAAATACAGATCATGCTGTAATAAAATAACTATTATGAGCCAATGTGTACCTCGAAATTTTGAGCCACTGTATACTTCTCCGCCATTTTGATTCTATCATCGACCAAGAATCTAACATATGATCAATATGATGTGAAATTTGCTAGACTAGATCTACCTTTCGTCTAAAATATCACAAATCCAAAACTCTTACATATAATACAGTAATAGTAGGTGACACTCACCTAAAATAGTAATTTACGTAACAAGTCCGGAAAATACTATTTTTTTGGACGAATTCTAGGACGAGCGTTAGCGAGTCCTGGAAGTCTGCGAGTCCAAAAAAACTGTTTTCGGACGTGTTGCGTACACTATTTTTTCGGCAACCATATAGAATAACAAATTAATGAGACGCATTTAGTCTGAGAGACGAAGAGAGGTCGACTTTTACCTATCTGTTAACCGGATGAAACGATTCCAAATTTGAATATTTCGAACATTTCAGTTCTTATTTGTATTATATATTGAAATTCGAACAAAAGATAGGTATCAACAGAAACATTCTAATTCGTATTTATATTAATATTTGTATTAAAATTCGAGCACTTCCCGGCCTAGTCCGGGAAGTACGTACTTCCCGGACTAGGCCGGGAAGTGCTACTTTCCCAAAGAAAAAGTGTCCGGGAAGTTAACACTTCCCGGATGGTTGCCGAAAAATGTAATTTTACCGGACTGAAAACACTCAACACAAAATATTAAACCCGCGTTGCCAATTAGCCGCCGACTACTTAGTTCGGACACGTTCGGGCACAAAACACCTTCGTTGAGTGGAAGGACAGGAAGATAGACTTTCATATTTTTGCTTTGTATACCCGAGTCACTATACCCGCCTGAGTCACTGTTGCCGCCTTGACCCTACAAAAGATAACAAATTGCGGTTTTCAAAAACTTTTTCGGTATGATTTTCAAGTTTCACTCGCATATTATGCATGAACATTTTCAAAAATAAAAAGTTTTTCGATTACTGAAAAAAACATTACCCTTGCATGACAACTTTGCTTTTTATGTTTTTTTTTCGGAGAACGATTTTTTTCTTTCAATTTTTATAGTCCTATAAGTTGCGATTAAGTGTCTACTTTTCAGCAAAAAATATTCGTTCGATAACAGTTTGCGAGATATCATATGTTACATAATAAATTGTACGATATTTTGAAATTACCCGATTTGCACTCTTTTGTAAATAATTAGAGCACGCTCCAGTCTAGGATGTCGTAAATAGTCATATGGGATGTCAAAAACCTTATATAATGACAATACATAGGTCACTAATTGTTCTACGCCCAAACATTTTTTCGAAGGCTTTCTCGGGCTTTTTTACTCCGCTATTTTCATTCACTGCACCATATGTAACAATCATATGACATTATTCGATAGAGGTAAACGCTGGAATATTGAACAGTACCGATTTACGAAAGAGGTCAAAATACGATCACTAAGACGATGTTTTGACAGGTGACTTACATACGTGCACCGGTGCCAAGTCTATAGTCAGGACTATTACGGTTCATAATTAAATCTTATGGAGGAAACGGGTTATGTCGAAGCGTAACCATTGCGGTGGACGTACAAAAAAATGTTAACTTTGTGTAAGTGGTGGTACATTACCCTGTATAGAAAAAGTTCACTAGGTACCACTCAGCATGTTTGTTGACTTACCGCTTCCAAAGTCAATTTTAGAACCAGTGGTGCAAAATGTTGATGAATGAAATCCGCACCAACGCAACTTGGTAAATGCTCAAGTTGTTTCAGAAACCCCATTTTTCGGCGCCAGTTGTAATATCTGAAAACCTCTACTTGACATTTCAGGAGGGCACGGCCGATTTCTAAAGTCGTCTGGGAAGTTTGCTCTCGCGATAAAACTCCAGCAGTAGCCAACAGTTCGAGAGTTGCACCAATGTTCGGTACTAATACGTCTAGTACTTCCTCGGCATCGTCACGAAGGAGTTTCACGATATCTGTTACTATCATTTTGCTTTCCTTGCCTGAAAAAAAAAAACTTTGGATACAACTGCAAGGTGATGCAAATAAGACTTTTTGAATACAATAACACCTTGACCGCCAAAAAATCCATACTGACTTTCCCACGGTGCCACAACAAATAGGTACCTTATAACAACGATACATGAGATAAGCCTACCCAGTTATCGATTCACATAGAGATTTCAAAGGACCCCGCACCAAATACATGGGAAAATGGCTTTCAGCCAATTTTGATAATTTTTGGGATATTGTAGTACAAGTCACTAGAAGTTATACACGCAAGTTTAAATTATTTTCTATGTCCAGTTTCGGAGATACGAATTTTTGAAAATCATAAAAATTGCTGTTTTACCAAAACATAGCAAGGTTCACTCATCCAAAAGTATTACTTTTTAGATGATTAGTAACAAAATAGTAGCATTGCTGGTTTGGAGAAAGTCGAATGTCATGTCAGTTAGTCGGTCGTTACGATAGAAGAAGCCACATATTATACAGGGTGGGTCAAAAATAGCGACAATTTAGGATATTTTGCCAATCTTTATCAACGGTCCCTATGGTGAGACCGAGCAATTTTCATTATGAATATGCTTCTTGGGATTCTTTTCTAACGACAAAAAGATTTTCTCTGAGAGTTCATACTTTTTTACAACACAGTAAATTTTTTTAAAAAGTTTGTTTTTTATACTACATGTTTTTAACAATAGCCACACAAAATAGCCTTTTTGAGTCAATAAATCCGCTTTGGAGCCAAAAGTATTTGAGGAAGGCTTATAGTAATTGCTCAATATGATCAGCTTCAAAAAGTTACGATCACATTTTATTCGGGGGCTGTTTACAAATATTAGTTGAAATCGGTTTTGTACGTAATATACAGGGTGGGTCACGGTCGATGGAACCTTAGACGTTTACGGAGAACGGGACATAGGATCATTCTGAAAATTTGGTTTCTCCAGTAGTTGCTCTTGGTCTATCGATCTAAAATATTTTCAGCAATGCAGCGTTGCCGCTTATACCAGAAAGTAGCATCATCTTTGTTATTTCAAATGGGTCACCCTGTATATTACCGCATTTTTGAACTTGTCATTCCTTTCTGATTATTTCTGCTTCATACTCCCCTATACCTATCTCTAACGGTTTTTGAGATATTGGTTATTTTCCATATTTTTTATCCAAAACATAGCTCGAATTGAATGTTTATTTCTGCGGTATTTGGATTCTTAGGAAGTTGCAATTTTATGTTTAGTTCATCAAGATCATGTACATTGATTCTGTATAGAGAAGTTCAAAATTCATTATCTTACTGCTAGATACGAAAAGGGTTGAAAGTGCCTTTTTTAAATGGAACATCCTGTATATTATGAAATATCCTAAAGAAGATGACTAAATTCCCTTCGAATTGATATATCATGTTCATATACCTAAATAGCCAGAATTCCGAGATAATAGCAATTTTCACTTGTAATCTCCCAAGTGCTTGAATTATTGCCGGAAATTTTTCGAGTACATACATTTTCTTTGAAAATTCATGTACGAGATAAATTTACGGCAATTAATTCAAGCACGAAGGGGATTCGGTAAGAAAATTTCAAACCGAGAAATGAAAATCATCCAAAAATTCATAAGAAATAACTAACGATGGTTCCACCTGAACTATTTATAACCACTGAAATATTGTAAAATACTTAACAAAATTTTCATCAATAAATGTTTTTGAATTTGGAACAAAAAATAATAAAAAAGTTATGTTCTCATAGGCCGCAACACTACCGCTGAGCTCAAACTCAAAAACATGTATATTTAGATATTTAACTATTTACATTGCATTTCGGTGAAATCTATGTACAACACAACTCTGCTTGATATTTTCCGCCCACCTCCATGGGCTGATAGGGATCCCGCAGGTTGTGAGGGAATGCTGGGGTGGGGGGCTCCGCGTTGTCCCGAATGTAGTGTCTCCTCGGCTCCTCAAGAGGAACAGGTGAGGCACCCCCGCTGGTGTTGACAGGTGTAACTCAGATTTTACCTTCCTACATTATGTAGTATACCCTGTCTCCCGCTATCCTAATACAGAGGTTGATTGTCAGATTGATCAAATTTTAGAAGTGTGATTTGTGAGGGGTGTTATGTGGATTCCCGGAAAAAGTTTTCGGCAAAAAATCGGGTTCTGGTCTTAGTCCTCTAAAGGAGTGACTTGGTGCTTAGTCTTGGCGTTCATGGAACAAGTCCAGTTTTTGGTAAATGAGCCCGCCGTGTTTGCGGGGCTCATTGTGGTGTGCCCTTAATCTTGTTATTTCCCTGGTGAGTGAACTCTTGGGAATGTGATATTTGTAAAATGTATATGAAAGATTCATTGTGTAGTCTTGGATAGTAGTGACTTTAGCTAGGTCACGCGCGTTTCAAAGAAAATTTCCGGCAATAATTCAAGCACAAGTGAAAATTGCTATTATCTCGGAATTCTGGCTATTTAGGTATAGGAACATGATATATTAATTCGAAGGGAATTTAGTCATCTTTCAGGATATTTCATAATATACAGGACGTTCCATTTAAAAAAACGCACTTTCAACCCTTTTCGTATCTAGCAGTAAGATCATGAATTTTGAACGACCCTGTATAACGCAGAACAAACTTCTCTATACAGAATCAATGTACATGATCTTGATGAACTGAACACAAAATTGCAACTTACTAGGAATCCAAATACCGCAGAAATAAACATTCTCAGCTATGTTTTGGATAAAAAATTTGGAAAATAACCAATATCTCAAAAACCGTTAGAGATAGGTATAGGAGAGTATGAGGCAGAAATAATCAGAAAGGAATGACAAGTTCAAAAATGCGGTAATATACAGGGTGACCCATTTGAAATAACAAAGATGCTGCTACTTTCTGGTATGAGCGGCAACGCTGCATTGCTGAAAATATTTTAGATCGATAGACCAAGAGCAACTATTTGAGAAACCAAATTTTCAGAATGATCCTCTGTCCCGTTCTCCATAAACGTCTAAGGTACCATCGACCGTGACCCACCCTGTATATGTTTGTTAATTATTTTTGAATGGATCTCCCAATTTGAATCATATTTTTCAGTTATACTTCCAAGTAAATTACCCTACACTCGGGTAAGTTTCATACATTTCCTATGTCAGGTTTTTGAAATATAAATTAAAATTGATATTCTATAGAAGATATTATCCAATCTTATTTCTTTATGAAAATTATAGTTCAAAAACCTGACATAGGAAATGAATGAAACTTACCCGAGTGTAGGGTAATTTACTTGGAAGTATAAATGAAAAATATGATTCAAATTGGGAGATCCACTCAAAAATAATTAAACAAACATATATATTACGTACAAAACCGATTTCAACTAACATTTGTAAACAGCCCCCGAATAAAATGTGATCGTAACTTTTTGAAGCTGATCATATTGAGCAATTACTATGAGCCTTTCTCAAATACTTTTGGCTCCAATGCGGATTTATTGACACAAAAATGCTATTTTGAGTGGCTATTGTTAAAAACATGTAGTATAAAAAACAATTATTTGAAAAAAAAAATTACTGTGTTGTAAAAAAGTCTAAACTTTTAGAGAAAATCTTCTTGTCGTAAGAAAAGAATCCCAAGAAGTATTTTCCTAATGAAAAATGCTCGGTTTCACCATAGGGACCGTTGATAAAGATTGGCAAAATATCCTAAATTGTCGCTATTTTTGATTTTTTAATAGGTGGCTTCTTCTATCGTAACGACCGACTAACTGACATGACATTCGACTTTCTTCAAACCAGCAATGCTACTATTTTGTTGCTAATCATCTAAAAAGTAATACTTTTGGCTTTGGGGTCCATACATATTACGAGAATGTAAAATATCCGACAGGTAATTCGTCAGAATGTAAAAACTCAAATTCGTAAACAAACAGATTCGTATTATGTAAGAACCGTACTTTGGTGACCGGACAATTGTCAACTGTACATATGGCATGGCGATTGTTTCCTGTAAGAAATTACATTTCTATAATGATAAAATGGAGACTGCATTCTGTAGGAACGATAAAAATGTAAACCAGGAAAGATCCAAACTAGTACTGCAAAGAAATGGGAAATTATCAGAAAATGATTCCATCGAAACAGTATTACGACAGAAAATGAATACAGCAGAAGTGCATTTGAACAGATTCGAATTTTATCAAATTCGTACTTTGTCAGACCGGATTGTGTAGACCGTGAATCCGTCGGACAGAATAGCAAGCAACACATAATACATACCCTGCTGCACAGTAATGATTTCTCGAATCAAAGAAAAATGATTTTGTAATTGTATTACGTTAACTGAGTGAATTTCAGAGACAATTTTTAGTAGAATTACTGGCATAAGTTGATGTACTGTTATCGAAGGGATTCAATCATGATTTGGTTAATATTTTTTATATGATTCGAGACGTGTGAGGGACTGGCATACAATTTGTGATTGATTGAATTGATTTGATAATGAAGTTTTGAAATCACTTTGACCAGCAGGTTCTCAGCTCAGTGGGAATTTTCAAGAAATAATCAATGCAGTCAACTGCGGTTATTAAGATGTATATGATATAACTTTTGTCAGTACAACCAGTGTTCAAGAGTGAGTTATTTTAGAAGAGAAGTATCAAATTGTTTCTATGGCTCTATTGGAAAGTAGAAAATTTCAACTTTAATCAAAAACAAACTCGTAGAATTTTATATGAAAATAAAATAAATTTTGATAAATTTAGTGACACAGGATGTCCCATTTCCTATGTCCGTTCATTGGTCAAATTTCAAAGCGGGTGCATCGTCATTTGACGACACCTGGCCTCCAGAACTGTTCGTGTGCCATAAGAGCCCGTGTATATTTATACTTTTTCTCAGTGGTTTTTCTTCCTGTTAGTAATTTTTTTCGTCGTTTTCTTCAGTGTTTGTATTTGGTGAATCATTTAACTTTTTGGTTAATGTTTTTTCAGTGCCAAAAACACCTTAGTTTGTCGTGAAAAAGTGAAAAGTGAATCGACTGTTTAGTGCGTGTTGAATATCCTACTTCGTGATAGTACCATATATTGTTTATTTATTCGACTATTTCTCGATTTATTGAAAATACTTGAGATGAATATAGCTATCGAAAAATGACATACTTCCATGGGCAATCTTCCAATGTGTTATTACTTCATGTTTTTTTTAAAGGAAAATATGTAAGTAACTATAAACACAAATTTGTTCTATTTACTAATGAATCACTACTTGAAATTGCCTTCAATTCTGTTCAAGTTGTACTCATTTATTGATTGTTTTCAAAGCTTTTCTTATATGCTCATTCATTTAATAATTTCACATGCACCTAACTGAAATAACTGAATTTATCAACATTTATTGTATTATCATAAAACTCTCAGGAGAGTCCGGGAGATGAGGGGTATTCTTCTAATGAACGTTAAGTGATAATACGCTTCCCCTCATCTCCCGCTCACTCCTACCACGACCGTTTTCACCAGCTCGGCCGTTTTCAGTCATGTTTGCAAGCATTGTTCATCCATTTCGCAGCATTTTAGTGCAAAATGAGAAAATACGTTTTGTGGTACTTACTTCCACTTTCAAAATCTGTTTTAGAAAATGAAATCGGACTATCACTAGAGCATCCAGGCACGCTGCAAGATGGTGCAAGAAAAAATTCAAATTGCAATTGTGCCAAAACTAATGATACGTCAGAGCCTGTTTTGTGCACACACAAAGTACACATGATTCAATACTTTCATGAGACGGGCCAACCCTATTTCTTGAAAAATATCGGAGTTATTCCGGTTTTCCTCCGTTACTAATGATCCGACAGGGTCGTAAAAAATACCATTGTGTTCATATTTTAATCATCTACAATTCTTTCCATTGGAGCAACCAAACTGCTCTATTAGCTTTCATTTTAGAAGCAAAACAATTGAAAAAACGCGTTTTTTTACTTAAATGTTTATAACAAATTAATAAATGACAGTTGCGAGTCGAAAACATAACAGAATATAACTACCGACTGTCTTCGATGTGATGGTACAGTCGGTTTTCTACTAGTATTTTTGTTAGGAAAAAATGCTCTATTGAATGGCCTAGTACTTAGGAGTTTGAGTTTGCAGCAACATATACAAAAATATACAAGTCAAATATTGCACTCTGGCCTCGATATTTAATTCTTCCATACGTAAGATATAAGGAGTTACGTGTTCTCTGAAAGGTATACAACATACAAATCTCATACAAGCGTTCTGTATGCGTTACAGTTCCGATTTGTTGTACTGTGGCAAAAAATTATAGTATACTGAACAACAATAATCAATATGAGGATAAATCAGACTTCTAACTAGTCTTAATTTCATTTCTGTAGACAGCTGGTACTTGAATTTATATAAATGTTTCAATTTGAAAAAAGATGTTCTAAATATTCTGTCAACGTGTTTATCGAACAAAAAAGATGAATCCATAATAACGCCCAAATTTTTGCGGAATCAACCCATTCGATTTCAGCATTATTCAATGGAAGTCGTGATAACTTCGTATTTCTGTTGTATGTCTAAGGGGTCCAAAGCATAAAGCGACAGTTTTTCAAGGATTTATTCTTAAACCGTGATTTTTGAGTAAAGTAACGTGTTATTCAAGTCTTGGTTGATATGTGTAATACAGTTTTCATCGGCCTTGCCAGATAAGTAAATTTGAAAGTCATCTACATATAGATGGACTTGACAAAATGATAGCAAAGAAGGATAATCAAATATGTATATCGAGAACATCAAAGGCCCTAGAATACTTCCTTGTGGGATTCCTGATTTAGTTTCTTTCAAAGAAGAACATAAGAGATTTCGATGGAGGTTGACTCGTTGAGCTCGTCCCGTGAGATAACATGCCATCCATCTCAATGATGTGTCGTCGAATGCAATATACTTCAGTTTACTGATGAGTAATTCATAATCAACCAGATCAAATGCTTCACTTTGATCGAGCATAACTAAAAGAGAAACTGAAGATTTGTCTTTCCCGATATGTCATCGATCACTTTAGGTAGGGCAGTCTATGTTCCGTGTTTTTTGCGAAATCCTGACTGCATATCAGGAAGTATTTTATTTTCCTCCAGAAATATTTTTATTTGACGAGAGACATTTCTTTCAAACACTTTAGATAAGGAGGGCAAAATGCTTATCGAACGCAAATCATTTTTGGTGTAGGTGTCACGTTTGCTATTTTCCAAAGGTGAGGAAAAATGCCTTGGTTCAAAGATTCATTGAAAAAATGTTTGATTTCTTCAATACAATGTGGTATCACGATGGATATTCACGTCCTATTTCTGCAAAAGAAAAGTTAGTTTCATTGTTCAATTTGTTGCTATTATAAAATGCCAAGGTATCTACATTGATTATTGAATCACCTGCCACATTCAAGAAAAAATCATTAATTTCTTCGGGTTGACGCAAGTCAGCTGAAAGGTTGTTATTTTGTGAGCGGAATTTTGTGGTGACTCCCCATTCAGCAAGGTTTATCCAAGTCAATTTGATTTCTATTTTTATTCAAGATATATTGCACATATGCGTTTTTTTTTCACTTCTCAATGCACCATTTACATAATACGTAATTATTCGACGAAATACTGTCTTGCCGCTGGTGAATAGTGAATTGAATTCCAGAATGTGTTTATTGTAATTCAGAAAGGAGAATTGAATTTCGGAATGTGTAAATTGAAGTTCAGAATAGTGAATTTTATTACAGAATGTGTTCATTTTAATTCAGATAGGTGATTTGAATTTCAGAATGTGTGAATTGAAATTCAGAATAGTGAATTGAATTTCAGAATGCGTGAATTATAATTCAGAAAGGTTAATTCAATTTCAGAATGTGTAGATTGAAAATAGGAATTGTGAATTGAAATTCAGAATATGTGAATTTATTTTCAGAAAACGTAACTTGTAAATCAGAGGTGGCAATCTGTGAATTGTGTACATAGAAAACTCCATCAACATGGTGAATATTGCCAAACCATGAGTTGAGATGAAAGTGGGTAATTACGAGCACAACAATTTTCCAACAGAAACATTCAAAACGGCTTCATTGATAATCCAAAATATCAGGATAATAAAGTAAATTAATCGAAGTATGCCTATCCGCACACCAAACTTCGTTACTATCGATACTTAGGCATTTCTTCACAAAATTGAATTCTTTTGAATTGTGGTAAAACGTCACGATAGTTGTACCTACATAATTAATTCTTCAAACATATACAAGAACAATCTCAAAGACAATCGCGCAATTTGTCGCGTTTCAATGTCAAGAAAACCAGTAATAAAATTATTGTCATGCATGATAGCTCTCTTAAAAGCTCTGAAAACAGTTACGAGTCGCTATTAACTTTGATGAAATCAGCTGAAAATCTTGCCCAGCGATGGTTTAACAGCAACTTATTAAATTAATATTAAATTAAAAACATATAATTTTCTCAACAGATAATGAAGTAACAGTAGGTGACCATGCCAAACTTTTAGGTTTAACTATTGACGACAGTTTATGCTGGGAACCACACATCGAAAATACCTGTTCTAAGTTGAGTAAACACAATTTTCTTCTGAGAAAACTGAAATCGTTTGTTGATAAAAATACCCTTTATTTTGCCTACTTTGCTCTCATTCAATCGTATATCAGCTATGGATTGACCCTTTGGGAAAATTCCTCTCAGCCTGGAAAAGTGTTTAAAATTCAAAAACAATCTATCAGAATAATCTGTCGTGCGAGTTATAGGGATTCTTGTCGGCCATTATTCTGCCAACTCAGAATTATGCCTTTATCAACTCTGTTCATTTATCAGTCTCTGCTCGAAATTCAAGATAATAAAAAAACTCCTGACTAACTCAAATTACCATGACTACAACACACGCAACGCAAATCTGATCAGGTCTCAAAGATTTAAAAACAATAAGTCTTTCAAAAACTCTATGAATGTTGATCTTTATAATAAACTTCCTACCACATTAAAAAATAAAAACCAATCCACTTTTATAAACTCTATCAAAGTGATACTGCAGGAAAAGTGTACTACACTATCGCCGAATACATGGCTGACCCGGGATGTGATTTGATCCAATTATCTTACATTTTCCAATACATTATTATCTTCAAATATTTTTCACTAAGAATTTGTGCATTATCATACTATAGTCATCTATACTAACTTCAAATTATCAATTCATAAGCATTCGAAAAACTACTAAATTAACATCGTGTGTGTGTACGTTTTTTTTTTTAATTTTAACTATTGTCACTATGTGTATGGTACAATTGGTAAATCGTAATGTCTACCTATGTGTAATGTTTACACAATATTTCATTTTTACTTTATTTTAATTGTGAATTTGTACATTATTTTCTGTATTTACTAGCTAACTGACTTGCTACAAATGTTTTATAACATAACGTAGTTAAATAAAGATCTATCTATCTATCTATTTCACGCAAAATGCGCGGACAATCTTCGAGATCAAGTTTGTCCAATTTGCAAATCAGTGATGATAGAGAGAAGTATATATTTTTCGATGGATGAAATGATGATTTCTGAGTTACAAATTACTGTTTCTGAATTACAAATTACCCTTACTGAATTTGAATTTACCCATTCTGAAAATCAAGTCACTCTTCTGAATTTCAATTTACACATTCTGAAATTCAATACACCTTTCTGAATTACAATTCACGCATTCTGAAATTTCCTTTACTATTCTTAATTTCAATTTATACTTTCTGAAACACGAATTACCTTTCTGAATTAAAATTCACGAATTCTGATATTTACTTTACTATTCTGAATATTAACTCATACTTTCTGAAATACAAATCACCAATCTGAATTACAATTTACGCTTTCCGAAATTAACATTACCGGTTCAGATTTACTACTTGAAAAGGTGTAGTCACGTCGGTAATGGGCATCTGATGTCACGTATTGTTGGCATGGAGGTTTATTTGACACTTTTTATGACAAAAAAACTGAGAACTTGGCGTTGTTACCAAGAAACAACCTTTCTAGCACGGCGTATTTTAATTTTGAAGATTGCGCACGATTCTTAGGGTATCTGACAGGTATTATGATGCAGGTAATAAAAAATTACTTTCGGCACCGTGGTTTGATGAACACCTACATCCTCTCCCACGGCTTCTTGGAAGCCGGGATGAACAAAATTTCAATTTTATCAAAATTACCAAGTGCAACTCCTCTTTTTTCTACCGACTTTTCGAACAAAAAATTATTCATTTGCTACTGATCGCTTTCCTCGTCGAATCGATGAAGGACTTTTAAATCGTTACATGCGGTCACTCTTCTCACAATAATAGTTTTCAGCACGCACATTCACTATAAATTCGGTCATAGCTCCACAATTATAGACTACACGCAAAATTTCAAATCAACTCAATCTCATTGAGTAAAGTTTATTTTTATTCATCTGAAACTAGAGTATATTCTCCTTATCAATAATTGTATATAAGAGAACGTACTCAAGCATCTACTCCACTTTTCTGAGAATAAAGTATAATTTTATTATGGGACAATTACTGAAAATCGAAAGTTGGAAATCGAAATTCGTTTGTCGCCTCAAAGGACCACCAGGAATAAAAAAATATAATTATCTCATTTATATTCAATATCGTGTGCTACTGGACATTCCCAAAATTCGTGAGAAATACTTTTCCATAATACAGAACAAAAAACGCTACTGTTTTTTTTACAGGGTTTAGTCAACAACACACTCAACTCTTCAGTGAATGAATTCGCCTACGAGGTTATAAGTTGATTGAGTTTGTCATTGAGGATCAATCAGAATGGTTTGTTGATCGATCAAAATATAATGAAGCTATGAATACAGAGTGTTTGAAATAAGGAAGGGTTCATATTTTATACAAGGTGGCCCATTAATGTGAGAAAGTACAGTTTCTTACCTATGAGTATGAAAAAAAATTTCAAATAAAGTGTATACAGTTTACTTTGTTGGTTGTTATAGAAATATTTCTGAATATACAGAGTGTTTCTTTAAAGCAGGGCATCATAAAGCATCAATTTCCTCACTATTCTCACTATTAAACTGAGCAAAACATTTTACACACGGGGGTATTGCCTTTTTTGACAATTTTGAGGCGTTGTCAAGTTATTGCTGAAAAAAGAAAATCTTCAGGAAAACAAACCATCACAAATACTTATATGAATAAAATTTAAGCAAAAATATTTGTGCCATGCAAAAATTATGAACAATATACGTTCCTCCGGGTTTTTTAATCAAGGGCTAGTTTAATAACTCCGTGCCTATGATTGAATTCAGATGGGTAACTCAGTTCATTTAGTTCAAACATATAGTCGAAGGAAATATACTCAATATCCTCAGAATATCAGATATATTTCTTTGGGTTGCTCACAAAATATTTCATATTTTATAGCTTGCTAAATCCTACAAAACAACAAAATTAATTATTTGGCGACCTCTATAGAGGACGTTTAGGTATTACAACGTAGATAGGTTAATAGGAGATGACATCAGCTCTCTATTGAGGATGAAGTCATGATTGAATCCTCGAGAAGAGTAATTCTTATTCAAATTGAATGGAGCCCTCCTTGTGTGAAACACTATGTATTTTCATTTGCATTTTGTTTTGAGAGATCAACTCCCATTCTAATTGATCATCAATAATAAATAACTTGATCAATTCGCCAAGGGGAATTCTTTCACCTATAAATTGATTATATTGAAAACTACCCTGTAGAAAATCTTTTTTTTTGTTTTATAGAAGAATCATTCACGATCTTAGTAACGCTCAATTGAACAACAGTTGACTATCGATTACAAATAATATGTAAATATTTTTCATTCATCTGAATTTACTCAAATATAATGAAATTCGTGATTTGGAGTAATTACATGTATATATATATATATATATATATATATATATATATATATATATATATATATATATATATATATATATATATATATATATATATATATGGACCATTCCTTATTCCAAACACTCTATATTCATAGCTTCATTATATTTTGGTAGATCAAGAAATCATTCTGACTGATCCTCAATGATGAACTCAATCAACTTGTAACCTCGTGTAACCTCGTAGATAAATTCATTCACTGAAGAGTATGTTGTTGACAACCCTGTACAAAATTAACCCTGTAGGAAAATAGTGGCATTTTTATTCTGTATTATGGAAAAATATTTCTCGCATATTTTAGGAATGCTCAGTTGCACAGAATATTGGATATAAATGAGATTTTGATATTTCTTTATTCAGCTGAATTTCTCCAAAAATCACAAAATTCATGCTTTGGTGCCCTCTAGCGCCGAATCTAGTCGTACGATCGAGTTGGGCCAATGGAGACTTTCACTCAGAATGGCTCCAGCTACAACATATCAAAAATCCAACCAATTTCACCGAAATGCTTTTTCCCATAAGATGTGTGCGTGGTCCTTGTATTTTTTTAACAAGTTCATGTTCTCTAGAAATATATAACGAAGCGGCCGCGAAAGATTTCGAGTTTTTGGAGATTACAATAACTTTTATTTGTTAGTTGCACAGAAATCGTCATTTCGGAAACGTGTTGAAACAGACTACAATAATTTCTGCAATAAAAATTGGTTTAACAATGTGTTATGAATGACAACTGATTTGCAATCAACTTTTTCTGAAGTTGCAAGTATTAAACGCATTCACAGGCACTTCTTCCAGACATCACTCAAAAACCTAAGTGTTATTTTCAAATTTAGCCCAAATTCACATTGTTATCTTCAATTTTTATTATTTATGATGGAAGTGGAAGTGCTAGGAATCGCACGTAAAAAGGTAAGACCTCGTTAACACTTGGCTCGCACAAGTTTCGACTTTTTAGGGCTGCCGTTCGTAAGGGGACGACAGCTGGTTGACGGAAAAAACAATTTTAACAACAATTTTAACAAAGTATAGGCACACTTGATCATTCTCATCACCATTCAGTACTTTGGATCAATTCATTTTGCAATTATTGAAATAAAATATACAGTTTTCGAAATGACGATTTGTTTCCGAAATCACGTAGATATTATCAAAATGTCTTAATATAAAACTAAAGTTTCTGAAAAAAAAAATTCAAATATTGAACACTTAACATAAAATGAAAATGATGTGGAAATTAAGAGGAATAAAAAAAAACATTTTGATTATTATTCAAATCATGCTTCAAAATGCATTCGATGTGATACGATCGACGACATTGTTTGAATGGGCCGTGGTGGCCGTGCTGGTAGAGCGTTCGCCTTTGGGGAGAAGGGTCGATGGTTCAAATCCCAGCAGGGTCATCAGTCTCGTGCATGGCATCACACGTTAGAAGGTGACTGAACTTCTAATCACTGGTGACGAACTGTCAACATTTTCTTCCTTTGGCAACAAACTCACTAGAGAAATATGTTTCTCTTTTGGAAAACTCCTTATCACTGATAACAAAGTTTTTTCTCCGAATGCAAACTGATCATAGGTTCTTGTAGTGGAACTATTACCTCTTCTGATATGACATTTATCTTTTTCTTGGAAAGATTCCTGTAAACTTTACTACTGTTCTGTAGTTCGTTTTATCAATAAAATACTTTCTTTTTCAAAATTGTGTCTGTATTTTTCGTTGTTTACAACTCTCTCCATTCAACTTTTCTCCCCCCAAAAATGTCAAAAAAACTTCAAATCAAAAATCCATATACAAGGTGAATAAAATCAAAAATCAATAAAAACTAAAATCTTCCTCAACAATTCCGAATATAGGTTCGTTTAATTAAGAAAAATAATAAAAAAGAAGAAAATTGAATGGTAAAAATGGTATTCCTAAAAAGGAAACTTTCTGAAAATGAAGTGACTAAACTCGTGTCTTCTGGCATCAAACGGACTGAACTACTTGTCCCTGCTCTCAAACTGCTCAGACTGTCTTTCACAGAAAATGCACTGGTCTTTTTTTATATCGCTTTTCCTGCCCTAATCTTTTTACTCATCACTATGTTATTTTATGAAGAGACATAATTTGTGAAACCGGAGAAGAACTCTCGGGCTTGTCTAGTTTACACCCTTATATTTCGTCAATATAGACACTTCCCAAGTTTTTATGAAATTGTTTGTCGAAACTTGATTAATAAAAAATAAAAACCATTCAACGTCATTCCGGAAACAATACAATCATTTCGGAAACAATTTTGCATCCAGGAAACTGTTTCCGCAATGACGTTTCCGAAATGACAAAATCTGACCATATTATTTCTAGGGATCTGGTTTATCAACTGAGCATCATAAAACTATTATGTTATGTTTATGACTACCGGCAGTACTGAAGCAGTTTATGAAAGAACGCACAAAGAGACGAATAATTTCATCAACACACGTTTCCGAATTGATAAGGAATAAGAGTACGCAAGTATTTTCCGTCTTTCACTAATTAATTAAAATTAAACTATGGATATTTTTATTTGCTATATTTCAGAGCATATGCGCGGAGATATTTCAATGTGTTTGTTGTGTTTCCGGAATGACGGGTAACTCTCCGGACATAAAACAATGAACACTCACACTTTTATTTGACAGCTGATCAAAAAGAGTCTGCAATTTTGTAGTAGTAGATACTTTGAAAATTATTTCAATAGTAGCATTATACACACCAAAATAAATACACTAGCGAATAATACTGTTCGAAAATTATAAATTGAGTTTTGAACAGTTACCGGAATGACGATTTCTATCATACATACATATTTAGTTTAAAAAATATCTACATTCAGTAGACTCAGTTATGATTGTGCCATTTATATACCAATCTGGGTTTCACATATGTGTTTGATTCATGTTTGGAATCCTAATAGTTCACTTGAAATCGCTTCGGATATGCGATTGTCCAGTTATAAAATTTTTAGCCATTAAACTCATCTCAGCAACAGCCAGAAAGAAGATGGAAGTTGCAGAAAAATCCGCAGTCAGGACAATCACTAGAATTTGTCACCGAAATAGTCCTCTACACAACCCTTCAAATAAACCCCTTTACGACCCTAAACAAGTCTTCTATAGATTCTGTTGGAAAGCTAAAAATGTAGAACTTCTGAAGGAAAGAGATCCGGATGCTACTAGTAAAGTAGCGAAAGTAACAAATCAACTTTATTCAATGACGAACACATTTTCTTTGGAGCAGCATTATGCAATGGAAACTCTCGAAGTATCTTACCTTATTATCAATAAAATGATTAAATCTAATTTTGTATTAATTAGAAATTTAGAAATTCACAATTACCATACACGACAACATAACTTGTTCCATCTAGATTCTGCAAACTCGGTAATTGGCCAGAACAGATTCACCCATGAAGGTCTTTCAAAATTCAATGAAATACCCGAATACATAAAAAATTGTAGAAATATCACTGAATTTAAAATCAAAATAAAAAATTTTTTTCTCCAAAAAAGAAATGGGCTTTATTAGGATTCCTTCTTTGTTTTGGTGTTTTTTGTTTCTTTGTAATTCTGAATGTTTCATTAAAAAAATAAGTAAATAGAAAAAGGTTCATGATCAGTCTCATACCGGTTTGATACTGTTTGACTGATCGTGCTATTCCATCATAGATATAATAATAATTGACTAAATACCCTTTCATAATTTTACAATTGTTTCTTAAAATTAAGATTAATTATTTTATACATTTTATGCATTGAATCATGAATAAACGTTATTGTTATTTTTAATTCGAAGTACCCCGATCAATAGCCTATTGAAATGAGAAAAGGTGCGAAACACTAATTACCTTGATTTGAATCGCTTTCAATGAAAATAAACTACTTTTGAGTGAGCATTTTGTTAAATTCAACTTACCCAATATTCTGGTTATCTCATGAATACATCCAGCAACAGTTTTCCTGACGATATAGCAGGGATCGCCAGCCAAATCTTTGAATATGGCATACCATTTGAAGAGATCTGATGGCAACTGAGTCATTGTGAAAAACGTTACAGCTGGTAAGTTATATGCACAAAAATCTCTGCAAGTTACTGCCTAAAAAAAAACAGGTAAAAATCGATTAAAGTGCAGATATGAATCGGGAGTCTATGGATTAGGTAAGACACAGGTTTTATTTTGTTAACATATTGGTTTAAACTGTATCTTTGTCTGAGTTATTGAATCAGAACAAAGTTCGAAAAGTGTAAGTTTCAAATAAATGAAACAATTGAGATATTTGGAACGCTAGAGCAGTTTTCTTACAAGTACAATGAAAATATGGTGTGATATTTCTAGACAGTGGCCACATCAGCTGAATTTTTTTGAGAATTTTCGTCCATTTATAATCGGAGATAATTGTACTCAAAGTTACTCCCCAATAGACTTTTAAATGATAGCACCATAGTCCAAATGAACTCATTGTTTCAAATAACACGCTGTACAGAAGAAACGCGTCTTACAAATTTGATGGAAAACTAATACATGTCAGCTCGATAACAATACTAATAACCAAATCTGGAAAAATTCGCCCATCTAATTATCGAAATACAAGCTCCCAAATTTGGGAATGTTTTGATCGATGAGAGCATAAAAATAACCACGTCAAGAGTAATGGCAACAACGCGCTGCAGCTCGTATTAAGGAACACGAGAAATATATCCTGAAATAAATAGACCAGGAAATATAGAAAATTGAAACTCTAGAATTGGAGAATTGGGCAGCTTCCATGCCCATATTGTCGTCAAAATATAATTATATGGGAATTTTGGAAAAGATTAGACGTGGAATTGAAATAATTTTCTGAATAAAATGGTCAAAGAAAATTTGTGATAACTTTTTTGGTTTGCGTAGTATATTTTACATCATTTTCTAGTTTGACCCGATTCCATTTGCGTCGGAATTCATGATTTTTTTTCCTGAAGTTCTGCACATTTGCATAAATCAAGAACGATCATCATATAACATAGCATTTTCCATTTTTAACATTTTTTTACAGCCTACATCGCTGCAACTGCATTACGTCTTTTTTCAAATGGCTTTCTTTAATGAACCGTCCCTTGTGAACTAAATTGGTTCGAGTCATTGCGTTAACAATTTATCAACGTTTGTTTGAATGTTTTAGACGATGTAGTAACTTGATTACTTATATTTCGGACATCCATCATCTTAATGGTTGAAAGATTTCTATCTCTTTCAAATTTTCTCACAACGAGGGGAAACATCAAAATCGGGAATTGCTGACCACGCCTGGACAAAACACCACCGAATTCTCTGGGACGAAGCTAGTGTTCTTCATAGAGAGGAACATTGGTTCAAACGGAAATTTATGGAAACCACCTACATAGAAGCCAATGGTGCCTTCAGTCAACCAAGCGTGGAAATTAAAAACGTATGGAAACCGCTCATGGACCGTTTTGGAGGGAGAAAAAGCGCGAAACCACGCGCGCCCAAGACCGCGCGTAATTACACTTTAATTATAGACCTATAAAAGGTCGCGTAGCATCTGATTTTGTCACTATTCACCAGAAGACGATTGCGGATTCAAGCAATTGAAACGTTGTGAGAAAATTTGAAAGAGATAGAAATCTTTCAACCATTAAGATGATGGATGTCCGAAATATAAGTAATCAAACAATTTATCAGTTTTCAATCACTTTTAACTAATCTGATCGTATGGACTATAAAAGTTACTGACACTGACACTAGCGACAGAGCAGTATTGCCTAGTGCCTCCGACACTAGATTGGATGGTTGATATGGTGGGGAGATTACATACCGTATTTTGGGGTGTCCTTCGATTGAGAAGATTAAAAATCCTTAAGCAGCCGAGTTTACATGTGCCCGTTTGTAGACCAAGCATAGGTAAATATGAATAATTCCAAATAACTTTTTTCAAAACAGCTTATCTCTATTCTCACGGTGACGACTTCCTCAGAGTGGAAATAGTAATAACGGAAATAGTTCGGAGTCACAATCTGTACCAGAAAACAATACTACCATAATGTCACCGAATTATAAGATACCCAACAAATTATGAACAATATACGTTCCTCTAGGTTTTATAATCGAAGGATAATAGTGCCTATGAATGAATTCTCCTTGAATTCAGATGGGTTCAATCAGTCCAAACATAAATTCGAAGGAAATATACTCAATATCCTCGTAATATCAGATATATTTCTTTGAGTGATTCACAAAATATATTCGTATTTTATAGTTTGCTAAATCCTACAAAAACACAAAATTAATTATTTGGCGCCCTCTATCTCTGAACCTTCAGGTATTACGTCATAGTTAGGTTGAGGACGATGTCATGATTGAATCCTCGAAAAGAGTAATTACCTATTCAAATTGATTGGAGCATTCCTTGTGTGAAACACTATGTATTTCACTTGCATTATGTTTTGAGATATCAACTTCTATTCTGATCGATCATCGATAATAATTAACTTAATCATCTCATAGTCTCGAAGGTGAATTTTGTCACCTAAAAATTGATTATATGTAGAAAATAATGTTTTTTGTTTTATAGAAAAATCATTCACGATCTTAGTAAATATAAATTGAACAACAGTTTAATATTGATTACAAATAATATGAAAATGTTTTTCAATCATCTTAATTCACTCAAAATTCTGAACCCTATCTTATTCCAAACACTCTGTATTCATAGCTTCATATTATATTTTGGTCGATCAACAAACCCTTCTGATTGATCCTCAATGATAAACTCAATCAACTTTTAACCTCTGAAGAATTGAATGAACAGTATATTTCATAAAACACATACATAAAAAGGATTACTATAAAAGAAAGCATAATGTAGAGACAAGATGGTTTTGTATTTGAGAAATATTTCGATCTCTTGTTATTGCATCTTACAGTTTTTACCTTCTAGCTGTTTTACATGGATATGAGTAACAATATTTTCAATTCTAAATTAATGAAATGTAGTAGCAGTTATTTTGGTTCAGAAAAATAAAACTTTTGCTACAGAAATTTGTAAAGTGTGTCCAGATAGGCATGAATCGTGGAGTTCAATTTATTTTGTAATAGTACACAGGTAAGGTAGTGATTTATTCAAAACCTACTTCTTTTAACGACTTAGATGGATATCTGTTTTGAATAACCTCAATACCACACCTTAACAGTACACCTCTCACGTGATCTTTGATCTACGTTTTTTCAAGGTTGGGTCCATATGCATGGATATAATCGATTATGAACTGAGGAGATATGACCGATGGAAAGCTGATTTTGAAGGTTCTGAAGTACCATCAGATATACCTATCGTTCGAAAACCATGTCCCAGCAGCGCCAGTATGATTGAAATTCCAAGGAGTCGTATTCCTGAGCCAGTTCGACCCAAATCAGGCAATTTCTCAGACGATAATCTATCTCAAATCATGGAGGGTAGCATATATGATGATCTCACCAATTCTATGGAATGTATAGATGATAAAAAATTAACTGACGAACAGAAACTCAAAAGATTCCGAACTCTAGTCAAAAAGCAGGAGCACTTGCTACGAGTCGCTTTTTATTTACTGCTGAATATATCTGAAGATGAAACTGTGGAGGAAAAGATGTCAAAGAGAAACATTGTTGGCTTACTATTAAAGGCTCTGGACAGGGACAATGAGGATCTACTTATACTGGTTATCACTTTTCTCAAAAAACTGTCTATAATGCAGTGTAATAAAGATGCGATGACAGATAGCTTGAACGTTATTGAAAAATTACCACGGATGCTGGATTCCAATAGTGCTGATCTAGTGCATTTAACTTTGAAGCTTCTATTCAACTTGTCATTTGACAATAAAGTTAGATACAGAATTGTGAAAGCTGGGTTGCTGCAAAAAATAATGAGTCTTTTGAGTAAGTCGAACAAGAATTATCCAGAAAATTAAGGGTTTCCAATGAAATATCAGAATACTTCTTTATAGTTCGTGTCAATATATAGATAGATAGATAGATAGATAGATTTTATTCAGGTCGATATCACTATTACAATTATAATTCAAATATATTTAAATAATAGACGGTGTAGAGTAGTTCTATTCCTAGCAGTATGAGGTCACATAAGCTGTGCTTGTACTGTGTCCCTCGGGCTGCTAAGTTTCATAAAAACAAGTGATATAGGTAGATATAAAGTTATTTGACTATAAGGTAACATAGCTAGTTTCGTTTTAGAAAACAGGTTGAGTACTTAATATGATTATGTATATAGAGATTTAGAGGTATACAGGTGTAGAGGAGATGTAGAGGAGAGTGCACATAGAAAGTGGTTTGAGATTCAATCGTTCTCAAAGATATTTTCCAGTTGATTATATTGATTTTTAATGAATAGTTTTATTTCTTTTTTGAGTTTATTATGGCTATTAATGTTTTTGATATGCGTAGGTAGCTGATTGTACAGTTTAGGGCCAAAGTATGTGACGAATTTTTGATTGTGAGTCAGTCTACAACGTGGTATATTTACAGCTTGGTTTGCAATCATTCGAGTATTATGTGTATGATGGATTTTATTGATGGGTCTACTCAATGTCCATAGTAAACATTCATAAGCGTATATTTTCCTTACGTTAAATAGGCCAGTTTCTTCATATAGGGACTCAGTTGAATATCTTCGATTTTTTCTAAACATTATTTTAATTAGGGTGTTTTGGATTATATCTAAATTATGTAAGGATGTCTTGTAAGACCCACCCCAGACAATTGAGTATGTTGTTGACTACCCTGTATAAAAATAACGGCGTATTTTTTCTGTTTCATGGAAAAATATTTCTCGCGAACATTAGGAATTCCCAGTCTCACACAATATTGAATATAAATGAGATATTAATATTTTTCATTCAGCTGAATTTCTCCAAAAATCATAAAATTCATGATTTGGCGCCCTCTAGCGCCGAATCTAGTCATACGATCGAGTTGGGCCAATGGAGACTTTTACTCAGAATGGTTCCAGCTACAACATATAAAAAATTCAGCCATTTTCTCCGAAGACTTTTTCCCATAAGGTGTGTGCGTGGTCCTCTGCTCGAATTTTTTTATATTGTAGAACTCATGATGCTGATCAAATGTCTCAAATGCGCCAAAGCTCTAAATTCAACAGTTTAGATTATACAGGGTGCTGAGGTTGACTTTTCCAAAATTTCAAATGACCATTGTAAAGACATTTTCACGAATCTACGAACCAAATCAACTATGCATCGATTATTCATGTGGCCGAAACAAATCTATTATAAAGTATAATTCCTGCACAGACCGACGATATACAGGGTGAGTCAAAAACTAGCCAGTTTATTAGTGATTTCAAAAAAATTGAGTGGTAGAATTTCATTCATTTCTAGATATTTCGAAGGACACAAATATCGAATCCAATGGATGATGTTAGCATCTCCTGAATCAGACTGATTTCTCATGAAGCTGTATCCGTCTTGCTTGTTGATATATCCCGATGCATGGAATTCAGGATAACTCGGTAGTAAACTGGATCGTTTATGATGAAAGTTTTTATATAAAAAATACTGACACTTGCTGATGATTTCTTTGAAGTAGTTGGGCTTGATTCGTTTTATCGATGCATTTCCATAAACACATTCTTTCGACAAAAATATTCGGAAATATTTTGAACAATTTACTGTGGAATATTTTATTATACAGTGCGGCTTTTAATAGTCCCCCCCACCCCTGTTAACTTTTGAACGGTTCGACGTAGAAACATGAAAAAAAAACCGTTTCGAGGGTTTCACCAATACTACTTTTTGAAATAAAAAAAATAGTGATTGCACAATAGGGGGCGCAGGAGGGCCCATCAACTCAAAATTTTTAAATGACATGTGGGGTCAAGTGTCACATCGTTGAAAAGAGAATTCAATTCTCTTTTCAACGATGTGACACTTGACCCAACATGCCATTTAAAAATTTTGAGTTGATGGGCCCCCTGCGCCCCCTATTGTGCAATCACTATTTTTTTTATGTATTGATGTAAAGGAGGTGCTTGGAAATGTAACGTGATTTAGACTTACAGCACGGGTAGTAATACAATGCGAAACTTCTTGCGTCATATACTTATTATTCAGTAGTAATCTACAAACATTTTTTATGTGCAACTGTTCAGGTTTCAGAACTCTAGTCTCGTCAAACACTTGCTCTGTGGAAAATCTTCTGTTTTTAAATAATATGATTTTCAGAATTCTTTTTTGGGCTATGATTAGCGGGGACAAAACAGACTTACAGGCCGAGCCCCATGCAATAATTCCATAATTCAGAACTGACTCTGTTAAGGCCCTGTATACGTTTATTAGATTTTTCTTTGGCAACCACTCTCTAATTTGGTAAAATTTGTAATACATTTTTCTTAATTTTGTTGTTATATACTCAACATGATACTGCCACTTCATGTGCGAATCAAAGAACAATCCTAGATATTTGGTTTTAGATACTAATGAAATTTTTTGAGTGCAATTGCAATTTGCAAAGTCATGGCAGTTAGTGGTGTGAATCTTTATTGTATTATTACATGGATAGGTTCGCTTATTTAAAGTAAAACACATGAAATTGGATTTGTCAACATTAAGCGTCAGTAAAATGGTATCAAGCCACGTTTTAACTTTACTCATAGCTACCTCAGCTTTTTTATATACAATGTCCCATGTGGTATCATGAAGCATAATAACTGTGTCATCAGCATAACAGACCGCATCTCCTCCACATACCAATTGGAGTAGACTATTTATGTAGATGGTAAATAGGACTGGACCTAGCACTGTGCCCTGTGGCACACCACACTCTACCAGGCAAGACTCACTTATGAATTCCCCAATTTTAACCTGTTGAGTTCTATATATATATATAGATTATGTAGGAGAGATCAAAACTGTGATATTCTTTGAATGGAAAAAAAATTTATGGCGAGGTAGCAAAAAACTGAAACGAATGATGATATGATCAACATACAGAAAATTATGATAGAGCACCTGATTAACTTGTCCCTCTCTATGTGCATCATCCTCTCGATGGACAGCATCCTCTAGGTTTTTCATGTACTGTCTACTTTTCATTAATTTAAATTGTTTTCTCGTGTTTTTATTGCACTTTTCTTGCATTTTTTACAGCAATCGATTTATTATTTAGCACTGTATGTGTGCTTGCACTGCACTGTTTGGAACCTTTGTTTGGTGTAGTAATGAATATACTGGAGTTTTATCCACGTGCAGAGGTGTTAAAATAACAATTTGGTGTCGGGAAAAAAACTCCAGTATATTCAGTGTACGTGTGGTTGAATAATTTCGGATAAATTTTGAAACACCTTGTAAATGGGCTTCATATGGTTCACCTCCGGCACGAAACATACGTTCCTTTCCATATACAGGGAGATGAGATTAAACTGTTGAATTCAAAGCGTATGTGCATTAGTTTGATCAGCATCATAATTTCTACATTAAATATATATAAAAGAAATTAAAATTCACCCATTGAGATGCGAATTCAAGTTATGAACATGTTTTGCTAATTGGCATTTCTGCTAGTCATTGGTGGGAGGCCGATCATGGTTTGTTCTGAAATTCCATGAACATTTATCCAGAATCTGAAAATGAAGCATCTGAAATACTCTTAAGATTAATTAAATTGGTGGTTGTTACGCCATTGTCATACACTCGATATACGTATGAAGCGTCTATTTTGTAATAAAATATGAGTATATTTCGTTACCTATTATATATTGCAATTCAATGTTTTCATTTAATTTTTTACAATATTCCACCTCTATCACTCAAGTTATTCTATTACTTGCAGTAAAAATAGATTTATACATATTATTCAAAATATTCCACAATAAATTGTTCAAAACATTTGATAAGATTTGATTAAACGAATGTGTTTATGAAAATGCATCAATAAAATGATTCTCCAGCCTAACTACTATAGATAAATCATCAGCAAAGGCCACTATTCTTGATTTACCCTGTATATTTTGTGTAACTGCAGAGTACACTTCCATCAAACGATCCAGTTTATTACCGAGTTATCCGGAATTCCATGTATTTGGATATATCAACAAACAAGACGGATGCGGCTTCATGAAAAATAGAACGTCTTATATTTACACAATGGCCATTTGAAATTTTGGAAAAGTCAACTTCAGTACCCTGTTCCGTTTAATTTAGAGCTTTGGCACAATGGAGACACTTGATCAGCATCACGAGTTCTACAATATATAAAAAAATAGAGCAAATTTACCGATAGCCAATTTCCCATTGAAATGGTGCGAGGTCCTTTAATGAGATTTTGCCAGCCAACTTTGGTACGATTTTTATTTTTGCAGAATGAGGTCTATTTCTTGAATTGTATTCACACCAAATGTTCCAAATATTCATGTATTCCATTTACGAAAATATTGATATTTCTGTCGAAGGTGAATCGCTATTGAAAATGACCGGTAGAGAGCTCCGTAGAGAGTACCCAACCTTGCCCATTCGCATTGCTTCTGCACCCCAGAACTCTGTGTTCTACACACACTATTTGAGTAAAAATATATTTTAAGAAAGTTTTATTTCAGGTAATTCCCGAAAATTTTAGTATTCCATTTAAAACGTTTTTCTCTAACAGACAGATTTCGAGGAAAACTGAATGCCAACATTGACTTTCCTTTAGAGGGATTGGACATGAGTAATTATGCAGCAGACAACGTAGCTCCTTGTCGTTATAGTCTGTATGCTTTGTTTAATCATAGTGGGACTACCTGTAGCGGGCACTACACAGCCTACTGTAAACATCCGTGTGCGAGCACGTGGCATGTATATAATAATTCAAATGTGTCCCCAATTTCATCTAAATCCCTCGCAAGCAGTGATGCCTATGTTCTCTTCTATGAGCCGGAAGTAACTTGATCACAACTTTGTGTTCATATTTACTTAGTTTTATTTTTATTTTATGTTTCATATTTTTAGTAATCTGTTGAGTGAACTGTATTTATATCTTTCAATATTATATATTACTACATAGGTAAAAATTCGTAAGTGACGCCAGCATAGTTTCAATGTCTTACGGCTTCAGAATAGACCGTAGCACAGACTCACACATGATTAGTGAGACACGTACCTATATATGGAACTTCTTGAATCATATTATTTTGAAGTTAGTACTGCCACTAAATTCAAGGTTTCAAAGAATTATCGAATAAATGATTTAGTATGTACGAACTTTGCTTAAAAGTCAAAGTCAAAATATACTTTAATGTCAGAAGTTTTTCAACTTATCGACAATGCTTTCAAGTATAAATGAAATGTAAATTGAAATAGGTATGTGTTATATAGACTATAATGATGATAATATCCCCGATCTGAACATAAGTCCAGACGAAAGAGAGTACCACCACCATATGCGCTCCGGGGCGACAAAAAAAGGTGGCGCATTCGCTATTCCAAAAAAACCGAGTGCATTAGAAAACGCCAGAATTTCTATGGTATGTAGGATATTGTGACAGTGAACAGTAGTAGCCTCAATTCCGGCAAATAGATTTCGAGGTCATCAAGATTTTCAACAATCTTCCTATATTTACGCAAAAAATTATTCAATTTCACATGAGGTGAAACAAATCTCTGACTCAATATGATTGATTCATTTTGATGAGCCTATATTTGTGATAATAAATGCATTTTATGGAGTAAATTTGAAATCGTGAAAAAATGTGTCCGAGAGTTCAGAACGATGAAGTACTACTTTTAACTATCTATACACAAATTACTACAGCTATCAAAATATATTCAAGGTTTACTTACCAGGCTTGGATCAGTATCTAAATCTGCATTAGCTATACTCAAACCTCTCTGAGACAGTTGTCTGAAATTATCAAGGAACCAAATACAATCAGTTTGTGACAAATTTTTTTCCAGATTTGTTAGAAGATTGCCATAAATTTTTGCCACAGAAGGGAACGTTTGATCGCCTTCTTTGCTACTTTGCACACACAATCGTTTGACCAATGGTACAGCAGTTGTTCGTATTGTGTCTGAAAATATTTCAACTGATACAGAAATATAGAAAAGTAATGAAATACAAAACAAACTTTCGTTAGCCATTGCAAATAATCTCAAAACAACCTTGTAAACATTGAGAAACCTTCAATTTACACTTCATATTTCACAAAAATATCACTTTAGGTCTGTAAAACTAGTAAAACATCAAAATGGTTTAATTTGTTGTGTGATAAGATTACCTGTCATTAATATGATGATAAAAATCATTATATTAAATTATCCGTCGACGTAGGAAGCAAGCTTTCAATGAAAGTTTTCTGCCACATAAATCGGAAATAATTGTTTATATTGTATGTTATAACCTACAATAGTATTGAGTGAATCGAGTCACCAAAGATATAGAAGAGTTCTGGCCCTATATTGGATCGACTATGTGAAGAAAGTCCCACAAGGGAATTTGAAAGATCTTTTAGAAATCGCTTGAATTAAAGAAGCCTCAATGCTGGAGCAGAGGAAGCATGGACTATAAGTGAACAGAGTTCAGAAATTGCATGGAAAAAACCTGAACAGAAAAGAAGTAAGGAAGAAAGAGGAAGTTATAGATGAAAAGCGCCTAGATATTAAATGCATTTTTTGCAATAAAACTAATCATGTATTCAGAAACTGTAAGTACAAAAAATTCACTTGTAAAAAGTGTGGAAAAAGGTACACATAGCGGCAGCTTGTAAGATTAAAGTAGAAAGAAGTAATTTGGTCGAAGAAGAGGATGAATCTCTTCCATTATTTAACGTTGTAGATCTTGAACATATTAACTTTGTGAAACCTCTATGTGTACCTGTTTTATAGACAAGGTGTCTACTCAAATGGAACTGGACACTGGAGCAAGTATTTCATGCTTACCATTTAAGTAAGATACCATGAAAGATACCAGCATCAACTTAAAAACTTATTCAGGTGAGATAATAAAACCTGAAGGGAAAATTTCAGTAAATATTTCTTTCAAGAATATTTCCAAGATTTGTGAGTTGATAGTGGTAAACAAAGCAACAAAGCTTTTACTAGGTCGTGATATTATTAATAAATTCGGTTTATCTTTCAAGGATTCTGAAGTTATTGTTAATGAAGTAGATGTTAATCCAGATAACCTGTCAAACATGTTGTCTAAGTATTCTAATCTATTTAAAAATGAGTTAGGTACTTATAATGGTGAATGTATCAGCCTAGAGCTAGATGAAAATGTTTTCCACAAATCACATCCTATTCCATTTGCTTTTCGTGGAAAGGTGAAGACTGAATTGAAGAGATTGAAAGTTTAAGGTGTAATTGAAAAAATGGATAACTCTAGTTGGGGAACCCCTTTAGTACCTGTTATGAAGGAAAATGGTAAAGTTATTCGTGTTTGTGTCAATTACAAAATTACAATAAACAAATATCTTAAAGAGTTCAATCACCCATTACCCAGAATTGAAGAAATTTTTGTAGCTTTACAAGGCGGTCAAAAATACAGTAAACTTGATTTTTTAAATGCTTATAATCAATTGGTTTTAGACGAGAAGACTAGTTATTTATTAGCTTGGAGTACCCCCACAGAGTAAAGAGGTTACCATATGGCACTAAACCCGCTTGTTCGATATTCCAAAATATTATAGAAAAAGTTTTGCAGGGTTGTGCAGGAACGGTTAATTTCTTAGACGACGTAGTGGTAACTGGTGAAAACGAAATTGAGCATTTAAAAAATTTAGATGAAGTTTTTAAAAGGTTGAATAGGGTTGGATTCAGGTTGAATTAAAAAAAAAAGTTTTATTTAGGGCACAAACTTTCTGGTAAGGGGTTAGAGAAGGATGAAGAAAAAGTAAGAGCAGTACTTAATTCGCCCAGACCTAAAAATATAACAGAAGTTAGGGCGTTTGCAGGAATGGTGAATTATTACTCAAAGTTTTGTAAAAACCTTTCAGAAAAATTGAAGCCTTTGTATAATTTAGTTGGTAAAGGCAAGGAATTTAAATGGAATCAAGAGTGTGAAGCAGCTTTTCAATATGCAAAAACAGAATTAGCTTCGGATAAAATTCTAGTTCATTATGATGATGATGGCATGTGATTCAAGTGAATATGGGATCGGGGCTGTACTTTTACATATAATGTCAGATGGTTCTGAAAGACCAATTTGCTACATTTCCAGAGTCTTAACTCAGGCTAAGCGGGGGGTACTCGTTGATCATGAAGGAAGCTTTGGCAGTGTATTGGGCCGTATCTAAACTTTATCAATACTTAGCTGGATAGCTGGTAGACAATTTCAGATCCTTAGTGATCACAAGCCATTACATGCAATTTTTGGAGAACATAAAAGTTTACCAAAAATGGCTGCAGGCCGAATTCAGAGATGGTCATTAATTTTAGCAAACTTTGATTATAGTTTATTTCATTAAAGGAATTGATAACCTTAAAGCTGATGCATTATCCAGATTACCATTACCTGCTGGGCAAGATGAATTAAATGAAACCGACCGAGTATGACTATTTAAATTTAGTTGAAAATGCATTACCAATAGATTCAAATAAAATTCAATCTGAGACTAGGAAAGATAACGTCTTGGGAATAATTTATAATTTAATCAGATATGGTTTTCCCGAACGAGTTGAAAATTCTCTTTTAGGCATCAACTACTGGATGAATTACACAGTAACCATGAAGGTAAAGTCAAAATTAAAACCAATGCACGTTCATATTTCTGGTGGCCTTCATTAGATGCAAACATATAGCTGAAAGTAAATAGTTGTGAAGTTTGTAATCAGGTACGTCCGGAGCCTCCAAAGGCTAAATTAATAAAATCGCAAATTTCTAATTACTTTTCTGAACGTATTCATGCTGATTTCTTGGGACCGATTAAAGGTAAAATCATTGACACCTTTTCAAAGGGGGCCGAGGCTTTCATCATGAATAGTACAGATGCTAATTTGACAGTGGATCGATTTAGAGAATATTTTTTCGATTTGTCATACCACGGATAGTTGCAACGGATAACGGAAGTCAATTTACGTCAGATAATTAAATTAGAAAAATACGGAATACAATTTTTGACGTCTCCTGCCTTCCACCCTGCAACTATAATGGGTTTGCGGAAAATTCGGTAAAATCAATAAAAATGGGACTAAAAAAGCACTTTTAGATGAAAAAAATAAAAATGTCTCGTTAGAAACGCTTTTATATAGATATCTGTTTTCTTACTGAAATTCTGTTCATGCAACCACAGGATTATCCCCGTCAAGCATTGTTTTTAAAACAAAAATCAAAACTCGTTTAGATTTATTAGCATCAAAAGGAATGCAAGACACAGATAAGACAAATAAACAAATTTCAAATTATAAAGGGAACTTGGTGGTTGGGGAGAGAATTTGATGTAGAGATTACAGAAATCCCAATAAAAAAGGTTGGGCAGAAGGTACTATTGATGCAATTTTAGGCAATAGAGTATATCTATATAAGTTAATGTACGAAAATGCCGTTTGGAAAAGACATTTAAATCAAATTCGAAGAAATGTATCTGTTTTTGATAATGTCAATGGAAGCATGCAAGAAAATTTTAGCGATAGTCCCTCATGTTCAAATAGTGATAGCCAATTATTTCCGATAATAAACGATGGTGTTATAGTGTTTCCGCGAGTGAATAAACACGGTGAAGGTGAAAAAAAGGAGTTGCTAAAAGAAACTGATATAGAGAATAATGATTTTAATGTTAAGGCACCCGAGCAAGAAAATTGTACAGAAAATAGCAATAGGCCTAATGTTTATACTCCTACTGTCACAACCGAGCTGAACATAAATAGTAGGCCTGAAAGAAATATCAAGCCGCCCCAGCGTCTCGATTTATGAGGGGAGGTATTTGTAATGTCCTGGCACTGGCTATACGTTTCACAGAATAGCAATTCTTCTTCTTTATACAATAAGATAGAATGTTAGGTTAGGTGACCACGCTCTCTCTTCTAAAATTCCTGTAACCTGTAACATTGTACTTGTAATCTGGTGATTGGGTTATATTATTTTAATAAAAGTATCATCGGTCATCGTTAGTATTATTATATTAATTTCAATACATAACAAAAATAATAACTAGTGTAGTCCGCGGTGGCAGCGATAGTTGACATTGTAGATCGTAGTGGGGGTTGTACATGCTATGCGGCCTGATAAGCACTTCAACCTATTAGATCTTTTGTGCATAATAGATCAGTGCTGATGCATTTTTGAGATAAAAAATTATTAACAGCATGAGACCTACTGGAAGATGAGCAAAATATTGTTCGAATGACGGGAAAAATAAATTGGAGTCGAAAAAATGGAGAAGGGTGAAACGGGGTGACCTTCTCGGGGTTGAAAAGCGATTCGAGAATTGCAACAAAAGTTGACCTTCTATCGAAAAAAGTTAAATAGCAAAGTTATTGCTAATGACCATAGCAGTCGATGCCAAAACACCAAAGAAAAAAAAAAAAAAGATCTAGAACTTTTGTATTGAACATTTTTCCACATAACCTCAAATTTCTCGGGAATATCGGAAAAACCAATTTTTCGGTTATTAATTTTTTTCTCACATAAAAATTTACTTTTTTTCACGAAATTTGGTGGAAATATATAGACAGAAACTTCTAGAAAATTCGAATAGTCTGAAAGAAGAATTTCAAGATTTTGGAGATTTGAGAGAAGAGATCCTAGAAAATTCAAAGGGTTTGAGAGGAGAGCTTCTAGAAAACTCGAAGAACATGAAAGAATAACTTTGTGGCGTGGCGAACCGATTAGAAGAAAGAATGGGGACTGTCGAGACAGAGATGGAGAAAATCAAAAATTAAATTGAGGAAGAGATAGGAAAATTGAAAGAAACAATCGGTGATAAAAACAAAGATGAAATTGAGGTGGAAATGGACAAAATGACAGAATCAATCAGTGACAAAATCCAAGGCGGACTCGAGGCGGAAATCAACAAAATAAAGGAGAAAATCAGCAAGTTGGAAAACCAGATTGACACTACCCACACCACAGAATCTGTCAATGAGAATTCCATGCTGGAACTGAGTTTGAACTTGGATGATGTTCAGAAGGGTATGAAAGATGTGAAGATCAGATCGGAAAACAACATGGGCACATTACCGCCGACAATTTGAAGCTGCAGCAAAGGCGAATGGATGGAATGCTGGAGAAAGAGCTTTGGCATCAAGACTGGCTTTGCGTGGAGAAGAAACAAATATTTTACAAACTCTCACGGCCCAAGAACAACGAGGACTACGAGCAGCTGATTAAATACCTAGAATTACGGTATGGACAGACCCATCTAGAACATGTGTACCAATCACAGCTGAAAAACCGCTGCCAGAAATCAAGCGAATCCTTGCAGGAATTTGAAGCATTGCGCGCTTGGTTCGCCTTGTATACCCAGCTACACCGGAAAAGGTAATGGAGCAACTAGCAGTTCAGGCCTTCTTAGATGGACTTAGTGACCAGTAAACCAGACAAGCATTGACACTAGCACGTCCAACAAGTCTCGTAGATGCACTGGCACACGCTTTGGAATTTGAGGCAGCGAAACAATCCTGCAGAAGCCAAAGTAAAGTCCGAATTATTGAGGAAGACCCACAGGAGCCTGATAACTTGGAAGCTGCCATAAGAAAGGTGGTGAAGGAAAGAAATGTTGCCTGAGAGAAGACAGATAAGATGCTGGAATTGTGGCAAAATTGGGCATGTGCGTAGCAAATGTCCAACATTCAAAGAATTGGCACCGATGCAGGAAAACTAAGGTCGATGAGGAGAGGCAATCGTCGGCCTGTATCCAGCAAGCCCCCGTTAACAATGCATATGTCGCTGTCCATCAACGACAAAACAATGGTGTCTTTGTAGACGGTCTCATCAACAACGAGCCTCGTACCATGCTGCTAGATACAGGTGCGACTAGCACAATCCTGCTTTTACTAAAACAACAGGGAGAATTAAACCATCATCCTAGAAACTACGCACAGCAACAGGGGTGCCGGCCACTGTACATGGAGAGCTACCGATTGAACTGATTCTAGGCAGCACAAGAAATGCCACCTGTTCCAAAAAGAAGTACGTTGGCCATGTTGTCTCTGGGCATGGAGTAGCAGTGGATGACAAGAAGATCAAAGCAGTGAAGGAGTGGCCTATTCCGAAAGACCAACTACGTAGTTTCCTTGGTTTGTGCACATACTATCGCTGATATGTGCTGGGGTTCGCCAACATCGCTAAACCACTGACCAGGCTCACGGAAGGTCAAACAAAGATCCAATGGTCTGAAGAATGCTAAGACTCGTTCAGGAAGCTGAAGGAGGCATTGATCAACGCACCAATTATAAGTTATCCCCTTCCGAGTGGAAAATTCATTTTGGACACGGACGCCAGCAACGTGGGACTTGGAGCTGTCTTGTCCCAGATCCAGGATGGGCAAGAGAATATCATTGGATACTTCAGTAAATCTCTCAGTAAACCGGAGCGTAACCACTGCGTCACCAGGCGAGAGCTCTTGGCTGTTGTCAAGGGAGTAGAACATTTTTATAAATAAGTGTACGGGAGGAGATTCCTGTTGAGGACCGACCACGCAGCCCTTAAATGGCTTCTACAGTTCAAAAACCCTGAGGGCCAAGTAGCACGTTGGATCGAAAGATCGAACATCGAGCAGGGAGTGGCCACAAGAACGCAGATGCCCTGTCAATGAGACCATGTCCAGACGACTGCTCATACTGCCGACAAGCAGAAGAGAAGGAAGCAGCGATTTGTAGAACCACGGCAGTTGACAACAACTGGAATGGCAACGAGGTCCAGAAAGACCAAGAAAGAGGTCCAGATCTTGGTTTAGTCATCGTTTAGTAATCAAAGACCGACATGGCTGGAAATCGCAAGATATTTCCCAGCAGTCAAATCCTACTGGGCCCAATGGAATTCCCTTACCCTGGACAATGGGGTCCTGAAACGTGTATTGGAGTCCGAAGATGGTGAGGACAGACGTCAGATAGTGGTTCCCAAGAATAGAAGACATGAAGTACTTCGAGAGATCCATGATGGAGATGCCGGAGGACATCTGGGTGTGACGTAGACCCTGCAGAAAGTAAGGCAACGGTTTTACTGGGTCAATTGTCAAGTTGATGTCAATGACTGGTGCAGAAAGTGTGCTGTTTGCGCTGTCAGCAATGGACCTCGGACACGACCCAAGGCCTCGATGCGTCAGTACAACGTAGGTAGTCCATTCGAGAGAATCGCCATTGACATCGCCGGTCCGTTCCCCGTATCAGATCACGGAAATAAATACATCCTTGTAGCAATGGACTATTTCAGCAAGTGGGCCGAAGCCTATGCCCTTCCCAAGCAGAAAGCCATCACCGTCGCAGACGTCTTGGTAAAAGAGTGGATATGTCGATTCGATGTTCCCTTGGAGCTGCATTCGGACCAAGGCAGAAATTTCGAATCCAACCTGTTCCAACAAATGTGCCAACTGCTGAACATCTGCAAGACGAGAACCACGGCTCTACATCCACAGTCCGATAGAATGGTTGAGCGGATGAACAGGACCAATCGCCACTTGTCCAAGGTAGTCTCTGACCATCAAAGAGACTGGGACCAGTATCTCCTTGTACCTGATGGCCTACCGTTCCGCAGTACACGAGTCAACCGGCCAAACCCCTGCTAGTATCATAATGGGCCGAGAGCTGCGACTTCCCTGTGACCTAAAGTTTGGGACGCCACCAGGTCAGGATACCGCGGGAGAGGACTACATCAGCAAACTCCGGCAGCGAATGGAGGACATCCACAAACGAGTCCGTTTGAACATCCAGAGTGCCAGCGACCGAATGAAAGCAACTTATGACATCAATGCCGATGCTGGAAGATTTCAGGTAAGTGACCTAGTTTGGCTGTACAACCCGAAGCGTCGCCGTGGCCTGTCACCAAAATTACGGAATTCATGGGAAGGTCCGTACAAGATCGCCAAGAGGATAAACGACCTGCTTTACAGAATCCACAAGCCACCCAGAGGTAAACCCAGAGTCGTTCATTTCAACAGGTTGGCCCCTTACGCTGGAAACCATGACCAAGTCCGCACCCTCAAACCACCAGAGAATGCGATAACGTTCCAGAAATGCATGTCCTTATACTCAAATGGACAGAAAATGTCACACGGGGTAACTCGAGAGGAGCCACGGGACCTTTTCAAAGTGCCAGTCGATTACGCTCTAGCACACTGCGTCGCAGAAGATCTTCGAATGTCCAGGGGCATCGCTGTGGTGTTCTCCAAGAAATTTGGCCAACTCCAAACACTACGGAAACAGAATCCAGAAATTGGAGGTGCGCTACAGCTGAAGGAGGGCCAGAGGAACATCTACTACCTGGTGACCAAGAAGCATGGTGGACCAGAATCTGGTGGACTTAGCAATCCCAAAATTATCCTGTGGTATTGACGGGCTAGATTGGACAGTTTTAAGAAGTATGTTGGAGACGATATTCCGATCTAGCGGCGTCCATATTTTGGTTTTCTGTAATCCTATTTCACGACCTAACATGAAGACTGTGGAGTGTTATGTCCATAGAAATTCACGATGCAGATATAGAGAATCCTGCAAATTTCGACACACTCCAAGGATGACATTTCGGGATGAAATATCTCTAAGAAGGGGACAATGTGGCGAAGCTTCGGGCGATGCCGGACCTGAACACTCACGCTGACAGCGAGTGAGCGCATATGACTTTCGAGGCGCTATGCACCGAGAAGAATCTGGTCGAATTGAAGAACGTTTCTAAAGCTTACTAGAAATATCAAGAGCGTTCGGCGAAATGAACTATAATAATAATAATAATATTTATTTTCCAACAAGACATATGAATATGTATAGGAATAGTCAAAGAGAAATAGCAGTAACAAAATGTCAGAGCCTACACTGTAAATATAAAAAAAAATTAAATATTTGTATATAAAAAGAACCACGCAGCAGACTTAGTCAGTCAGTGAAGCAGAAGTCGAACATAAATAGTCCAATGATTAGAGTATTGTGCTGTAATTGTTGAATCATTGTATTTTGTCAAATAAATTATTTTTAAAATAAATTAGACTTTAAATATACTACATTACCTTAATAGGTATAAAGAATAAACAAGGACATAAATACGGATTTGATTAGGATAGAAGGGCGAAAGGGAGTGAACTTTATAAATACGGATTTGATTAGGATAGAAGGGCGAAAGGGAGTGAACTTTATAAATACGGATTTGATTAGGATAGAAGGGCGAAAGGGAGTGAACTTTTGAAGGTAAAAATGGTTTCTCTCGATTTGCAGCGAAAATTAACCTCCTACAAAAAAAAGTTAGACAAAGAATTGTTGGCAATAAAAAGATCTACAACTTTTGTATAAACGATTTTTCCACATGACCTCAAATTTTCAAAAATCGGGTTTTCGACATTTTGACGGTCAATTTGAGGTTATGTCGAAAAGTATTGAATATAAAAGTTTAAAATGTTTTTATTATCCACAACTTTTTCTTTGAAAATTTTCCGCTAAAAAGTCACGTTTTGCCGCAAATCGCAAAAAACCGTTTTCAACCCCTAAACTGCATGCCAATTTCACCATTTTGAGTGTTTTTGTGTTTAATTTTTTTTTTTCGTCAAAGTTTGAACCTCTACATTTTCCACCTGGTCCTTGCCTGTTACTTATTCTAGGCGTTTAAAATTCGTTTTGGCACCAGCCTAACTAGGAGCCGTCCCCTTTCCGAGTGCTTCAAAGAGGTTCAAGGAAAATAAATATTTTGCTGCAAAAAAAACATCTAATTCAGAACATAAAAAGATATATTTCCAATAGATTTGCGTCCTCTGATGCTTTGAGGAACGTTGCACAAATATCTGTTAGATTTAATTCAATACCCGTCGTGGTCTTAGCCAGGGGAGTAGTTGTTTTCTGACAGGTACTTGCCATACTAAGCCTACGTAGTAGGTGTATATGGGAGTAAAGGGTTCATCATCGGTCGGCAACGACTGTTCGTTACTGAACGATCCTCCAAGGAATTCTGTTTTCTTCACAAACTGTCTAGTTTGAAATTAAATTAAATGAATTAGATAAATTGTAATATAATAAATTAGAAGTTGGACTTCAAGTAGTAGTAACAGCCTAGACGTTAAAATTACAACAGTATGTTTGAAACACACCAAAAGTTCTGCAACATAATAAATCTTAGTTAATAAAGTCTACAGGTTTCTTGGGATACATAAAATACTATTTGGAAATAAACTGTTTGTTTCAGGAAAACAAACTTCAGAAACACTCCCAATTCTTTCGACTCACTATTTATAAGCAGTATTTTTGTATCCCTAGCAAGTGGCAGTTTCATTGTGTTTAATCACCAGGAAGAGAATTCCATATTTCATCTGATATAGTTTTTGTTTTATGTTTTGGTTCCTATGAAGAGGAAAATCCTGTAATGTTCAGAGAGCCGACGGAAAGTAGGTTGTTCCTGAACTTCTGCAGGATATATGCCTCAGGCAGTGACTTCCAAAGCTTTGTCGTTCTTTGGAAGAATGAGCCCTGGGAAAGAGATGGTCGGCATGTCTACAAAGTGACGACAAAGGGATTTGAAAACTGAGTTCGACGGGTCAGTCTCGATGGGACCGGTGGAAAGAATGATGATATTTCGGAAGAGCATCGCCTATGAAAATAGATCGTGGAATTCAATTGTTCAGCATGTTACCCCAAACATTACTAATTGTTTCACCATTATTTTCACCCTCAAGGTCACTATTATTATTATAAGATTAAACCTTTCCATCACATGCAGACTGACTGCACCTGCATTATCTCAATGTTGATTTTTATGGCTAATATTTTGTTAAGGGTAAGTATCACTTTCTGTAAAGTCAAAAGTATCATAAAGAACCCCGGCTTTTGGTTAATTTCCCTGAATTTTTGGCATGCTGTAAATTTTGACTTCCTCGGCAAAAGTGTCCATGGGCACAAAAAATCGGCAGACTAGTTTTCGAGATAGAGGTTATTAAAGTGAAGCATTCTGCTTAGAATTTTTAACAATTCCGAGAATTGACAAAACACCTATTTAAACAGGGAATCCCATGCATCAATGATGATACAATGTCACCTTGATCTCGTTTTCATTACACGTTTTTGTTCTGCGCTCTACAACAGGGTGAACTTAGAAAAATTCAATTCGATTGATTTTAAACCAACCAGTGATGAGAATTGAAGATTCAGTTTAGCCTAAATGAACTCCCTCAATCTCGGTCGAAGTTAACTGACATTATTTTTTTATACAAGGTGGTTCGAAAATAGAGGCACGTCAACCCCTCGTTTATTAGTTCGGATAGGGGAGAGCATGTCATATATATACCAAACATTCTTCAATGTTGAGAGCGTCGCATAGGTATTTCATATATACAGGATGTGTACAGAGAAACGGTCCAAGTTTCTTAGAAAAATGCTGTTTTCAAATAAATACCCTGTATTTCAAAAAAGAAGCGAATAATTTCAATGAATTTTGTATATAATGTACGGTTTGAGGAGTCCAAGATATTGTCATCAGGGACAGGTAGCCGAGTGGTTAAAGCGCCATGTTTCAATCACTTTGGCTCCGGTCGGCGATGGTTCAAACCATGGCGACTGTAGAAATTTTTCTGTTGGCCCGAGAAAGTGCTAGGAATCGCACGTAAAAAGGTAAGACCTCGTTAATCCTTGGCTCGCACAAGTTTCGACTTCTGAGGGCTGCCGTTCGTAAGGGGACGACAGCTGGTTAACGGAAAAAACAATTTTAACAAAAACAATTTTAACAACAATCAGTATGGGTCTCCGGACTTGTTTGTCGGCTATATACTTTTGAATGTACGGATTTTATTGATACCCCATTGGAGACCGAAATAGGCTATTTTCGAGCAATTCTTCTTGTTGAAGAAATCCTAGAAATGGGATATTTGGTATACAATCAACAAATGAATGGTGAAGGTATTAACCTTCCCAAAATTCCACAGGATAGTCCGCGAAAGTAAACATCTACGTTTTGTGATAATTTCTTCAATGAACTAATTTTGAAATGTATTTGAATAATTTTCACACAAAAAATATGAATAAATATAAATAAAGAAACTTTTTAAAGAAACGCTGTTTTTGAAATGCACTGAAAAGGAAAAATAATATTTCTTTGGAGTTGCACGTTATTCTGTGACTGACAGATTCAAAAACTTGAAAAAATGCGATATAAGGAGGTGGTTGAAATAATACATCAGAAATTAATGAATATTACCTAATTTTTTGGATTTTCAATTTTCTCTAGTTTCTTCGGAAACAGGGCTTTCAAATGAAAAACATTTCAATCACCATGTAATAATCATAATAAATCTTTATTTTCCAATTAAATTATATAAGAACAATAAATTGTATAAATATAATAATTGGTAAATACGTCCAAGTAAACTAGAAAGACATCAGAATTAAAGAAAAAAAAACAAGAGATCAAAGGCCATATAAAACAAACGCTACAGATAAATACAAACAAAACACAAAAACCCATTAGCCTAATGAAAAAACTCATCAAGAGTATAACAATTCTTCTCGATTATCAATTGTATATAAGGTATTCCTTGATTGGAATAAGTACCGCACTCATCTCCTCCGAATATTCTTCAACAAGAAGAATTTCTCGAAAATAGCCCATTTTGGTCTCCGATGGAGTATATGGGGTATCAATAAAATCCGTATATTCAAAAGTATATAGCCGGCAAACAAGTCCGGAGACCTATGCTGATATGACAATATCTCGGACTCCTCAAACCGTACGTTATATCAGAAATTCATGAGAATTAACCAATTATTTTTCGAAATACAGGGTATTCGTTGAAAAAAACAGCATTTTTCTAAGGTACTTGGACCGTTTCTATTTACTCACCCTGTATACATGAAAAAACTATGCGACGTTCTCAACATTGAAGAATGGTGTATATATGACATGCTCTGCCCTATCCAAACTAAAGAACGAGAGGTTGACGTACCCCGATTTTCGAACCATCGAGATTGAAGTTCATTCAGGCTGAATTGAATATTCAGTTCTCATGAAAGAACTCACACTGGTTGGTTTAAAATTATTCGAATTGGATTTTTCTTTGTTCACCATGGTGTAGAGCACAGAACGAAAAAGTGTAATGAAATTGAGATCAAGGTGACATTGTACCATCATTGAGGCATGGGATTCCCAGAATCAATAGGCGTTAAGTTAATTCTCGGAACTGTTAAAAATTCTGAGCAGACAGCTTCACTTTTCATCTTGACACTCTGTATCTCGAAAAATGGTTGGCCGATTTTTTTTGTGGCCACGGACACTTTTTCCGAGGAAGTCAAAATCTACAACATTCCAAAAATTCAGAGAATTTAACCGAAAGACATTTTCCATAAGGATAGTGCGGGGTCTTTTCTTCCAGCTACAATAAAAAAGTGGCATTTTTTTTAATTTTCTCATTCTGAAAAATAATGATATTCGGAAAATTTGCAATGTTCAAACTACTATATATACTATGATAAAGTTATTTATTTGGTATACACAAATTATACAGGGCGTAACTGCCCCAATAAAAACCAACGAACACATGGCAAAGTGAAAATTAAATTTGTAGTGGAAAATATTTTCCTATTATTATTCTTGATTGGACTGAGACAAATCGTTATTTTCTGTCCACCAAAGTTTTTGTAGTGATATTGATCTATAAGTGGATTTAACTCCACAGCTTTCTGAAAAACACTCACATTTAACCCTCTATCTAGCATAGTCCTCACAATCAAATAGCAAGTGTTTCCAACAGTTTTTACCTGAATTCATAAATGGTATTAAAAGTGCTACTGCATCAACAGCTGCTGCCCTGACTTGCATATTTTCATCACTCGACAATTCCACCAAACAAGGCAAAAGGCTTGTTTTGACAATTGCATCGTTAGCAAGTCCTTTAGCAATGTTAGGAAGTTGTGAACACATCGATGATCTGACTTCATGAAGACAATCTTGACACAAGCTTTGAACCAATGGAAGAATATCTTTCTTCACCCTATAGACATAATTATAAATATTTATATGCGGGATAAATTTGAACCCACTCACTCATATGGAGAGAATTTTGGATGGATAGCTATTTGTCCCAGTATTTTGCAACTGCTCTCTCTGAAAAAAACACTCCGATTCAATTGTGACATCTTGGCAGCAAAAGGCAAGACCTGAAACAAAATGTATGGACATGACTCAACAGTCACGAGAAAACAGTTCGAGCTACCGACTTCATTTTTCAAAGGAACTTCTGCTAGACTTCCAATCACTGCAAGTAAGGTGTCTATCCAAGCACTGGATACTATGGGATCTTTGTTTTCGATTCCTTGTAGCACAGGGCGCATAAGATTCAGGTTAAGTTTCATTTCGATAAGGAGCTTGAAAATTCTGCTTGTAACTAGATGAAACTCTGAGGACGAGTTTGGCAGTTCTTGTTGGATTTTCGGAATGACTCTAGATATGGTAGCATTGTTATCTGTTTGAAGGAGGTCCGGTAAAGCCTGAATAATACTTAATTTTTGTAAATCGTCCCCTTTCCTGAAGAAAACAATGAATATTTAAATATTCTATTAAGGTTTAGAGTTATGTACATGTAGAGATCTTGCCACAGCGAATCTGAATCGACCAAGTCTTCTGATTCCGTCATAGTGAATCAATTTTTTGAGAGCATAACTCAAGTTCAAACTTTTATCCATGGGCAAACACGGTTCTTCTAACTTTTTTGTTTACATTTTTGAGAATGGTGATCTTTATTTTTAACCTTATTTATATTTGACCTCTGACGAAATTGATATTGGATACGAGCGAAAGTTGGCGCTTAACTGAAATGTGCTACATACCTTATTTAACATTAACTGGTTTGCTTGAATTTTGGGGATCAAATGAAAAAAAAATCTCAGATAGTGTTGGAAAATTTACGATGGCTCTAGTCTGGAGGGACAGTACGAAAAAAAAATTAAGTCGAAATTTCGACTTACTAACTCGAAATTTCGACTTACTAACCCGAAATTTCGACTTAGTAACTCGAAATTTCGACTTACTAACTCGAAATTTCGAATTATTATTGCGAAATTTCGACTTATTCGAAATTGCGACTTACTAACCCGAAATTTCGACTTAGTTACTCGAAATTTCGACTAACTCGAAATTTCGACTCATTATCTCAAAATTTTTACTAACTCGAAATTTCGACTTACTAAGTCGAAATTTCGGGTTAGTATGTCGAAATTTCGAGTTAGTAAGTCGAAATTACGAGTTACTAAGTCGAAATTTCGGTTTAGTATGTCGAAATTTCGAGTTTGTTAGTGGAAATTTCGACTTATTTTTTTGCGCACTGGCCCTCCAGAGCCATCGTAAAATTTCGCGTTAGTTAAGTCGAAATTTTGCGATAATAAGTCGAAATTTCGAGTTAGTAAGTCGGAATTTCGAGTTACGTCGAAATTTCGGGTTAGTAAGTCGAAATTTCCAGTTGGTAAGTCGAAATTTCGACATTTTTTTCGCGCAGAGCCATCGTAAAAATTAAAATTCAAGAACGCTGAGATCAAAAAAATGTTCTTTCCAAGGAGACTAAACGTTATTTGACTAGGAGAGTCTAATCCCCATAAGACAATGGGGACACTGATAGAAAGAGATGAAAGAACATTTGTGACGAAATGTGACGTAGTTGGACATGTCATGGCCGCCATTCTCCATAGACAGTGACGGACTTGCTCTTTTGGTATATGAGAGTTACATGTGACAGTTTTGTTTCCTGGTTCGAGTTCGACTCTGTACTCATGTCCAAGTCACTATGAAGCGTCGATGCTACAAGATTCTGATTGGCTACAGCTTATTCAACCCTCCTAGCTGTTAGTTTAACTCTCTTTGTGTTCTTCCCTCCGATCATTTGTGCGCTCGCGTATTTCTTTTCTTGTTCTTTTCTTGTTCGCGCATTCCTATAGAAGAGGAAAGTGATGACGTCACAAATGTCATTCTTGTCAAAAACCGATTCCAAACAAACATCCGTCAAATTTAAATCAGCTTGTCCGATTATTTCCGTAAAGATTTTTCAACTTCTTTTGCTTGAGAAAACAAAATCTAAACAACCAAACATAAACTAATAAGCAAAGCAGCAAATCATCAACAGAGAAAGTCACCTAAAATTCTTTGTTTGGAATCAGTTTTTGACAAGAATGACATTTGTGACGACACACTTTCCTCGTCTATTGTCGGAGGATGTACGAATTTGAAGATTTATGTGTCTGTTAAAATTCACTTCTGATACAATACGTTTCTGTGAAAAGCTCATTCTGATCATTTACATAGGAAAGTACAGTCGATATTTTTCATTCTGCCGGCGTCCAGTCTGACGAAATACGGTTTGATGTTGTGATGTTTTACATTTTGCAGTTGGGATAAGTACGGGTCTGTTCATTTTAATTTCTGATCAAGTAGCTATCTGATGAAGTAATGTTTGTCAGTTTCTTTACTTGATATAGTTCGTTCTGACAATATAGGTGTCCCCATTGATACAATTTTTCGATTGTTCTCAACTTTATGTAAAAACGCTCATACCCTATTTGTAGGTAAGTTTTTTGAAATTCAGATATTTCAATGTAACGGAAGTTTTACCCGTGAATGGACACTCTTATACCTTTCACTAGCAAAAATTACTATCCACAAAAATTTCTTTTTACTCACCAAAAATAAGTTTTTTTCAATAAATTGACTTCGATCTCCGGATATAAAGTACCAAAAGATGTTCAGCATGAAATATGAATGTAAAAGACCGTAGGTAGGTGTGTATCTCGTGTGGAAATCTATATAAATTATCCCCCCGCGAATGATATGTCAACTTTATCGAAATATATAATCACTCAATGAACATTTCGCACGCTTTTAAAAACTTTACCAATGCATCTCCAGTACTGGTTTATGGGAGTAAATATATACAGGGTGTCCGGTAAACCTTGTACAATATTGAAACTGGTGATAGAGCAGGTCATGTCTGTTCAGAATATCGGAATTTCACCTTAGTAAAAATCTCACCGTTTTCGAGATAATGAGCATTTTCAAATTTCTGGAAAATCACTACCTCACCTTGGATTTTTGAGTGCCATGTCTACAAATTGAGACCAATTCAAATATGTTTGCTGCTGAAGATTACTGATGAGTGATGCTTTCAGACGTACAAAACAGTTTTTCAGAATAAAACTATACAATTTTTCAAGAAATAAGGGTAAAATGACAGATTTGAGTTTCACCAATTTTTTAAACGACAGTTTGACATTATTGTTTGAAAAAACATAACTAAGTGGAAGTGGATATTCATTACAAAAGAATGCCCATTTTGTCCAGACTACCATGGTATAAAACATACGATAATTATTTTTGGTAGGAGTAGAATTTCGATTATATTAGAGTGTGATATGTTATTCTGAGCTAAAATCAACTCCAGTAGACTTTGTCAGTAATGTCTTTTATTTTTATCGTTTCAAGATGAAATGATGATTAAATAATTATGTTATTACGTTATTATTATTATTATGTTATTATCGTTATTATGTTATTATCGTTATTACGAATCAACTGCTAGGAAGCATTCAATGAGATGTAAAGAAGTAAATATTAATTCAACGTTTTTTTGAATCAACCCACACTATAAACCACAATAACGATTATTCAACATCGCACTGAATAATATTACAAAAATGTTATTTTCCATCCACTCGTACGCAGAGACATCTTTTCAAGAAGAACCTTTTCAAATGCGTTATAGGTATAGCCCCCAAATCAGCGATTCTCTGAGCGGCATTGTGCAATCGGATATCGTTCTGCATAAAGCGCTGCTGCAGCAGTAGCACTACCTTCACATTCACCATAAATGAAGTGCATATGCGCATATTCTCTGGGAGTATAACGTGTGAACGGCATGAGAAAGGAATGAATACCACTGAATGAAACAAGCGGAATAATGAAAAAAAGTCACAAGTTTTGTTCAAACAAAATGTGACAGCCACCTACTAGATTTTTTCAATTCTTTTACAGAAGATCCGTTCATGCACAATGCTGTATTTTATTTTTTCATCAGGAAACTATTGCTTCTACTGACACAACACAGGAGTTAGAAAAGTTTTTGATTTTCGACAAGGATTCACCTCTTAAAAAATTTTGCACTTATTTGGTTACACCCTGTATATCTGTCGGTCTCTGAATCTTCGTTGGAATCTGGATGTTGGACAATTGTGGCATTTTTCACAAGAATTCGTTTTAATCGGTGCCATGTCGGATAATCGACATTTCATTTCGATAATTTATTATATAGGCTTAAAATTACATGAAAAATTAATCGAAATAAAATAATTTTTGTGCGTAAGTATAAAAATTGAAGGAAGCCTAGAATAAAACCACGCCTAATTCAATGGAAATCACTTCCTCCAGAAATAATTATAGTTTGTTTAATTCCATGGCAGACTGGACAAAATGAGCATTCTTTTGAAACGAATGTCCACTACCAATTGGTTATGTTTCTTTCCAGACAATAATGTCAAACTTTAAAAAAAAATTGATGAAACTTAAATCTGTCATTTTACCCTCATTTCTTGAATTTTTTTTTCACTTTCTGAAAAACTGTTCTGTACATCTGAAAGCATCACTCATCAGTAATCTTCTGCAGCAAAGATATTTGAATTTGTCTCAATTTGTATACATGGCACTCAAAAATCTAAGGTAAGGTAGCGATTTTCCAGACATTCTTAAAATGTCCATTATCTCGAAAACGGTGATATTTTTACTGAGGTGAAATTCCGATATTTTGAACAGCCATAACCTGGTCTATCACCAGTTTCAATATTGTACAAGGTTTACCGGACACCCTGTATATTATGATTTCTATGGTTTATGGTCACCCTAGGGAGAGCTGACACCTTTTTCAAACGAGAACACGAAATGGGTTGCTTAAAAAAGACATATGTTAGCCATTCAAGGCGGGCAAACAATATTTGAGTTTTTTCGGACTAAAAGGATGTACTCACAGGGGGTCTGAAATAAAGTACCTTACATGTTCTATAGAATATTATTTCATGTCTAATCGACACTGTGTGCCTCTTGAACGAATGTTGAAGATTTTTAAGAAAAAGAGAAAGCCAAAAGTAATGATTTTGAATGCAGGTCTGTGGAAAAGTGAGACACATGGTGGGCAGACAAACGGTTTTTTTTATGCCTGGCAGAACGTTCTAGGAAATTAGTGTGTGGGAGGACATAGCTTTCAAGACGACAGGAGAGACTTTTGGAATGGTAAAGAAGGACACTTAGGACACGTCGGTTCGGACGAGACGCGGGAATAGTACACTTTGCGTCGCGTCGAGCGTCATTTCAGACTTAGCGTCGTGCATCGGTTCGGTCGGGATGGGCATAGGAGACGTTTCAGATTATCGCGATGATACGCGAGCCATTTATTTTTGAGTGATTACTGTCCGTCAACGAAACAGAGTTCTTGCCACGGCTTAATTATAGTGCGAGTATCATTGCTGTTCGCGATTATTCAGTGTGCAGTGTTGTGTATTTTCTTGAGGGTTTTTATTGCGCTATTGGTTGTGCCACTATAGTGTATCCAAGTACAGGTCGTATAAAATAACTATACCTTTTATTTTCAGCAAATATTTGAGGGTATTTTTTTGTGTGTATGTATAGCGCGTTCCTGGCACTAGTGTTCCCGAGTACAGAGCATATAATATAACTATATATACCTTTCATTTTCAGCAAATATTTGAGGGTACTATTTTATATAGCGTTCCTGCATAAGTGCCTGTGTGCGAATTCCGCACAGGTGATATTCACTCATTATATTTTTTCAGAGATTATTTCAATATAGGGTTTAGCATTGTACGAGTTATTTAGTTCTGTCTTATGGGAATTTACTGAGTATATGAATCACGGTACACGATTATTTTTTTCTTAGGAAGTAACTTCACTTTTGACATTCCCCTAATGACCTACAATTTACGTCCGAGGACTCTTCATGTGTACTTCACCCCGCTGGAAATTTCACGCGTTTTATATCCAATCAAGCTCTTTTGATGATTGTTCTCTGTTTGAGAAACATCCGACCTTACTGCCCATCCTAACTGCTCCTATAAGTGGTACATTTTTAGTTGAAAATAATTTTTATTTTGGCTCTAATTTGGAGAGCCCCACAGTCAATAGTTTCACTACGCGTGGCCGTCATAGAAGGCAGGCCCCACACACTCTTCCCGAAGAGCTCACAAGTGGTTGTTGAATCGCGTCGCGTCGAAAATATAACGCCACAAGTAGGAGATTTGAGCCGGTTCTGGGCCTCCCCCCTCCACTATGACGTCATCGTTGACCTTGTGGTGACCTTCAGGGATGACCGTGGTGCATAGGTACCTTTGTGTAGGTCTATGACCTTGGCATGCCCTAGAGATGCCTTTGAAATTTTGTGTTTGACCTTGATTTATATTGTTGGGAGAGGTGTTCAGGGTTTGTGTTTGACCTTGAGATGACTTGGAATTTTTTTCATACACGGACAAGTACTTTTTGTAAGTACACATATTTTTTTTACCTCCATGTCTTGCATGACCTTCATGTCTACCTACTCAGGTACTGTGTATGATCCTTGTAGAGTGCACATGAAAATCTATACCGAAGTATGGAGACGGTACCCGTCCGCATACCACGGAGATCCAGCCCGATATGTGAGCTCTGATTCCTCTCCCGTGATGTATACCTTGCGACGGTGGTGGGGGGAGAGGTCGCGTGACGTCAGCGCTATGCACACGATGATCCACTGATGTGTGTCAGATACTCGCTCTCGACACGGTGGGTCCGCTGACGTCACACACCCATACGCTGTGGCGATGTAGCGACTACTATTTACTCTCCGTCCTCTATCGATGCGATGCAAACTCGCGCATGGTGGGGTCTTTGCAACACACACGCGGTGCATAAGTCTGTGGTGGGGGTGCTTCACTATCTATTATAAAAGAAGTGGGCATGGTGACATGAAATCAGAAGTTGTATACCTAGCAGTTGAGTAGTCAGCAAGAGTAGTGAAGTTATTCAGTGCCTACACAGAGAGAGAGAGATCAGTGAGTGTGTTTTTCTATTGAAAATTATTTATATTTTCCTTATATATTTTCATCATGTCAGTTCCAAAGGTGGATTTACAAAAGCTCAATTCTATAATTAAAGAAGAGATGGAAGTGTTAGAGCAAAGAGTAATATCATCTTTGCCACTGAATGAAGCTTTCCCGATTAAGAATATATCATTTTGTTCTACTCGGTTTGGTAAATCAATCTTATTAACATTGGTGGATGTGAGCAATGATACGTTATTTAAAACATGGCTACCAAAACGTGTTTCAGCACAATTAACGGATGCTGATGTTACTTATATTAATTCTTCTGGTGGTTAATATACGATAGCATATTTGGGTCAAAGTCAACAGACTATTGTTGGCATGAAAACGAGATCATTGGTCAAATTTGATCTCACTGAATAATAGTAATATATAATTTCCACTTGTCATAGGCTAATTCTGATTCTTTATATTATAGGTGATAATTGTAAGGAAAATATAAAACTTTTCATACATTGTTAAACACACTCTTCGGTAGAGACATAATCAAAAGTCTAATGTGAGTAATACTAATTATTTTTGTAGCATAGTTATTTCAATAATTTCTCTTGATTATAGCTTCATTCTTGAAAGATGTGGATGCAATATGCCAGCCAATATTGGACCAAAGCCACAGATATCTCTTCAGCCGTTGAAAGGTTGTCATCAGAACTGGATGCTTTAGGCGAGGACGCTCACCATGCCACCAATTACGACTTGGGCGTGTGTTATGATGAAGAGCAAATTGAATACTGCTTGCGAGACTACGAGAACTACAAGAAGGGTGCGGATCTTTGCGAACAATATTCAGACGGTTCTTTGGATTTGGATCAACTCTGCAATAGTATGATTGTGTGTGAGCTGAGAAGATTTCTTTATCGCCTCTTACCATATCTACCTGAAAGGATCATCCAAAAGTACCAATTGGATGATCATACCGATGAAGAAATCGAAGACGGCCAAGAAGATAGTGATGAAGAAGGAGAAATAATTTTAGATTGTTTGCATGTACCCAAAACTAATTGAATTGTTAGCTAGTGATATTTGAATAAAAAACGTAATATTATTTAGTCATGTTTTATTTACCTATTCCTCTTTTACATAAATACATGAAAAAGAAATTAATTCAAATGAGAATAATTAAAAATACATAATATGTGTGTGTGTTTCTTCAATATCTGCTGAGAACTGAACCATCCAATGCATTGTATGTCAAAAATGTATCATGCAGAATGAGTGCATATACTTTGGTGTTGGCCGGGAAGTTGGCTTTCCTGGTTTTAAACTCGAGCTTAATATCAATCGTTGATGATTTTGTGGCAATCGGCTGATGTGAACAATCGATGATGAATAGTGGATTTTGTCGAAATTGCCCAATATCCATGAGAGGTTCACTCATATCTTTATCATAATAACTTCGTTGAAAATTCTCATAGGCATAATAAGCTGAAGTATCGAGTTTTTTATCGAAATCCAAATTCCAACGTTCATATGGGTATACTTCAGAGTTCAAGTACACTCGAATGTTATTGATATCAGCAGTTGTAAATTTAGTGATATCCTTTGTCCTGTCTTCAGAAGTGGTGGTGCCTTGGAATCCAATGATGATATAACGAGGTGTTTCAAGGGCATTGGTTGTCTTGATAGCCCATATGTCTGAAGATGTGCCACGGAGTGATGGAAGTTCATAGAGATCCCACATGCGATAAGCTAACTTGATTTTAGCATTCAGACCACTTTTGTTGATTCTATTCAAAAGTTTGAGCTTGTGCTTATCTTCTGGCACTATATGTCTTATTTTCCACTCAATTTTATTGATTTCCAAATCAGCATCAACCGCACCAATATATGAGTTCTTGAAGGATCGAGCGATTATTAAAATCATTTCTTGTTTGGCATTCAAGATACTTTTGTTATAATCTTCTGCGAAACCCATCAAATATTTCAGTGGTAATTTACCACTAAATACATGACTGGTTGTGTCCAAGATATCCTGTTTCGTTTCTGAAAGTCCCCATCCAGTTGTTAATAATGTGTTGGCATGTGATTGTCCAAATGAAATCATATTCTTCATAGTAGATGTGATCCCCGGCTTCCTGACCACAGCGACTTGTTCACCACCCATTTCGTAGCGAATTTCATCAAAAAGGAAAGCGATTGCATTGTTCGAGAGATAACATGATTGCGTTTCATCTGTAGGTGTGAATTTACCCTCTATATAAATGAAACTCTCAGCAATGTCGAGTATAACGTCTTGATTATTGATTGCGATTCGAATTTCATCTGAATTCCTAAACAATGGTGATCCATATGGTTTGTATGTGTGCTCATGTAAACTCGTGAGGGAATGATCGAGCATCGGCTCATCGAATATATTCAATTTTTCACTATTTGTTTCGAGCACCATTTTCCCTTACTTTCAGTCCAATAGATTTCAAAAATTCGAGATCTCTCACTGACAGAGCGTGGTGTGCTAACTGTTTAGCGTACACTTTTGGAATGAGCCTTTTTCTAGTCGAACCTTCCTTTTTAGCGGTTTGTGGAATGATTTGAAATCCTCCACGATTCTGTCTATTATAACAAAAACCCATAATAGTTATTAGATTTTCTTCAATTCCAAAATTATAACAATCTCTTCTGTACTTCCAAAATCAATAAGATTGTTTTTGTGATCCAAAATACGCACTGTGATGTTTTGAATCAACTGGCGACCTTCTGGACTGACTGGCATATATATAATCTTGTGTGGTTCTTTCGTGAGATTGAATCCAGGCTCCACATCGATATCGAATGAAAAAAGAATATGTGATTCTTCATTATTTATGTATGAACCAGATATAATGTTGCAATCTAAGCGGATTAGTCTCACAGTTGTTACGTTTATTGGTAGTGAGGATTCATGTATCTGATTCGGTTGAAATCTATCAAAATTGAAACCCATCATCTTTGCTATGGAATTCGGATGAGTAAGATCAATTTCAAATTTTGATCGCATCTCACATTTGAAAGTATTATTATTGGCATGTAGGTAGAATATATCATCTGCATTGGTATCGTTTTGATTTTTACCAGAAAATAATCTAAACATGATATGTTTCTGAATAACTGCATTGATCTCATCTATTTCATAGGCACCACATGGAATTTCAATTGTGTGTTTCTGAAGTATTGGTGAATTATCAGCACTGATTCTAAAACTGATCACATTGTTTTTTTCAGTTATATTATTGATTGTGTTGCATCCATAGAATCCAGAAAGTCCCAATCCATAACGACTGTTTCTATCCAATTCAATGGGTGGGAAAAAGTCTGCACTCAAGACACTCGTCCCGACAGCTTGTAGTTCGAACTTCCGTGACATGACTGATACATTTTATGAATATCACTTCAATTTATTGTTGTCTACAACACCCTTGAGACAACCTACGCTTTTTCGGAGATGGTTCATCAATATCCAGTTCATTTTTATTAGCACCAATATTCATATCGTTTATATTGCAATAACAGCAGAATATTTTTCGAGGTGTAGGACCATCATTCACATCAGAATCTGGAATGCTGTCACCGTCAAGATTGTGGTGTTCATTGCAATATCTATATTTCATTATGTCGACATCATCTTGTAGACTTTTGGGTAACTTTTCCCAAACATGAGCAATCTCATTTGCAGCACATGCAAGCATCACTTCCTTCGGCATAGTTGCAAGCATCACTCGATCCATTTTTGTCAAAGTGCGATATTTTGAATACATCTTGAGTGAAAATCCCATCCCCTTAATAGCCTCTCGAGTCATTGCTGGAGTTGAATTCATTTTATAATAATTCAGAGAGAAACTTCAGGCACAAGTGACCGCAGAAAACTGTGTTGAACTTCTGCTGGCGATCATAGTTATATATAATTTTCACTTTCGGACATTTCTGAAAGTATTGAATCAACTCTATTGGTGGGGGTAGATCTCCAAAACTATCAAAGTATGCAATGTCTTTCCCACATTTGCCGTATGCCACCCAATGTGTTCCCGATCCTCTTATTCCATCAAAATTGACAATGGCGGTCTCGTAGTGTCGTGGACCTCTAGTGGGTAATGTATCACGCATGAAAATACCGCGAAAGTATGGAATTTTCATTTTCTCGGCATAATAATTGAGATCGATGTCGGTGAGAGGTCTTCGAGGTAGGGAATCAACTAGTTTTTTGGATTGTATGGTTTTAAGTATAGTCCGAGTCCTTTACGGTATGGTTTAAGGTATATACCACTACCACTTTTAGCCAATGCCACACTTTCCATCTTCTTATTATGACGATTCGCTTCGATCAGGGCTGTTCTGCTTGCTTTTGCTGCATTCACAGCTCTGGTGATGCCTGCAACAGCACCCGCTAAACTTCCGAGCGCGGACAATCCAGCAAAAATCGGTATCATTGGCAGAATCCCTCCTACCTTAGGAATTGGAATTATGCGGGGTGTGCGGATTGTTTTCTTCCCACCAGCAGCTTTGAGGTATTTACGTGCCGCATGCAATGCCACTACGGTAGCTTTTTTCACATTATTCGTCACAAATTGCTCACCCCCAGCTTTTTTCAATACATTCCGCACTTTATGAACCACCCCAGAACCGAAGGCGATTTTTCTGAGATTATTTTTCTTTTTCTTCGGTTGCCTCTTCTTCTTTTCCTTCATAGTAGTACTACAACCCATACCAAAACGTCTCTTTGCTTTCATAATGTTGGTAACGAGTAGGGCAGCTGCTCTTTCCTTAATACCAGCGTCTTTCGATTTAACCCTATTCCAAGCTGCGTATTCGAGTTCTTTGTCTGCTGAATGTCTCGCTGTGAGATCAGTAAGATGATTCAAATATTGAATATCGTGTTGTTTGCATGCAATATCCAATTTATTGATTCCTGGATCTTTGCGGGCTAAACGTTTTTCCAATTTTGTACCGGGTCCACAGTACTGATATCCTCCAGGTAAATGTAATTCGAACGGAAGTTTGTTTATCAAATTATTAACGAATCCACGACCGTTTTTTCTGCATCTACCACGAACACATCCGTTTCGTTTGATGGTACTCATTTAAATGAAACATTCACAACATATCGACGCTTACATAGTCTCCAACCACGGTACGATGCGCATTGTGAAGCAGAAAGAAAAGTTTGCTGTAGATAATTTAGATGAAAAATTCGGTTGTGGATTGAATGGACAGAAAGTGTTGCGGCATGGTCCGCTACTTCCATCATCTGTTCGAGGACTCATCGGACCGTCGAATTGTGGAAAGACGAATGCCATGATCTCTCTCTTAACACATCCACAAGGACTGCGATTCACAAACGTTTATCTCTATTCGAAATCACTCAATCAACCCAAATATCAATTCCTACGGAATGTATTGGAACCTATAAAGGGGTTGGGATTTTTTACGTTCAGTAATAATGCAGAAATAGTGGAACCTTCCGATGCCAAACCAAATTCTGTTTTCATTTTCGATGATGTAATATGTGAAAAGCAGGACATTATAAGATCATATTTCTGTATGGGACGCCATAAAGATGTTGATTGTTTTTATCTTGCTCAAACATATTCACGTGTGCCCAAACAGTTAGTGCGAGATAATACCAACTTTATCGTAATGTTCAAGCAAGATGAAACGAATCTACACCATATTTATTCCGATCACGTGTCACCTGATGTAACATTCAAACAATTCCAACTGATGTGTGTTAAATGTTGGGAGGATCAATATGGATTTATGGTCATTGATAAAGATAGAAAAATGCATGAAGGTAGATATCGCATGGGATTTGATAGTTTTATATATCCATGACACTGCAATCCACATTCAATCGATCGTTGGATTGCACACAGGTTACTTCAGTGGTGTAATCTCTCTTGTAGAACAAAATGAAGAACGATTCAGTAGTTGATGATAAAAACAATGAATTGAATTTGAAACGTCAACTAGTTGAGACAACAGAAGCTGTACGCCAGAAATTTAACTCTATCAAGAGTGGACTTATTGAAAATCGAATAGCACTTGAAAAATTCTACGATCCCCTAATGAAACCATTGAACGTTCTATCTTCAGCTGCTGCAACGAAACAACTACCACCACCACTTCGACAATCAATGACGAAGCAAGTGAACTCACACTCTACTCTAGTTAGGAGTACTCCTATGGGAAAGAATCAATTTGGTAGTGACACCTCGTCTGCTGACAGTGAGACCATCAAAGAATTCGGTGAAACGTCTATATTTGAAACACCATCATCATCTCGAATAAGTAACTCGGACTATTCCTCCCTTTCTGAAGGCAATATTGAAGATATTTTGAAGATGCATTTGGAAAATGTCAAAACAAACAATGGTGACTATGACACAATATTTGGCATCCGTTCAGATCCTGCTACGGGAAAACTTAAAATGGGAAGTCTCAATGTAAATTTCAGTGGTGGAAATATTTTATTTTGGAATGCCAATAAAACAAAAAAACATGAATTCCCAAGTAGTCCGGAGTTATATAATATGATTTTTTTGAAAAACCCACCTGAAGTCAGTGATGATGGAATTCTTCATACATATGCTAAAATATTGAGACTCACGAATGCACCATACAAACAACATCAACTGAGAAATGGTTTCAAACATACGAAATCTAAAAAATTCCGTGAAGTTATTAAACCAGTACTTAACTTATCACATTATCTAACAACGAGAAGTAGAACAAAAAAAGGTGCAGGGATCAATCGGATACAAAAAAGGTATGATCCCCAAACCTGCGAATTATGTGTACTGGAATTCACCAAAAGAGTTAGTAGCTCGTTTACGACTATTGATATCCTCGAAATCAGCTGGACATACTGGACACTTCAACGAAATAATTTCAATAATTGAAGAATTACGTGAGGAAAGTATAATATATTGAAACATTCAAGAAATTGATCATTTTGTACACGGAAACAAAGTGAAGCAGTCATTGTGAGAGGATGGATAGTGGAATAAGTGATCTCAAACGACAAGTTGTCAATGAATTACATACACCGGCAAGACGTAATTTCACCCGAAGAACCACCTTTGTCAAAGGTTTTGCAGATCTATGGCAAATAGATCTTGCCGAATTACAACCCTATGCTAAACATAATAAAGGATATAGATATGTTCTTGTAGTAATTGATTGCTACTCAAAATATCTATGGACAAAACCGATCAAAAATAAAACAGGTAGTGCTGTAACTGAAGCAATGGAAGATGTGCTGAAAGAAGCCGACTATTCTCCGAAACATCTACAAAGCGATCAGGGACTAGAGTTTTTCAACAGTACTTTCTCATCTCTAATGGGTAAATATAAAATCAATCATTATTCAACATTCAGCACAATGAAGGCGGCCATAGCAGAAAGAGTAATTCGAACAATAAAGACGTGGCTTTATAGGGAATTTTCAGCGATGGGACACAACAAGTGGTTAGACATTCTTCCTATTATAACAAGAAAATATAACCATAAAGTGCATCGTACAACTGGTATAGAACCAATCAATGTTACACCAACAACAAAACTGAAATTTAAAGTTGCCAAAGTCATCCGAGGAAAACAAAAAATTCCCAAATTCCGAATGAATGACATTGTACGTATAAGCAAGTACAAAAATATGTTCGAAAAAGGATATACTGCAAATTTCACAACTGAACTATTCAAAATCATTAAAATCAATAGGACATATCCCACAACGTATATCATTGAAGATATGGATGGTCAACCGATTAGAGGATGTTTATTGAAAACGGAAAATCCTGACATTTATCTCGTCGAGAAGGTGCTGAAGAGTAAAAAAGATAAACTATATGTGAAGTGGTTAGGTCTTCCCATTGAACACAATTCATGGATTGATAAACGTGACATGGTTTAAATATGTATTAACTTTAATGTTTTGTGGAATAAAGTGGTGAAATTGATGTTGAGTTGTCATTTCAAGTAGACTAAATTGAAAAAATATTGTAGCGGTAAACGTTGCCCCAGCCAATCGCAACGTTCTGTGTATGCCAAACCCATTTAAATGCATACCCCATTCCCGCTTATATATTTTCAACTCACAACATTGATGACATTTCATAATCCTCAGAGCTAATCAGTATCAGATTGAAGAGCATGATCAAACTCTTTTCGCCACTTATCACGTACAGATGCTGCCGTATCAAAAAGTTTAGTGGACTCCTGAAGCTCCATCTCAGCTTGCACTTTTAAACAATGGGTGGACTGATTTTCCTGTGTGATTTTGGAACGGAGTTTATCTGCATCTTTACACATTTTGATCAGTTCAACCTTTGTTGATGCAATCTTTGCATCGAGCTCCTGAAGAGCCACCTCGTCTATGCTGCTACTTTGAATATCGTCATCGCATTTGACGATGGTGACCTTCGCTTTTACGATGGTGACCTTCGCTTTTACGATGCGGCATTTTGCTTTCTTCAACATGTCCCCACAGCACTGCAGTGGACCGAAAGAATGAAGCGATACATTTCCCAAATCACCCATCACTTTCTTTAAGGTGTCATTTACCTTTTTCTTACGGGGTTTCCGTACACCCTTAGTTATTTTTTTGGGTTTAGAAACAGTAGATGTGCCCTTTCTCTTAGATGGTTTCGGTTTATGATCCACACTAAGAGAAGAGAGGAGTGGAGGGCATTCGGGTAGTGACAGCTGTGAAAGGGTTGGATCAGCACTTTCTGAAGATTCCGGTTTATCTGTCATCTTTAGATAAGCTTCGAAGTTGAAGTCATCGGTGGAATCTTGGGATGACAAGTGATATACCGGAATATTTTCAAAACCAAACTCACGATTTGTTGGAGTACATGACATTGCACCTTCTTCAACAGATAAATTTGGTAGTGAGTTCATGATTATTTAGCTCGGAGGAATGTGTGATATATTAATGGAATGTGGATAGAAATGGTGCTGATGTTGATGCGACTTCACGTTTTATACCAACAAACCGACTGGTACATGCGCACAAGAACATGACAAAAAACCACCGTAGAAGGAGAGGGAGTAAATATCCCTCCCAGGAGTTAACTCTACAAATTTCATAGGAATAAGAAGTGTTGAGAACATACAGTGTTCTTCCAACCGATGTCTTCTCCAGATGTGTATATAGTTCTATGTCACCTACATAAACTTTGCCCAATTAACTATAAATATGGAAATCATTTCGTAACATAATGCGAAGGTGTGATTTAGAACAAAATGATCCATGTGAGTAATAGTTCTGATTCACACCTACGTATTGCATATATTCATAGTGACAAAAATCTCCAGTCGGCATAGTGGTGAGGGAGGGCCTAGAAGCGGTTCAAATTTACTACTAACTGAATTTTGAAAAAATCATATCTCACTCATGAATGATAATAAAGAAAAAGTTTTTTGGTGAAAAACATTCAAACTGATCATATCTTTCAAGAAAACATATAAACAATTTGGGTTATGAACCAAAAAATTTTCACGTCTGAATATTAATTTCAATGTTTTTGAAAAATCATATCTCACTCATGAATGATAACAAAGAAAAAGTTTTTTGGTGAAAAACATTCAAACTGATCATATCTTTCAAGAAAACATATAAAAAATTTGGGTTATGCACCAAAAAATTTTCACGTCTAAATATTAATTTAATTTAAAAAAAAAATCATATCTCACTCATGAATGATAATAAAGAAAAAGTTTGTTGGTGAAAAACATTCAAACTGATCATATCTTTCGAGGGAACATATAAAAAATTTGGGTTATGCACCAAAAAATTTTCACGTCTAAATATTAATTTAAATTAAAAAAAAAAATCATATCTCACTCATGAATGATAATAAAGAAAAAGTTTGTTGGTGAAAAACATTCAAACTGATCATATCTTTCGAGGGAACATATAAAAAATTTGGGTTATGCACCAAAAAATGTTCACGCCTAAATATTAATTTAAATTTTTTGGAAAAATTATATCTCACTCATGAATGATAATAAAGAAAAAGTTTGTTGGTGAAAAACATTCAAACTGATCATATCTTGCAAAGAAACATATAAAAAATTTGGGTTATGCACCAAAAAATTTTCACGTCTGAATATTAATTTAAATGTTTTTGAAAAATCATATCTCACTCATGAATGATAATAAAGAAAAAGTTTGTCGGTGAAAAACATTCAAACTGATAATATCTCTCAATAAAAAATATAAAAATTCAGGGTTATGCATAAAAAAAAATTATTGTTAGTTGTATAAATTCAGGGGCTCTATACCCGACACGCATATAGAACATTTTTGACTAATATATTTGGTAATCCAAATAGCTCAGTTGGATGAGTGTGTGATCACCCCCAGAAATAAATTTCTGTTTATCACCCCAGGTGGGGGAGGCGGGGTTGATAATAGAGGTTTATTTCTCGTTTTTTTTTCGTTTGGTGACCTTTGATATCTTACCATAAAATTATACTTTTTTTTTGTTGGTTTGCCATATTTTTTAATATTTTCGAATGAATTCTACCTTGCATCTGACAAAGCTAACAATTTATCATTTATTTGCTTGACACGTGCTTCTGATTCTTACGAAAAGGCAGCCAATCTCTTACCCAACGTAATGAAGTCCACCTCTCCGTCTGTAGATGATTGTGTACTCGACACCTTTGAAAATGCAGTTTTTTTCCATCCGTTAATACTATATGGACTTGCCTTTTCACCTATGAATTTAAATTTATCTAATTTCAAGGACTTCTTTCGTTTCCTGACAGTGTAACGAAGTAACTATTTTCTAGTTATAAGCAAGGCAGAAGCAACAAGTATTCATGTATATCTCCGTTATTATTGGGCCTAAAAATACCATTCTTTTTTAAATATATTCCATGACTTATCCCTGTGTATATAAGATCCTCAGTATACACGCGTCCCGATTGAGTAAGCGTTATTCCTGGACCCCACCATGCCCAGAGTTCAGTCAGACAGCAACTCCCTCTATGCGAGAGTGAAATTCCGACTCGATCAGCCTTCAAGGCGACAGAATCAAAACGAAAGTTCAGTTCTTCGCTAGCCCAGCGGAAAGGCAGTTGACATCGAGGACCAGCCAGAGAGTAAGATCGTGACTGATGGCCACCGCCAGAGACTAGAAAGTGACGCAGCCGAATCTGACGTCACCAGAGTAAGTGTGCACTTTACAAATATTTGTTAGGTACCGAAAACGAGTCGCGCAGCGCTGACTGAACTTTGGTGGGGGAATAGCCAGGTGAGCTCCCGACTAGAGTCTAGTCGGAAGAGCAGTTGTGTACGAGCCGCAGATAGACCAGTCACGGGGAACCGACCAGCCTAGCCGAGAAAATGAGTTGTGTTCGAGCCACAGGTAGAAGCCGACGTGCACCCGACCCAGCCTACCAAAGCCGTGGTGAAACGTGAGTTAGAACATTATTGAGGTGTAGGGTGAGTGGTCCTCACTCTGACTTGAGATATCAAAAAATTGTATAGGAACACTTTCAGTCCTCTAGATCAGATGTACAAAATGTTCCAATAAAGTTTTTTCATATTATGAAAAATAGCATGAAATATGGTATCCCACAAGGATCAATTTTCGCACAAAGTCAAAAACTTGAGGTATCAGAAAAATGTATAGGAACACTTTCATTCCTCTAGATCAAATGTACAAATTGTTTCAATGAATTTTTTTCATATTATGAAAAATAGCATGAAATATGGTATCCCACAAGGATCAATTTTCGCACAAAGTCAAAAACTTGAGGTATCAGAAAAATGTATAGGAACACTTTCATTCCTCTAGATCAAATGTACAAATTGTTTCAATAAAGTTTTTTCATATTATGAAAAATAGCGCGAGGAAGCAGCAGTAGTTGACGATGAAGAAGATGCTGCTGGTAACTTAAACGACGTGGGGGATCATCTTGGTGATGACCTCTTCGAGGATGATGGTGAAAAACCTCCAGTGTGGTTATGATGGAGTTGGTTTATGACGTCAGAGGTCGGAGAAGAGAGGGAGTGGGAGGTGAGCTGAGTGTTTAAAACGAGAGCTCCCTCCGAATATTCTTCAGTCGACTCAGTCTTCCTAAGAGTCACCATCCACCAGCAGCACCCAGTACCATCGAGAAGTCAGCCAGGAAGAGTATCCGAAGGTAAGTTAACAATCACATATTCATGAACTCGTTTAATTCATTTTCTTATTGTTTAGCAATGGAATCTACATCATTCGCCACAGCCTTTGGAGTAGCCACCATCCTCAGTAATATCCGGTTGGATACTGATGGACGGCGTCAGCGGAGCCCATCATCACCACTTGCCAACCTCATCGGCGGCCAAGGACCAGCACTAGACGTGTCGACGCAATTTGATGACCTGCTGGAAATCATAAAGCAGGATGTGGAAGTCCCTCAGGTGCTGTCGCCGATGATACCATCACAAGGTGAGCGATTGGAAGAACTTGAACGACCATGTGGGTCTGTTAACGGAGATGCTCTTAAACGATCCCGTAAAGAGAGAGCAAACTCGTCAACAAGTAGTGTGACGGTAATAGATCTGATGGCCAGCGATGATGATTTCGTGGTTAAAAAACCAAAGAAATCTTCATCGAAGACGTCATCTGGTCACAACAGTAGGCGTAAGGCTGGTCCTATCAGCAAGTATCGCAATAATTGCAATAGTACCAATCCTTATACCGGAGGATGGCCATCATCTACTGTTGTGACGCCTGTTGTAACACCAGTTGCAACTATAGTGGCACCAGTTGAAGTTGCATCAACGGTTGCACCTTTAGTTGTACCGGTAGAGCCAACAGTTGCCGACATACCACTCCCACCAGTTGTTGAAGTTGTTCCAATCGCTGAAGAAGCCACCCAACCGGCTCCTATGGTGGAGGAAGTTGCCATCGCGAATCCCATCTCCTTGGAATCTATCGCACCCACTCTGGAAACGGATATAGACCAGCTAATGGGTGAGATAGATGATGCCCAACGTGACTACCAGCTGAGTCAATTAGCGCGGGCAGAAATTGCCCGCCAACTGGCAGAGCTGACGGTCCGAGATCGACAGGAAGGCATCCTGGAGGTCGAAAGGTTCGCCAGGTTGGAGTCCGTCAGAGCGCGAGTGGCGGCTACCAAGGAGAGGATAATGGCAACTCTCCAAAGGTTAGGATAATTTTTATTATATAGGTTTAATTGTTTGTAAGTGATGTAAGTGATGTATATATTAAATTAAATTTCATATTGATTAGGTTATTTGTATTGTAGATAAATAAAAAAAAAATTAAATAAAAAAAAAGGATTAAGTGAGAAAAGGAGTGTACATTGAATTTGTTGGTTGGTACACACTGGGCAATGCGTGTTGGGGCATTGCTCATCACTTTATCTTAATTGTATTTTCTGATACTTTATATCAAATTCTATAATATTTATTAGCCAAAAGGTCAGTGTATGTCAATGTATGAGGATCATTATAGTATTGAAATAAAAATAACTTTAGTATGACAAAATTTATTCTATAGATTTTTATGATAATACAGATTCATTCTTTCAAACAGCTGGGTCTGGATCACTGCCTGGAGCCCAAAGTGTTGGTCTATGTGTCAGCCAAATATCAGGATGTTTCCTCTCCAAATCGGCTAACCTCTGATATTTCTTCTCTAATACGGCTAACCTCTTTTCCAAGTCATCATATTTTTGCATCATTGCAGATGTAACTTCAAAATCCTCTTTCATTAGATTACATTTATGATCGAGGTCACTAGTCAACTCTGTTATTTTTCGTGTAATTGTAGCTGTGGTATCCCATACTTTGATATCCACATCACTTTTTAGATTACTATATTTGCGATCTAGATCATCAGTTACCTCCTCTATTTTTTCATTGAATGCTAGACGGGCATCAGGTACAATCTTAGCCGTTGTGGCAAGTATGGCAGCCTGCAAGGCTTTAAGGACACGCGCCTTCGTCTCCTTGATTTGTTCATTGAGATACAATTGAGTTACACAATCACTCTCATCTATCGGTTCACCAACATTTTTCAGTCTTTTACCTTGCACATCATATTGGTCATCAGGTGAAAGCTTGAATCCTATACCTTGGGGACCTTGAGAACCTTGAAGAACTCGAACTTTAACCCCACCCCATTTTCGTGTACGACCGAATTTATCGATAGCTTTGGACATCTTTCTCCCACCTTGATATCTTTCATACTGATGATTTTAAAACAATAATTCGTATATATCTCTGTGTAGGTATGTTGATAACTCAAATGAAACAATAGGAATTCAGAAAAACATGTTTACTTAAAAAAATATATTTGGTAACAGGACATAAACTAAAATTTACTAGTATAATTTGACTTTTATACAATAAGAGTACTATATAATATATTTGGTAACAGGACAAGACATCAACTAAAATTGACTAATACAATTTGATTTTTATATAATAAGCGTAATCACATATAAAATACAAATGTATAGTGATGGTGAATTTTCCATTTTGAATGATATTTCATTTGTTCAATTCAGCTGTTAATAAATGAAGTAATTGATCTAAAGGACTCTCTTGGGAAAAAGATTGAATAATATTGGAAACCCAACGAATATTCTCTTCTGGGTCATTCTGGTAGAATTCTATATCGCTATGACCCCAAGGAAGAGTTTGTGTCGTATTGGGAATGATGAACCGTTTATCATCATGGTACGACAATGCAACTTTGTTTTTCAATTCAGTATACATGTCGTGCAATATGCTTCTAAACGAGTTCATCTTCCTAAATATTAAACCACCCTGTTCGACAATTTTCTTATAATCTTCACATGTCAATTCATTCTTTATGACTGATCTTTTGACACCTTTTGCTTTCTTGAATTCACTACCTACAGACTGAACATAATATGCTTTAGCACCGGTACCATAAAAGCTAATTATGGGATCATTCGGAAATTCATCTTTGAAATTACCCAGAATTGACTTTGTAATGGGAATATTGAATTGGTTTCCTAATTTGTAATTGGAAGTATCAAACTCACCTATATTGCTGGTAATGAATTCATAAAAATTATCAGTTTTTACTTTCAAAATTAAAGAATCCGTGTCAGTGTAGAGTAAGGTGGCATTTTCTGCAAAATGACGTTTAATACATCCGTAGAAGAAGTTGTACATAACTGTTTTGGATAATTCTAGAATACAGAATCCCAAATATAGTGGTTTATCGTACAATACATTAACTTTGCCCAATTGAATGGCAACAAAATTTTCGGAAAATATTGAACAGCTTTTGAAATTAGGACGTGATATTAGGGTGCTAGCGCCCATTTTCCTCTTGATACTTTCCCAATGCGTCACCAGTCTAACATCTATTCTGTTATCAACGTTTTCCATCGTTTTCCCATAAACTGCATTATTCATGAGTTTATAGAAATCTTTTTCAGCTTTGTTGTTAGATCGATTGCGCATTTCAGTGTTCAAATCAATATAAGGTTTCATCCAACATGACTGCTTGAATTTCAGCACTCTATGTGTATTCATGACAATAAGACCATTGGCCACAGCCTGCTGTAAGTTTTTGTAATGTACAATATATTTACTTTTGTCATTTAAATTTGGAATTAATTTAGGAATTTTCGATTTGGAATGTGGAGGTATCAAACTTTCAACGAGAAAAGGGAGATCAGCATGTTTGTCATGTAATTCTTGGGGATAATGAATATCCACTTCGAGAACATAACCGTATGGACTATCAGACGCAACATCCATTACGTCCAAATTGATAATTTCATTGGGTGTTAGCCAAGCAAAATCATTGGTGGGTAATGGTTGTGACATACTGTGACCATATAGGTTGGTAGCATCTAGATATGATATGAATGATGGAGGTTCATCGGGGTTATAATCAGGTAAAAATTTATTATTAGCAATATGCTTCCTTCCACTACACTGACTTATTCCACCACGTATTCCTTTCTTGAAAAAATGTATCATGTCAATGTCTGTCAATAATTCCAATTCAATATTTGTATACTTTAGCATTGCATCCCATGATAATCCGGGTGCTGTATAATACTGTGCCGGATCTAATTTATATTTCTCTAAACATATGTCTCTAAAATTCTCAAATATGTCACATAATAGGAGCACATCGGACTTCAAATATAAATCCGAGTATTCTCCTAAACTCTTACACTCGAATAAATGCCAAACAAGTTTCGCCCTCATATAATCCTTATCTGATATATGCTCTCCGTTAAGATTGTCATAAAACTGATTTTTTGTGGGGAGAGTTGGATGATTCAACTTGTCAATGTGGTCAACAAAGTTATATGGAAAAACACCTTTCTGTCTCATCAAAGTGAATTTGTCAATTTGTGGAAAATGTTTATGCATCTCAATACACTGATCGGATGTTAAGTTAGCACCTAAGTTCTGCAAAGAATTCGACATGAATTTGAAACTGTCTATAAATCTCATTTTCAAATAATTCTTTTTCACTTTTCCATCTTTGTCAGTGTATGAGTGAGTAAATAGATGCTTGGTGAAAGATATGTATTTTTCCTTAGTTTGTGGGATAACATCCACTTTGTCTTTGTTTCTATACAGTTCTTTTATGAACAAATGACAATCATACCCACTCAGGTTATGGAAAATTATCGGAACAAAATTGGGTAGTTTTAAATTCAAGTTACATACGGAATGTGCAGCAGGTGATCTTTTTTTCCAGTGAGGTGGCAATGGTCTCTCACTTTCACATCGCCACCCGAGAATGGTTTATCACATATACCACACAATTGTGCAGAAGAAAACTCTTTTTCTTCCGCGGAGATTTGTGCAGCCATAGGAATTGGATACCTCAAATGATTGTGATAAATATTCCTTAAATCATCTTCAAGTTTTGTAACAAATTTCTCGGCTGCATCCTTACCCCTATATGTAACAAATTTAGTTAATTTATCATTGTATGAACATTTTATCGAATAAGCAAATGAATAAGGTTCATGTTTGTATGTTTTATTCGAGTATGAGTGTTTAGGGTTGGGTTGACTAGTTTGAATGGGTTTGAGAACTGATTCATAGTCGGCATAAACTAAAAATGGCACCTTAATCTGTTTCTCAAAATTTTCAAACATAAGTGTATTCCCCGGTAACATTTTACCATATTTGTTAATTCTGAAATTGACTGATGGTGTTGTAGTGCTCAAGTGATTACAGTCATGCAACTGATGACGTAACAATAATCGCTCATGAGAGAAATACAATAAACATCCATCACAAAAATATTTTTTATGCTCATGCGCAGATAGTTGACTTGAAACTAACCTAGAAAGGTCTTTAATCCAACAATAATGACTATTGCCAGAATCATCTGTTGTAAGTAACAAATTGACATGTCTTCTAAGTCTTCTATGTGAGTAACGCAACGGACCAACCACTTCATATTTCATTTTACCCTTATCAAGTTTCGACTCTAACCCATAAACATTTATTGAAATATCATTCATGTCTTCAAAACTTTTTATAGCTTGAACTTTAACTGGAAAATCCATACCTGTTACATTCAAGACATTGGAATAGTGGGGGTATGAGGAAACTTCTGACACTCTACCATTCACAGGAAACAATGCAGATGTGATAGCCCATGCAAAACAATGTTGGTCTTCATTACGAATATTTACAACACCTTTCCTTGTCTCGATGAACTCGGGCAGCTTCACATACGAACATCCGCTGAGTGGACTATACTTGTTGATGTTCACTCCGAGGAACTCAACTTTTTCACAGCTCCATCCTGAAACATAACAATAATTTATCATTCATATAAATAGAAATGAAACTTTAAACATACCCGAATCACGTTCTTCAAATTCAGTAGTCTGAGCAATGATGACATCACGGAATCCATCGAATAATACACCTAAATCCGTAGATAGATCCACAATTTTATTTTGTGAGTTGAATGACTTGGTATCACTCAAATCCCGTGTTTGGACAATATAGCTGCCAAATACTTCCATATTCACTTTAAAGATCTTGTAAACCTTTATTGCCTCTTCAAGTAATCCAATAACTTTCTCTCTGATCTCACTGAAGAACGGCATATATTCAGTGTAAACATTTTGACTTTCCACTCGATAGCTCACAATTCTACACTTGAAAGCATTCCTTATAATTTGTATGCCATCACTTACTTGAACACATGCATTGTTCTTGTGCTGGAGAGTTCTTTAGTGAGAACTAACTTGGGAAGCAGGAATTGACACATTACAACAATTGCATGTGTACATTGGTGTCGATGCTGCCGCATCTAACTTAATCCTTTTCACAGAAGGGCCACCTTGGCAACTTTGGAGTTGATGCCGACGGAGATTATCACTACGAGTGAACGATTTACCACATTCACAGGAATACATTTTCTCGATGTCTCTTCAGCACAAAACTCAATGAAATACTGATTTCACAATCATTCTCACCGCCTTTAAATATTATTTCGATGAGTGGAAGAGAGGGTGAACAAATTATATCTGCTTCGACTACTCATGCAACGTCACAGAGCCCTCCCCACCAGTTAACGCATCCAACACCGTATCAACACAGAGAGGACGGAGAGTTAATAGTAGTCGTTAGATCGCCACAGCGTATGGGTGTGTGACGTCAGCGGATCCACCGTGTCGGGAGCGAGGGCCTGACACACATCAGTGGATCGTCGTGCGCTTAGCGCTGACGTCACGCGACCTCTCCTCCCACCACCATCGCAAGGTATACATCACGGGAGAAGAATCAGAGCTCACATATCGGGCTGGATCTCCGTGGTGTGCAGACGTGTACCTTCTCCATACTTTGGTATAGATTTTCATGTGCACTCCACAAGAATCATACACAGTAGCTGAGTCGGTATACATGCAGGTCATGCAAGACATGGAGGTAAAAAAAATATGTGTACTTACAAAAAGTACTTGTCCGTGTATGAAAAAAATTCCAAGTCATCACAATGTCATCTCAAGGTCAAACACAAACCCTGAACACCTCTTCGAACAATATACATCAAGTTCAAACACAAAATTTCAAAGGCATCTCTAGGACATGCCAAGGTCATAGACCTACACAAAGGTACCTATGCACCAAGGTCATCCCTGAAGGTCACCACAAGGTCAACGATGACGTCATAGTGGAGGGGGGAGGCCCAGAACCGGCTCAAATCTCCTACTGCCACAGAATCTAGTTACCACCTGGTTTCTCAAAAAGCGGATCATTTAAATGTATTTGCATCTCCTAGTTTAAACCCTGCCCATTGTAGTATGGATGATGTGAATGTGGATAAAAGTCACCTTGTGGGCTGTCCTGATGAAGACAATGATGATGAATCTCGAAACAATTTTTCTGATGATCAGAATACAAGGCGTGACCTGAGCCTGAGAGAAATTTCAGCTCAAAATTTTGATAACAGGCCTTTGAGGGACTTTTTTTGACTTTCGGCGGTCAACCCGCTGGGGAATTTCAAACCCCGAAAAATACCGGCACTCCACACCGAATTTTGGAAGCATTCCAGAATTTAGAACGTAATACGTTACGTTCAGGGACCTCCAGACCACTCAATATTTCTGCAGACTTGCAAATAGATTCAAGAATGAACGAAGCGAGAATGTTCGAACAAAACCGCCCCCGCACTCCTGACAATATTTCAGTAATATCGGGTCTCAATTTCTCTCGAGCTAGAACCGGAAATAGCCTTGAAGGGGGTCCACTTGCTCGCGGAAACGTTCATCAATCGGCTCGCACGAATAGTGAAATCCCTGCTGTTCGGCAAGTGATGTCTGAGGAGGAAAAAGAGGAATGGAAGTGGTTTGTTGAATTCAAACAAATGAGAAAAGCTCGTAAAAACCGCCAAACACAAGTAGAGCCTCCATCTCCCCTCTTCTTCAGGCTAATGCCTATTTTCCCAGACATGACCATTATTTTTCAATACAGGTAATCATCTCTAATAAAATATACATACCCTTTATGAAATATTAAATTACGTTTTATCAAAAAACTTACGTCAGAATGAAGAGGCTCCTTTCTATGGGCTTGTTATCATATTGTTCATCGACGCTATGCTTTTGAAGTTGATAAGCAGTCTAGAAACAAAACTTGTAGTTTTGACTTAAATTTTTTATCATACGTCCAGCTCACTTTTCCAGCTACTGGTCTATCGAGCTGCAAACTTTGTAATTCTTCGTCAAATTTAGACAACTTCATCTTAGGAAAAATTCTATTTAAAAAATTAAAAATTAATTAACATTGAAAATGTCAAATTTTTGACATTATTAGAATATTGTACAAAATGAAATATTGAATATTTATGTCGTATCCATGTCGATGTTAAGGGCAGGAGGCAGGATGAGCTCGCTCCCCATCAGTGACTATAAAAATAAAAAACTCAGGAAATCATATCATGTAGGTCGCTGCGGTTGAATTATTTGGAAGAAATCAATATAATGATCTCTACTTACAGAAATAATTTTATTTTGTTATGTAACCCAAGAGAATCCCAATTCATATAAGCATATATAATGAATGATCTGTTTATATACGAACTTGAATAATGTGTAGAGGACAGATGTTATACATTTTAATGCTTTCATGAGCATTTATATCTCCGAGCAATAAAAGATATAGAGGTGCCATTTCTATATATGCACAACACACGTTGTTATGAAAGCTGCATATCACTATCCTTTGTGATAGTTTGTTGGTGAAGGGTAACCTACGAGTTCGGAGAGAGAGATTTGTTATTGTTATGATATTCCGATGTAAGCTTAGAACCAGTGGTGGCGTGCTGATAAATTTCTTTCATGTTATATTTCTATCTATAGACGACCACATTCCTGGTTGGAAAGCTCGTGTGTTGTCAAGATGTCAATGTAAAATACTTTATTGTGCGAAGAATTAGATTCTTGCTGACAAAGCATAGAATAAGGTCATAAATTACTGAAAAAATTAATGAAAGTGCTGAAGTAAAAAAGTCATCAAAATATTCAAATTGTTGAATCACATCAGTAAACTATACTATACACTATATACAGTGAACACGTAAAGGTTGGAACAAATTCGTTAAACGCTTGATATGGCCATTAGGGAAAATAAGATCAGACACGTCGATTTTATTATTCGGTGGCGCATTTTTTGGCCTACTTATATTTTTGATGACGTCATCCCTGTTCAAGTTATGACGTCATCATATTTTTTTTCAAATGGCATTACCCTATTTTGATAATACCTTCAAAAAGAACGCTTTTTTCTGTGTATGGATGTCATATTTTTTCTTATGTTACATAACCGCATGTTCGAGAAATAAAAGATATTTCATTATTCATAATAATGTCTGTTAACGTGAACTTTTGACTTGAGGCATCCCCACAAAAAAAAATTCAGTGTGGTTGGATCAGGAGATCTAGCTGGAAACTCTAAAAATCCTGCGATCGAAATAATCTTCATTAAGTTCATGAATTACTTTCACTTGATATGGGTGACACTTATTCTTTTTTAGTCATTTTAAAACAGACGTTTGACTCATTGATTGCTCCATGCAACTAGACACTGACTACGTAAATATGTTTCTAAAATTCGGCTTAACAATTATAGTTAGCTATCAAATAATTCTGGTATAAATAAGTTATCGACACCATGCGAAAAGCGAAAAATGACGCAAAGATATTTTAATGATTTCAGGTTATGGGGATAAGACTAGTACGCAAGCTGAGGTTTGTTACTTATTTAACTATAAATATCCCGATAGACCTATTACACGTTCTACATCGAGTAAAGTCGAAGCAAAATTTAGAAATTTTGACAATGTAGATGATAATTATACGAAAGGTCGTCCAGGCGTTACGGAAGATCAACAATTGAATGTATTACTATCATTTCAAGAAAACCCTCATATGAATCATGAACTTAATGAAGATGATTTCGATCGTAGTCGATGATTTTTAGAATGTCCAGCTAGTTCTCATGATCTAACCCCACTAGTTTTTTTTTGTGGGAATCCCTTAAGTCAAAAGTTTACGTTAACAGACCTAATATTACATTACTATGAATAATGAAATATCTTTTATTTCTCGAACATACGGTTATGTAACATAAGGAAAAATATGACAACAATTTTAAAGTATTATCAGAATAGGGTAATGCCATTTAAAAAAATAAATAATGACGTCATAACTCGAACAGTGATTACGTCATCAACAATATGATTAGATCAAAAAATGCGCAACTGAAAAATAAAATCGACGTGTCTGAGCTTATTTTTCCTAATGGCCATATCAAGCGTTTAACGAATTTGTTCCACATACATGCATTATAATACACAACGAGTACAAACGAAATTATCCGACAATACCCTTTTTTAATATGACTCGAACATTGATGTTTGTAAACGTCGGGTATGTTGCTTTCAAGAAAGAGATATAAAAGCCCTCTCTACAGGCCGTTTCTTTTATCATGTGGTAACATTGCTATATTCTAAACCGTAACAGATACGAAGACGATTAATGGGAGAAAAGGTAACTATTGTCACAGATTAGAGAATCTGTGCTATTGTGGAGAACAGTACAATGGTCAAAGAAAATTTACAGGGAGTCTCGCTCTTCCCGAGTTAATCAGGGAAAACTAAAAATGCTGTTATTTGTTTTTTACGAATAGAATTGTTATTTCTGAAAATATAAAAAAATGGAAAAGGAAAGTTTTAATGTATTCTAAATGTACTATAAAAATGTAACAATGAATCTTTGATTAAACGTTTCGTGTCAACACGGCCACCATCAACATTTCTTTTCAAATACGGATCTGTCTGTTTTAGTACAAATATTGATAAAGCGATAAAATCACAATTCAGTGGTACATCACACTTGATATTTTTATAACGTTTCATTTAAAATAACTAACATCATCAGTGACAACAATTTTTAATTACGGTCCTGTCGTAAGGTCGTACAAAACCTAACTCTCCGATATAAAAATTATCAGTGACGCTTTGAATAAATGTATCTATTAAAATTATGTTTACACTATAATAAAAGATATCTGTAGTTTCAGAGACGAACGATAGCAATTTACCTCGGAAATAAACTTACTTAAGAGTAGAAGAAATCAAACAAACAGAAAACAATTTATTTCATATTGAATTTTTGAGTGAAAATAAAACCAATACAGAAAATGAATTCTTCATGATAACCTACATTAAATGCTCGAATTGCCGACCTCTTTGTTGAATGCACATAAGTTGTCTGTCCATACAATTTCTGTGGCAATTTTCTGGCATGATGGGTGTAATGCTATTACATGCATCTCTTATTTTTTGTTTGAGATGGTCGATATCTGTACTAGTTGTCGAAAAAACTTTATCCTTTATGTATCCCCAGACAAAAAAATCTAAAGGAGTCAGGTCTGGGGATCGAGCTGGCCAGGCAATTGGTCCATTGTTTCCAATCCATTTTCTTGGGAATATTGCATCTAAATGTTCCCTTACTATTGCTGCATTATGGGGAGGGGCACCGTCTTGTTGAAAATATTGTATTTCACGGCGGATGTTCAGTGGCAATTCATCTAAGTAGCCATCAAACTCATTGGATAAAAAATGTAAATACATTCCACCATTCAAATGCTAGTCGTAAAAGAAAGGACCTAGTATGTTTGTTCCCAAAATTCCCAACCAAAAATTTATTCCGAACCTTTCCTGGAAATTGGTTTCTCTATGTAAATGTTCATTTGTATTATTCCACCTATAATGGATGTTTCTGTTAAACCAACCATTGTTGGTGAATTTTGATTCGTCCATCCATATTATTTTATTACAAATATTTCCAACTTCCCTATTTCTACGTCTCAACCTCATCGCAAATCGTACTCTCCTTCCGTAATCCCTTTCATTGAGGTGATGAACTTTGCGTATCCTGTAGCATTTGTATTTGTTCTTTTTCAAAATATTTCTGGTAGATTTTACAGAAATCCCTAGTTCGTGGGCAATTTCTCGTAAAGAACAATCTTGATTAGAAATATTTTTGTAACTGACCAATCCTAAATTGAAAAAAAATATTTTCGTCACTTTGTTAATCTTTATGAAGTAATATTTGGTATATTTTATTGCTCGGAGATTAATGGTGGATTTATGCAGCAGTCATAAGTCATAAGTTTTAAGTCACAAGGAAGAATACTCGTCAATGATTGGTTGGAATAAACGGACCAACCAATCATGGACGAATATTCATCCATATGATTTAAAACTTATGACTTATGACTGCTGCATAAATCCACCATTATATAGGTACTAAAGCCATGCTAAACATTGAACTACAAATATTAGTGTTCAATATCGATCCTTGCGTAGGAAACATGTCAATAGACGAGGAAAGTATGTCGTCACAAATGTCATTCTTGTCAAAAACTGATTCCAAACAAAGAATTTTAGGTGACTTTCTCTGTTGATAGTTTGCTGCTTTGCTTATTAGTTTGTATTAGGTTGTTTAGATTTTGTTTTCTCAAGCAAAAGAAGTTGAATAATCTTCATATAAACAATCAGACAAGCTGATTTAAATTTGATGGATGTTTGTTTGGAATCAGTTTTTGACAAGAATGACATTTATGACGTCATCACTTTCATCGTCTATTGTTTGCATCATTATAGAGCCAAACAAATTTTGAAGGCGCGATCGGTAAATGCATATCCGCTGACAGCTCATTTCAATATGTCTGCTCCATTTTAAACTACAAGTATAGGGATACTAGGTTATAAAGAGAGAACTCTGGTTCCATTAATCAATGAAACAGTAAATTTTGCTCGTTGACCTTGGGCTAAACTCAACTACAAATTTATGAATGGGATGAAGCCACTGAAATGAAATTATGATATGATGACTGGAATGCTCTTAGTTCCTCTGGATAACTCTAGGAGAAGAAGAAGGAGGCACATGCAATCTAGCAGAGAAATACTTTATCGATTACTTGTATGGGTGCAAGAGAGATATTCATCCGCACGTACGCGTTATTAGTTTCCCAATAGACCATTCCGGAATGATGTCACTGACATTTGCTGGAGGGCAGATATTCTATTTGTTTTTTTTGTTTACTGGTAAACAACTGTCAATAGTTAGACTTCAATTAGTAATTAGTTCTTCAATGTATTAATGTGCTATCGTTTTGTAGTGTTTTTCAGTGTAGAATGCAGGAAGAAATGGATGAGGTATCTTTTTTCGAGTTCCGGCTGTTTTAACGAAGCATGGTAACTATTTAAATGATCTATTTGCACAACGCCGCGATGCTTGGATAATGCTTTAAAACGGGGCCCCCTCAGTAAATCTTAAAACTTGGCGTGTGCGTAATCGACATTTCATCGAAGGTTAGTTAGTGTATATCATTTAATTTTTGTACATAAATGAGTTTCAAAAATAATTTCAGAAAAACTCGGTACCTTTGAAGGAAAACATGCATCCTGACAGGATTCCTACCCAAAATATGGGATACACCACGAGGCAACCAGATGAGTCTGCAGCTTCTTGTTTTCCACTTTTTTTAGAAAGTTGTGTAAATCAGTTAATTTTGGTACGGATCGCGATATTGGCGAAAGAAAATAAGATCGCAGCCCCACCTATAGCAAGACTTTGAACTACGAATCACGGACAGAGGTTTTTGACTTTACACGTGTTTATATGGCGTTTTGACGATCTGTACTCCTATTTACAAACAATTGTGAAAATTTGTGATTTCTCTAACTAAAAAGTGATTGTGTTTCTATTGAAAGACTCTAAAGAACTTTTCAGTCAGGTGATTTAAAGGAATTTCATCTCCGATTAGTTTTGAATGCTTCTGCAATTCAAGGTTGCATGGCGTTTTGATGAACTGTTCTCCTATTTTCAAACAATTTGTGAAAATTTGTGATTTCTTTAACTGAAAAGTTATTGTGTTTCTATTAAAAGACTTGAACGATAGTTTCAGTGTAGTTTACAAATATTTTACGTGTTTTTTGAAGTCATGATTTGTGAGTTATTGATCTGATTCATTCTGTTGATTAAGGATATTTCCATACTCGATTTCTGTTTCTGTTCGTATTTTTTTGGTTTATACTGTTGATAGACTGCCAAATATGGGAAAATACAATCCTAGTTGTTCAGTCCCAGGATGCAGGACTGTTGAATATTTACTGGACTGTAATTTCTATATTTTCTTGTACTAATGTTTCACACGTATTTCACGATTTATTATCCTAGGTTACGAAAAACATTATCGAGCATTGCTTGTAAATAAAGTGGCAGAATATAATTTGAACCAGAACTGGGTACCTACTTTTCTTATTCATATCTAATATACAATATTGGCGACGAGGATTTGAGTTCAATTTATCCCACAAGTAAGAGTATGGCTGCCTTAATCGGATCCATCGAACCGTTCGATGTCAACTCTGGTGATTTTGATAGCTACATGGAACGTATGGCTCATTTATTCATTGTTAATGAAGTCCCTGAGACAAGAAAGTTAAGTTATTTGGTTACTTTGATTGGTGCAAATGCCTATGCGGTTTTGAAGAACTTGGTGTTACCAAAAAATCCTTCTGAAATAAGTTATGTTCAAGCTGTTCAGATTCTCCAGAAGCATTTTGCACCCATTACTCTTGTGGTTGCTGAAAGGTTTAAGTTTTATAAGATTCAGCAAAGTGAAGGTGAATCTGTACCCACTTTCATAGTAAGAATACGAAATGCGTCAAAGAAATGTCAATTTGGAAGTTTTTTGGATGACGCTCTAAGAGACAAATTCATATGTGGTCTGAATAGAGAAGATATTCAAAAAAGGCTTATATCAAAGGAAGATTTGACCTTTACATTAGCTTGTCAAGAGGCATTATCAATGGAATCTACGGAGAAAGAGTTACGGAAACTTCAGTGTCATAATGAGACGATGGTTAACAAGGTTATTTCAAGATCTCAAAATTCGAACCAGCAAATACAAAAACCTTGCTTCCGCTGCGGTCGTTGGCACAGTCCTGTTACCTGTTATGTCAGCAATTGGTCCTGCCATGGATGTGGAGAAAAGGGTCATGTTCAGAAAATGTGCAAGTTGAACAGAGTTAAGTCTTTGTCAGATGATAACGTCAACGAAGTAGCTGAACAAGAAGTCATCAACTTAGTAAATGAGCATTAGGTACGTTCAATCAGTCATACTTTATTCAAAGTGCTTTATATTAACGGGAAGATAGTTAAGATGGAAGTGGACACAGGAGCTAGTGTATCTGTGATGTCTCATGTAGAATTTCAATCAAAATTTCCAAAGATTCCTTTATGTAGATGTAATGTAAAAGTGAAAACTGTTTCAGGGGACGAACTTTGTGTTTTGGGGAAAATTTTTGTTGATGTCAAGTTGTCAGATCAAAGTAATAACTGTTTCAGTTTGTCATTAATTATTGTCAAATCTGAGAAAGAATTTACAGCCCTTATGGGAAGACAGTGGCTGGATATTTTATTTTCAAATTGGAGAACACATTTACTTATGAAAGAGGAATCTTGTAATTTTTTATGTAATGATGATGAATTTGTTTCTAGATTGCCTGAAGATTTTCCAAATGTTTTTAAAGATGAAGGAGTTATTGTGGGACTGAAGGCAAGTTTGGTACTCAAGGAGGATTCTATTCCAGTGTTTCACAAATCGTATTCGGTGCCTTTTGCGTTGAAGTCAGTGGTGGAGAAGGAGCTTGAGTCTATGGTGGGTAGAGGTATTTTGGAACCGGTAAGGTATGCTGAATGGGCAAGTCCTATTGTTATAGTTCCACGTAAAGATGGAAAAAGGGTTAGAATCTGTGTTGATTTTAAGGTGACTTTGAATCGATATCTTGAGATGGATCATTATCCGTTACCTTTGATTGATGATATTATTCATACTGCAGCGGGGGGTACTTATTTTTGTGTCATTGATATGACTAATGCTTATTTACAGCTTGAGGTTGAGGAGAAGTCTAAGCCACTTTTAGTTATCAATACTCACAAAGGACTTTTTCGTTATAATACGCTTCCGTTCGGGGTCAAGTGTGCTCCTGCTCAATTTCAAGCTGCAATGGATACAATCATACATGGTTTAGATCGCACAGCATGTTACCTAGATGATGTCATAGTTTCGGGTATTGACTTAGAACAATGCAAAAATAATATATATTGGCTCTATTCAAAAGATTCAGAGAATTCAACGTAAGGGTGAACAAAGAAAAGTGTAAGTTTTTCTGCAAAGAAGTAGAGTTTCTTGGTTTTTTACTGTCTGGGGATGGAATTGCACCCTTGTCCTCCAAAGTTGATGCAATTGTTAATGCACCAGTTCCAGAAGACATAGGTCAGCTTCGATCTTATTTAGGTTTACTTAACTATTATCGAAGGTTTATTCCAATGTTGTCTTCACTCCTTCGTCCTTTATTCGACCTGGAAAAGAAAAATGTAACATTTCATTGGACAAATGAATGTCAAATATCTTTTGAGAAGAGTAAACATCTCTTGACAGAAAGTCGAATTCTTACTCATTATGATCCCAGTTTACCACTCATTGTAACCACCGATGCATCCCCATACGGTGTAGGGGGGTACATCAGCCACCTAATAGATGGCGTTGAACGTCCAATAGAATTCATTTCAAGTACTTTGTCCAAAGCTCAACAGAATTACTCTCAGATTCAAAAAGAAGCCTTGGCAATAATTTATTCGGTAACCACTTTTCATAAATATCTGTATGGTCGGAAATTTGTTCTACATACTGATCATCAGCCACTCAAGACTATTTTTGGGCCGAAAACTGGTATACCTCCATTAGCGGCTGCCCGGCTTCAACGGTGGGCACTTCAGCTTTCAGCTTATGATTATGATATACTTTATAAACGTTCTTCTGAAGTGGCTGTGGCCGATGCTCTTTCTCGCCTTCCTTTACATAATGATATCGAACAGTTTGTTAAACAATGTGATTCATGTCAATTCAACGGTCCACTTCCCAAATCACAAACTTTTGGATGGCCAAAAACTTCTCGTAACTTCGAAAGGATTCACATAGATTTTTTTCAAAAAAATTCCAAATATTTTCTTCTCATAGTAGACAGTCATAGCAAATGGTTAGACATTCATATAGTTCCATCACTGAATGCGGAGTGTACCATTGAAAAACTTCGACATTGCTTCGCTGTTTTTGGTCTTCCAGAAGAAATCGTGTCCGACAACGGCCCGGCCCTCCTTTCAATGGTGAGGTTTATAGAAAATTTTGTTTGAGTAATGGTATTAAGTGTACTCTTACTCCTCCAAATCACCCACAGTCTAATGGTTTCGCTGAGAAACACGTAGCAACAGTAAAACAAAATGTATCGAAACAACTTACAGAAAATTCCATAAAAAATCAAAAATTATCATTGCAGCATCAACTGGATAATTTTCTTTTTTCATTCAGAAATACTCCAAACTCGGTTTCAGGAATGAAGCCATCAGAGTTGATTTTCAAACAAGCTCCTAGAACAAAATTCTCGCTCCTACGTCCGGAATTTTTGAGGGGGGAAGTAAATACTAGTTATTTGAAAGTAAGAAAATTTGTTGAAGGTCAAAAAGTTTTGGCATTGATAACAAGCAATAATAGCACTGAATGGGTTTTAGGAAAAATTCAAAAACCTGTAAGTTTAATAACTTTTATTTAGTGAATGTCAATGGGGAAATTAGGTATATGCATTGTGATCAATTAAAACCTTATCATGAATCTAATAGTTTTTCTCCATCAAACTTCAAACCAGATTCTATTCCGAGTTCAGAGTTCATACAGTTGCCCTTATCGGATTCATTGTTACCTTCCAGGACACCTGAGACTAAGGCTCCTGCTTCAGTTGTGAATACTGACGATTCGATTGATACCAGAATTGAATCTCTTCCTTCATCAAATAAAATCAACGCACCTGCAGAACCAAACTCGCCTTCTGAGACGTTGGATAAAAATTCGTCACCACCAACTCCTTCAAATATTATTACTACTCGTTCAGGTAGAATAATTAAGCCTCCATCAAAGCTCACCTATAATGATTGGCGTTGAAGTTGGTAGGCTTATTTTATTCGGGGAAAAGTGTTGAATATTTACTGGACTGTAATTTCTATATTTTCTTGTACTAATGTTTCACACGTATTTCACGATTTATTATCCTAGGTTACGAAAAACATTATCGAGCATTGCTTGTAAATAAAGTGGCAGAATATAATTTGAACCAGAACTGGGTACCTACTTTTCTTATTCATATCTAATATACAATATATAAGAAGGAAAATGTGGGATATCACAAATTTCCCCCAAAAATAAAAGCAAGGTTAAAAAATCACCAATTGGTTCGACCAGATTGAAGAAATTGACCAAAGGAAAGCATGGATTTTGAAACTGAAAATTGGCAAGCTAAATAATATCGAAGTATGTGCTTGTTTGACAAACAGACTGATGAATGAATCAGATCAATAATTGATCGCAAATCATGACCTCCAAAAACAAGTAAAATATTTGTAAACTACACTGAAACTATCGTTCAAGTCTTTTAATAGAAACACAATAACTTTTCAGTTAAAGAAATCACAAATTGTTTGAAAATAGTAGAACAGATCATCAAAACGCCATACAAACTTGAATTGCAGAAGCATTCAAAACTAATCGGAGATGAAATACCTTTGAATCACCTTACTGAAACGTTCTTTAGAGTCTTTCAATAGAAACACAATCACTTTTTAGTTATAGAAATCACAAATTTTCACAAATTGTTTGAAAATAGGAGTACAGATCGTCAAAACGCCATATAAACACGTGTAAAGTCAAAAACCTTTGTCCGTGATTCGTAGTTCAAAGTCTTGCTATAGGTGGCGCTGCGATCTTATTTTCTTTCGCCAATATGTCTATAATACGAATTTTTTATCGTACTGGCATTTGATATCACCGCTAAGGAATAAATAATAAGTACTTCGAGGCATATTTGTTAAAATTTTATCTAAATAACACCAGAAATAAAATTTTATAATAAACACACGAGGTTTAACGCCAACTAATCAATATGTGCGTCCTCCACAGAACTATGTGCCCTCCAGTATGGCCAACCTGTCAAAGTCACGTGTTCTGGAATTATCGTTTGTAAACACGCCAGTGCAGTGCAGCGCGTCTTTGTATCAGTTTTATAAGTTACAATCAACTCAATCTCGATTCCTCCGCCACTGCCAGTAGGCACAAAACAAACATGGCGGCCTTCATGAGAAATCCAGTCGCGCAGCTTGACGCAAGGAAACTAAACGTTATTTGACTAGGAGAGTCTAATACCCATTCAGATGAAAGAACATTTATGACGATATGTGACTTAGGCTGAGTCAAGTCTCCGGTCTGACCAATATGATTAGACCAGCGCGGTCATTTGGTTGACTTGACGACCTAATTAGAACTGTTTGTATGTGACCAATATTTTTAATCATCTGATCGGTCCGACTCATCGTCATACTTCATACTGAACGCGCGTGCATTTTCCGACCGGTGACTTGACACAGCCTTAGTAGGACATGTCATGGCCGCCATTCTCCATAGACAGTGACGGACTAGTTCTTGGTATATGAAAGTTATATGAGACAGTTTTGTTTCTTGGATCGAGTTCGACTCTGTACGTCACTATGACGCGTCGGGTCCACAGAACTCGAAATTATATCTTATGTCATAAGATATAATTTCGAGTTCTGTGGTCGGGTCCATCCAAACCATCATAATATATCTCATCATAACATCAAAAATAGAAATCGCAAAGCATCATAAAGCTACAGGGTCATATTCGTAAAATACAGAAATCGCAATGCAAAGAAAAGTACACTGTCATAAACGTATTGCAGCATAACGGAACACAGCATAATGTACTTTTAGAAACAAGACCGAATCATAATCGTAATCCATCATATTCGTATTGTATCATGTCGTCACTGTAAAATAACGTCATTACGTAGAATTCGTATTGGATAGAATTCGTATCCGATCATATTCGTATTGTGTAGAAATCGTATTCCAGCATAATTTGGATGCGCGCGCATCAGTCAGTTTCACGATATATCACCGCTTGTAGTCGGTGGGCTGAGCTGAGAGTTTCTTCAAAGCGCGAATCGAAATAATTAGTAGTAGGTATGTATACTTGCGATCAATAATAGTATACATACTTGAAAATTAAATTGATTGGATGCGGTGATTACAAAAGAAACAAAAACCGCGAAAACAAATTGTAAGCTTTTATCACCAATACAGAATCCGCGAAAACAAATTCTAAGCTGTTCACCACTATAGATATCCTATTGGCTGAGAGTGATATTTTTGACGAAAGATGTTAACTTATTTTGTTACCGTAGTCGTAGATACACGGGAAATGCTTTTTTCTACTACCGCTCACCAAAGTATAGCCTTTGACGCTTTCAGATCTCAACGCAAAGTTGTTTTCCGAGGAATGTCATTTTGTGACAGCTTTTACGCTCTAGAGCGAGGATATTGAAAAAACGCTCTATCTCCCTAGCTTTTGTTGAAAACAAACCCATTCTTGCATGATGGAAAGTGAACACAAGAAATTCATATCAATCTAAGGTATTGCGGTGGTTTAATGGCAGAGATTTTTCGTACGAATCTGATATCAGCTTCTCGGCGTGAGTTCAAACTCTGCACTCGCTAATTTTTTTTTTTTTATTTTTTTTACGCAAGTTTTTTTTTCCTTTTGTTAGAAATGTAAATTATTGGATATTTGGATAGCTTAAACATTTGGGAATACTATTGAATGTAAATTTTCTCATAGGTAATATTATGTGCCTATGTTGAATGAAGTGTCTATCATTTTTGTCTGAGGAGCTGCGTTTGTAGAAAAAATCATGTGTGTATTTCGAGCACAAAGTGTTATTGCCACTCTCCAAAGATTACCGCGCTTCGCTTCGCGTCGCGCGCGCGGTAACTCTCTTTGTCGAGCGGCAATCAATCACTTTGCGCTCTAAATACACAAAAAGCTATTTTCTACAACCGCTTACCAAAGAAGCCTTTGACGCTTTCAGTTGCCGTAGTTGACGTTTTCCCAGAAATGTCATTTTGTGACAGCTTTGTCGCTCTAAAGCGAAATTATTCAAAAAACTCTCGATCTCCTTAGCTTTTGTTAAAAACGAACCTATTCTCGCATGGTGGAATGTATAGAAAATGAATTCATTGTATTTTGAGGAGCTGTGGTGTTGTCAAGGTTAGCAACTCTGCCTGCTAAACTGGGTTCCATCTCGCAATTCGGTAAAAAAAATGTAAGTTAAATATTTCCATTCTTTTCTTATGTTAGAAATGTGAATCCCTATTTGATTTTTGGAAAGCTTATACATTTGGGATTACTATTGAGTGTTTATTTTCTCATAGGTAATATCCTTTGTAATATCACTAATATTATGTGCCTATGTTGAATGAAGTGTTGATCGTTTGTAGAAAAAAGTATTTATCGTATATTATTATTTTGTAGTTGACAAATGGGAGATCTCATTGAAGAATTGTATAAAAGACTTTGTTAATGTCAGTTGCTTGTAAAAACATTGTCTCTGTATTCGGATTAGTTTTCGGAAGTCAACGTGCTCAGTTGTCTTGATGGTTTATAGCAAGATGCATATAACTCCTGGTGCGTTTACTGATTAGCTTTTGTTTCAACTAAAGTTCTTGATCCTGTAATTGCGTCAATAGAGTTTGTTCCATTCGTCAATGGATGACGCTTAAGTCGAATATAGTGGAGTTTCCAACAATCCAAAGTGCCTACTAGATACATTTTTTGAGTTTTTGAACGTTAACATTATTTTGAGGTTATGGTTATATACTTATATGTCAATTACATTGCATATTAGGGGCTTAGGCTATCCAAGATGCTGTCAAACTAAAATCAAGATGGCCGCCTGAAGGCACACATTGTAGGTATTTGTTATTGTTTGAACGAGACTGATTATTGTTAATTTTCATCTATTGGAGTGAAATTTTTGTATGAAACTTTGCCGAATAAAAAACATGCCTACAAAGTGTTATGTTGTAAATTGTGGAAGCCGTGGAGATCGCGACTTAGTGAAGTTTTTAAAAATAGCTAGCTAGCTACATTTTGGTAATGTGGTATATTAAATCAAAGACTAGATAGATAGATGTTTATTAAGTAGGATACCCTAATATACATAGTTCCATGTTACAAAATAACAAATTAGTAGGTAAAAATATGTAACAAGTGAAAATAAATTACTTTGCGATATCTGACACTCGGTGTGTAAAAAAACGACCAATCCAATGAAGATTTGAAAATAAAAATAGATAAATGTGTAGGCAATCATATATTACAAATAATAGTGTTGAGGAAACAGTCATAACTTCATGCACTGAGAACCAATCCAGGGGTTTTTTGGTACATCGGACAGTCCTATAGGGTCCAATAGAATTTCACAGATATCATTTTCACACTGCACCACAACTCGGCCATCCCCACCTTTTCACAAAGACACCATCTTTACTCTAAAAAATGTCTTCCTTTTATGAAACTTAGGTAGCACAACTACTTTACGAAAATTGTACGCTTTTGGGAAATCAACTATCCAGAATTATTCATCTGGGAAAATTTACTCATGAACATATAACCTTTGGGTGACCAAATCACAAAATCGCAGTATTTTCATTCAGTTAGTTTCATTTGTAAATGAGTTTGGTAATAATAAGCTTGGTCACGTTTTAGGGTAATTGCAATTCCACCGCTTATTATAGTTGAGGTTTTTAAATTTGAATACTGCCCCATATCAATATTCCTTAATGAATATGGACACTTCACTTCCATAGCAGTCACAAGACATCGTCGCAACAGGAGAACCATCAATTTATTAAATAATCTATACTTTTAACAAAGGAATATCCATTCGCTGTGAATGCCTCATCTGAAAATTAATTGGAAACATTAATAAACAGTTCATAAATTACGAAAAATCAGTACCTACCTTGGCAACAACAACAGTATGTTCATCCATTTTTCTTGCTTCACAATCATGGGCAAATCCAGCTTCAAGATATTTATAGCCTGTTAAACTTTTGTAGGCCTTCATTGGCTTTCTTGTTTATGAGTCAACAGCAGATATGTAATAATGTCGAATGCCGTTACTGTTGTGAAAAGATCTAGAGATATGTCCATTTCACAAGGAGTGAAAGTAAAAGGATCCATGCACTTTTTCACTCTCCTTTTGTCTCTATAGATCGATGCGTCTTTGTTTACTCGTTCTAATGATAATAAATAAATCACTTTTAGTTAAAACAGCCATAATAACATTTCAAATCACAACTAAACAAAACTATTAGCAGTAGAAGCTAGTGCCAAACACAAACACCATTCATGTGTGCCTACAGCCGGCCATTTTTAAAGAGCCGTGGTCACGTGTTCTGGATAGCCTAATTGGTATTTATCGTGTGATTTTTCTGTTCTTTTAATACTTTTCGCTCAGTTAGGTAGTTTTGCGACGTTTTTAGTTGTTGGGTTATTGTTATTTATTTGTTCTTGTGTTTTTCTGTCATTCGTAAAAGTTAGGGTAGTGTATAGCATTTTTTTGTGAGTCTCGACTTCGACATGACAATCATGACGGTTCAATTTGAGGTTATGTCGATGACGCAGCATGCATTTGTCAAAACGACATGTCAAGTCATCATGATCGGTAATGATTTGCCTGCCATCTATGTTAAAATTGAGTAAACTCTCTTGACGCAATAAAAATGTCATGAATCAAGCAGGCCGTACATCAACAGTTTTGGATGACAATTTCACAGCTATAAGTAATTCCACCAGGAGTTATATGCATCTTGGTTTATAGGTTACATCAATAAGGATAACACACCTAGGGACCAGCGTGTCGTTATTCGGATTCCACTTTAGCCCCCTTGCAAAAGATGGCGCTGGGTGGCAATACTCCTGGATATTTGAGAAACAATCACAGAAAAAATATAATCAACACATTTCTATGGAAACAATGCTCTAGATGCTTGGGATATTCTCCGAAATCCCTGATTCACGAAAAACCCAGAGTTGTTGAATTTGCGAGAATGAAATGTTAAAATTATTCTTCGCATCGTAATTTTATTCTTTATCGTTGAAATAAACATATTTTTTGTTTGTTGTACAGATGGCAAATCATTCAATCTGAGGACGAAAGTTCGTATCTTCGAGGCAACCATTTTTGTTGTTGTATCAAACTTTATTTCATGTGTAGGTACCTAAATATTACACATCCTTGATTTTTTTAATTTTGCTACCAAGCAGATAGGCATTTCTCGAAACCAAATCAAATCTACTATTGGGAGACCTAGCTCTTGTAAACAAAAATAGAAATGAAAATTAAAGCATTGGTGATATTGCCATATTTTCTCATAAAATACCTACCTGAAGTTGAATTCTTGTTTTTGTTTTTATCACAATAATACCTACTACACTTTTCACGGTGTGAGATGTGATGAAATCACTTATATGGATATTGATGATTCAATTTAAATACTGATGAATATAGAAGTGAATATCTTGACTACTATTCATTTTATTGACAAAGGTTATCTAGGGCTCGCAATCATTATTTAATTCCTTTGTTATTATGCAACCTTTCATAACAGTGTGTATCAGTTTATGTATCGTTGGTAGTATAAATATTAGATACAAGGAGGAACAATTTATGAATCAGTTCAAAGGGAAATATGAAAAATAAAAGTAGGTAAAAACACGGCAGCTAATTCTCATACGTTTTTATTTAACGAACGAAATCTTTTGGCGTGTCCGATCTCCGAAGAAAATAGTTGACGAACAATAGTGCAAAAATTCACCTAGGAGATGAATATGAAACACAGCATAATTTTTGAAATTTTACTCACTACCAAATTTTACGCAATATCAAACCTACGGAATGAAGCTGTTGGAACTCATGATCCCGTGAATCATTAAGCCAACCCCCACAATATCCTTGAGAATTATTAAAAAGATGTGCATAACATCAAGGTGACGCAGGACCCAAAGCCTTATAATATATGATTCGTCTTTCCAAACGAAAACCTGCTTAACAATATTCAACTTTAGATCACTCTTATATTTTTTACTTGAAAATTTATTACGATTTGGTCCCATGGCTCCTTTGCCTTTACATGTTAAACTATAAAAGATCAAATACGCTGAGCGTTCTAAATTGTTTGGATTATCTGGAACACTTCTTCGAATAATCAAATACCTACCGACGATTATTCCGATTTCCAGGCTAATATTTCTTCAGTTATTGGCTTGAAAACAATTCCAATAGTTTGCAGCAGGAAGGTTTGTCTGAAGGCAGTTTGTAATCATGGGTATAACCATTGTTTAAATAGAACATAGTTAGTCAATGCCTGTGGAAAAGGTATTGGACACAAACGCGAGTGTCATCTAGCGTGATTAGTTACAAACATGAATATTTGACGTCATTTTAATGCAGGTTTCTTCAAAAAAACCCTGATTTTAATGCTTTTCCATTGTTTTAATCAAGTTACGACATGACTTGGAGGCCAGATCACTGAAGTTACGACATGACTTGGATGCGAGCTCACTATCGCCATCTACATGTCGCATCCATTTTGATCCAATTATAATCCCATAAGGTTGACTATCTTCTATATAAACAATGGTATAACTTAATTCGGATACCTGCCTAGAAATGCCATATGCAGAAAGTAAAATAAACAAGATTGCTCAAAAATAAAATTGTATTGTCGTCAACATTTCAATTGAATATAACTCTTTATTAGCGAATAATAATGCTCTTCATAATAATGAATAAAATGAAAAGAGACAAGTGACATAGTAAAAACAAGATTAAATTGATACATTTGCAAAACATTAAATTACAGATAACTATCACTTGCAATATATTCTATACATTTTCTTTTGAATACATTCAATGAATCACAGCTTTTGAGATGACTCGGTAATTTATTGAATAAAATCAGTCCAGAACTAAACAAACCAACAAAATAATAGAATTTGGTTATGAAAAACATAAATTTTTTGTTATGGGAAAAAAGCATTTTTTTGTTTTAGGAAAAAAAGTGATTATTCGCAACAAGTTTTGAATGTTCTAGAATCTAAGTTTGTTTAAAATAATGGATCTCGCAGTAAACGGTCGGAGAAATTTCGCGGGAGAAGCAGCAAGCTCACATAGTTTTTCATAGAAATTTCCGTATAAATGGGTAAGCTTAGTTACTGTAGAGAAAAAATATAAAATATAGTGTTTTTATAGATAGACATTCCTTATTTCAACTTGATTAATAATTCTGAACAACTTTTTATAAAAACAATTTTTGATATTGTCAAAAATAAAAGTACTTTACTCTTGTTCAAAATTCAGTCAGCAACGACTATCTATTCTCTTAAATATTTAAGCAATCAAATTAAAACAAAATAAAACTATTAAATAAAATAATAGTGCACCATACTATATACTCACATATACAGCGTGTCTCACGGTCGATGGTAGGTTAGACGTTTATGGTAAACGCAAAGCAGGATTTCCCTAAAAATTTCACATCTTACATTTTGTTACCTGATCTATCGATCTAAAATATTTTCAGCTTAGCGACGTTGCCACGTCTATCAAAAAAAACTAGCAACTTTATTTTTTTAAATAGAACACCCCGTATATTAACTCATTTTTTGAATCGCTCTTTCATTATAATACTTTTTTGTTAATAATGTCCTATACCTATCTCTATCTGTTTTCGAAATAAAAAATAATTTGTGTTAAATATGGTCCAAAACATAGCCCTAATTGAACTTTAGTACATCAGTACTCTCAATTCATGAAAAGTTGATATTTTGATTATAGGTTGGACAAATTCGAAGTATTTACTTAACACCAAGAAATCGACTCCATATCATACAGGGCGTGCTAAAATTACTGTTATTTCCGTAATGTATAAAAGTGGTCAAAAGTTCATTTTTTTTCAAATGAAACCGCCTGTATATTACTCGATAAATTGAAAGATTATGAAAAATGCTTCAAGATGATATATCATGTCCCTATACCTAAATCATCAACTTTTCTTAATAAAGCCGTTTTTGTGGAAAAATAGTTATTTATGATACCTACAAGTGATGGAAGTGGCATTTTATTTTGTGAGTGGGGAATATTGCGAAACGAACGTCAGCGAGTGGAGCAAATCCATGTATCATACACATTTTTGTGTACAACAGTTACAGCTAGTAATAAAAAAAAAACAAAAAAATGAATGAGGTCCATGGGATTCGAACACACGATCTTTGGATTACAAGGCAGATGCTTCAACTACATACACCAGCGCACATGTTTATTTAAATGTTATTATTGGTTATTCATAAAGGACTTTCTACAGTTGAATTGAATAGTAGGTACTTCGTCAGTTACTTCACAGGGAATAAATATTACCAATTGCACAAACTGCCAAATACATGTGTAACTTTTCTAAATAATTCTTTCTAAGTAGATGTTCTGATTGTTTCTATTAAAGAGATTTTTAATGACAGTTCGGACAGTTGTATAAAATATTTAAAGAATTTGATTTTAGGTGGCCGTGGAAGTATCAAGCTTATGACAGCTTGGTTACTATAAGTAATTAACTAATGGTTATTGACGGTGTTTAAAAAAATCGCCAAAAATGAATGCTATTGACTATACAAACGAAGTTCTTATGAAATTATTTATTATACACGGGCAGTGTGATCAAATCATTGCCAGAACTTGCAGAAAATTCAACCAAATGTATCCTGAATTAACACCAATGAACGAGAGGAAGTTTGTAAGATTACAAAATAATTTCCTTAACTATGGCTCAAAGTTAAAAGCGCCTTCAACATTACCAAAACCTGTTACTTTAAATGAGGAAAATACTGTTAACGTCTTGGTATATTTTTATGCATATCCAGAAGCTTCCGTTCGCAGTGCAGAAAAAGATTTGGGTGTATCACATGCTTCAGTACAACGAATTTTGGAAAATGCTTCCGTATAAATTTACCAAAGTTCAAGCTCTCAAAGTAGAAGACTTTGAACGCAGAGTGCATTTTTGCGAATCCCTTCTAATACATATACAGGAAGATCGGGAATTTTTGTCAAAAATAATTTGGAGCGACGAATCAAAATTTACGAGGGATGGCATTTTTAATTGAAGGTATAAACATTTTTGGGCTGATCATAATCCTCATGTGACAAAAGAAATGGGTTTTCAAGAAAAATTTTCCCTGAATGTGCTTTGTATTTTGAAGAAAAATAAAATTAGCTTTTTTATTTATGAAGACACACTGAATGCAGAGAGATATCTTCATATTTTAAGGACGACTGTTACCGATTTCCTTGAAAACTTGCCTTTAGAGGAATATAGGAATTCGTGGTTTCAACTGGACGGAGCGCCAGCTCATTGCACTCAGGAAGTTTCCAGGAAACTTCACCAAATGTTTGACGATCGTTGGTTTAGGCGTTTAGGGCCGTGGGATTTGCCACCGAGATCACCCGATCTCACGCCGCTTGACTTTTTTTTATGGGGTGTTTTAAAAGAAGTACAGTACTCCAGTGCCTACCAAAGAAGAACTGCGACGGCGAATAGTGCGGTGTATTGAAGATCTAGATCCCCATGAAATTGAAAAAGCAACGACAAGTCGCGTACAAAAGAATATTTTAAAATGTTTAGAATGTAATGGACAACATTTCCAGCATTTATTGTGAAAATATGATATTTTGTTTACAATTTTGTTATTTTTAATCCTCCTAATTCTGTTTTTTTCTGTACTTTCACATGTTATATTCCAGAAAATCGTACTTTTTACCTAGAAATGCCTGGTTTTTGGACAGTTGTTCCCTGGAAACTTTCAGCCATAGTTAAGAAAATTATTTTGTAATCTTACATACTTCCTCTCGTTCATTGGTGTTAATTCGGGATACATTTGGTTGAAATTTCTGCAAGTTCTGGCAATGATTTGATCACACTGTCCGTGTATAATAAATAATTTCATAAGAACTTTGTTTGAATAATCGATATTTGCATTCACTTTGGAAGATAATTTGAAACACCGTCGATAACTATTCGTAAATTACTTATAAAAGTTACCAAACTGTTATAAGCTTGACAAATCCACTGTTCCCTAAAACCAAATTCTTAAAAAGCAATTTTATTAAGAAAAGTTGATGATTTAGGTATAGGGGCATGATATGTCATCTTGAAGCATTTTTCATCATCTTTCAATTTATCGAGTAATATACAGGGGGTTTCATTTGAAAAAATGAACTTTTGACCACTTTTATGCATTATGGAAATAACAGTAATTTTAGCACGCCCTGTATGATATGGAGTCGATTTCTTGATGTTAAGTAAATACTTCGAATTTGTCCAACCTATAATCAAAATATCAACTTTTCATGAATTGAGAGTACTGATGTACTAAAGTTCAATTAGGGCTATGTTTTGGACCATATTTAACACAAATTATTTTTTATTTCGAAAACAGATAGAGATAGGTATAGGACAGTATTAACAAAAAAGTATTATAATGAAAGAGCGATTCAAAAAATGAGTTAATATACGGGGTGTTCTATTTAAAAAAATAAAGTTGCTAGTTTTTTTTGATAGACGTGGCAAAGCCGCAAAGCTGAAAATAACAAAATGTAAGATGTGAAATTTTCAGGGAAATCCTGCTTTGCGTTTACCATAAACGTCTAACCTACCATCGACCGTGAGACACGCTGTATACATACAAACATAACAAAATATAAAAAAGAAACAAATAAAACATATTAATGATCTGCACATGTCCAAACACAAAGCAGGCCAAAATCTAAAATAAAGTTATGGGAACACAGCTTTTCTTAGTCACATATTCAATAATACTCAACCTCCATATAGGTAAGTGTGTAAGTGAATGACTCCTATTAGTGTAGACTGTGAAGTCTGATTGTCTAACTTTCCGATATTCTGTAAGCACATTTTGGAAATTCAGAATGTATTTTTTTTTTCTCCAGTATAAATCGGAACACGGTTTGATCAGTAGTAGACAGGCTGTTATATACAAAAAATGTAAACCCTGACATAAAACAGGATACCTATTGAAGTGTTTCTATGCTATTTTTACTTTAATATTAAATTGTATTCATATGATGGACTGATTACGGGTGAACCCCTTTATGATGGATGTATAAACTTATCTTAAATAAAAAATAAATTAACAACTTTAGGCCCAATTGTACAGTCCGGGTTTAGGCTTAGCTCAGCGTTAAGCTTAGTTCAAATTTCAATTTCAGTTGTACAGAGCAGGTTCAGTGCTGAGCTTGGTTCAGTGGCTGTCATTTTTCATTTTGTAAACTCAATTATTTGAGCTGTGGATTTTGGTAGTAGCTTAAACCGAGGTTTGCGGTTTGCTGCGTCAAACGTTCAACCTTCAACATATTTTATAGTATCATGCCTTCAACCTATCAAGTCTGAGAACTGTCTGATTGTTCAATGCTGTAAACTAAAACTGATTCAAAGTTTTATCTTTTTTAATTGATAGGTTATTTTTGTTCTCATCGTTGTGTGCTGAAATAATAAAATAATTGGATCAACAGATAGATGATATTATTCTGGAACCAACAGATGATGTAGATTTTGTGGAAGCAATAGAAGTAATAGTAACTGAGTTTGTAGCTGAATGCCTTGATAATAAACAGAACACTTATGCTACCTTCCTTGTCTTGACAAACGCGTTCGATTGTATTTCTTTCGAAATCCTTTATAAAAAACTAATTCACTACAATATTCACCGAAGGAGTGTAGCTCTTGTCAAGTCTTACCTGGAGGAGAGGGAGCAATTTGTTTTTTTCAATAATGTGGAATCTAAAAAACAGAGGATTCAGCATGGAGTTCCTCAGGGCTCTGTGCTGGGTCGTCCGCTGTTCCTCACTTACATAAATGACCTGCCTAACTTCACCGCAATATCATCACTCTCCTTGTTTGCAGACGATACCACTACATTAATGCGTTACCACCCCTCAGACCCAATACTTCAGTGGACCCAAAATAAAGACGACCTTGGTTTTTGGCTAACAAATTAAGTCTAAATGCCGACAAGACACATAATATGAACCTTATTTTGCAAACTTCTTCATCAAACCTGGAAAGTCAGGCATCGGTTAAATTTTTGGGGGTCTACTTGGATCCAGGGTTGACATGGAACGTTCACATCAATCATCTAAGCTCCAAGCTGTCTAAAATAACTTTCCTAATAAGAAGTCTTTCAAAAAATGTATCCAGGGACACCCTACTGTCGGCTTAATATGGATACTTTAATTCTAATTTATCCTATGCAATCTTAAACTGGAGTCATTCCCCCAATACTGTTCAAATCTTCAAATTACAGAGACGTTAGTCACAATTATTGCAGGTTTAAAATATCGAGAATGTTGTAGAAATAGTTTTGCAGAACTGAGACTCGTTAAACTTCCGTGTACTTTTATATTCCACTGTCTAACCTACATAAAACTGAATCTAGTAAACTTCAGATCACATAGTGATATTCACTCATACTCAACTAGAAATAGAGATAATTTGGTCCTCAGCTACCACAGGTTGCAACGCACAAGAAGGGGCGCCGATTACTACGGCATACATTTTTTTGATGCTCTCCCAATAGAGGTCAAAAACTTAAATTTTAACTATTTTAAAACCAAAGTCAAAACGTATCTTATAAAAATAGCCATCTATTCCATCGAAGGGTATCTAGAAAGTGATTTTAATATGTAAATGTATTTGTTTCTATATTTTGATGTTTGTCATAATAATAATAATAATAATAATTTATTTCCTTAAGACAGTATAAACCGTATGGAAAAAGTCAGTTGCTTACATTTAAAATGTATTGCTACCATTAGTATATTACTTAAGCTTTATCTTACTATTGCCAAAGAGTAGGGGATGACCCCTACTCTTTGCTATTGTCAATTTTTATACTATTTGTTACATTTTTCTTTCTCTTTCTTTTTTTATATCTGACTTGTAAAAGCACTTTAGTGTAATACTTTGCCAACAAATAAACTAAACGCTAGAAGACAGCCAAAGAACTAGAGATAGAGTCGATCATTTTGTAAAATGGAATGATGAGGAATTTGTAGAAGACCAACATAAAATATTGTTTCTTGAACGGCGTTTAGTAAACCCGAGCTCAAATATGGAGTGTACAACGGAAAAAATATTTCTGAACCCGGTTCTTCTCTGAGCTTAGTTCAGTTGAACCTGGGCTTAAACCAAGACTGTACAACTGGGCCTAAGAATTAAGAAAGATGAATACACGGAAACGCCATCTGGTATTTGTAAACTTTCATCAGTCAATAGACGAGGTGTCGTCACAGATTACAGTATGTAATCAGGGGTGCAATTACGAACACTCGATCCGTAGTAAGTTTGACATATGTCAGATTTTAGCAATTATGAAATCGAATACAATTCAAAATATATTGCAACTTGAGTCGATATCAATGGTCTATATGGTAGATATAATTCCATTCTATCTCTATTCAAAGAAATTTCATGATTTCGACTTCGTTTCGACTCGGGAACAACCAACGTTCTAGCCTACGTATCGTGACAGTTCTCTTATCGAGTGTTCATAATCCCACCCCTGAGGTGTCGTCGCAAATGTCATTCTTGTCAAAAACTGATTCCAAACAAACCTTCTTAGAATTTAAATCAGCTTGTCCGATATTGTTTCCGTTAAAGTTGTTCAACTTCTATTGCTTGAGAAATCAAAATTCAAACAGCCAAACACAAACTAAAAAGCAAAGTAGCAAATAATCAACAGAGAATTCACCTAAAATACTTTGTTTGGAATCAGGGTTCTTATGATAGGAAGGGGTTATGAAATAAGTGAGCATTTTGACAAGGGGAAGACTGAGGAAAGGGAGAGAATACGTCATTGGAGGGAAATTAAGGTGGCTATCCTGAAATTGGTAACTTTGGTTATATTTACGTCAATTTGCGAATAAATAAAGTTACTAAAGCCCGTGGCGCAGATAAATCATAATAAAATATTATGCCTATTTCTTGTATTTTGTATTGCTAGTTGTTAATTACTTGTTTAATATTGTAATACTCCTACATCATACCATGATGATAAATTGTCGTTCCATATATTCTCCAAGATCAGTAAAGCAGCATTGGATTAATTTCTGTAGTATGGGTACCCATTGATTTGTTCAGACCATTTTAATAAAAGAGAGTTTGAAACCGATCTTCAAGAATCTCTCCTACGTGAGAAGTCAAGACAAATGCTTAGAACAACGGTGTGTTCAAACTGTACTAATGATAAACAGAACTCAATTTGGTTTGGGATAGAAACTGTTGAAAGCCAATATTTCTTTTTAGTTATTCCTACCAATACGTGTTGGTAAAAATCTGGTCTCTCCACTGTGATATCGTATCAATCTGTTGGAGTTCCATTGGAGGTAGAGAGATATTTGCTAGAATCTGTACCAATGGCTGATCGTTTAGCATCAAATAATGGTTTGTTCATTAAATTCTATTCCTGGTGCTATGAAATGATTGATATTGATAGGTCTTTATGCCATTTCAGATGAGGATTCAGTTGCCTTCCACCCCTTGTTCACAACAATGTTACAAAGAACGAGAGAAAATCATTGAACAGTTCTGTGAAATAACACTATTGTACAACAATTATTAGAAGGAAGAAATAAAATTAAAAGAATAGTTCCCATTACCAAGTGTAAGAACTATCCAAACTCAAAATTAGTATGGAACGTTGCAAATACAAATGATATGTTCAGCTTTATTTAAAATATTAGATATGCACAATTTTACTACTTGCCATTTAATTAGGATTTTAGGTAGATATATAGAAATGTTAAATTTTTCTACATAAAGAAATTGTAAATGACTATTTATGAAACAATGTGTAAATGATACCGAAATTTATAAAATAAAACATTGACTCATATCATAAATAACAGTACTCAAACAATTTCTGTGAATATTATAAATGTTGTCGATGAAATGTGAATTAGTTTTGTGAACAAGGCAGGGTGAATGACAGTGACTATAGTCTAATAAGTTTTTATATTTGAGTAAACTTCAAGGACGAATAAATATTTATCTATCTATCATTTCAATCATTTACCCCATTTCACATTCACACATTTTAGAAAAAATAGAGATCAATCATATAACAAATCACACTTTCTTCTTGCACCTGAGGTTCTGGAATAATGTCAACATAAGAGAGTTATTTTGATTTCTTTCATTAGACATGAAAAGAATTTCTCTTTGAATGGTGCAATTTATTCAACTAGTGTTACAACAGATAAATTGAGATTAGTCTTTAAATCTGAAATATATTTCAAATCTCAGATTATGTGTTTGTTCCATATTTCTTTTTTTTAAAGGCTCAATACTTTGTATAGAATTTACTTTCTCATCGTTCATTCAATTTGATAATTATTATCAACTACGCCCAACATTCAGAATCTATAAAAAATGTTAAAAATTTGTTATTTTCATCAACTTTGAAACTCTCGGAAGTCTTCGAGATACTTGTGCGAACTAGGGAATATATTAATACAAATATGTATTAATCACTCGCACGTTTTTCAATTTACTCCCACCGATTGGTTTCGAATTCAATCCAACAAAATGGGATATTTTAGCGTAATTCAAATTTGGCGCCTCCAATTTCAGGATAGCCACTTTAATTTCCCTCCAATGACGAAAACAATATCGATGACATTTCATAACCCCCCTATCAATGAACCGGGTGGGATTCCGTGAGCCATAAATTCTCCTTTTCATCGAATTAGGCAATCCAGAGACCTGTCAAATCAAAACCAATACGGCGCTTGTTGGCACACATTGGATTTTCTCATTATCGTTATCGTCAATAGTGATAAATAAAACTGTTAATTTTTGTTATTTCCTGTGCGTATTTGAGAGTTTCAATTATTTGTGGATTGTCATTTGTGCTTTAGCTGAAGAAAAATGCCTCTTACTTGCGTTGGAATTGGCTGAGGATCCCGTCATGACAGGGATAAAGTCGGATTTTACTTGGTTCCTACTGTTCTGAAACTCAGGTTTTTGACAAATAGAACGACTTATCCAGGAAGCGGAGAGCCCTGTGGTTAGCTGCAATAAAGCGAGAAGACCTGACTGATTCAAAGATCAAATGTCAGAGAGTCTGTAGTAGAAATTTTATAACAGGTGAGCCTTTGGATACTTGAATCTCCACTGGAATCTAAAGTTTACAAATATTGCTTTTAGTGAATATTACATGAATAATTCTTTTCAAGGAAATCTGCTGCTTTTGAGGATGAAACTAATCCTGATTAAGCTCCTCAGAACCTGGGACATTTATCGCAGTACTTTCGTAAGAGTTATGATGAAATGAAAAGCTAGGCCGGACAATAGAAAAATCATGCATTCTGAGGTAGGTGGTATTGTTTTAGGTTTATTCTATCAAATGCCATTGAAGGGGGCCCTTAAAATTATTGCTTGGCTGCCCAGTATTCTTATTATTTTGCATTGAACGGTTCCGCAGCTGATGGTTTTTGATCCAGTATTTCTAAAAAAACACAAGATACATCAACTACAACTTTTGGTTTATTGACAGTTTATTTGGGTTTTCATGAAAACAATAAAAACTTTTTGAAATATTTGGTGTTTTACCATAATGATGAATTGAAAGTTATTGATATCAGCTCTGTCAAAACACAAGTTATATCTATAACTACTCTCAACTCTGGTGCAAGCAATGCAAAATTTGGGTAGCCAGTCAAGGGAGAAAATACAGTTGTGGTCAGAAACAATGAAAATCATTGGATTTACTTCCATGTTTGTCATTGTTCCATTGAAGATTTGCAGATTTAATAGATGAAACTTGTGGGTCCTCTTTGAATGATGTTATTTTAAAATACCTATATTTTTTGTCAACAGAATGAAACACACTTTAATGTGGACCTTGGCATTGAAGAAGATTGCCAAGAAACAGGCATTTCAACTCGGACAGAATTAACCATGATACAGAGTTACCTTTGAAACTCTTATCGAAATAACTCCAAACTCTACTGATTTGACTTGTGTAGGTATATGATTATTCCTATTTGTGGCACATGATGATTTTTATATCTCTGAATTATTGTACATTAGAATGTTCAATTTAGTTGAATTTAGTTATCATTATTTATTTAAATACAATGGATTATTTTATCAGTTTGATGAGAGTACTCTAAGGTATTGTTATTGAATAGAAATATTAATATAAAATGTTACCTAGGGCTCTGAAGACGATGAATAAAACTTGAAACCATAAGTGTTTTTCAATCCATTTGGTGCACTATTGGGATGACACTGTATGAAATAAATCAAGTATATGCCAAACAAATGTTTATTTATTTATTGATTTGATCCCAAGAAACATGCAATGTTTATATAGGGACACCCAATATGAATATACATATGAACAAAAAAATAACAACAATGATAGAATTTGGTAGATGGTGGAAATAGAGTCAAATATAAAATATTATTTTAATTTGTCACATTTGTACCAATCGAACACATTCAAAATGGAAGCATTCTGCAACACAGTTGTCTCCATCACATTTTATCATAGGTCGTCCATCATCAACACCATTGCAGATGCATTAGTGGATAATTTTGGAAGCACCTGCTCTCTCTAGCTGTGAAATATTTCCTCTTGATATTTGCATACTCTGCTGCATATATGGCACCAGTCATCTAAAGATTTCGCATTTGCTTTCTGAGAATGCTTGACCTGAAAAGCAGTTACATTGATAAGAATCAATATGAAAATTGAGAAGCAATATGACAATTTCTTCCATATACATATAAACTTTTTTCAAAATACTACCTCTACCTAGTGGTGTTTTGATGATTCTATAGTTCTATGTTTCCATACAGAAAGGTCAGTCACACAATAAACCTAGTTCATGTAAAAATAAGTAAGATAATGGAAGAATTTCAAACTATTGGAATCATGTAGACACATTCATGATATAGTTTTCATTTCTTCTTTCTTGAGCTACCTTACCTTGCGTGTACATGAACTAGGCTAAACTAATAGTGGATTAGTGTAAAAAGTTGTAAATAGTCCAGAAACTTACCTGGCCAACTAAAATGTTTAGAAATCATTCTCAATATTTGTTCCCACACTCACAAGGAAGCCAGATTCAAAATATTTATAAGACTCCAAACTTTTATAAGCCTTTATATGCACTTGGGAATAAACGGAGGGACACCATCTCAATTGTATAATGCCTGAGGATCTACATTATTGATCAATATCAATTTCGTTCTATATCTGTAACAAATACAATTATTATCAAAATGTACAAAAGATTGAGATTTATTTTCAAGCGTACCTTTCACCAACGTCTCTGTTTTTCAACGTTAATGTCTTTAGGTAAACACTCTCCATTTAAATATTACTCTTCAAGAACACGAAAACTCCGAAAATAGTCAGAAATACAATATTTAATGCCAAATGACTAGCAACACAATGATACTCTTATGGCGAATGCTAGTTTGTGTGCCAACAACCGCCATTTTCGGTCACGTGATTTGGATTGCCTAATATGGGAACAATACTCCGTCAGGACTCACCTCACCATGCACCCCCTAAGGTTGAGGCCCGGAAGGATGAACGCCCCAGCACTCGTACGTACTCGAAAGCTCACCCCCCCTATCCACCACCCCCGCTCGTTAAAGCGGTTCCTCATCCTGATGATTGGCGATCAGCAGAATAAAATCTGATCGTTTGATATGGAGTGCTCGGCCAATTCTCGGCCTGAAACTCTCTTATATCTGACATGAGTTTAATTTGATTTTACAATGACTTTACTTAATGTGCATGGTGCCCCCCTGAAACTGGCTGAAGGCCTGAAAAACACTTGGCTGAGGGCCAAGTGTTGTGTATTGAATTTACTGAGTTTACCACTTGGTCGGTTCTTCTTGGAATCTGAAACATAAAAGCATGATTATCGAAATTTTAAGCCTGTTGAAGTAGACGTTGGCGTCGCCGAAGGTTTCGCTTCCGTCTTACTTCTTCAGGGGTGTCGTTGTCTCCCTGGTTCACTGGTCGTCTGTATTTGTCTCTATCGTCTTGCTCACGTCTGTTCTCGAGGAGCTCCGTGAGCAACGGGTTCGTGTGGGTCTCTACCATAGATATATATTATATATAATGATTTCTATGGTCTCTACTCTGTCTAGAGTAGTCCCCACGTGATTCCTGATCAGTCTGTCAATGTCCGTCAGGACAGGAGGGTTCTGTGCCTTATATATGAAACATAATAGATGAGGAAAGCGTGTCATCACAAATGTCAACCTTGTCAAAACCTGGGGTGCAATTACGAACACTCGATCCGTAGTAAGTTTGACATATGTCAGATTTTATCAATTATAAAAACGAATACAATTCAAAATATATTGCAACTTGAGTCGATATCAATGGTCTATATGGTAGATATAATTCCATTCTATCTCTATTCAAAGAAATTTCATAATTTCGACTTCATTTCGAATCGGGAACAACCATCGTTCTAGCCTACGTATCGTGACAGCTCTCTTATCGAGTGTTCATAATCCCACCCCTGATTCCAAACCAGGGGTGGGATGGGTCCATATATATTTTCAGAAAATCAAAATATCCGACTGATATTTCTTTAAAATGTACAAACACAAATACATAAATGAACAGAATCGAATAATGCTATACCGTATTTTGGCGACAATACAATTGTCAACTGTAAATATAGCGATTGTTTCCTATCAGAAATCACACTTCTATACCATAAAAATGCGAACTGTATTCTATACAACCAGTAAAAATATCTACCGGGAAAGTTCTCTACCAGTAATGCAGACTACTAATAAAATGACAGAATGATATTTCATCCAAATCGTATCATAGCAGAACAGGACTGCAGCAGATGCGCAATTACACCGATTCGAAATAATCTCAATCCGTACTTTTTCAGAATGTATTCTCGTAGACCGAGAGATCTTCAGAATCCACATGTCACGATTGTGCGCTGTCAGTCATAGTAGTAGAAACCTGTAAAACGTCGTATTTGGGTTGCGCTGTTGCCAAATTGCAAAGTAACTTTTAGATGATTAATGTTTTTATTTTAAGTGAAGTTATAAATTATGATAGAAGTCGGGTGATGTGATGATCTGGTGATATAAAATCAAACGACTGAATCAAAAAACAAAAAATTAGGCTGAGTTAACACTAGCAGGTTCGCAATAATTTGTTTTTGAAAGAAGAATAAACCTCTCATAGTAGAGAACGTTTATTTTGAAATGACAGACTTAGTTGATGATGAATTGTTCATGTGAATTTTATTACACATTCTTCGAATGTATATCTATTTGCTACCTTGAACCTTGAACTCTTGTCAAAATTCTTGTCTATGATCGAACCTTTCCGAACAAATTTGTAATAGGTACGTGTTGACTGTTGAAAACCCATAAGAAATTATTGATTTAATTTTTTTGCTTTTTTCTGTCTGAAATAATGACATTCGTGATTATTTTCAGTAAAGTGTCTGAGTTGGAACATCTTACCGAAAATACCTCTAAGGTAACTAAGGTAGGCTTTTTAAAGTTTGTTGAGGTTATGTTATGTTGTTTATTGATATGTAATGTATCACTCATTCTTTATTGTTTCAGATTTTGATTATAAAATGGCATCAAACCATGTTTTACTTTCATCTATAAATGAATTCCTTAACAATGACAATCAATTTTTTTTAAAAAGGGTGGAAATGCACTGGAATCTAATCATGTAGAACATATTTATGCAGTTTGTTGAAGACTTCATCACGATCAGAGGAGAAATGCACGCAAGCACGAAAGAGAAGTTATATCATGCTGAAGTGAGTCGTATTTTGTGGAGGTTTTCTATTTTTTGATTTTTCACAGTATTTTTAGTTTAGATCACACTTAACAAGTTGGGAGATATCGTCTGTGCGGACCTGGAGGAATGAAATGACATCATAATTATATTGAGACACTGGCTCTTTTTGGACACTGCAAATATATCCGTGATTGACAAGGAATTTGACAAATGCAAAAAATGTTGGAGTAAAAACAGCTGAAGAACTATACAATCCCCAAAATCATATTCTGCCATTTATAGGGTGAGGAATAAGCGAAGAGGAAATGAAAAAATAAAAGGGATAGAAGATATGTGATTTGGACAATACTGTGGGTTTTACTTGGCTTCTGCAACCAGAAAGGAATTTTTTAACTGTGGCTTACCGATTATTGAAGTATTATCGAATGAATTCACTGAAGCTACTTAGCTATTCAGTGAGGAAGAACTTATAAAAAATATGGGATAGAGTTCCTTAAAACAACATTGAACCTGGATTTACAACCAACAAGCAACTATTTGGCTGACAAATTCTGGTCTTTTGGGAGCCAACCCTGATGGATTAGTAGGAGATAATTCCATTGTGGAGGTGAAATGTCCATATTCATTTAGAAAGGATAATTTGTCACAGAAACTCAAGTTGATTACGAATATATAATTTATTACAGTGATAATAATGAAATAGTGTAAATACAAACCACAACTACTTCTGTTGGATCCAAGGAAACCTTTACGTTTTATAACGATCTAAATGTTACTTGTGTATATGCACAATGAAAGAAATGACTAATTGAATAGGACCCATGTGAACAGAAAAGTTTTATATGAATCAGTATTTGCCAAAATTTTTAAATAAAGTTATCCTAGCTCAAACTCATACTTCTGAATATGAAAAATTGCTTCCAAATTATCAAGATAAAAGTGTAAAATGTATAATAAATATTTTAAATTATTTATTTTCACCCATGTACCTCTATACCTCATAAAATATTTAAATCTTTTGATTAATTGAAATACAGTTGGGTATAATTCATTTTACTTGCCTAACTAAATACATTTCACACCTAACTGAAAAATAGTTGATTACTGAGATACGTAAAATTGAAGAATTATTTGCAAAATATTAAAACTTTTTATTCTTCAAATAGCTCTTTCTACATGGATTCTTCCTTTGACTAGTACACTCTGTAAACTGAGGAGTACTTCAAAATTGAGGAATATTTGAAGAAACCCCCTATGGAAGTAAATCTTGAATCAAAAGCCCTTAGCTAATATGAGGTCACCATAGGGCATTTGCTTCAAAATTTCAGTTTTCTACAATAGACTATCAGATAGTGACAGATTTGGGTGCCCCATTTTCGCATGCAAGCCTCGAATAGGGTTGAAAAGTACATTGATGTTGAGTAAAATGGAGGGAAATTTACGAGTGGCTCCTGGGGAGAACATTATGGTAACTTCGATTTTCCAGAACAGAAATAAAAGAGCAGTATCTTGCCCACATTTTAACGTGAGCAGTGTTCACCTAATTAATATAACCTGGATTTTCCCACACAAGCCCAACGAAACTATGAAAACTTACATCGTCACTAGACCAAAAAACAATGGCTCGCGTGAAAATATAGGCAACATACTCCTTTTATTTCTGTTCTGGAAAATCGAATTTTCCATATGTTCTCCCCAGGAGCCACTCGTAAATTTCCCTCCATTTTACTCAACATCGATGTACTATTCGAGGCTTGTATGCGAAAATGGGGCATCTGAGTCTACTATTTTTTTTTAAGTGGAAAAGTGCTGCAGGAAGACAAGCCATTAATTGTTTCAAACACTGCCAAAAACAAAATATAAGTAGTTATTCCTGTGTACATAATCATGTGAGCATGATTGTTTTTGTTTTAAATTATAATAATAGCTGAAAAACAAAGTGATTTTCTGACATATGACATGACAAGTGACAATCTGCTTCCACCCACAGAACTCATACATCTTATGACATAAGATATAATTATGAGTTCTGTGCTTCTACCACTTATGGTCACAGAACACATAACCTCGATTAGGTGTTCTGTGACTTTGTTTTTGACAGGAATATATTGCGACACAGAACTCTGTGTTTTCTGACTTGGAAGCGCAAAGAGAGTTAACTAACAGGAGCACAGGAGGGTTTTATAAGCTCTAGCCAATCTGAATCTTGTAGCATAAACGCGTCATAGTGACGTACTTGGACATGAGTACAGAGTCTAACTCGAACCAAGGAACAAAAGTGTCGCCTGTAATTCTCATATCCAAAGAGTACGGAGTGCGGTAGTCCGTCACTGTCTATAGAGAACAGCGGCCATGACATGTCAAATTTCGTCACAAATGTTCTTTCATCTCTTTGTATAAGTGCCCCCATTGTCTTATGGGGATTAGACTCTTCTAGTTAAATAACGTAGTCTCCTTGGTGGAAGCGTAGAATATGACTAAAGTCTTGTTCATACCCTCGCGAATTTCGCAATTTTTCTGCGAATAAAATGGCTGCCGACATGCTTCTGCAACAACGATTGGTCCGTCATGAATGCCAGCCATTTTGAAAACTTACAAAATTCGAATCTTTTTATGTATGACGTCATCGATTCAGTTAAGTCAGAATGAAAGTATTTGAATCATAGGGTGCGAACGATTCTGGAAACATAGGCGCTAGAAAAAGCATCGGGGGACCTTTTCTCAAATGTCTACTATCCTATGTCGCATACGACAAAATATGTCCATTGCCTTTCTCGAATATGTATTGAAAAGAGATGGAGTTATTTTGTAGCATGCTCCGAGCAATCAAATATAATAGAGGGCTTTTCTGTCTCTTGAAAGCAACATACCCAACATTGTTTACAAACATTAGAGCCCGAATCATGTTAAAAAAGGGCCTTGTCGTTTGCACTCAGTCATCAGGTTGGAATTCCCTATTATATTCACCCTTAAATTGCTTGTTTACGCCCGTTTATGACTTATTTATCGTCTGACAGACGTCTTCTCAAATCAAACCATGGGCGTCGCAGCAGGGTAATCATGGCATAAACCATATTTGATTGGTATTCCTAACGACCTTTTGAGTGGGATTATGAGTTTTTATCCCGATTTTGAGACAAAATTACACTATTTGTTGAACTAGCTGTGAAACAACTTTGTTACTAAATAAGTCGACTTTGAAAACGATTATACCTACCAATAATTAGGAAAAACCCTGTTGCAGTGTGTAGGTACACTAAAAAGTAATTATAAGTAAGCAAAATCAACTCTCCATAACCAAATTGAAATCGTAAGCCACTAGCTATTATAAACTCAATCTAATGGGCACTGGAATGTTTTATTCATGTATAGGGATTATCACGTGTAGGTAATCATCCGTTCATCAGAAGTTTTCATGGCCCCATTTGAATGAAATTCTGTAAGCATAATATCATATACAATGTCCGCCAAAATGTTGGAACCATATGGGAAACTTTTTAATTAATAGATTCTCAGAAAATTTCATTCCTCATAAAAATTGGTACATTCAATAGAGGACTTCGGATAAGGATGCAGTCATGCCACCACACAACTTCTGGCTTTGAAACTACTGTCACGTTTTTCGGCAACTTGTCGTCATGTCAGGGTTCCTATGGCAGCATCAGGAATCCCGTAATATGATTGAAATTGTTCATAATAAAATACAAAACCCTAGGTTCTTTAATTTTGTTTAGGGATCTTTCTTACAAAATGACGCTAATTTCAAAATATATCATTTTCCTGAATAAAAAAAAAATGCGTATTTCACTTTTCCTAGTTGCCAAATAATTCATCGATCTAGAAAAAATTCTGAGCTTGGTACATTTCATGGATAAACAAACCTTAGTACCTTTTTGATTAAAATGCTCTCGGCATTTCATTCAATAACTTAAGGTTACATCACAGAACTTGTATCAGGTTTGTGGGTACTGTACCCACAAATTCTTCTAAATGTTTTTCGATATAAAGTTGACGAAACTACTGATGTATCACGACAGGAACAAAAGTCCATATGTGTGAGATATATCGAGCCCAGAGATAACATATAGTATACTACGGGAAGATTTTCTAAGATTTGTCTCAGTACACTGAGTACTTCATGAAATTATTTGGCTGATACAATTCTTTCCACACTGAGTCGTTTAGGGGTTGATTTTAAATCCATTATCGAGCAAGGGCATGATAGTGCTTCTTCGATGAAAGGCTGTTTTAATGGTGTCCAAGCAGGTATCCGCCAAACTTATCCAGAAGCATTATACGTTCGTTATTGCAGCTCGCATTCGCTGAGTTTAGCGGCTTCGAGCCACTCTTGTCAAATTCAGCCAATCCGAAATTACTAGTGAATTTGTAGTGAGTCTGAGAGTTGCTTGACCATGTTGTTTTCATTTCTACTTCCACTTTTTAAAATACTCCAGTTGCCTCTCTGTGATTTGGTGGCCGCTTTGCAACATGTTGATTTGATCATCTATGATATTCGAAAAAATGTCAAATCAAAATTCGCCAACATATTTATAAGAGTATTTTGGTTTGCTCAAATCCATAAATGAAGAAATAAAAATTCCACTAAGAGTGTTGCAACAGTACGTGTCACAGTGCAAACTATGGAACCGAAGATCCAGAAGAGTACTTTAGAATAACTGTTATGATTCTACTTCTAGATGATTTCATTGATCAACTCCAGTCAAAATTCCAGAAGCATAAATCTACTCTATCATCTTTATATATTTTGATTCCATCAGTTTGTTGTGAAAAACAGTCCAGTGTTGAAGAAGACAATTTCATGCTCTATAAACAGTTTTTGGAATGGGACTCACTGAAATAATTAGACCTATGGAAAATGGTATGGCTAAAAGAACCTGTTTCATTTTGGCAACAATTACTTCTGTAACGCCTCAAAACCTATTTGAGGAATTCCACAGGTCAGGAGAGACTGAATGGATAGGCGTTGATGTCAATTCACCGAGACGTAAACATTGACAACGAGAAGAATATTGATTTGTTTGCAGCAAAAAAAATCTAGAGGCTCAATGTTATTCATTAATGTGGATCTGATGCTTCTATGTGTTTCCCATTAATGTATTTAATTTTGTTTGTTTTCTTTTTGAATAAATATGATTGCAAGCAGTGTCAAATATTATTTTAGGAATAAATCTGCAAAATTGTAACATGGTAATACCAAAGAGTAGGGGTGACCCCTACTCTTTGGTAATACCGAATATCCAATGTGATCTTTCCTGGGTAAATTACAAAATTGTGTTGAACATACAAAAACTATATACTAAAATCGATCAAACTTGGTCCGCAATATTCTTCTTAAGCTCAAGTCAACGGACGACCCCTAATTTTTTTTTTCTGGATACGGTTTTTAGGGTACATATTATATTTTGATCATAACAGTTGGTTAAAATGGATGAATTTGAATTTTTTCGTGGAAAAAATGTACACTGACAAAGAAATAACCCTACACATTACATAATACCTCTTTCAATAACAATGCTCTAGCTCTATAGTGTTGAATTTAGCGCCATTTTAAAAGAAAAAACCCTAAACAAAATTAAATTCCCTAGTGTTTTGTATGTTATGGAAAATCTCAATGTTTCCGCCGTTATGAATAATTTTAATCCTAGTAGGGGGTTCCTGAGGCTGCCAGGAACCCTGACATGACGAAAAGTTGCCGAAAAAAGTGCCACTCCTCTATTAGAAAGTACGCTTATATCGGTTATTGCCAGTGGCGAGCGGCTAAGCAGGAAACGGCCGATATTCTAAATTCACTACAGAGTAAAACTGACATTAATAGGTTTGCAAAATATCGAATATTATTGAAAAAAGTTGTTTGCAATTGAATTATATTCCTAGTTATCCAGTCTGATCTACGAATTGGATATTTTAATTTTTCAAGGATCCTGGCTTTATTTCGTTATCTTTCCATTACTGTTTTTCTGACTCATATTCAAGATTTTGTTATATCAGATAATTAATGCTAATTGAGTAACTTACTACATACTCAAAAATTAGTGTGGATAATTCCCATTAAAAAATTGAGGCCAACTCTTTTAGATAGTTCTCAAACTTAGTAATTGGTAAACTAAAATGGATAATTGCGAGAATATCATTCAATTGCAAATAACCTTTTATTACAATTTTTTTTGATAATTTGCATATTAATGTTTACTCCATTGTGAATTTAGAATATCGGCCGTTTCCCGCTTAGCCGCACGCCACTGGCAACCGATTTGAGCGTACTTAATCTAATTGAATGCACCAATTTTTATGAGGAATGAAATTTTCTGAGAAAATTATTCAATGGGAAAGTTGTAGATAATTAAAAACTCAAAAACTTATTTTTTATTCAAAACTTTTCAACATAACCTCAAATTAACCATCAAAATGATGAAAAACCAATTTTTCAGTATTTAATTTTTTCTCACGTATAAATTATTTAATTTGCATGAAAATTTGAAAGCACGTCTTTTTTGGTGTCGGATGGGCATGATTTCTTCGCAATTCAGAAGACGACTAGTTTTCGAGTTAGGTACATTTTTCGAAAAAAATACCCTTGTCTTCCACGAACAATTGTTCTGGTTGTTTTTTGTATTTCGAAGGTCCAAGATGTATAGAAACCATGGTGTTATCACTGATTCGCTTTTGTTTCAACAAAGTTGTTGAGACTGTAATTGCACTGATACCGTTGGCTTCATTCGTCGATGGATGGCGTAAAGTCGAAAATAACCGAGTTTCCAACATTCCGAAGTACTGAGTCATAATTATTTGATTAAAATTTGAATGTTTACAAATTATGGTAAATGAATATCACAACAAATAAAATTCAATATTGAAAATTACATAACATGACACTTGTCCAAGCGTCATCATGAATCTGTAATTTTGCCGCCATCTGTGTGCTAAAGAGGTGAAACGGTATCAACGCAGTAAAAATATCACGAATCAAGTAGGCCGTACCTTAACACTTTTGTATGTCGGTTTCACAGCTATAAGAGATCACACCAGGGTTTCTATGTATCTTGCGAAGGTCTATAAGTGATCATTTCAATTATTGAAATGTCTACTTTCAAATGGTCTATGTAACTTGGCGGTTTATTGATCGTTAATCCACTAAAAATTGAGAAAAGCCGGCAACAAGTCTCTCTGAATCATGATTTTCTCAATATTTCCAATGATTTTCTATAGTTGTGAAAAAGATTAAAAATGATATTATTAAATTAATTTAATGGTGTAATTATGCATTCTAATATTTTATTATGAATAAATAATTTAATATATACTACTTTTTGTTATAAAAATAATGAAGAAAGTCGAAAATAATTGAAAATATTGAGAAAATCATGATTCAGAGAGACTTTTTTCTCAATTTTAAGCGGTTTAACGATCAATAAACCACCTAGTTACATATATAGACCATTTTGAAGCAAACATTTCAACAATGAAAATGATAACTTATAGACCTTCGAAATACAAAAAAATTTCAAGACATTTGTTCGTGGAAGAAAGGGGTATTTTTTTCGAAATGTTTATACCTAACTCGAAAACTAGTCGTCTTCTGAATTGCGAAAAAATCTTGCTAATTCGACACCAAAAAGACATATTCCTACAAATTTTCATGCAAAATGAATCATTTATTCGAAAGAAAAAAATTAAATACCGAAAAAAAATGTTTTGGCCATGTTGACGGATAATTTGAGGTTATGTCGAAAAGTGTTTAATTCAAAAGTGTTCGGCGACTACTTTATTATTATCTACAACTTTGCCATTGAACATTTTCCGCTAAGAGGTCACGTTTCGCCGCAAATCTTAAAAACCGTTTTCAACCACTAAACTGCATTCCCATTTCGTGTTTAATTCTTTTTTCTTCAAAGTTGGAACCCCAATCAACATTCTCCACCTGGTCCTTTTGCCTGTTATTTTTTTTCTTATTTTAAAGCGTTTAGAATTCGTTTTGGCAACAGCCTATCATAGAAAAATGTTTGGATAGTAATAAATTTCGAGTTAGGGGAGATGCAGGAAATTTTATGACATACATAAATAAATAAGTAACTTTAAGTAATCTTTGTCTTGCCTTCAAGGTACTAACTTTGAGTGCATTCGTTTTGATTTCGAGAGATCCATAAATCCTTTTCTGATAAGTGTGTGACAACGAAACTGTTTTCAAAGGTTTTCTCTCGGAATCAAATCGAAAAATACTCTATTTTCACTTAAATAAATAGGTATAGGCTAAGATGTCTGTATAGGCTTTCCTATCTGTATAAAAAAATTGCAGGTTTAGTGCAGGATTTATAGCCTCAAAGAGAAGTGCAAGCCATATGGATGTTTTCCGAGGTATTCTATTGATATATTGTGCCTGGTTATTCCTGGTTATGCCTGGTTAAAGATTGTGCAGTCTTGTTGAAGAAATTGTTTCCCTGTAACTAATTATATTTTTTGTTTGGTTTGCCTAATACTTAATTTCCATGGATCCTTGGATAACTTAATTCATAACACACCTACCTATTATACCTATCGTCAGTTTCAGTAAGTTTCTCTTTCTAATGAGAAAATATACATATACCTATGAATAAACAGAACAAACCCATATACAAGAATACTTTTAAAAACAAAAATAGTAAATGTAAATACCTACCAAACATTTTCGTGTCATTTTTGTAAATTAGTTGTTTATGTGAGACAGCAAAACATTACAAAATTATAACCTCACAAGTGATATTTGAATAAACGCTCAAAATACAGCCTAATTCAAATATCTCAATGATTTTTCTTAAATTGAATTACCTATATTAAATATCATATTCTAAGTTCATAACAAACTTATTATTCACATATGAATGCTCAACAGCTCGACCTGCTCGACTAACAACTTATTCCGTTATAAATTAACAATTCTTCAAATTACTTTTTAATTGCAAGCACCGGCAACACTGTTCGAGCAGTGTTCGGAAATCCCATCGGTCTAGCAATGTGCAGTATGTCAATGTACGGTCTGCTACTTTGGCGGTATATCTTTATATCGGACTGAGAATGTGCGTTCTGTGTTGGGTGTAATATGGATATCTGCCGGTATTTTGAATTAATGGTTTAATGAAACATCAATCGGAGAATATATTAATATGAAAAATTACGTGTTTTCGCAATTCATATTCGGATTCTATACATGTAGGTGTAAATGCAAATACAGGAATGTACAATCGATATTTTCCATTCTGCTAATGTCCAGTCGGATAAAAAACTGTCTGATGAGGTGCAATATTGAGTTTTGTGGTGGGGAAAAGTGCGTTATACCAAATTCATTTTCTGATCAAGACGTAATATGATAAAGTAAAATCGTACAGTTTGTTTATATGTTTTATTTCGTTCTGATAATATGTGTGTTCCCGGTGGGATTACGTGAGCCATAAAATTCTATAGTCGACAGTTATGTCTCTCTCTCTCTCTCTCTCTCTCGGTTTTCTTGGGTGTAGTTCCCTTCCGGTACTATTACCCAGCTCCCCCCTTATTGTTAGGTAATAAGGGCTTCGTCCGTAGAATACAGAAGTCTTGCTCTTGGCAATACTGTATTCAGGTTTATTTTTTCTTATCTGTCCGTGCTACACAGTCTTTTATCTTGGTAGACTGGGTGTGTGACTTGATCGTGAAATGTTGGTTGTCCGATTCCATTGGTTTGTGCTAAAAGGGTGTTAGTATGTTGGACATATGGCACAGACATAGGGTAGGATGGTTTGATGAATAAGAATGGATGAAATGAGGGAATGAAGATTTTTTTTTTTTTTAAATTACCGGTTGATCCGAAACCAAGGTATATAATTGACTGATTAAGTTTTTTTTTTTCTTATATTAGAGGTTAATCTGATTGTAGTTAAGAAATTGCATTATAATTTTAATAAGAGGTATATTAAGATTTCTGAGTATTTCCGTAAAGTCAAACGGGGTCTGTATGCCCTTATTAGCAAATAAGAAGTATATGTCGACGTTTGGTATCATGTTGATGGGGCATTCCAAAAAAATGTGATTAAGGTTTTCAAGGCCACCGCACTCGCAGTAGGGATGTTCTACAACTCCTATTTTGTAAAGATGTGCCTAGTGTTACAATGACCGGTTCTCATCCTTATTATAGTAGTGATATGCCTACGACTCATGTATGGGATTTTAAAGTACCAAATATCTCTCGGACACACTGACTGTATTTTGTTATATGTCCTACCTGTATGCCTAATGTCTTGTTGCCACTGATTAGATGCTTCTTGTTTAATATTATAATGTAGTGAAGGTAAGATGCAACTCTTATCCAGCTTGATACTCAGTGGAACCTGTAAGATAGTACCTATTTTGGCTAAAGTATCAGCCTTTTCATTCCCCTCAATATTTGAATGACCAGGAATCCAAGCAAACTTAAATATTATATCATTAATAGATGACAAATACGCCATTTGTTTGATTTTCATTGAGATGTAGTCTGTTTTGGAATTGATGAATTTTCCTGCTAATTTGTCAAGAGCACTTTTGGAATCCGTAAATATGAAACTGCGTGTCCAGTTTTTTTCCAAGGAAGTTATCATTGCCTGATGAACAGCAATGAGCTCGGCATCACATATATTGGTAATATCATGAAGCCTAGCTGAAAAACTATGATTCACGCTTGGTGCGTAAATTCCAATTCCTACCTTGTTACCCATCTTAGACGCATCAGTGAACAAGCAAACAAACTGTCCAATATGCCCATCTAAAAATTGGTAGAATCTATCTCTGCTGGTCTCATCATATTTCTTGAGACCCAAGTCTACGATGTTAAGCTGATGAGTATATGACTCCAAGTCGTAACTATAGCACGGTAGAATCTTGTTTTTATAAATAAACTGTTCAAAGATAATATTTCTATCATATGCCTCAATGATAGTAGGAACCTTTCTGGACTTCCAATATCCTGTTTTGGTTTCACATACCATTTTGAGTGTTTGAATTAATTGCAGCAATGGAGGACTATGATCCATTCTCTGATTTATGAATTTTACCGCGAGCCACAACCTCCTATGCTCTAATCTCATTTCACCTGTTTCTGCCAACAAGGCGTTGATAGGGGTAGATCTCATTGTCCCGGTAATAATTCGCATACCATAGTTATGTACCTTGGATAATTTGTCTAAACTTTTCTTAGAGCATGGTGTAAACAATATACTTCCATAGTCTAAGTGTGACTTGACCAGTCCATTAAATGCCATTATCATGGTTTTTGGGTCCGCCCCCCACCAAACTCTACAAAAACATTTTAATGTATTCAACCCTTGATTTGCTCTCTGTGTAATATTGTCTATGTGTTTATCCCATTTGAGATTATGTGTAAATTTTACCCCTAAATATGAAATTTCACCCTTAATATTAATTATCTCATTACCTATGGTGATATGCGGGTATACTCCTGGTCTAACATTTGTACGAAACCATATAGCCTCACATTTATTTTTGGCTAACTCCAACTCGTGCACCATCATCCAGTTGTTAATAATGTGGAGAGTTTGATTCACTTTATGTTCAATGTCCTTGATGTCATGACCTTTTACTAACACCACAATATCGTCCGCGTAAGCTAAGACTCTGCTATGACTAGGAATCAGATTAAATAGTGAACTAATGTAGATGTTAAAAAGTGTCGGGCTCAAAGGAGACCCTTGAGCTAGCCCCTTTGTAGATAACCTTGGTCCGTGAGTTATTCCATCATTATCAATTACAAAATTCCTCCTGCTATGTAACGTTTCAAAAATTACGTTAGCCAAATCTACATTGACACCATAGTGAATCAAATAGTTGTAAAGCATATAAATGTTGACTGTATCGTAAGCCCCCTTGATATCAAGGAACACTGCCACAACTGTTTGTTTCAGACCGAATGCCAACTGAACATAAAGAGTGAGGAAAGCTAGGCAATCCATTGTGCTCTTTCCCTTTCTGAATCCAGTTTGATAATCTGATATTATTTGTTTGTTCTCTATGTACCATTCCAACCTGAATTTTATTAATTTCTCCATAAGTTTAAGTCCGCACGCCGCCATAGCGATCGGACGGAGGTTATTCAGGTCGTCCATGATCTTGTGGTTCTTATGAATACCAATAATTAGATAATCTTTCCAGGTTTCTGGAAGTTTGCCCGTCTCAATAATTCCGTTATAAATTTCAACAAGACTCTGTTGTAAGATGCCCGGTAGATGCATAAACATCTGATATGATAGTTCATCCCGTCCTGGTTTTGTAAACTTTTTAACCTGAAGTGCTCTATTTAATTCAGTTAATGTGAAAGGATCCGATTTAATTCTAACAAACTTCAAAGAGAACTGTGGATTTATATTACATATGGTAACCTTGTCCAATAGACCCTCAGCAATGACACTACTAGGTAAAGTATAGTTTTTATGAGCTTTATTATTAGAAAATTTCCTAAGAATACCCCAAACATAAGCTATATTTGTTTCTCTGTTTAACGTGGAACAAAACATTTTAAAACCTAACCTTTTCTTTTTATTTAAGAATTTTTTTGTTGCTGCAATACTTTTCTTTGCGGAAATGTAGTTGCCTAAAGTAGGGTTATTTTTAAATAATGTAAGAGCTCCCTTCCTCTCTGCTACCTTTTGTTGGCATTCGTCATCCCACCAAGGGTTCCTAGGTTTTCCTAACTTAAATTTAATTCTTGGGATGTATATCTCAGCTGCATCATTCATTAAACTGGTTAGTTCTTCATAAGAGTAATTATGATTGATTTCACATCTTGCCAAGAGAAAGTTGTGATAGTCTGGCCAACTTGCCTTATGAAAATTTCTGGCAGTTCCAATAGCATTCTCAATTTCCCCTTGTATGTTTGAATTTCCATATGTGCACAAAGTTGGGAAATGATCACTGTTGCCACAGTCACCAATAACCTCCCATATGCAATTTCTAGCTATGTTGCTCGACACTAGAGTTACATCAAGAGGACTAGGATTCTCACACGGATTGCAAATTCTAGTTGAAGTACCATCATTCATAATTATCAAATCCTCGTTTTCCAGAATAGATGACAAAATTCGACCATTCGAATTACTATAGCTACTTCCCCACAATGGGTGGTGCGCATTCAAGTCACCCATCCATATAATTTCCCCATCAAGTTCTCCAATCATTTGCCTGAGATTGATTTGAGATGGTATGTTGTTCGCTGTATTATACATGTTTATTATATTAGTGTTATCAATTTTGATAACAATAATTTGACATTCCTCGTTTTGAATATTGGTGTGTAGATTAACAACCCCGAATTTAAGATTGCTCTTAATCAAGGTTGCTATTCCTCCGTATCCATCCCCTCTATCCTGTCTAATGGTATGATAATGCCTAACTTGAAACTTGGATTCCGCTTTGAGCCACGTCTCATTCAGTAAAATTATTTGAGGGTCATACATATTGATGAGATTAATTAGATTATAATTATTAGCTGTGATACTTCTTATGTTCCACTGTAATATCCTGAAAAGAGCTACACCTTAGTATTCTTCCCCAGAACTTGGATTTGGAAAATCCAAGTCCCTCCCGACAGTTATGTCTGTCTCTCCCGTGAATTCAACCCACAGAACTATAAGTTCTGTGATTCAACCATAATGACCCTCACTTATTAGACAATCCATATCACGTGATTGAAAATGGCGGTTGTTGGCACACAAACTAGCATTCGCCATAAGAGTATGGGCCAATTTATGCATCATTGTCATTATCATAGTCCTAATCACAGTCACTGTCTTAATCATAAAATCAAATTGAAACTGTACATTTCAGTAGGAGCATTTATGCAATTTCTTTAGTTTGAGTCTCAATCCTAATCATAAGAATTTGACCTTCAAAGTTGGCAATTTTCAATTTTTATGCTTATGATTAGGACCAGATGCACAACGCGCAAGTGCGTCGATACCTATTTGACAAATGACAGAAATAATTATTTGTTTTTACTTGTGATCCTTGTTATTTGTTATTGTTATTGTGTTTCGGAAAAAAATGAGCCAGGAAGAGGGTACTCTTTTTGAAATGATTGAAAAATGCCCCTACCTTTGGGATAGAAAGAATGACAGTGTTGTCATCAGTCAATTTTTAATTTTCCAGCTAATGACTATGATGCATAAATATAAAAATTTCTTATGACAACGACTAGACTAGGACTGTGATAGTGATTATGACTATGATGGATATGTTGGATAAATTGGCCCTATCATTGTGTTGCTAGTCATTTGGTATTAAATATTGTATTTCTCAATCTCAATCTTTTGTTTACATTTTGATAATAATTGTATTTGTTACAGATATAGAACGAAATTGATATTGATCAATAATGTAGATCCTCAGGCATTATACAATTGAGATGGTGTCCCTCCGTTTATTCCCAAGTGCATATAAAGGCTTATAAAAGTTTGGAGTCTTATAAATATTTTGAATCTGGCTTCCTTGTGAGTGTGGGAACAAATATTGAGAATGATTTCTAAACATTTTAGTTGGCCAGGTAAGTTTCTGGACTATTTACAACTTTTTACACTAATCCACTATTAGTTTAGCCTAGTTCATGTACACGCAAGGTAAGGTAGCTGAAGAAAGAAGAAATGAAAACTATATCATGAATGTGTCTACATGATTCCAATAGTTTGAAATTCTTCCATTATCTTACTTATTTTTACATGAACTAGGTTTATGTGTGTGACTGACCTTTCTGTATGGAAACATAGAACTATAGAACCATCAAAACACCACTAGGTAGAGGTAGTATTTTGAAAAAAGTTTATATGTATATGGAAGAAATTGTCATATTGCTTCTCAATTTTCATATTGATTCTTATCAATGTAACTGCTTTTCAGGTCAAGCATTCTCAGAAAGCAAATGCGAAATCTTTAGATGACTGGTGCCATATATGCAGCAGAGTATGCAAATATCAAGAGGAAATATTTCACAGCTAGAGAGAGCAGGTGCTTCCAAAATTATCCACTAATGCATCTGCAATGGTGTTGATGATGGACGACCTATGATAAAATGTGATGGAGACAACTGTGTTGCAGAATGCTTCCATTTTGAATGTGTTCGATTGGTACAAATGTGACAAATTAAAATAATATTTTATATTTGACTCTATTTCCACTATCTACCAAATTCTATCATTGTTGTTATTTTTCTGTTCATATGTATATTCATATTGGGTGTCCCTATATAAACATTGCATGTTTCTTGGGATCAAATCAATAAATAAATAAACATTTGTTTGGCATATACTTGATTTATTTCATACAGTGTCATTCCAATAGTGCACCAAATGGATTGAAAAACTCTTATGGTTTCAAGTTTTATTCATCGTCTTCAGAGCCCTAGGTAACATTTTATATTAATATTTCTATTCAATAACAATACCTTAGAGTACTCTCATCAAACTGATAAAATAATCCATTGTATTTAAATAAATAATGATAACTAAATTGAACATTCTAATGTACAATAATTCAGAGATATAAAAATCATCATGTGCCACAAATAGGAATAATCATATACCTACACAAGTCAAATCAGTAGAGTTTGGAGTTATTTCGATAAGAGTTTCAAAGGTAACTCTGTATCATGGTTAATTCTGTCCAAGTTGAAATGCCTGTTTCTTGGCAATCTTCTTCAATGCCAAGGTCCACATTAAAATGTGTTTCATTCTGTTGACAAAAAATATAGGTATTTTAAAATAACATCATTCAAAGAGGACCCACAAGTTTCATCTATCAAATCTGCAAATCTTCAATGGAACAATGACAAACATGGAAGTAAATCCAATGATTTTCATTGTTTCTGACCACAACTGTATTTTCTCCCTTGACTGGCTACCCAAATTTTGCATTGCTTGCACCAGAGTTGAGAGTAGTTATAGATATAACTTGTGTTTTGACAGAGCTGATATCAATAACTTTCAATTCATCATTATGGTAAAACACCAAATATTTCAAAAAGTTTTTATTGTTTTCATGAAAACCCAAATAAACTGTCAATAAACCAAAAGTTGTAGTTGATGTATCTTGTGTTTTTTTAGAAATACTGGATCAAAAACCATCAGCTGCGGAACCGTTCAATGCAAAATAATAAGAATACTGGGCAGCCAAGCAATAATTTTAAGGGCCCCCTTCAATGGCATTTGATAGAATAAACCTAAAACAATACCACCTACCTCAGAATGCATGATTTTTCTATTGTCCGGCCTAGCTTTTCATTTCATCATAACTCTTACGAAAGTACTGCGATAAATGTCCCAGGTTCTGAGGAGCTTAATCAGGATTAGTTTCATCCTCAAAAGCAGCAGATTTCCTTGAAAAGAATTATTCATGTAATATTCACTAAAAGCAATATTTGTAAACTTTAGATTCCAGTGGAGATTCAAGTATCCAAAGGCTCACCTGTTATAAAATTTCTACTACAGACTCTCTGACATTTGATCTTTGAATCAGTCAGGTCTTCTCGCTTTATTGCAGCTAACCACAGGGCTCTCCGCTTCCTGGATAAGTCGTTCTATTTGTCAAAAACCTGAGTTTCAGAACAGTAGGAACCAAGTAAAATCCGACTTTATCCCTGTCATGACGGGATCCTCAGCCAATTCCAACGCAAGTAAGAGGCATTTTTCTTCAGCTAAAGTACAAATGACAATCCACAAATAATTGAAACTCTCAAATAACAAAAATTAACAGTTTTATTTATCACTATTGACGATAATGAGAAAATCCAATGTGTGCCAACAAGCGCCATATTGGTTTTGATTTGACAGGTCTCTGGATTGCCTAATATGGAGTGCAGCCCCTAAACACCAGTGCTGCCAGAATGAAAATGCAATGATGTACTAAATCATGAAACAAAAAGTACTAAATCCGGAGAAAATGTACTAAAAAGAATAAATATCAATATGTACCAAAACGGACTAAAAAGCACCAACACCGAACAAAAAAGTACCAAATAAATGGCGGGAACTTTAAATAAATGACGGGAATTTTAAATAAATGGCGGGAATTTTAAATTAATGATCTATTTATAATAACAAAGGGACAAAACTTCACATTGTTACTGTAGACCTATATAAATAATAAAATAAATATAAACATTTATTAAAATAAAAATATCTTCTGAAATACATACAGATATACTAAAAACAATGATAATAAAAAAACTTATTTGAACATATAATGCCTATATCACTTGTACAGCAACTAAAAAAAATTCGTAAATAGATAAAAATGTAACAAAAAAAACTTATTCACATGTCAACAAAACAAATTGATCTATACTATACCTCTTGTATAGACACTAAATAGAAAAATCAGTATATACATAAAAACAACAAAAAACATTCTCATCCAGAAACAAACTAAAACCTTTATAGAAACTAAAAGAAAAATTTGTCATATTTGTCTCAAAAGACGGTGGAGTGTTAAAAAATATACATTTTTAATGGAATAAGAGTTTAGATATCAATATCAGAATAACTAACTTTAGTTTTTAATAATGTATTTGATGGAGTCCATGTTATACAATTATCGTTTTTCAACAGTGCCTTGCAGTGTAGTAAAGAGCTGCAATTTTCCACTGATAAAGAATTTCTTGTTTTTGTTTTGATTAAATTTAACAATTTTTACATTTGTTCACAATATTACAATTCAAATATGGCTATACACTGTGACAATTGACGATTTTGACAAGAGCTTCTCACTTGTACTAAAAATTGTACTAAATATAAATTATTTGCTAAAATGTACTAGATATATTAAATGTAACACTAACGTACTAAACATTGGCCGAAATCACTAGATCTAGTACGAAAACACTAGTTCTGGCAGCTCTGCTAAACACACACTGAACGTTTCAGATTCGGTCCTAAAAAACAACCATTCATCTCGTCGGTATAATGCTGCGCTTATAAGCTCGACAAACTCTCTGGAACACCGCAGAACGGTTGGCCTTTCTCTATTATATGGGATAATTCCTTGGACGATGCTCTTCTGAAATATCATCAATCGTTCGACGTTTCAAGCTCAGTTCACACATCCATTTGTCGAGACATGCAGAACATCTCTGTCCCAGTGCTCGATCTTTCAACGAACGGCACTGCCTCCGGAGGTGTTCCCTGAACAACAATTCCTACCAACGTTCCATCGGCTTTCAGAATGTTATACATAACCATTGTTCATATAGAAGATAGTTAGTCAACTTACGGGATTATAAATGGATGCGACATGTAGATGGTGATAGTGATCTCGCATCCAAGTCATGTCGTAATTTCAGTGATCTGGCCTCCAAGTCATGTCGTAACTTGATTGAAACAATGGGACAGCATTAAAATCAGGGTTTTTTGAAGAAACCTGCATTAAAATGACGTCAAATATTCATGTTTGTAACTAATCGCGCTAGATGACACTCGCGTTTGCGTCCAACACCAATTACACAGGCATTGACTAACTACCTTACTTGTATATAAACAATATTGACATAACCACAGAAGCGTCACAGTCACTGAAATGAAATTAAAATAATATTATAATTTCATTTCAGTGGTCACAGTCCGTCGGTACCTTTGATCTTGGTGATCCCAAATTGAACGACCTTGGGCAAGAAGACTAAAAACAAGGAGGGTTCAATAAGCTCTAGCCAATCAGAAACTTGTATAATCAACGCGTCATAGTGACGTACTTGGGTATGAGTACAGAGTCGAACTCGAATCAAGCAATAAAACTGTCAGCAGTAACTCTCATATACCAAGAGCTAGTCCGTCACTGTCTATAGAGAACGGCGGCCATGACATGTATAACTACGTCACATTTCGTCACAAATGTTCTTTCATCTCTTTCTACTAGTGTCCCCATTGTCTTATGGGAATCAAACACTCCTTGTTTTTAGTCTTCTTGGACCTTGGGTAGTATATCTGTCACTATTACATGGCTTTTGCCTCCGTTGAGCCATTTAGCCAGCTCGCTTGCGGGTTCTACAACTTTTTACGTCTCATATTTAGTTCGATATTCCAAGTTGTTATTTGATGAACATTGATTGAATCATGTTAAGTTTGACGAATTATTTTCTAGAAATGGTAAAACTCATGAAAAAATGTTTTTGGAAATAAGTTTTAATTCCGTTCTAAATAAAAATGTATAAAGTCAGATGCGGAATCATCTACAAGTTAAAAGTTGAGTTTTGGTTAGTATCTTTCCTCTTCCAAGAAAACATTACAATATTATCGTTTGGAAATCATGACCAAACATTCTGTCTTCAAAATGTGCAGCACAAATCCTATATCCCTTGAGTTGAGTAGGTTTTTCCGAATAGATCTTCTCGGTTACATTGGGTTAACCAACGGTTTGTCCTAAAATTCATTCCAATTTTCAGATTTCCTCTTTGCTGACGGATAAAACACCTATATTATGCTTTTACTATCTAACTTATATTTAAATCAATGGAGTAGACTGAACATTCTCCCCCCACTAAAAATTATATTATAATTTTTAATCAGAACTATGAGCATTTGGTAATGGGCACAATTTCACCAATGCTCTTTTGATAGTACATTGTTTGGTACGGACATCTGCAACACGTACTATACCATCCTTACCATAATAAAGTTTTTCTATTCGACCAAGAGGCCATTTCAGTGGTGACGTTGCCTCATTCTTCACTAGGACCATTGTTCCTTCTGATACAGGACGTGAGGCATCAAGCCATTTGCCTCTCTGTTGAAGAGTATGCAAATACTCACTACTCCATCTTTTCCAAAAATGTTGATGGAGCCGTTGTATCAATTGCCATCGATTAAGCTTATTGAGTTTTAAATGTGTTAAGTCAGTATCAGGAATTGAACTGAGTGGCTCAAGCGTCAGAAAATGTCCTGGCGTTAACACCGAAAAATCGTTTGGATCCGAACTAAGTGGATACAAAGGACGAGAATTCAATAATGATTCAATTTGCGTTAAAAGAGTATAGAACTCCTCATATGTCATAATTTGTTCACCCACAATGCGATACAAATGAGTCTTAACAGACTTCACTCCTGCCTCGGCTAGACCTGCAAAATGGGGTGATCCACCAGGATTGAATTTAAAGTTTATTGATTGACTTTCTGCTGCTTGTTTCACCATTTCTAAAATTTGTCGGTTTGCTCCGATAAAATTTGTTCCGCAATCTGATGTTATGGTAGAACAGCGCCCCCTACGAGCGATAAATCTTCGGAGCGCAGCAATGAAAGCTTCACTGGTTAAATCGGATGCTAATTCAAGGTGAATACACTTTGTTGCGAAACACACAAACAGACAGATATATCCCTTGTATGTTTTAGCACGTCGTAATTTACCCATAGTTATAGAAAAGGGGCCTGCGTAATCTAGACCAACACAAGAAAATGCTTTGAGTTGCGAAACTCTTAAACTTGGAAGATCAGCCATTGGAGGTTGATAAGATTTAGGGGACAAACGCCAACAGTTTTTGCAATTTGAAATTATTTTATTAATAGCTCGTTTGGGGGACATGATCCAAAACTGTTCATTTATTAAAAACAGTAGGGTTTGTCTACCTGGATGATAATATATTTTATGAAAATTGGAAATGATCAATTCAGTCAGTCGAGAATTTCTAGGTAATAGGGCAGGAAATTTCTTATTGTACGATAAGGAGGAATTTCGAATACGTCCACCCACTCACAAAACATCACTTTCATCTAGGAAAGAATTGAGTTTTCTTAAAGGTTTTGATGCGTTTCTTCCATTTTTCAAGTTTTCAATATCGATAGGGAAGTGTGAAATCTGAGTGCATTTCACAGCTAAAATCATTGCATTCTGAAGCTCTGAGAGCGACAAGTTACCGCTTCTTCTGTTCTCAGGATTACGGCAGTTATACGAAAACCGAAGAATGAGTGCCAAAATTCTTTTAATTTTCGACAAGGAGGAATATTTATTCAGAACGTCATGGATAATATTTTCTACCGGAAAAGTGGAAAGCGTTAAATTAATTGGTGATGAACCTTCTTCCGTTTTAAATGAAGTTGGCCAAAGCTCTTTCTTAAGTTGCAACCACGGAGGTCCCGAAAACCACATCACATCTCTGATTAATTCTGAAGGGAGTAAGCCACGTGATGCGCAATCAGCTGGATTGTCTTTGGACGATACGTGTCGCCATAGAGAAGGAGGAATTCTTTTTTGAATGAATGTTACGCGATTACTAACGAAAGTTTTCCATCTGTGTGGTGAAGACTGAATCCAACTTAATGTTATTGTACTGTCTGTGTAAGCGTATGTTTGAAGGAACTTTATTTTATCTTTGAATGATTTCATAACAGTTGAAAGCAACTTTGCAAGAAGAACTGCAGCACATAGTTCAAGGCGGGTGACAGATATTGTTTTCATTGGTGCAACCTTAGATTTGCCACAAACGAAATAGGTTTTGAATGAATCTTCACTTTGCTGAACTCTGAAATATATCACGCAAGAGTAAGCCCTTTTCGAGGCATCACAAAATGCATGTACTTGACCCTGTAAATCGTTCAGTAACATGTGGCGAGGAATTTGTAAAGTTGTTAATAAAGAAAATTCTGTTCTGAACTGCCATTTGTTGATTATTTCCTTAGGTGGAACCTCATCCCACTGAATTCCGAGACTCCATAGGTGCTGCATAAGTAGTTTAGCGAATAAAGTGACTGGAGTTAAAAAACCCAATGGATCAAAAACGCGGGCGATATCAGATAATATTTGACGTTTTGTGCAGCTACTAACTGATAAATCAATATTATAAGTGAATATATCTGAACATGGCTCCCACTGTAAGCCCAAAATTTTAAGAACTGATGATACTTCTTTATCAAAAGAAATTAATTTGTTATAGAGGTGAGATTCTGGTAGATCAGCTAGAAATGCTTGATTATTGCTCGTCCATTTGCGTAGTTCGAAATTTCCTCTTTTACAAATTTCAATTAATTGATCTCGAATTAATTTTGCATCGTCTAATGACGAGCACCCTGTACATATATCATCAATATATACACTGTTTTCTAAGACACTAGCTGCCAATGGAAAATATTCTCTCTCATCGTGAGCTAATTGAAGGATTGTTTTATTGGCTAAATATGGACTACTAGAAAGACCGAAAGTTACAGTTTTTAAGCGATAGTCTTTTACACTCTCACTACTGGAGAATCTCCATAATATTCGCTGATAGTCTTGGTGTTTAGGATGAACTAAAATTTGCAAGAACATCTTCTTTATATCTGCCGTAAAAACTATAGGGTAAATTCGAAAATCCAATAAAACCAAGAAAATATCTTTTTGTAATTTTTCACCCACTAACAGGGTTTCATTCAGTGAAATACCCTGTGTGGATTTTGCGGAAGCGTCGAAAACAACGCGCAGTTTAGTTGTTGTACTGTTTTTTAATACACAGTGGTGTGGAAGATAAAAGCAGTGTTCTGTGTCATAACAATTATTATCTACCTCTTCCATGTACCCACAGTCTAAATATTCTTGTAGAAAGTCAGAATATAATTTATGTAATTCCGGTGAACGCAAAAGGCGTCTTTCAATAGAATAAAAGCGGCGTAAAGCGAGCGGACGAGTATCGTTGATATTGAAAATTGGTTCTGAATTTTTGAATGGAAGATTGACAACATAACGACCAGTTTCATTTCTAGAATGTGTACTGGAATATATTTCATCACACAAAGCATCTTCAGGCGATATTGCCTTTATTTTTGGGATTTCTTCAAGTTCCCAGAATCGTTTTAGAAAATTGTCTATAGCGAAAGTGTCAGTTTGAACAGTACTGAAAAATGCGGAACTATTCGAAAATGCTTCTGGTTTATTGAACGCTACTTTCCCCATAAGTATATATCCGAAAATTGTGTTTATGGCTACAGGTTCATCATCATTTCCTACAATACGCCCCTGTTCTAAGATATGGGGAAAAACTTCAGCGCCAAGAAGCATATCAATAGATGTTGATTTGTGGAAATTTTCATCGGCTAGTTTGAGATTTCTGATGTGTGACCAATTTGAAACATCAAGGGATGAACTTGGCATGTTAGCGCATAACTTAGGAAGAATAATGGCATCAACTGTTAGTTCTGGATTATTCTTGCCAACAGGTTTTAATGTGCAGGTTACTCCGCCACTAGAAGTTATTTCATTCATTGACCCCAAACCTTGGATAGACATGGAAAAATTGAAGCGAGTTAAACCTAGTTTATGGTAACACTTTTGTGAAATATAACTGGTCTGCGAACCACTGTCAAGTAAAACTCTAACCTTTTGATAGTTATTGCGTGCATCTAATACTTCAATAATGGCCGTTGATAATAAAACATTGCTGGAAGATGATTCGATACCGACAAAGGTATTTTGATCTTGAGCAGTGGAAGGACCCTGTAAACTTTCTTGGGGTTTTGAGGTTATAGTGTGAAGTGAGTCATTATTGGACGTCCAAACTTTATTAACATGTATAGTCGAATGATGCAAACCTCCACAAAAACGGCAAGTTGACGTCGATTGACAATTTTTTGTTGAATGCTGAGAACTCAAGCAATTATAACATAATTGTTTTTGCTTGACAAAATTTAATCTTTCTTGAGGCTGTTTATTGAAGTATTCGGAACATCGGTATATTGAATGATTCCGTTTACAAAACATACAAGATGGATTTGGACTCGAAATCTTATTTGAATTGGTATTTGACAAATATGATGAAGTTTGTTTGGGTTTTGTTATCGAAGCATTTTGAAAATATTTATTTTTTCCTGAAAGTAATGTATTTTGCGGCATCGAAAATTCAACTGCATCCAATGCGTTGCATCGATCTAGTACGAATTTTTTTAAAGATTCAAATGTTGGTGTAGCATCATTAGCGATAGGGTTTTCTAATTCGAATCGAGTAACGGTTTCTTGATCGAGATGCTTCGAAAATAAGTAATATAAGAGAAAATCCCACTCTGTTACCGGAAATTTCATATTTTGCAAGGCAGCTAAGTTTTCCGTAAAGGTATCTAAAAGTAATCGAAGTGATCGCGTATTTTTTGAATTAGTGACAATCGGTGCATGATCGATTTCTTGTAGATGTGCAAAAGCGATTAATCTTTTATTGTCGTAGCGCTGTAACAGCGCATCGTAAGCGATGTCATAGTTGGCACTAGACATGGGAGTTGTTTGAACCAACGTGAGTGGTGGTCCACGTAGGGATGAAATAAGGTAATTGAATTTTTCAATATTTGTTAGGGTTGCGTTATCATGAATAAGGCTCTGAAACATATCCAAAAACGGTTTGAAAGATTTTATATCTCCCGAAAATTTAGGGATTTCAATTTTGGGTAATTTTACGTTACTACCAGAATAATTTGCTGATGAACTGGCCACAGTTGGATCAGATTTGATATCGAATAGCGTGTAATTGATTGCTTCGATATATGAACAATCGTATTCAAAGTTTTTGCGTACAATTTCATCATCGGTTAAATCCTCATCAGTAACTGAAGCTAAAGATACTAAACTGACATAATTTTTTTTGAAATCATCGCAACACTGTTGAAGGCCTTGATAGCGCATTTTGAATATTATACGTTCTGATTCTTCAGTTTTTGCTCTGTCAGCAAGTTCTTTGATTTCTTTTATTTGACTAACGCTTATTTGACGAAGAGCCCTATACTGTTTTAACTTATTTGCGTTTGACATTATGAATAAACAATGAGCAGATCAAGAAATTTTTAGATTTAATCGAATCAGTTGGACACTGTCTGAAGGCTTGATAGGCTTCAGCAAAAACACCTTCAATATACTTTATCGAATGGCCTTATTCAAATTTTTCATGAAAAGATTTATTATTTCATAGAAAATTGAACGTATGGTATATCAAATAATGATTTCTCGTGAAAAAATCACCACTTGAGGAAACTTATTTAGTTTGGTTGAAAAAACGCGACTGGAATAATCCTTGGCTCGAATAGGACCAAATGTTGAATATAAGCGAAATGCGGATGTAATTAATAGCGGTTGAAGTTGAAATAGCACTCACCAAATCCTTCCAGAGACGAATTAATGAGTAGGTAACTTCTTCAACTCTTGTGCAGACTGTATTGCGGTTTATAAAGCGGCTGGCGATCGACTCGTTTTCTGAACGTCACACTGACATTCGGTTCCAATTTTTGACGCCGATCTGTCACTTTGTTTTTATGCGTAAACAGAATACGGCGATTTCATGTTATCAGCATGCTCCATAAAATGTGCGTACTTCAACTCAAAATACGCGTGAAATAGATATAATTTTGACATTAGAATTAGCGCCTAAATAAGTTTCCTCTTTGCTGACGGATAAAACACCTATATTATGCTTTTACTATCTAACTTATATTTAAATCAATGGAGTAGACTGAACAACGTCTGTAACAAATAAAACAACAAACAACTATAAACAAAATGGTTTGTCCATTTGTGCCAATAAAGCTGACCGGTGCAGGTATACTCAAAAAGAATAGACAAATAAATTACGAGTGTTAGAGATAGATGAACAGATGTAAAATGGCTGATATGATCAGCTCTAGTGACACAAATGAACACACCTACAGAATTGTTGACGTTGACGGAAAAACTACCAGTTTCGCATGCGCATTCAAATTTGGAACAGGGAAATATGGGGAATGACGCTTCTGTAACCTTCTCTGAGACTAAACTAACAAGGAGGGTTTAATAAGCTCTAGTCAATCAGAATCTTGTAGCATCAACGCGTCATGGTGACGTACTTGATATGAGTACAGAGTCGAACTCGAACCAAGCAACAAAACTGTCAGCAGTAACTCTCATATACCAAGAGCTAGTCCGTCACTGTCTATAGAGATCGGCGGCCATGAAACGTCCAACTACGTTACATTTCGTCACAAATGTTTTTTCATCTCTTTCTACTAGTGTCCCCATTGTCTTATGGGGATTAAACTCTCCAAAATTTTAGTCTCCTTGTTCATATGCGCTTTGTTACCCCTAAAATCACTTCGGGATCAGTTAAACTGACAAGAATACATGTTATTCAATAGGAACATGTTCTTTCGAGGTCTGTGAGATCACTTCCGAAGCTCTTCCCACTGGGTCAATGGAAAGCGGCTCTTATTTGGAAAGTCCAAAGAGAGTAAATCACAGACCTCATTTTATGAGGTCTGTGTAGTAAATTACGTCAGGTAACGTTTAATCTCTTTGGAATGATACTGCATTCCTACACCGCTTCAACTCTGGAATTTGGCAAACACGAATCATAGGCTAATTTATTCCCTATAGATGACGCTTAGAATTCAAGCTCGAAACAGTAAAGTGGTGATTGGCTGCCAAATTTCATTGATGTCATTTTAATTCGCAGATGTCGAAAAAAAACCTATCAGGACATTGTCTCACAGGCATTTGTTAAAGGCCAATCAAAAGAGGCGAGGCTGTTCATATTTTAGGTACTTTCGTCTGTTTTTTGCTGTAGTGTGAACAGCACTATATTTGGAATCAGTTGGTGTATAGTGCAGTTAAGCGAAGGAATACTAAAATCGAGTGTATATTTCACAGGGAGTAGTAGAGTGCTAGACTCCCACGCAAACGAAAGGACCTACTACAGACTTCTATAAAATGTTTGCACCATATTTGCAAAGAAGTGCTCTCACTATTCACCATTCCACCCCACTAAACAATTTCAAATTGCTGCAAATTTTCTGCAAAATATGTTTTGCAAGTGTAAACTCCACAGTTAACTGCCAGCAAGTTTTCTCAGAGATGGCATCTTCCCCTCCGTTAACTTACAAAAGTTTACAGACAATTCAATATGAGTATAACTGAAGTGACCAGGAAGTTTACTTGAAGTGATATGAAAAGTTGTATATAATTTATGGTCAACTTCTATGAAAGCCTGCAAAAAATGACTGAAAAGCTTATGTGAATTTATTGAGAATTGCTGTTAAAGCTGAGAATGAGCTTATAGCAATATGCCAAGAAACAGAAAGTACCCAAACACCAAAACTACGTCACAATCACACTCGAAGCGCGTTTCGCCAACAAACTTAGCTTCTTCAGGAGCTAAAAGCTTTGCTAAAAGCTTTTAGCCCCTGAAGATGCTAACTTTGGGGGCGAAACGTGCATCCAATGTGATTGTGACCTAGTTTTAGTATCTGGATAGTATCTATTTCTTGAATTGTACATTCATACTAAAGGTTCCAAAATATTCATTTATTCGATTATAAAAATATTGATTTATTTTCATTGTGAATTTAAGAAATGTCTACAATGAAAATATAGTGAGTGGGAAATTAGTTATGCAAGCAGGAGTCATTCACAATTTACGTCATGCAGTTTTCAGTTTGGTGGGCTGGTGCAAATTTGACAATATTTTTGGTTAATAATGTACTTATGCATTTTGTTTCTCTATATAAGAACCGGAAGTCAACATGTAGCATATATTAGTACATCAGGAAAAGCAAGAGAATAACTTCTCTTCCATGTCCCTCTGAAACCTGCATATACTATAGGGAACGTCAAGTTGCGACTTTATATGCCTATAGATATAAAAATTACTTCAAAAGTATAAAAGCGTTTGAATTATAAAATAATATCAAGATGAAAATCTTGATTGAAGTCCGGGATTCGAAGAGATATATGGCGCATTTGCTGTTTCAGTTTGAGGAAAACCCGGAAAAACCCATTGAAATTGGACCGAAATTCAGCCAAAATAAGAATCATCAAGAAGTGTAGGAATAAATTACAAACTTTTAATGAAATAAAAAGAATACTTCCTTCAAATGGGTTTCACAAGACTTCAAAAAAAACTGTGTTTTCATAACAAGTTTTTTGTGACTGCATAGTACATAAATTATACCAAAAAATGCAGTTGTTTATTTTATCTCATCACCTATATTCGAGTCCAATTGTGAAAGCACCCTCAATAGAATAACACACAATGTAGCTTTCTGCTTGAACGTGTTAAATGTATGGAAATATGTGTACTTTTCAGCACTTAATGTTTATGATTATGTAGATCTATATATTTATGGGCCATACCTAAATCCAAATGAATCCTTTTACATAACAATTTTCCCACTTACCACGCAATCCTCTTAAATGTTTCAAGCTGTTCTTCAAACCAGTAGAAATGAGGTAAATAAGTGAGGTTAGGGTCCCTCTCTGATGGTATTGGCGAAGTATAGTAAAACTAGTGCCATAAACACTGGAACGAACGAATGCACTTTGTGCTTCTTGCACCAACACAAAACATAACTTTTTCTGTCGAATCTCTGTGATAATCTAGCAGGATTGATATCCTTACTACCCATTGAGTTAGTGGATATTTCATTTGCAGTGTAATCGTTGCAGGTGAAACTTCACCACCAACTCTTATGTTGGAGTTACAGGAAGATTTTGTTCTGAGAATTACAGTGAACTTGAATCAGTGAACATTGCATGTGGAAGTTCACCACCAACTGTCATATTGAAGTTATAATAAGATGAATATTTGAAATTTGCAGCAATTTTAATTTCGTAAGTTTTACGAAGGAAGATTGTAGAAACTTTTCATTTGAAAACTGAAAAAAACATATTTACAGTAAACCTACAAGGAGTTTGCAAATATATATTACAAATGTAAAAAACATTCAAACTTGCTGCAATATTTTGTAATTTACAATGTTTAGTGGGACGGGATTCTTGAATTTTGACCCCATTAAATGAGGTTGCTTTTACAGCTGCAATGCAGTGCAATCAGATTTTTGCATAAATGTTATTGCTACATTGTTAAATGTAAATATATAAAAGGACACAAGTCACATTGTTGGTTTATGATGAGGAATAAGTCTCCGAGCTTTAGGCATCAAAACTTATTCATACCATCGCGAATCTCGCAATTTCTTTGAGATTTAAATGGCTGCCAGTCGTGCCGGACCAATCGTTGATGCAGATCGAACCATGTCGGCAGCCATTTTATTCGCAGAAACATTGCGAAATTCGCGAGGGTATGAACGAGACTTAACACGCATTGTTGTGGAAGCTACATAACACGATATCAAAAGCTGCTTTCCATTTAACGTAAGGAGCTCCTCAGAGCTACCCAGAGCGTATGACCCTGCGTTCCATTTAGTGGGGCTTCAAGCACCGATTGACATTCCTCTTGCCCCTCGAGCACCACCCGTTTTATTGGTGCATGAAGCACAAGTAGACAAAAGTCAAAACGCGAATACACAGTTTTTTGGCGAAAAAATCAGTGATAAAGTAATTTCCGATCTCAGGGGCTTGAAGCTACGAAGGCGTAGAAGCGCCAGATGTAGTGATTTTTTCTAATTCCCAGATAAATCTGTCTATTAGACAGTTATTATAATTGACAGATATAATTGTCTAATAGACAGATTTATCTGGGAATTATACTAATTAAACTAATTCCTAGATACAAGTGTCTAATAGACAGATAATATCTGTCTAATAGACAGTTAATATAAGTCTATTAGACAGATAATATCAGTCTATTAGACAGTTATTATAATTGACAGATTTATCTGGGAATCATAATAATTATACCAATTGCTAGATATAAGTGTCTAATAGCCAAATAATATCTGTCTAATAGACAGATATAATATAAGTCTATTAGACAGATGATACCAGTCTATTAGACTGATAATACCAGTCTAATAGCCATCTAATATAAGTCTTCTAGACAGATTATATTTGTCTATTAGACACTTATACCTATAGGAATTAGTATAATTCCCAGATAAAGCTGTCTATTAGACACTTTTATCTGTCAATTACAGTAACTGTCTAATAGACAGATTTATCTGGGAATTAGAAAAAATCACTACATGTGGCGCTTCTACGCCTTCGTAAGAAGCTCTGGGGCTTAACACTCCTAAATGGAAAACGCCTATAGAGTAGGGGCAAAGAGTAGGTTAGGTTCGATCACTGTTTATATAGAAGTAAGATAGTTTATGGTGGATTTATGCAGCAATCATAAGTCATAAGTCTTTAGTCATAAGGAAGAATATTCGTCAATGATTGGTTGGTCCGTATTTTCCAACCAATCATTGACGAATATTCTTCCTTATGACTAAAAACTTATGACTTATGATTGCTGCATAAATCCACCATTAGTCAATGCCTGTGTAATTGGTGTTGGACGCAAACGCGAGTGTCATCTAGCGTGATTAGTTACAAACATGAATATTTGACGTCATTTTAATGCAGGTTTCTTCAAAAAACCCTTATTTTAATGCTGTCCCATTGTTTTGATCAAGTTACGACATGACTTGGAGGCCAGATCACTGAAGTTACGACATGACTTGGATGCGAGCTCACTATCGCCATCTACATGTCCCATCCCATAAGGTTGACTATCTTCTATATAAACAATGGTTCGACATATATGTCGCATGAGATGAATTTTGTTGTATAACATGAGCTGGCAACAACGAATTTTTGACTACTATTCATTTTATTGACAAAGGTTATCTAGGGCTCGCAATCATTATTTAATTCCTTTGTTATTATGCAACCTTTCATAACAGTGTGTATCAGTTTATGTATCGTTGGTAGTATAAATATTAGATACAAGGAGGAACAATTTATGAATCAGTTCAAAGGGAAATATGAAAAATAAAAGTAGGTAAAAACACGGCAGCTAATTCTCATACGTTTTTATTTAACGAACGAAATCTTTTGGCGTGTCCGATCTCCAAAGAAAATAGTTGACGAACAATAGTGCAAAAATTCACCTAGGAGATGAATATGAAACAGCATAATTTTTGAAATTTTACTCACTACCAAATTTTACGCAATATCAAAACTACGGAATGAAGCTGTTGGAACTCATGATCCCGTGAATCATTAGGCCAACCCCCACAATATCCTTGAAAATTATTAAAAAGATGTGCATAACATCAAGGTGACGCAGGACCCAAAGCCTTATAATATATGATTCGTCTTTCCAAACGAAAACCTGCTTAACAATATTCAACTTTAGATCACTCTTATATTTTTTACTTGAAAATTTATTACGATTTGGTCCCATGGCTCCTTTGCCTTTACATGTTAAACTATAAAAGATCAAATACGCTGAGCGTTCTAAATTGTTTGGATTATCTGGAACACTTATTCGAATAATCAAATACCTGCCGACGATTATTCCGATTTCCAGGCTAATATTTCTTCAGTTATTGGCTTGAAAACAATTCCAATAGTTTGCAGCAGGAAGGTTTGTCTGAAAGCAGTTTGTAATCATGGGTATAACCATTGTCTAAAGAAGAATAGTCAAACAATCCATGTGCAAAATGTATTGGATGGCCGTCACCTGAGACATCTATACTATTTTACTGGAAACATTGAAAATGTATCCAGTAATGTGGCTCCGTTATCGGATGGCACGCAAAACTATCCTTCTGTCTCTTTTTAAAATAGAACGCCAGTTTTCATTTGCTTCATTCAGAAATGTGCAGAATTTTGTCATTGGTGAGATGTTTAGCAGAATAAAAGAAGAGTCAAAGTTTGCATTCGGATGTTTCGAATATCAGATGATGATCAGTGGTAAAATTTTATATTGCTGCAATTAAGCCTAATATAATGAAACACGTAATGTAGCAATATTCTTACTGAAAAATGATCCCTAAGTATAGGTACAAAAAAAAATGTTCTATTACGATATTATATCGCAGTTGATATGGTTTGAAAACACATAAAGAATATGCATTAGTGCTTGAAGGCACCCTATAAGTAGGTATATAAATAATAATATATCAGTATTATTTGTACAAGCTTTTGTTTAGTTTCACTCACACGTAACAGGTATGGTATCTACTGTCTAGATATAACGGGGTCAAAACTTCAGTGGAAATCATCTTTAAATTTGACAGGTGTCCATTAAATTCATTCAGGTTCGTTACGACATTCACAAGAGAAAAAAACAAAATAGCGAACAGATTTTGTGATTTATTGTCCAACTATTCATAATGCGAATCTCGAGTAGATTTGTAGTTTTTCAAAATTCGAAATGGCGAATACGATTTTTGATTAGATTCTTTCAAAATTGGTACCTATACAAGGGCTTGTTGTGTTGGAAACCAATACGAACATTCAAGATGGAGGACAAATTTTGTCCGAATCCGTCCATGATAGATCTAGAATTATTTGGGTAGGACAGTTCAAGGACAATTCAAGGAAAATTCAAATGTTGGCGGACAGGTGTTCTTTAATTGATGGTTCGATGTTATCAACAATGTATGTGGACATACAAGGAGAGTTTCAAAGGAGGTTGTCACCAGAAATCATTCATCTCCTACACGGGCCTAAAATACATTTTTTGTTGTACAATATAGTTATTTGTTAATGGCACTTTGTTTTCGAAATAAACACATGTTATTTTTCTTCAAACGCAGCTTTTAAACATAGAAACGATTGACAATTCATTCAACATAGGCACCTAACATTACCCATGAGAAAATAAACACTCAATAGTAATCCCAAATGAATAAGCTATCCAAATATCCAATAATTCACATCTCTAACAAAACAAGATAACTTGCTTGAAAAAAAAAGTATGTCGAGATCAAATCACAGGCCTTCAGCTTGATAGCAGCTACGCTCTCAACACCACCACAGTTCCTAAGAGTGTTATGAATTTATTGTCTATACTAAACATCATGCACTAATAGGTTCGTTTTCAACGAAAACTATGGAGATCGACCGTTTCTTCAATATTTTCGCACTAGAGTGAAAAAGCTGTCACAAAACATTTCTGAAAAAACATCAGCTTTGCGTTGAGATCTAAAAGCGTCAAAGGCTACCTACTTTGGTAAGCGGTTGTAGAAAAAAATATAGTTTACTGACCATGCACGATCATCGGAGAGATGGAAATATTTATGGTTTTACGCAGTGTCCACGTACAGTGCCTAAAGCGATACTTTTCAGGACACGTAAGTGAAAAAATCAAATATGCGTAAAGTTATGTTTTACGCATCGTTCATATAATTCCAAAAGACAGTATTTTGCGTCAGATTTTACTCGAAAGTCATCAAATGAAAACTTCATAGAATAAAATGTACTCAACAATTGCTACAATTTGCCAATATAATAACAGGCGTAGAAATAAAATTGTAGATACATTTTCATAAAGAGCTTTTTTGAACTCACGTGTTTCCACGCTCATAAAAAAGTCCTAATTTACGAATTTTTGTATCATATATAAATAATCATTTCATCTTCTTTATATGAGTTTTCTGTACTTATTGGTCATGAAGTCATAAAGTTTCATTTTTATAGAGGTTATTTCGAACGATCGACTGAAACTTCAAATTCAGTCGCAGATAATGCCATTATATCAGTACCTAATTTCGAAAAAAAAAACCCTTATTAGGTTTTACAACTTTGACTTCATGGTGAATAAATAAACTTGAAAAAAAAAAACATTTTAGAGAAAAGTTTCTATTTAAATGTATAAGTGAATAAACCCATCATTTTGTTACATTATAAAATTTTAAATGATATAAAAGCTTGTCGCGAGAAGTATATATGTAATTCTTATAGTATATAAAATTCAAAAATTACCTCAAGATTTATTCACACGACAAGCTTTTATATCATTTGAAATTTTATAATGTAACAAAATTATGGGTTTTTCGCTTTAGTGCATTTAAATAAAATCTTTTATCTGAAAATGTTTTTTAAGTTTATTTATTTTTTTAGTTTTCTGTGAATATGTTTCTTAGTCTGTTCATTTCAATCAATGCGCCATTGTTACACGGTCGCTTGCCTGTTAATTAACCGTTGGAAATTTTTCCTAATTTCTTCGTGTTCTTTAAATAGCTTTAGAAGGGGGCAGAGGGGTGAATTTTTTTAAAACGGTTTTGTTCAATGGCCAGATAATTTTCACTAATTTTACGGATTTTTTTGATTTCTATTCCGCGAGTTTTCCTATTTTTTTGTGACTGGAAAGGAGGGCGAACCCCCCGATCTATTTTTGTTTTCATCATTATTTTCCATGTCCGAAACTGTTGAAACATTTTCCGAATTCCTTTGCGTTCTCTACCTAGGTTTTGAGGGGGGAAAGGGGAGGCGAAATTTTTTAAAACATTATTTTCGACGGTCAGATATTTTTCACTATTTTTACAGATTTTTCCGATTATAATTTCGCTTTTTTCCATTTTTTTTTTCGAGAAAAGAGGGAGGCGAGTACCCCCCTAATTTATTTTTCCTTGCTGTAATTTTTGACGTCCATATCCGTCAAAAAAACGTCCGAAAACCTTCGCGTTCTCTATCTAGCTTTCGAAGGACGGGGGCGGGACAATTCCTTTTTATAAACCATAACATTCGATTCTCAGATATTTTTCACGATTTTTAGAGATTTTTCCGATTTTAATTTCACGAGTTTGTTTTCCAACTTTTCGAGAGAAGGGGGGCATCCCCCCCTCCCTACTTATTTTTTTCGTTGTTATTTCTGACGTCCAAATCCGTCAATAAAACTTCCGAAACCCTACGCGTTCTCTATCTAACTTTCGGGGGGCAGGGGGGACAATTTCTTCGACATTAATGTTTTGTCATCGGAACTGATCCAACACGAAAAATTTCAATTCCATAGAATAAGAGGAAGTGGTTCTAATTCAGCTTGCAAGATTTGTACCCATCTAACACACACAGAGCAAGTTAAATAAAAGCTTTCAATAAAAACAGAAAATAATATGGTAACTGTCGGAAATGGCATTATCACCTTCATAACTTGAAACCAATCATCGGTTGTCATCAAGAACGTTGGACATCTTTCCACAAACATTAGTAAAGAGAAATCACCCTGAAAATATCTATGTGAATTCGAAAACTGACTGAGACCTAACAAGACAAAAACAATGAAATGCCAAACACCACTACTTTGCTCTCTCGTTTACATGCAAATTGCAAGTGGCAGGTGGAACGGACACTGAGCCAATCAAAAACACGAAATAATGTCCATTCATTATTCACTTTACGCGATTACTACGACACTTTCCATCTCATTCGTTTGTCTCCTTTTTGGGGGCAATCGTGCTGGCGCCATCTACTAATAAACCCCATCCTCATCCAATAATAATCCCATAAGGTTGACTGACTATACTTCCTTAGACAATGGTATAACCATTGTTTAAATAGAACATAGTTAGTCAATGCCTGTGGAAAAGGTATTGGACACAAACGCGAGTGTCATCTAGCGTGATTAGTTACAAACATGACTATTTGACGTCATTTTAATGCAGGTTTCTTCAAAAAACCCTTATTTTAATGCTGTCCCATTGTTTTGATCAAGTTACGACATGACTTGGAGGCCAGATCACTGAAGTTACGACATGACTTGGATGCGAGCTCACTATCGCCATCTACATGTCCCATCCCATAAGGTTGACTATCTTCTATATAAACAATGGTTCGACATATATGTCGCATGAGATGAATTTTGTTGTATAACATGAGCTGGCAACAACGAATTTTTGATGTTAGATCGTGTTCTATGCTTTTGTAAAACGTTAAAAATAATAACAAAATAAAATGGCATTTGCTTTCAGAAGTAGAAAGTAGAAACATGGAATGTGACGCCAAAAATGAATGATTGTACCCAAAATCAAAATCTAACTTTAAAAAAATGTAATGCAAGAAAAAGAAAATGCGCCTCTTTTATAGGAGATTTCTTTAGTTAATCTGAACGTTTTAATACATTTTTTCTCAGATGAGAATGTAAAAGCAATGTTTATTACTCGTCTCTCTCGAGGCCGCTGATAAATTTACTGATTTTCTAAATTTTCTATAGCTATTATTGAAGAAGCCATTTTCTCACTATAAAAATCTCTGAAAAAGTATCAAAGAATGTTTTGACATTTACTATAAACTATTGGACCTAACCTATAAATTTCGCATAATATGAAAGTCTCGCATTCCACATAAATTGTCGACTGCCTTTGACCATTCCACAATTTGTCTATAAAAAATTTGCGAATACGACATTTGAGAATAAGAATATTCAGATTTCGTTCGACAAAGAGCATATCTTGCATGCGACAAAATATGTCACGGTTTGAGAATAGGGCCCCTCTTTGAGGGAGATTCCAACCATGGTTGCATAAATGTGTACAGTACGCATGTGCGATGTAGACCGATACCTAACAGCAGCGCTGGGCCCATAGAAATATATATTTCTATGGCTGGGCCACAGTCCACAGATTACATACGGGTGTATGTAATCTCTGTGGCTGGGCTCTCGACAATGAACCAGTTCACTTCTAGATGTTGTATTATTCATATGTCCCACATCCAATTGAGAGCAAACACTACCTTGGTAAAACGGGAATTGGTTTTACTCCTACAGTTTTTGTTTAAGAACTTTTCTTTCTTTAGCAAATGACTCAATGTTTTTGTGTAAATTCCGGAACTTCAGTGATTTTTGGTTATGATAATTTTCAAGAAGAAAAAATTGAAATGACATGATGAATTAAACAAATTGAGAGATTCCGGAATTCTTATGAGGCCACCGAGCCCATACAAGAAATATCCCTTTCTTGAAATCAATGGTTTTTGCCGAAAACGGAATCTACGATCGAGAAATTTATATCTGATTGGCGCTGTAATCGAGAACGGACAGGTGCTGTGTTGCCAATGTTCATCGAGTTCATTATCTTCACTCCCATTTTTGATGACTATGCCGACAAACCTCAGCTGAAGGGGGAGAGGAGGAAATTCGACTTTTCGGTGTGACGCGCTGATGGTTGCTCTTAATATAAAACAGACACGACACGATGGTAAACTCGATTTGGAATTTATACCTTCTATTGCACGATCGAATTTCGTTTCGGAAATCGTCGGGTTTTTAATGGAATGTAATTACATTTTGATTCAATAAGATGGAATCAAGATGAAATCTACTAGTAGAAGGTAGTAAATACATAAATAAATAAATTGAATCATATTATCTATAATAATATTGTGACTTATTTGTCACGACAATGATAGGATGTGCTTATATTTGTGATCTACCTTTTTTTAAATGAGATTAATTCTCATCAAGAATGCATGAGGAATTTTTTTTAAATTAATATAAAAAAGTCGGGATTTTTTTTAATTCAAAGTAAGTATTTATAGTTTTTATAAAAAATTTATAAAAAATTATTAATTATAACAAAAAAATAAGAGTAGTCTAACATATTCAACATACAAACAATAACATGGCTTTCTCCAAATAAAATTGAATATTTTATATTCCTTCAGTATACACGCCCTTTGGCCATATTGCTGCGTTCTTCAAGAAATGTTTATAACATTTCCCAATAGGCATCTTTCAATTTGAAAGCGAAGCGATGACCATGGGATGTTTTTTTGCTCAATATGTAGCAAAAAGATTAAAAGAAGTTAATTCTGCAATGAATCCACTAATAAAATACGAAACAATCATCACTTTACCAGTTATTCTGTCGAAAGACAGCATTAAAATTGAAGGAAATTAATTATAACAAAAAAATAAGAGAAGTCTAACATATTCAACATACAAACAATAACATGGCTTTCTCCAAATAAAATTGAATATTTTATATTCCTTCAGTATACACGCCCTTTGGCCATATTGCTGCGTTCTTCAAGAAATGTTTATAACATTTCCCAATAGGCATCTTTCAATTTGAAAGCGAAGCGATGACCATGGGATGTTTTTTTGCTCAATATGTAGCAAAAAGATTAAAAGAAGTTAATTCTGCAATGAATCCACTAATAAAATACGAAACAATCATCACTTTACCAGTTATTCTGTCGAAAGACAGCATTAAAATTGAAGGAAATGTTTTTAAAAAAGATAAATTGACAACTCGACTCCTCTTGAGCTATCGAGTATTCTCATCGAGTTTATACGACGTTATCGAGAAACGGAATACCAATAATCGAGTCAAAATGGCGGATCGACTCGATTCATGAACTAGAATCCCGCTGCTGGGTTAACTTAGATATTCAGAAAAATAATAATCCTACTAAAACATTTAAAATACATATATGCATTACCGCTTATGTCAAGAAAGACGAAATAAGAAACTTCCAGATTATTGAGCAATATATTGCCCGTTTCAACATTCTTTAAATAGAAGTAAGATATTTAGCCAACCTTATGGGATTAATATTAAATTTAAATGGAGGCGACATGTAGATAGCGTCAGTGATTTCTCCTCCAAGTCCTCTTCAGTGATCTGGCCTTCAAGTCATGTCGTGCATTAAAATGACGTTAAATTTTAACGTTTGTAACAAATCACGCTAGACGACACCCGTGTTTGAGTCCAATACCTATTCCACATTGAAACTATTCTTACTTCCAGGGTTGTGTTCTAAAACCTCACTCTCTTACCTGGAGTCTACTCTCACTGTTCCAAAACTTACTCTGATTAATTATTTTGCCCTTGTCAAACGTTCAAAAACCTGTCGGGTTTACCCCAGAGCTTACACAACCGTACTCTACCAAAAAGGAGGGTAACAGAGTACTCTGACAGTTATTCGGTCATATTTTTCATTTTAAAACTTCAAAACAAAAGTACGTTATAACAAATATATTGTTTCTGTCTGCTTTTATCTAATAAAATGTATTTATCCACAACTATTAATAAATCTGTTAAATATGCGATTTTTATCATGTAATGCCATGCATTACCATATAGAATTGAATAATAATGACAGTTCGATGAAGTAATATTACTAAATCGTTGCGTCAAATTTGACAATTTGTAAATTTACTTGTCACTGTATGTGTAGATATACTATCAGTCGGTTTGTGAGTTATTTGTTTTGAACATTTTTATCTCTGGTATCATTAGAGAAATGTCTAATAGTGAATCTGATTTGGAACATATGTATTGTACACCGTCAGACATTTTAAAATTATCGGCTGGCGCTACAGAAAATCTTCTACCTAACAAGTCAAAAGGTAAATATGATGCGGTATACAAAAGTTTTATGGATTGGCAAGTGGCACAAAAAACATCGTCTTTTTCTGAAAATGTTATCCTAGTGTATTTTGTTAAACTTTCTAAAAATACAAGTCATCATCATTGTGGGCATATTATTCTATGCTGGAGAGTACATTGAATATTTACCATAATAGTATCTGCCTAGAGACTTACATGAAGTTGCAGGAATTTTTAAAACGTCAGTCTGAGGGCCATCAACCGAAAAAATCTAAAACCTTTACTAGCGAAGAAATGAGTAAATTTATAAAAGAAGCGCCAGATCATACCTATCTAATGACAAAGGTATTGTGGTATATATAATAATAATAATAATAATAATAATATTTATTCACACACCTGCATGGTACAATACAATTAAATATTAATAATTAATTGTGAATAAATGAATACTCGATAAGTGTGAAACACTTGTTTCGAGAAGAAAACCTAATAAACAATTACATGACAAAATGTGTAAACATAAAAATTTCTAAATTCAATCTAAATATAAAATGTGAAATTATAGTCATCATATTGACTCATAAAAACAAACATATATATACAAATATACACATACAGACACTTTCACGCATACATACATACACATATACACATATACACATATAAACTATATAAAAAGTACAAACATATATTATAAAAAAATTTAAAAAGTATATAAAGTTTGATATAAGGAATGAAATGTATGAAAACAAGATCATTTCAAAATACCAAGTGGATAATACAGCAAAGGTAGGTAACTTTTTTTATTTTTTTGTTTCCTTATCTACTCGAATATTCTATGTAGTTCAATTCTCTTACTTCGAAGTATATGTTTTTTTAGTTCTTTTTTGAAGCGATTGATATTTTGTAATGATTTTATTGTTTCAGGTATACTATTATACAGTTTGGGAGCGAAGTAAGAGTATGATCTTTGGGCAGCGACCCTAACCATCAGGGGTGTTACATAATGATCTTTTTGGCGAGTGTTATATTGATGAAGGGGGAGCAGTGCTGTGTGCTTATTTGCGTGATAGTTAATACAAGAACATAGAAAATACAATTGTCTTATGTCCAGAATTTGAGTCTCAGAGTACAAAGCATCAGAGGAATATCTACTGTTTTTAGAAAATATCAATTTCAGAAAACGTCTTTGCATTACTTCGATAGGGTGGATATGAGTTTTCAAAGTTCCCCCCCACACTGCTATTCCATAACGAATGTGACTTTCAACTAAAGAGTAATACAATGTTTTAAGGTGCTTCAGTGGTAGTAATTCTTTGAGTTTCCTGAATTTGTATAATATGGTTCTCAATTTGTTTACAGTATATTTTATATGCAAATCCCATTTCATATGAATATCAATTATTATCCCAAGATATTTTATTTTGTTTTCGGGCAGAATGTGGAAGGGGTTTTCTGTCCTGATTACCAATTGATCAAATGGAGGTGTTCCAGCTGAATTACAACAAAATGGTAAGTAATGTGTTTTATCTATGTTAACTGTTAATAGTTTCTTATCCAACCAACATTTTATCACAGAAAACTCGGTTTCAACCATAGCTTTCAATGAGTTCCAGTCATCTGCTTTATAGAAGATGGCTGTATCATCCGCAAATCCAATAATGTCTCCGTTGTTACTCAATGAGAAAAGTCCGTTTATGTAAATATTAAATAGTGTTGGTCCCAGCACGGAACCTTGAGGTACTCCACAATCAATCACCTTTTCACTGCTCAGTACATCATCTATTCTTACCGCCTGGCACCTTCCTGTTAGATAACTTTCGAATAATTTCAAAGTGTTACCTCGCATTCCAATATCTTCCAACGACTGAAGAAGAAGGTGATGACTGACAGTGTCGAAGGCCTTGGACAGGTCTATGAACACACACAAGGACGGTTTCTTCTCATTTAAAGCTTGGGTAATTTTTGAATTCAGTGACAGAACTGCATCCTGTGTCGAAAAATTTTCTCTGAATCCGAATTGATTATCTGAAATTATTTTATATTTGTTGAGGAAGGTGACGATCCTTTTTTTAATGATTTTTTCGAATATTTTCGAAAGATGTGTAACAAGTGAGATCGGACGATAATTTGTTATGACGGAGGTATCCCCTTTTTTCAAAAGTGGTGTAATAATCGACTTTTTGAACATAACAGGGTAAACACCTTTTTCCACACATCTATTGAGTATATACGTCAAGGGTTCTAGGATATATACTGTTATAAGTTTAATAGTTTCCGCTTGCAAGTCATCATAGCCTACTGCCTTGTTATTTTTTAATCCAAAAATTATGTTTCTTGTTTCCATTGAGTCAATTGGTTCGAACACAAATGAATTCATAATAGGTGATCTTTTTATCTTGTAATTTTTGTTGTTTTTTATTTGGCCAGCGAGAGTTCTACCTGTTTCAACAAAGGTTGCATTGAATGTATTCGCAATTTCCATTTTGTCAGTCAAGATTTTGTTTTCAGTAGGATGTTTAATTTTATCTATAATGTGTTTTCGTTTTTTTGTTCTTGATATTTGTTGAATAACATCCCACAACATTTTTGAATTATTCTGGTTTTTTTCAATTAATTGGTTATAAAACTTGGATTTAGTTTTGTTGATTAATGAAGTTAGCTTATTTCTATAGCATTTGTATTCTTTCTTCAGATTATCATTGTGTGGCTGTTTCTGCATAAGACGAAACATCCTGTATTTTTTATTAATAGAATTTAGTAATCCGTTCGTAACCCAGGGAGCTATTTTGTTATTTTTTCTACGAATCTGACGTCTCTCTGTACATGCTTCTAATGTTTTTGTAGTTATATTGATGAATTTTTCTGTTGCAGAGTTGTGGATAAAGTATAGTATTCAACACGCGTATGATGGCAATTACCCACTCAGATGTTACAAAACTCGCCTCCGGCTCGTGTTGCAATTTCATCTTCGTGGGTAATAGCCATCATTATACTCTTGTTGAATAATGTACTATTCTATTAATTTTTTAAGATTAATTAATGGTTATAGAATTCTGTTGATTTTGTATTGACGTAGATACATAATTCTCAAAGTTCGTTTTAGATTAATCGGTGATATAACTCCCTGAATCCAGCCAGCCAACCGTTTAAAAATTATACCTTATATTAATATTATTGTTTACGAAAATTTAAGAACAATTGTTGAATGAACCTAATTGATTTTACATATACCAAAGTCCTTTATTAGTAGCAGGAAACGTTCACTACCGTCATTCTTTCCCCAAAGTGACTGCATGCCCATAGACTATAGGATTATGCTGGAGTACGATTATGATCCTTTACGTTATGACGCGTTACGAATTCTACCGAATACGAATATGATGGCTTGACGTTTTGATGCGTTGCTGTTATGATGGAATGATTTTGTGATGCATTGTGGTTATGCTACAATTATATTTTGATGTTTTAGCGTTATGACGGGATACTTTGTGATAAAGTACGTTATGCTGATGTATATTATGATGGATTACTTTATGATCCGGTACTTTATGCCACTGTATATTTCTATCTTGTACTAATATGATCAATTGCAATTTCTACCGGTTATCGATATGATGGAGTAAATTTCTTCGCTTTACGTTTCCTTTCTGTACGTTATGATTCATTGGGTGTTCCCGACGCGTCGATGCTACAAGATTCTGATTGGCTAGAGCTTATTAAACCCTCCTGTTAATTTACTCTCTTTGTTTCCCGTCTACTTCTTGAGGTCTTTGTCTTTACAGTCGTTACAAATGTAATGGTGGGTTTATGCAGTAGTCATAAGTCATAAGTTTTAAGTCATAAGGAAGAATATTCGTCAATGATTGGTTGGTCCGTTTATTCCAACCATTGTTTATATAGAACATAGTTAGTCAACCTTATGGGATTATAATTGGATCAAAATGGATGCGACATGTAGATGGCGATAGTGATAGTGATCTGGCCTCCAAGTCATGTCGTAACTTGATTGAAACAATGGGACAGCATTAAAATCAGGGTTTTTTGAAGAAACCTGCATTAAAATGACGTCAAATATTCATGTTTGTAACTAATCGCGCTAGATGACACTCGCGTTTGCGTCCAACACCAATTACAGAGGCATTGACTAACTATATTACTTCTATATAAACAATGTTTCAACCAATCATTGACGAATATTCTTCCTTATGACTTAAAACTTATGACTTATGACTGCTGCATAAATCCACCATAAATGTACTAAAAACTTACTAAAAGCAAAGAATATCTACAATACTGAACTTGTAGATATTCTTTGCTAAAAGTGGCATTAAGTCTCGTTCATACCCTCACTAATTTCGCATTTTTTCTGCGAATAAAATGGCTACCAACATAGTTCTGGGGTGGGATTATGAACACTCGATAGGAAAGCTTTCGCGATACGTAGGCTAGAACGATAGATGTTCCCGATTCGAAACGAAATCGAAATTATGAAACTTTTTTGAATAGAGATAGAATGGAATTATATCTACCATATGGACCATTAGTGATATTAACTGAAGTTGCGAAATATTTTGAATTGTATTGGTTTTCATAATTGCTCAAATCTGACAAATTTTAAACTAACGACGGATCGAGATATATGCGGATCGAGTGTTCGTAAATGGTCAATAGACGAGGAATGGGATGACGTCACAAATGTAATTCTTGTCCACAACTGATTCCAAACAAACCTCCATCGAATTTAAACTTCTCCGATAACGATATTGTTTCCGTTAAGGTTTTTCAACTTCTTTTGCCTGAGAAAACAAAATCCAAACAACCAAACACAAACTAATAAGCAAGGCAGCAAATCTTCAACAGAAAATGTAACTTAAAATTCTTTGTTTGGAATCAGTTTTTGACAATTATGACATTTGTGATGACACACTTTCCTCGTCTATAGACTACCTAAGTCCTGACGTCACAAGTGGGCGGAGCTTATAAAACCTTTCCAAACAAACTGGTAATACGTGTTAAAACCCCATAAGAAATTATTGATTTGATGATTTTGCATAATTCCGTCGGGAATAAGGATAATCGATATTATTTTCAATAAAGAGTCAGTTAGTTGAAACCTTATGCCGAAAAAAATAATTTCAATGTTTGGAAAGGTTTACCAAGTTTCACCCACTTTGACGTCACGCTTAGGTAGTCTATTGCGCCGAGTAGGAAGCAACGACCAAGAAATACACACACAGAGAGAGAGACAGTGTTCGTAATTGCACCCCCAAGGACAGTGTTCAGTGTACTTGATTGCACCCCTGCATCAACGATTGGTCCGGCACATAGAAATATGACTAGAAGCCATTTTATTCGCCGCGAGGGTATGAACAAGCCTAACACTAGCGTACTAAAAAAGAGTTGAAATAGACGAGGAAAGTGTGTCGTCACAAATGTCATTCATGTCAAAAACTGATTCCAAACAAAGAATTTTAGGTGACATTCTCTGTTGATGATTTGTTGTTTTGCTTATTAGTTTGTGTTTGGTTGTTTGAATTTTGTTTTCTCAGGCAAAAGAAGTTGAAAAACAACGGAAACAATTTCAGACAAGCTGATTTAAATTCGACGGAGATTTGTTTGGAATCAGTTTTTGACAAGAATGACATTTGTGACGTCATCACTTTCCTAGTCTATTACTAAATTTTGTACGAATGTACTAGTTCTGGCAACACTGGTTTGAAGTTAGACGAACGTTTTCTCAAGGTCGTTATTGTTTACATTATTTTATTACATTTGTTTCATTGTTTTTGACTTCTCTTCAAGTTTTTGCCGATGATTTTCATCATTTCAAATGATTATATATTATAACAAACTCTGAATTTCTTTCGTTCAATTTCAACGTTTAATGCGGGCGTATCAGTGCAGATAACTTTTTGTATATGAAAGGGGATTAAGGGGAAACCATTTTATGAATCAAGCAGATAGATAACATAACCCTTTTGCATTTTTAAATGTATCTAAATTCGTCAAAAAAAGTAGAAGGCAAGTAATTATCGCCGAAAATATCTCAAATATCTCTTATTGTTTGTTATTACTTATTGTAGATTGCGTACTCCGTATGGATAATTTACAAATTCTTGATGAACCTAATATACCCATTGAAGATGAATGTGCAAATCAATCCAATGAAAATAAGGCATTTCAAATTATGGTAAGAAAACAAGTTTTTTTTTTTTTTCATTCAATATGTCTCGTTCAGGAAAAAATGGGTTACAAGGCTGGATCTGGTCTTGGAAAATTTGAGCAAGGAATCACAAAAGTAATGGACATATCTTATCGATTAGGTAAAAAAGGACTTGGAATGAAATTACAAAATATGGATTCCACAACAGTTTCTTGGGACTTCGGAAAAGAAGTAAGATTTCTAGTGTATATAACGAATAAAGGTATTGGTAAGAAACATGCACATTGTAAATCTTTAATTTGAGCGTGAATTCACGAGATTCATAATACACTATTTATTAGCCATAATTTCATTGCATAACTCATTAAGGTCCTAACACAACAGTCCTCAATGAAATGGTTTACCCAACTCATGGATCATTGGGCACATTTCATAATATTCAACTGCAAAGTTACCGGCTTTTAACTTTTATGCAATAATGACATGCTAAACTTTAGTGTGCTCCTGCATGGACTCTGAGTTTGAGTGTGTTGCCATATCTTACTTCAAAGTCACGCTCAATTATTTCAGAATAAGTTTTGATTGGACTTCTTCAGAGAAGAAATTTTAAACTTTCACTATGCAACAATATTCATAACACAGTTAGTACCTTTCTAGATGTGAATAGGGTGAATGATAATTTGACAAGTTAATGCTTTCAACTCAAGAAAGTAATAAATCATATTTTCTATTGTCTTTTGTTCTACCTATACTGCCATGCTAAGCCGAAAGGTGCTATCTCTGAGATTTTAGTTTTTTTATACCATTCACTAGCTATGATAATTTTGCATCTAATGGTATAGGTCAAATAGCGCTATTGAACTTGAAACATTTGAGAAAACCACTAAGAATATTTTTTATATCTCAATTTTTCCAAAAATTACTAAGAGACTTGGCGGCATGTTGCTATTATGAATCCAAATAGTCGTAGGTATATTGACCTAGGCTAGAAACCCTTTACGACGGCGTTCTGGTGCCACGGCGAAAATAAAAAAATCTGTCAATTGACACATTTAATCTGTCAATTGACACATTTAATCTGTCAATTGACACATTTAATCTGTCAATTGACACATTTAATCTGTCAATTGACACATTTAATCTGTCAATTGGCACATTTAATCTGTCAATTGACACATTTATTCTTTCAATTGACACATTCAATCTGTCAATTGACACATTTAATCTGTCAATTGACACATTCAATCTGTCAATTGACACATTTAATCTGTCAATTGACACATTTAATCTATCAATTGACACATTCAATCTGTCAATTGACACATTTAACCTGTCAATTGTCACATTTAATCTGTCAATTTACTGATTTATTTTTCAAGTGATTTTTTCAATCTCCTATTCATGTTCATACACTGTTGCTCAAGACTACACGTACAAACGTACTTTTTTTTGTGTGACAACAAAACCACAGCTTGCACGCATTTCGAATGCATCCATGCAACCCCTGATTTACAGATTTCATTATCTACAAACGTTAGAAGCGTTTCAGTATCTCAATAATTTCTCCACCAGAACAAATTAAAAAATTTCAATCATCGTTTTACGAATCAAATCACCATCACGTAATTCAAAAAAATATAAAATTTCGGTATTGCTCAACCCAATTGATAAGTATCTAAGGCTGAGTTGGTTCATGGCTATTCACTGGTCATGTTCAAACTACACATTCCGTGGTGGTCGTGCTGGTAGAGCATGCGCCTCTCAAGCATTGGGTCTTGGGTTCGATTCCCAGCATGGTCATCGGTCTCATGCACGGTATCACACGTTGAGGTGAGGGTTGCTCCCTAGCTTGCACAAGTCTCTCGAAGACTTATTGTGGTTCGGGGTAGGGGTGCAACAGGTTGACGGAAATAACAATTTCAACAATTTTCATCATCGATATGCTCTAATCACCTCATATTAAATGTGTCAATTGACAGATTATAAATGTGTCAATTGACAGATTAAATGTGTCAATTGACAGATTAAATGTGTCAATTGACAGATTAAATGTGTCAATTGACAGATTAAATGTGTCAATTGACAGATTAAATGTGTCAATCGACAGATTAAATGTGTCAATTGACAGATTAAATGTGTCAATTGACAGATTTTTTAATTTTCGCCGTGGCACCAGAACGCCGTCGTACAAACTAATAACGTATTTCAATCAAATATTAAAAAGTTGTCTTTTTGTTCGGAATGTTCTATATGCAAATTAAGGCTAAAAGACATATCTCAATTTTTGAAGCTTTTCTTTTTTAATTAAAATAGGGGTATCTCACAAAAAAGGTATAATGGTACAATTTTTTGATAATTTGGGTATGTCAATAATTCTATAAGTCAAAAATACGCATAAATGATTTTTTCATCTCTAAATAGTTTTGTTTTTGAAGGTGCGAAATAGTATACAGGGTTTTTGAAATTCGATCCTCACATTGGGATCTCGGAAACTATGAGAGATACGTAGTTGGTTAAATAGGGCCAAAGTTACGCATTTACCTGACTAACAATATGCCGTTGAGAAAGTTCTGAAATTCCGAGTATACCCGGAGATATCCGGAAAAAACAGAAATTTCGGAAAATGGTTTTTATTTTTTTCTGGCTTTATTTTTCGAAGGATTCGATAATAATTTGCACTTCCACATTGCCACTTTTTCCCTGCTACATAATGCTGTTTTCAGATTTGCTATCCTACGTTTCGTCTTCCGGCCACCATCATCAACTTTATTTTTTCTTATGGGCGCTACATTGAATTCTTTTTGTTTTGTATAGAACGATATTTTACCTTTTCAATGATGTATCATAAGTTATCATTCTTTTTCGAAAAATTGGAGATATTGAAAAAATTTAATTCTTATCATAATAGGCTTTGATATTGATGTTTCTAAATTTGACTTTCAATTTGTTACACTCATTGACATTTTGTTATTGTACGAGTCATTGAATTTTTGGCGAAAAATGGCTTTCACGAATGAAGAAAAAAGAGATATGATACAAATTTATTACAAATACCATAGAAACAGTGTTAGGTCATCGGAAATGTATTTAAACTTGTATCCGGAAAGACGACTACCACATTGAACTATGTTCAAGTTGTTAGATCAAATTCTCACTGAGTTTGGTTCATTTGAAAAGCCAATGAAAAAATACGGAGACAGAATCAACAATCAAAATTTGATAAACAACAACAAAAAAAAAAACAAAATGCTGTATTGAAGGTCCTCAATATTTTGATATTCACTCTGACCATAAACTCTATTTTTCAGTGTACCCCATAAGAATATCCATAACATTTAAGTCTGGAGACCTTGCTGGCCACCTCACCGGCCCATTATTCCCTATCCATTTATCACCAAACCTTTCAGTCAGGTAATTAGATACTCGTCTGGTAGTGTGCGGTGGAGCTCCATCATGTTGAAACCAGATGTTGTTATAGTTAGCCAAAGGTAGATCATCCAAATAGTCTTCGAAAATCGACATTAAAAACTGGTGATAAGTTTCTCAATTCAGAATTCCGTCAAATAAATGTGGACCCAAAATTCTATCTTTGTAAATTTCTGTTAATACTAAATAATACACGTAATACACGTTAATACTAAATCGCACTTGAGGTCGAATTTCTCAGAACTGCCTGGGGTTGCTTATGCTCCAAATGTGTTCGTTATTTCGGTTGAATGTCCCACAATTCGTAAAAGTGCTTTCATCTGTCCAAATTACATTTTCCAGGAAAATCAGGTCTTCTTATTAGCCAATTACAAAATTCTAATCGCCATTCGGGATCACCTGGATGCAGTTTTTGAGATATGTGTATTTTGTAACATTTTAAACCACTTTTTTTGAGATGTCTCCAAGCACTTGTATGACAAATATTCATATCGGAGGAAATTTGAGGTGTTTCCCCGGGTTCATGTTTATCTGCAAATTATGAATTTTTATTGAAAAGGACACAATGTTTAATTTACCTCATATATACCTCATTTATCAAATTTTCTTTAGTTTTCTGGTCCATTCTGCCTCCGTATTTTTTCATCGGCTTTTCAAATGAACCAAACTCGGTCAGATTTCGATCCAATAACTTGAAAATAGTTCGATGTGGTTGTCATCTTTCGGGATACAAGTTTAAATACATTTCCGATATCCTAACACTGTTTCTATCGTATTTGTAATAAATTTGTATCATATCTCTTTTTTCTTCATTCGTAAAATCCATCTTTTGCGAAAAATTCAACAACAAAATGTCATTGAGTGTAACAAATTGAAAGTCGAATTTAGAAACATAAAAGTCAAAGCCTATTATGATAAGAATTAATTATTTCCAATTTTTCGAAAAAGAATGATAACTTATGATACATCATTGAAAAGGTAAAATCACCATTTTCCGAAATTTCTTCGGATATACTCAGATACTCGGATATATTCAGAACTTTCTCAACGGCACATTGTTAGTCAGGCAAATGCACAACTTTGCCCCAATTTAACCATCTTCGTATCTCTCATAGTTTCAGAGATCCCAATGGTGAGGATCGAATTTGAAACACCCTGTATTTCATTACGAGAAAATAGGCTTTTTCCGTGCGTGCGCGACATGTCTGTGCGCGACAAGTCGTGCAAGCACGGAAAAATCATTTATGGACGAGTAATGAACGATATTTTTCATTATATCTACTTATTTTTATGATATAAAATTGACACAAAACAAGCGTTATTTACCCTGTTGGTAAGAAAATATTCAAACAATTTGCTATTTCTAGAGAACTGTCAACAACATATTATTTAATTTTGACATGTAAGGCAGCTATAATGACGCGCAAGGAAAAATTTTCCGTGCGGGTGCACGGAAAAAACGCTTTTTCAGTTTGCTAAATAAGCATGTACTTAAATATAGTATTTTCAGATTGGTATAATGAAAATACAATTTACAAAAAGTCGATTTTCCCAAAACTTACTCCGATTGAGATAGAGCTTTTTGGCTTATCAGGGCAGTATATTTATTCATCAATGTCGTAGAAGAGTGTTTTACCAGTGTACTGAAGCTGGAGAGCTAGATAGTGATATTGGTATGACGATGGGTGCATGTGTTTGTACTTTATCCTTGTACTGTTGCATGTCCCCATTTTCACATCAATGACCAATGGCGTGACCACTGACGCCATCTATATGTCGCCTCCATTTGAATCCAATATTAATCCCTTAAGGTTGGCTAACTATTTAAAGCTACTTATAATAATAATTGTCTTCATGGAATTCAAAATTTGGAAAGTTCATATCACTTAGGAGACTTGCGCAGGTAGTGCACATCAGTTCCTTTTTTTAATGAAAATTTCCTAACGTCCAGGCATAATGGAAAAATGGTGAAATGTTGCTGCTATAGATCCACTTCGCGTTCTTACAATGGGGGATAGTATAAATAGTCATTCAATCAACTAGTGTATTAATGAAGGCGATTAATGATCGAGATATTTTAACGCGTGAGCAAAGCGAACGCGTTAATTTTCGAGATCATCATCCTTCCGGAGCTCGCGCGTGTTATCTGGGAAGGGACGCTCGCGCGGACTCACAGTTAACTGTTATTTATTTTAAGTTTGTATTCATTGAATACATTGATTTCTACATTTCAACACATATTCACACAAAAAATCATTCTAGAAATTGAATTTTTTCTTATTCTGGACGGCATTCATGACAAATAACAAGTGAATGCTCTAATTGAACACATTTGTGGCATTCAATACAAAAACAGAGAAAGTCTATTTTTTTCCTATCGCAGTATTAGCAACGACCACGTTGTCCTGCTGGTAGGGGCTCAGGTGTAGGTGTTTCCAATCCAAAAAATTGGTAAACCAATTGTCAACTGTCACATTATGGCAGGTTCTTTTTATTGGTTGGCACAATCTATGTACCACTGCAGTGGAAAAATTACTTGCCTGGAATGGTCCCTCAGGCTGTGTTCCTACGTAAACCTCCATATTGTATGTGTAGAAAATCTTGGCGTCTACCATAGCAAATATTTTGATCCTATATTTATTTGGTTTACTGGGTATATTTTGCCCAAAGTTGCAACGTCCCCGAAATGCTTCCAGCTTTTCGTCTATTGTGAGCCAGTCAAATGGTGTATAAGCTGTATCAAAGTTACTAACTACTGTAATTTATCGAAAAAAAAAAGGAAAAAATCAGTATTCCGCTACAAAAAAATTACAGCTTACTTGAAACATAATAAGTTATATTCCAACCAAATTTCGTGAAAAAAAAAACAATTTTTGCGCAAGAAAAAAATAAAAAACTGAAAAATTGGTAATTCCGATTTTCCCGGAAAATTTGAGGTAATACGGAAAAATGTTCGATACAAAAGTAGTAGATCTTTTTATTTTGAACAACTTTGAAATTCCACTTTTTTTGACAGGAAGTCAACTTTCGTTGTGAATCGCGCAAAACCGTTAAATATCGCTTTCAACCCCTAAAAGTTCACCCCGTTCCACTCTTCTCCATTTTTTCGACTCCAATTTATTTTTCCCGTCATTCGAACAATATTCTGCTCCTCTTCCAGTAGATCTCTTCAGAACTGGTCTAAAGGTATGGTTCCTTCCATGCGGCCGCCGCGCACGGGGGCCGTAATCTACTGCTACACGTGTTTTTGAATGTACATGTTTCCTTCCAAGCGGCGGCCGGACACGTCAGCCGTGAACGACTGCGATCGTTGCGAGGGTACTGCTCCAGAAGCAGTGTAGTCACAGCCGCAAGAGGTATTCCTCTGGGGTTATAACGTACCAAACTCGGTTGTATGACTCTGATTTTACATAATCTTTCATCAAGTTGAAGATGTACTCAAACTGCACCTTGTTCAATCTGAAATATTCCCTAAATTTTACTTCATTCCCGAGTAGATGTCGATTAATTAATGTAACAGAACACCCCTTTTCACGCCTTTTTTTTGAATATTGGATTTATATCCGCATTGCTCTTTTCCAAGTCGATTAACTGCAGGATTTCCTCATCGTCATTTACTTCCAATAACAAATAAGGTCGAAAAGATAATCCATCTTCACTTCAACTACTGTGAACTAGCATTACTAGCACCATCGGCGGAAAACCGGCTCAGTCCGCCGTACACGACATCCGCATGGAAGAAACCATGAGATCGACCGGATGCACTGCGGCCGCCGTGTACGACGGCCGCATGGAAGGAACCGTACCTTAAAGGTACGGCGACCGCAACCTACTGCTACACGTGTTTTTGAATGTACATGTTTCCTTCCAAGCGGCGGCCGCACACGTCAGCCGTGAACGACTGCGATCTTTGCGACGGTACTGCTCCAGAATCAGTGTAGTCGCAGCCGTGAGAGAGTTTTTGTTTTCCTCTAGGGTTATTAGGTACCAAACTCGGTTGTATGAGTCAGATTTTACATCATCTCTCTTGAGTTGAAGATGTACTGTAACTGCGCCTTGTTCAATCTGAAATATTCCCTAAATTTGACTCCATCCTCAGAAGATGTCGATAAATTATTGTAACAAAACATATTGGATTTATTTCCGCATTGCTCTTTTCCAAGTCGATTAACTGCAAGATATCCTCATCGTCATTTTAGTCCGGGAGCCAGTGACAGGTTTCCATGACCAAGTTCCTCTCAAGCGAAAATTAGTGGAATGCATCAGAGATTTATATTACAAAGATTCGTGAACGTCAGCTGCGGTTCCGTGGGGGGGGGGGATGAGCGGTGGTAGCCTCCCACGCACAAAGAAAAATAAATGTATTCAATTTTGTTTTCCTACCTGAAAACATGTTAAATTATCGTTAAAGCAATATCTTGAAGAAAGAAAAAATCAGCTGACTATAGCACGGTGTATTATACGACAGCTAGTTGGTCGAACACAAAAAAAATTGTACCCTCTATGATATCCTCTCAAATAAAATGTTACCTTATATTCGGATTGCGTCAATTTAACATGTTTCTGGGAAGGAGGACATAATTGAACATATTTTTTTTTCTTCGTGCGTAGGAAGCTACTGTGCTGATCATCCCCTCCCCCCACTAAATATCGCTTGAGAGGAAATGACTGACCAAATTTTTACTGGGCTCCTGGACTATTTGCTTCTAATAGCAAATAAAGTCGGAGATATTATCCATCTTCACTTCAACTTCAGAGGTGCGTTTCAATTTAACGTCTGTCGTCCGGTAACGGACGATGTATGACGTCATAGTTGTTTCGTCGGGCGATATCTGTCAGATTGAATTTTGAAACGCTCTCCTAAATCGTGGGGTAAATAGTTGACGGTCGGACGTTCCACTCAAGAATTTTGAAACCATGGAATGAAGTTTTCGGACAAGACGTTCTAATATCGAAACGCTTCATAAGAAAAGTTAAACGTCGGACGCACGTCGGACGTAATATTGAAACGCACCTCTGGGAACTAGTACTAGCGGAGGAAAACCGCGAAAAAAATATAGATTCAAATGATGAAAACCGTTTCTTTGTCACCTATACAGATTTAAAATAAATGACTTAAATTGAGAAATAACTTCTATGATGAAAGGAAATCATTTACTCTAAATCAGTATAGGTGACAAAGAAACGGTTTTCACAATTTTAATCTACTTGTAATCTTCTATATCTCGTGTGATTTTCATGATCGCACATCATCGGGTTACAACATTAATACCGTGTGATGCTTTGAAGATATTTTTGAATGAAAGAAAATCATTTACTCCAAATTTGTATGGGTGACAGAGAAACGGTTTGCACCTTGTAATTTTTGATGAAATCCTCTATATCTCAAGTGATTTTCATGAACGCAATTCATAGGGTTACAACTTTCATACAGTCTGATGTCTTGAAGATATTTGTCATTTGTTTCACCTCTTTCCTTGTATTTGCCTTGTAAAGGATCGCGGTGTCGTCAGCAATCGCGGTGTTGTCAGCAATCGCGGTGTTGTCAGGTTTTGCTATTAACAATAAACTTTCAGAAAACGAATTACATACCTTTCAGCTGCAAATAAAACGAATCTCCCTCATTTCACCCATTTCAACTGACGGAGAAACTGACCTAATAATTACAGCTAAAACAAATATTAAGTATCTAGGAGTAATGATAGATCGTCATATGAAATGGGATGTACACATAAAATACACCATCAAGAAATTACAATTTATTCTTTTTAAATTGAAATACTTTTAAAAAATTCTACCAATACATCAATTACTAACATTGTACTGTGCGCTCGTCGAAAGTCATATTCGATATGGCATACTAGCATGGGGCGGCGCTTTGAAATCACATCTCAGACCCCTCGGAAATTCTGCAACGAAGATTTCTCAAGATCATTTTGGGGAAACCATCCAGATATCCTTCCGACCTTCTCTTCACCGAAACAAAAACATTCAATATAAAACAACTTATTACTACACTGTGACCATGTGGTACCATACCTTTAAAAATTCAGCAGACTTACCAACACATACGTACAACACCAGACAAAAAAATAACTATATCGTTCCGCAAGTCACAAAATCTCTTGGACTGACTAGTTTTTCATTTAACGCACCAAGAGTGAACAATTCTTTGCCCGAAACGATCCGAAGTATGCCTACACTTTTAATTTAAAAAAACAACTTGAATCTTACATCAGAGAAACCCAAAAAATATGTCCCCAGTAAAAGACGTGCGTAGATAATTTCTTAATAAATTTTGAAGGTGATTATACTGCTGAAGCTGTAGATTTTTCCGTGTCTGACCACCATGCAATTTACATCAAAACAAAAGTAAAATTTTCAAATGAGTCAAAACATTCTGCTGTTTTCCAAAGAATACCTAGCCCTCATAATGTTGCAACATTCAAAACACTTTTGATTCACGAAAACTGGGATATTTTATATAAAGAGACATGTCCTGAACAGGCTTTAATGGTTTCACTCGAACACTTGTATCATGAAATAACATTTCCAATCAAAAAGTTCAATTCACGTTTCAAGAATATTAAAGTAGTCAATCCAGATCTCAATGAGCTCAGAAATCGTGCCACGCTTTATGGTGACTTATCCAAACGTTTTGATGAGTTCAAAGATATTTATAAGTATCATAACCAAAATAGAGAAAGACTACGACAGGTTCAAATAACAAATCATGATTCTGAAATAATTAACTCGAGCAACAAAACAAAAACTACATGGCAAATCATAAATAAGATTAAAAAAACGAAAAAAAACACAAGAAATTATTATAAGAGAAAATGATGTTGAAATTCCGAACAAAATAGTTGCTGAAAACCTCAATAATCATTTTATACATTCCATTTCAATCTCAAGTGAATGCCATAGTAATTATACCGATGTCAATATACCATTGAATGAAAAATCACTTTTCATGAGTCCCCTGTGTGAAAATGATACTCTGCTTTTGATAAACAGGCTTAAGAACACTAACTCTGCCGGTCATGATCATATTTCCAATAAATTGATAAAAGAATGTAAGTTTGAGCTATGTCAGCCCTCGATGCATCTTCTGAACTTATCACTTGAGACAGGTATATTTCCAACAAAACTAAAATTGGCACTAGTAACACATTTATAAGAAGGGATAACCTAATGTATATAGCAATTATCGTGATATCAGTGTTCTGTCTTGTATTTCTAAAATCTATGAAATGAAAATGAAAGACCAATGAGATTCATTTTTTAATACTAATTCATTATTGTCACCTTACCAACATGGCTTCACACGTAACCGTAGCACAGAAACTGCACTATATGAATTTCATAGGAAGATAGTATCAGATCTAGATAATAGATTACATGTAATAGGTTTATTTGTTGATTTTTCACGTGCCGTTGACTGTGTCAGTCATGAATAATTGATTGATAAATTATCTAGACATGGAATACGTGGCCTTTGCTTGGATTTGTTCAAATCTTACTTGGTGGGTAGATCATAGGTGGTTAGACTAGGAAACCTTTTGTGTACCAAAAAATGCATTAAAAGTGGCGTTCGGTTTTGGGACCTTACCTGTTTGTTATTTATACTAATGATCTGATAATATATCTTCAGAAAATTTTACCATTTTGTCAAATAGTGTGCTCTGCTGATGATACGAACATTATTGTTGCTGAAAGCACTATGGAACAAGCTAGGACATCTGTGTGTAATCTCTATCAACATATTGCGGAATGGTCAGAAAAGAATTGTCTAATTCTAAATCAACAAGCATCACTACAGACTCTCGACCCTCTTCAAGCTGCAGATTGTAATATTTCATTTATTGAACATACTAAACTGCTGGGTACTGTAATAAATTCTCATAGTCACTAGACAGAGCACATAGATGCCCTATGTAAAAAGCTTCGTGCCAGCTGTTATTCTCTCAATTTAATGGCAAAACATTGTAGTAACCAAATACTTCTGACAATTTATTATGCTAATTTTCATTGTTAATTGAGATATGGTATACTCAACTGGGGATGTGCAACCATCATAGACAGGGTATTTCTACTACAAAAATATGCAGTCAGGATTATGACTAAGCTTGTTTATCGAGAATCATGTAGATTGGCATTCCAAAATCTGAAAATACTCACCTTATCTGGAATATATATATATATATATATATATATATATATATATATATATATATATATATATATATATATATATATATATATATATGAAATATGTAGATATGTGTTCAAACATAGATCATTGTTCTTATCAAACAAAAATGTTCATGACTATGAAACTAGATCTAAGCATTTGTTGTTACCAGATGTTCATAGATCATCATTGAGTGAATAAAAAGTGATTTCCCAACTTTAAGTTCCTATATCTCGAAAACAAATCGATAGAATTTATTTATTTTTGTTATTTGATATTAAGAAGGAAATACCTTTCAAATGAGGTATCACTTGCCATATGTTGCCATTTAAAAATTTAGGGGTGGCGGTCACAGCTCCGAGGGATGGAATGTATTTCGGGTGAATTTCATCGCAAACGATGTCCCCCTCGAAAATGTTGTTGACGTGTCCGAGCGTTTTTATATAACTCGGTTCTGCCGACCAACTTAGCAGCTGTTTCGTTTTCAATGGCCCACTCTGTATATACACTGTACTATATAAAAATATAAAAGTAAGCTTTTGAATTGAAGAAATAAATGTATTATTATTATTATTATTTTCTTTTGTGTTTTTGGCATCGACTGCTATGGTCATTAGCCACGTGTTCTGGATAGGCCTTGTTACTAACTCCATGCGCCACTTTAGGAGCAGCACTGTTAATTGGAACGCAACAGTGAATCGTGCAGGACTCACCCCAGTCCAGCCACGAGATTTAAATAATTTAATCGGTCAAATTAAAATAAAAAATACCAGCCGTAACTGGGGCTCGAACTCCGGACCTTTCGACTCAGAGTCGGACGCTCTAACCACTGCGCCACGCCCCGACATTATTATTATTACGTTCTTACCTGGAATAAAACTTCCTGCAACACATCTTAGTTATCAACTTTACTTTAATTCAATTTCATCTAGATATATGTGCACTTGTATATAAAAATTATTAACTAAGTGATGTCTTATGTTCTTTTATGTTCTTTTATACTATTATTATTATTACTATTTTCAAGTTATCAGTCACTCATATATTGTTCTTGTTTGTTTTATAGTAAGTTTTATGTAACCCTTCCTATTCTTCATTCATTCATTAATTAACGTACATTTTATTCTTAATCAAGATCTAGTAATTATCTGCAATATTCATGTTGTCTCTTAACAAGTACTAAGTTACTTATCGAGTATCTTGGTCATTCATTCATTGTATTTATTCATTTGTATTGTGTACGTATTTTTCTACATGAATAAACTTATTATTATTATAATGCAAATCTGTATGGGCGACAAAGAAACGGTTTCCACGATGTGAATTTACTTGGTGATTTTCATGATCACATATCATCAGGTTATAATCTTTTTACTGTGTGATCTTGAAGATATTTTACGAGCCCTAAAAACTATATGTTGGAACAAGCAGTTACTTTAGGAATGAAATGCCAGTTTACCGAAATTCTTTTATTCTGATTGGTTTTAATTGTAAATATGAAATTAGCAACATTTTTTATCATGTATGAAAGTATTTTTACGGTTTAATTATATATTGTATATATTTTATGTTGATCACTATTTAACTAATTGTTTGATATTCAAAAAATGCCGACAACTAAATATTGGAACAAATGGCTTCTAACATATTAAAATAAAAATAAATAAGGCGTAACATCGCCCTTAGCTCGAATAACAGCCTGAACTCTACTAGGCATTGTATTAACTAGGCCTTCACAGAGTTCAGGGGTGAAACTATCCCATATTTCTTGCAATTTAGCACGTAGTTGTGTTAAAGTACGCTGAGGATTATTTCTTAGGCATTGTTTCATTTTATGCCAAAGTGTCTCTAATGGATTAAGATCCGGGCTGCTAGAGGGATGTGACAAAACCTTAATGTCATGTTCTCCCATGCATTTTTTGGTAGATTTAGCCGAATGGCACGAGGCTCCGTCCTGTTGAAAAATAAAATCTCCGGATGGATATAACTTTGCTGCACTTGGTAAAAGCGAATGTTCAAGGATATCTTGGTATTTATCTGCATTTACTGTGCCTTCAATAAAGTGTAAAGTTCCCAACCCTTTGGCTGACATACAACCCCACACCATAATGCCCTGTGGAAACGTTACAGTCCTTTTGAGGCAGTCCTTATGGAATGCTTCTGATTTTTCCCAAATCACACGCTTTCTGTAATCTCCCACAAAGACATCAAATTTGCTTTCGTCGCTATAGATAACTTTGTCCCAGTCATGTTTGGTCCACGAAAGCTTTGATTTGGCCCAAATGTTTTGAGTTTTTGAGTTTCCGTCAACAATGATTTTTCTTTAGTCTGTAACTCAAAAAATATAAAATGTATACAGCAAAGAAGTACCTATCAAACATACCTTATAAAAACTAAGACCGCTCTTGTGGATATATTTGCGACAGCATTCTCTGGAAACATTCATCCCAGTTTGTCTATTCCACCTTGCAGTTACTTCTCGTAGGGTATTTCTTCTTCCCGACTTACACATTCTAATTAAATGCCTTACACTAATTTGAGAAACAGTTTTTGGACGGCCTGAGCTTTTACCGCGAACATCAATACTGGCAGTTTCACCATATTTTTTAATTACATTAAACGCAGTAGTTGTTGCTATAGTTAATTCACTGGAAATTTCACGCATTGTTTTCCCTTTATGGTACTGATTAATAATAATTTCTCGCACCTTTGGATCAGTAGGTTTTCCACGTACCATTATTGTACTTTACTCGTGATAAAACTGACAATACCTGCTTACTTTAAATATAAATACTCAAATGACGCGTGACAATCTTTGTTGACAACACACTTACTGGTATGTTTCATGTCAAAGCCTCCTGCGTCGATAAAACTCAATAAACGCGAGGATAAGCAAAACATGTTCCAATATTTAGTTGTCAGCATTTTTCGATTATCAAACTATTAATTAAATAGTAATCAACATAAAATATATGCAATATTATAATTAAACCTTGAAAATACTTCCATACATCATAAAAACACAAAAAACAATTAGAATAAAAGTATTTTGGTAAACGGGCATTTTATTCGCAAAGTAACTGCTTGTTCCAACATATAGTTGTTAGGGCTCGTACAATGAACGAAAATCATTTACTTTGAATCTGTATGGTATACACCCAGCAGCATATTTTAGTCCGGTTACTTACCACTCAATATTTTAACCACAAATCGCTCGATTTCCTCTACGTCAGCATGTGTGGCTTGTGGCTGGAAATCTGTGGGTAACTTCACACCAATAACACTTTGTTATTTCAATTCCATCACATTGAATTCTGTTGTTTCCATAACATACTTCTTAGCTCGAGAGCGGCACATCGATTGATGATTAATTTTGGAGTATAAGTTCGGTTCAGCAGATTTGTATTTTTTGAAAACTACCAATTCTAAACATTCTTAATTAGTAAAAATCCCCCCAGCAGATGAGTGTATTACATCTGAGCTGATATTTTCAGTTTACCAAATTTAAATCAGCCAACAAATTGCAAGGTTAAAAAACGCTAAAAAAAATCAAAGTCGAAGTCAAAATATACTTTAATGTCAGGAGTTTTTCAACTTATCAACAAAGCTTTCAAGTATGAATAAACATGTAAATTGAAATACATGTTGTATTATATAGATTATAATGGTGATAATCTCCCCGATCTGCGGTGGGATTACGTGAGCCATAGAATTCTATAGTCGACAGTTATGTCTCTGTCTCTCCCGTGAATTCAACCATAATGACACCTCACTTATTCGATGAAAAGTAGAATTCTATGGCTCACGGAATCCCACCGAACATAAGTGTAGACAAAAGAGAGTACCACCCAAGGAGGCTAAACGTTATTTGACTAGGAGAGTCTAATCCCCATAAGACAATGGGGGCACTTACAGAAAGAGATGAAAGAACATTTGTGACGAAATGTGACGTAGTTGGACATGTCATGGCCGCCATTCTCCTTAGACAGTGACGGACTAGCTCTTGATATATGAGAGTTACATGTGACAGTTTTGTTTCTTGGTTCGAGTTCGACTCTGTACTCATGTCCAAGTACGTCACTATGATTCGTCGATGCTACAAGATTCTGATTGGCTAGAGCTTATTAAACCCTCCTGTTAGTTTACTCTCTTTGAGCACCACCACCAATTCGTTCCGGGGCGACTTAACAAAAAAAGGTTTGCTATTCCAACTGCAGGAAAAACCCGGAAAAACCTGCAGTACCACCCCGAGGAGTCAGTGAGGCGAGAATGAGCGCATGTAGCTAGAAGAGGATCAACATACAACATTAACGCTCATAATCACATCAATGACCCCTTCATTTCTGCCATATTCTGCCAGTTGTTGTTCAAACTGGTTCAAAGGACCAGGCAGCAGCCTTATGGAAAATTTGGTAGGTGGGTAGGAAACCGAAAAATTAAAAACTCTTTCATTTAATACTTTTCGAAAAATTGAGACATATCATATTTAGTAATTTTTTGAAAGAATGTCAAATCTGGTGTAGCCGATCGATAGGAAAAAATCGCAAACGTCATCTTGCACAAAATGTTAATGAACTCTAAAGTAGTACCTGAATAATAAAAAAAACCATGTGATGCGGACTTTAACGGTGACACTGTATATGAGTGATTTTTTTTTCTCTGTACATTTTTGTGAATGTTGGTAGCTTCACTCCCGTTCTTCATTATAGTTAAAGAGCTGCCTATACGATTTACTGACAGGTGAGGAAACCGTCTGCTGGGCATAAAATATCATTCTTGGTGTTGCCCCAAGTCACCTGGGCGCAATTTTAGAATTTCTCCAGGTCAAGGTTAAGGAGGGGGGGCGTTTGAAAACCAGTCAGTTTGTGACTGATCCGGAAACCGTCTGCTGATTTTATATTTCGGTAGATATGGCCCTGGACATACATTCTGCCAAGTTTAACCCTCGAACGAGGTCAAGATCCAGAGTTATGCCCAAAAAACGGCGATTTACGAGTGTCGTCCATTATGACTATCACTTGAGTTAGGTGACAGGTCCGGAACTGCTCAAATCCTTTTGAGCTGTGTTGAGGCTTACTAGAGGTATGAGAAAATGCTGCCAGCAAACGCGCAGCTGGTCAAGGGCCATTTTGGCAGCACTTTGAAATGACCGAAAAATCGCTAAATTCTACATATTTTGTTATAAATAAAAAAATAAGTTATGAAAATGTCTGCTGATTTTTTTTTCATATACCTATTTGTATAGCGAACAAGAAAAACCAAACATCAGAAGTTTTCAGCCGAAAATAGTTTTTTATGTACAAAAAACGAACAGTTTTTGGGCATAACTCTGGATCTTGAACTCGTTCGAGGGTCAAACTTGGCAGAATGTAATATGTATGTCCTTGACCATATCTACCGAAATTCCTCCCCCCCTTAACCTTGACCTGGAGAAATTCGAAAATTGCGTCCAGGCGACTTGGGGCAACACCAAGAATGATAATTCATACCCAGCAGACGGTTTCCTCACCTGTCAGTAAATCGCATAGGCAGCTCTTTAACTATTAGCTCTTTTTCAGGAACTGAATGTGAAACAAGATGTTACGTGGCTGCAAAGTACCAAAGACAGTAATTTCACTTTCGAAGAAATGTTGTCGTGGATAAGAGAAGGTCCGCCAGATCACGACATTGAGAATCAGTGTGACTTCTGTGATAAGGAAGTATTACTGAATGTTTTGAGGGCCAAAGTAAGAATTTTCTTGAAAGAAATTTTTCATGACTTACAATATTTTTTCAGGACATATTTGAAGAGTTTGATAAAGTGGAATTAGATCGTGCAAGGGCAAGATCAAATCTATTTGAAACAATTAAATCAGTATTCTTTATGAATAGAGCTGCTTTGAAAATGGCCAATATTGATGCTGCTACTGATTTTATGTTTACCAATATCGACAAAAATGTATGTTAATATTAATTTGTAAAATTTAAAGAATGTTCCAGAATGAAAGGGGTATGTAAGAAAACAGATTCCTGGAACATGCAATCCAAATAATTAGTCACTTTACAAAGGACCACGCACACATCTTATGGGAAAAAGTATTTCGGTGAAAACGGCTGGATTTTTGATATGTTGTAGCTGGGTAAAAGTCTCCATTGGCCCAACTCGATCGTACGCCTAGATTCGGCGCTAGAAGGTGTCAAATCATGAATTTTTTGATTTTTGGAGAAATGGAAATGAATAAAAAAATATCATATCTCATTTATATTCAATTTTGTGTGCGACCAAGAATTCCTAAAATTCGCGAGAAATATTTTTCCATAATACAGAATGAAAAAACGTCACTGTTTTTCTACAGGGTTGTCAACAATATACTCAATCCTTAATTCTTCTGTGAATGAATTCGCCTACGAGGTTATAAGTTGATTGAGTTTATCATTGAAGATCAATCAGAATGGTATGTTATCGACCAAAATATAATGTAGGTATGAATACAGAATGTTTGGAATAAGGAACGGTCCATATTATACAGTGTCCGCCAAAATGTTGGAATCATATGGGAAACTATGGAGTAAAGTGACATTAATATGCAAAATATCGAAAAATGTTAACGAAAGAAGTTGTTTGCAAGTAAATGATATTCTCCCAGTTATCCAGTTTAGTCTACCAATTACTAATTTTAATAACTACTTAAAGAGTTTGCCTCAAACTTTAATGGGAATTATCCACAATAACTTTCGAGTAGTAAGTTACTGAATTAGCATAAATTATCTGTTAAAGCAATTACTTGATTTAACAAAATCTTGAATATGAGTAAAAAATCAGTAATGGAAAGATAATGAAATAAAGCCAGGATCCTTAAACAAAATTAAAATTGGTAATTAGATAACTAGGAATTTAATTCAATTGCGAACAACTTTTTCCAATAAAATTTTTCGATATTTTGCATATTAATGCACTTTACTCTATAGTGAATTTACCAACTTTTATAAAGAATGACATTTTCTTAGAAACTATTAGTAGAAAAGTGTCCCATGTGATTCCAACATTTTGGCGGACACTGTATATACATGTAATTATTCCAAATCACGAATTTTATTATTTTTGAGTGCTTTGATACAAGGGAAAAACATTTACATATTATTTGTAATCGATAGTCAACTGTTGTTCAACTGATCGTTACTAAGATCGTGAATGATTCTTCTATGAAACAAAAAAAATTTCTACAGGTTAGTTTCCAATATAATCAATTTTTAGGTGAAAGAATTCGCCTTCGAGACTATGAGTTGATTGAGTTAATTATTATTGATGATCAATCAGAATGGAAGTTGATCTCTCGAAACAAAATGCAAATGAAAATACATAGTGTTTCACACAAGGAAGGCTCCATTCAATTTGAATAAGTAATTACTCTTCTCGAGGATTCAATCATGACTTCGTCCTCAACAAAAAGCTGAAGTCACCTCCTATTAACCTAACTACGTCGTAATACAAGGTTCGGCGATAAAGGGCGCCAAATAATAAATTTTGTATTTTTGTAGGATTTAGCAAGCTATAAAATATGAATATATTTTGCGAGTCATTAAAAGAAATATATCTGATGTTCTGGTGATATTTAGTATATTTCCGTTCGACTATATATTTGAACTGATTAAAAAACCTAGAAAAACGTATATTGTTCATAATTTGTGCATGACATAAATATTTTTGTTTAAATTATATTAATAAAGTATTTACCTGTGATGGTCTGTTTTTACGAAGATTTTCTTTCTTTCAGCAATAACTTGACAACGCTGCAAAATTTTCGAAAAAAGGAAATACCTATTTGTAAAACGTTTTGCTCAGTACAATGGTGAGAAAATTTACAGGGTGGTCCATTCAAAAAATGGATGCTTTGTGTTGCCCCGCTTTGAAGAAACACTCTGTTTATTTCGGAATATTTTAAAACAAGCAACAAAGTAAACCGTAGAACTTTTATCTTCCTTCCTTCCTTATTTCAACACACACTTTATTCCTAGCGTCATTATATTTTTGTCGATCAACAAACCATTCTGATTCTGAAATAAAACAAATATAGTCACTAGTGATTTTGATGATTACTACTTGGAAAATCAGATTGTAGTGAATAAACCACAAGCAAAGTTTCTTGGTCTATTTATAGACATCAAGTTAAAATTTATTGAGCATGTAACGACCCTGAGTAAAAAGGTAGCCTATGGTTGCTTTGCCATCAAAACAGTCGCAAGAGAGTTGAATTTAGCCTCAGCTAAGATGGTTTACTTTTCCTTAGTTGAGTCCCACTTAAGATATGGTATTGCCTCTTGGGGACTATGCAGTGATCAACTATTTCATTCTGTGTTCGTCTTACAAAAAAAGGGAAATTACATATTTATGCAAAGCTCAGTACCGTGATCACTGTAAACCTCTTTTTATTAGCCAGAATATATTAACAGTTTATCGTTTATTCATTCTAGAAATTGTATGCCTCATTCATATAAAATATGGATCTAGTCAAATCAGTGAAGTAAGAAAATATAAAACAAGAAATGAGGGCTGTATTACCCATATCAAAATCCTCCTTAACAACTCCATCATATACAAGAGTAGAAAAATGTATGATCATCTGCCAACTAGTGTTAGAAACATCACTTCCCTGAAAAGCTTTCGAAGAAATGTAAAGAAATAGTATATTTCATTACGAGTTCAGAAAATAGGCTTTTTCCGTGCGTGCGCGACATGTTCCCGTGGGAGCCAAAACCGAACGCGGGAAGTCGTGCAATCACTGAAAAATCATTTATGGACGAGTAATGAACGATATTTTTCATTATATCTACCTGAAAACCACAGATTGTTAAGACAAATTAATTTGTAATGATGAAGGAACAAAAACATGTGTTATTAATTGAAATATTTATGGTACAAAAATATCCAGAAATTGCTACAAAACAAGCGTTATTTACCCTGTTGGTAAGGAAATATTCAAACAATTTGAGATTTCTAGAGAACTATCAACAACATATTATTTAATTTTGACATGTAAATAGGCAGCTATAATGACAACAGCGCACGGAAAAAATTTCCGTGCGGGCGCACGGAAAAAACCCTTTTTCAGTTTGATAAATAAGCATGTAAATATAGTGTTTTCAGATAGGTATAATGAAAATATTAAAGAAAGCTTATTATAATGTGCAAGAATATTACGATGATAAATGGTAGCTTTACATGAATATTTTGATACTGTTTTATTTTTTCTTTTATTCTTTTTTAACGTCTTTTTTACTGAATTGTTTACCAAATTTTATTTGATTGACCTGGGCACCTTGTGTATTATTTTATTATTAATTATTCATTTGATTGACTTCTGAACCTTGTGTTCTCTTTTATTTTTTTCCTTGGTGTTTTGGCATCGACTGCTGTTCTCTTTTATTATTTATTTGATTTTAATATGTTATAAGGATAAGCTTATATATAAATTTTATAGTGTGACTATCACTAATTTATTTTAAAGTGTTTGTGATTGTTTATATACATTTTGTTTTGTTATTTACTTATTCACCCTTACCATATGTATTTACTTGCTTTGTCAACAAGAAATTTTTTTTCGACAATAATAGTATATTATGACCCAAGTTTTATAAGACACCCTTTTGTCGCACGCGTTGTTTGGAGTACGACGAGCGAAGCGAGAAGTGCCCCAAGAGAACAAGTGCAACAATGTGTCTTATAAAACGTGTTTCATTTACTATTTTTCTATTTGGCATTATTTTGTAGTTTTTTATTGGAAAAAATTGGATTTAAATTCAATAAATAACATCAGAAATATCGGGTTGGTAAAATTGATAAAATGTTTAAAATTTGAAGGATGCTGCCAGGTAATTCATTTGTTCACATAAATTATTTAAATTTTGAATGCAAATATCGGTAAATTACCTTTTTTAAAATGACTGATGAAGAAAACTCAAGTTACACCCCTCCTGAATTGAGAGTAATTGCTCAAACGGCTGTGAACGTTTGCTGCCCAAAAAATCTCGTTCTGTTTACGAAAAGGAATTTCACAATTTCGAAGTATCCGATGCCTCACCACACTCCCACTGCAGTCTAAATAACTTTTCCAACAATCAGACCACTGAGCATAATTTTGCAAACCTAGTCCAAACCACACCAGCTGATTTAATTATAAACGCCGAGAAACCAGTCATGTAACAATTAAAGTTTACAATAACTGCACCATCCAAGGCAACAAATAACACCACAACATTCAAAGGTTATTCTTTTTCAAGAAAAAAGAAACTACCCAAACACCAAAACTACATCACAATCACACTCGACGCGCGTTTTGCCAACAAAGTTAGCATTTTCAGGAGTGTGATTGTGACGAAGTTTTGGAGTTTGGGTAGTTTCTTTTTCTTGAATTGTATTCACACCAAAGGTTCCAAAATATTCATGTAATTGGTTATTTTTCTTCTTTGTTTAATATCTGAAAATCCCATCCCTCTTGTCTGACGTTCATCTGACAATTGATGTTACCAATCCCGAAAAAAATTAAAATGCGTATCGAAATAGAAGCCATTTCGTTGGGTTTCATAATGACTTCATTTTAGACTCCAAATAGAAAAAGCATATTTTGATTTGATTTGATTCTCAATGATAGACTCAATCAACTTATAACCCCGTAGGCGAATTCATTCACTGAACAGTTGAGTATGTTGTTGAATATTCTATGTAGAAAAAAATTGGCGTTATTTTTATATTATGAATAAGTGTTTCTCACGAATCTCAGGAATGTCCAGTCGCACACAATATTGAATATAAATGAGAATAATATATTTTTATTCAGCTGAATTTCTTCAAAAATCACAAAATTTATGATTTGGCCCCCTCTAGCGCCGAATCTTGTCATAGAATCGTGTTGGGCCAATGGAGACTTTTACTCAGGGTGGCTCCAGCTTCAACATATCAAAAATTCAGCCATTTTCACCGAAAGACTTTTCCCCATAAGATGTGTGTGAGGTCCTTTAGTTAACTAAGGTCATTCTGAAATCATTTGAAGGTCGTTCAAGTTCCAGGAAAAACGCTACAGCAAATTCAGGAGAAGTTGACTTCTATTGATACAAATCAAGGAATTATGCTATGTAAAATTGCAATTTCTTGTAAATAAGTATTTGTCATTTCAGGAATATCATAAAGTCCACAAGGGCCCGTTTTATTTCGCTGACGTGTGTGCAGGACCTGGTGGATTCACTGAATACATCCTTTGGCGGAAACAATGGCTTTTCAAAGGTTTTGGTTTCACTTTGAAGGGGAAACACGATTTTAAGGTGGATGAGTCCACATGTGCATCTCACGTTGGTTTTCAAGCAATATATGGGACAGATGAAGACGGAAATGTCTATTCACCCGAAAATATTAATGATTTTAAGACTAAAGTTCTACATGAAACTGACAACCAGGGAGTACATTTCATGATGTCGGATGGGGTCTGTAGTATGTATTTATTTACTATGCCCAATTCTTCTATCTTTATATTTTAGGGGTTTTCAGTCGAGGGGTATGAGAATCTGCAGGAGATTTTTTCAAAAAATATATATATTTGTCAGTGCTTAGTTGCACTAGAAGTAGTTCGATCACGAGGACATTTTGTCACTAAACTTTTTGACATTTTCACGCCGTTCAGCGTAGGTCTCATCTATTTAATGTACAAATGTTTTGATAAAGGTAAATTATTCATGTTATCATTCAAAAGTATTGATTTTATTTTCTTTATGTTTCAGTGGCAATTCTGAAACCAAATTCTTCAAGACCAGCGAATTCTGAGCGATATTTGATATGTTCTAGCTTGAAAGATCCCCTTTTTATTGAAAGCATCAAATTGTATCTATGGAATATTGTTAATAGATTGTGGGACATCAAAGACAAATCTGAAATAGACATATTGGAAATCGTTCCCTTTCGTATTTTGAAGGAAGATCGAGATTTTTATCAATATATTTATGAAACGAATCAACGGTATAATTTTTTACTTATAAAATAGTATTGACATGTTGAGACTGAAAGAATAAGTTGAAATTGTCTTGAAAACTCACTCTACAGAGTTGTTTTTCATTTCCATGTACCTGCAAATTTGGTTTCAAGATTCACTTTTATGTCTGTTTTCTAAATCAAAAATGCATCAATTGGTCATATTTTTCAGAATTTCTATTTCTTTCATATTTATTATAATATACTCTATTTTCAATGTGAGTTGATATTACAAGTTATAGAAGAAACCCCAGATGCACCCGGAAAATGCCCAGAAGATTGAATAATTCTATGATTATTTTAATAATTACTCTAAGTTGATTCAAATGTCCGTTCTGAGATATTCCCAGGAATATTCAAGTAAATATTCCAGGATTATTTCGGATTATTTTTAGAATAATCATTGATATTCTGCGGAATTGTTCTTGGTATATTCCATAGGAATATTGAATGAGTTATTCAGTGATTATTCAAAATAGAAATTTCCAGATGAATTTAATCGGTTTTGCAGTTTTTTTTTTAAGTACGTGTGTAGATTCCTTGGTGAGTATTGAGATCTTTAATCTGAAATTGGGAAGGTATGCTTTTTCAGCTTGTTCTGGATATAAAGTGTAAAAGAAAGGACCCCGCAAACTCCTTATGGAATTTGGGTCCCGGTGGATTTTTTTGAATTTTTTGGTATGATGTAGTCCATGTAATTCTCAACCAATGTTACCATTGCGCCAACCCAAAATAATGAACAGTTTTCATGCTAGGTGTGGCGTTGAAATCACCCATTGCGCAGATTAGACTATTTATTTTTGAATCCGGTAACAATATTTTCACTTGTTTCATTTTTGGTAATGTTGCACAATATTGTGCTGTTTTGTAAAAACAATTCTAACCCCCCCTTCTTCTCCCAACTACTATTACGAAACACAAAAAAAATATTTCTCGAGTGCTTTTAAATGTATTGTCGAATGTTTAAATATGCATGAATAAGGGAAATAGCAGTTTTTTATGATTACTCCCCCTTCCCCCAAAGGGCACAAAACGAAAAAATATCGGTGGATTTTTCTGAATTTTTAATATGATGCAGTTCAAGTTATTTTTAATAGAAATCAATTGGATGACAAACCCCAAAACTGAATAGTTTTAATGCTAGAGGGCGTTGAAATCATACTTTGCTCAGAATAGACTATTGATTATTATAGGCGGGAACAGTATCTCTACGTATTTTAGTTCAGATTATGCGGAACAATTGTGCAATTTTTTATTTAAAAAAATCTAAAATCTCCACCTTACCCCAACCCCTATTTTAAAACAAGAAAAAATATTATTCTCGACTACTTGTAAATGCTTTATCAAAATAAATGTTCGAATTCAAATTGTTGGTGTCTAATTTATTATTTATTTTCAAGATTTTTGCCCAATTAATTGATATGCAAATAACATGAATTGCGCCCTACTAAGAAGTCAGCGAAATACACCAATATTTTTTTGAAGGTAGGGAAAGGACAAATTGAACAACTGGACGATTTCCTTAATTTGAGATGATTAAAACATTTATTTTGTATAAAGCATATACAAGTAGTAACGAATTAATTTTTTTTCGTGTTGGGGGTAAGGTTTAAGATTTTTTTTTATATAAAAAATAACACAATTGTTCAGCATAATCTAAACTAAAATACGTAGAGATATTGTTTCCGCCTGTAATAATGAATAGTCTATTCTGAGCAAGGTATGATTTCAACGCCCCCTAGCATCAAAACTATTCATTTTTGGGGTTTGTCTCCCAATTAATTTCTATTCAAAATTACTTGAACTGCATCATATCAAAAATTCAGCAAAATTCATCGAAATTTTTTCGTTTTGTGCCCTTCGGGGGGAGGGGGGATAATCATAAAAACTGCTATTTCCCTTATTCAGGCATATTTAAACATTCGACGATACATTTAAAAGCACCTGAGAAATATTTTTTTTGCGTTTCGTAATAGGAGTTGGTGGGAAGAAGGGGGGTAAGATTTTTTTTTATAAAACAGCAAAATAATGTGCAACATTAGCAACAATGAAACAAGTGAAAACATTGTTACCGGATTCAAAAATGAATAGTCCAATCTGCGCAAGGGGTGATTTCAACGCCCCCTATCAGCAAAACTGTTCATTTTTTTTGGGTTGGCGCAATGGTAACATTGGTTGAGAATTACAAGGACTACACCATATCAAAAATTCAAAAAAATCCACCGGGACCCAAATTCCATAAGAGTTTGCGGGTTCATTTCCAAAAAAAAAATTAACCCTGTTTTATATATATTTTTGAATACGGGAGTAGTTCCAAGGGTGATTATTGAGATACAAAATCTGAAATGGGGTAGGTAATGGAAAACGAAATGATATGAAAACAAAATATTATTATTTGCGCAAGGGTGCCATATGTTACTCCATCCATATCTTCCAATTTATACAGCAATTGGAACTTTCTTCATTATTAAATTGATAATGATAATGGTGCTTTCAATAAAACATGAAGTCATATTAATTTATCAGTGGCTGTGACAATCACATACATCTTGGGATGAATAAGGCGTTACTGGAAATTTCTTTTCCACTGTGTATTCAGAACTTTCTGAGAAAGCATCTTTTTTTCGGATTTTGTATCTCAATACTCCTGGAAACTATCCCTGTTATAAAAAATCAACAAAATCGTTTTAATTCATCTGAAAATTTATCTTCCTCTGTATACTCCACTGTTATTCAGAACGAGTTGAGAAGCATACCTAACCCATTTCAGATTTTGTTTGTACTACCCTCGTAATAATAAAATTCTACAAAACCGATTTAATTCTTCTGGAAATTTCTCTTCCACCGTAAATTCAAAACGAGCTGAAAAGAATAGCTTCCCCATTTCAGATTTTAAATCCACCAGTGATAAAAAAAATCTCCGAAACCGATTTAATTCTTCTGGAAATTTATCTTCCACTGTATATTCAGAACGAGCACCTCTACCTACCCATTTCAGATTTCGTTCATCAATACTCACCCAGGAAACTACCAACGTAATAAAAAAAAATCTACAAAAAATTGTTAATTCATTGTTTCTGAAAATTTCTTTTCCAGTGTATATTCAGAACAAGCAGAGAAAGTATACCTACGCCATTTCAGATTTTGTATTCCATTACTTACTCTGGAATAGTATATTCTGTAACAAGGTTAGAATGAAAATTCGATGCGAGTGGAAAGTTCCGAGCGCGAGCCGAAGGCGAGCGTGAGCGTGAGCAGACCACACTTTCTCCACGATCAAAGATAGGAAACGTGACAGCAATAATTTTGACACTTACTCAAATTTTGCCACTACGATGACAATCAACTGCGTCAAGGCTAATGTTATTATTGCTATCCAGTGTGAGAATATTATTCTATCACAAGAGAGAGAATGTAAATACATTTAAATTGCATGGGGGCAGGGACCCTATGTTTGAGTTCGCGCGATAAATTTCGAACGTGATATTTACATTGCCAAAAATTCGCATGTGATACTCTCCTTGTTCGATATGCTATTACCGAACTGAATGCGAAACAGATTTGGTCGGTTTCGAAGGGTGTGAGGGAAGTCTTAGCTTGGGTCACGAATTTAACCAATAGCTTAAAGGTATTTAAATCACATGACGTGGCGCGTCACGTTGACAACTGTTCTGCTTTTATCTTGTGTTGTTTTACTAATCAATCGATTAAAAATATCTGGTTGATTTAAAGCATCAATTACTTTATCAAGACACATTGAAACATGATTTACTGAATGCTTCGTGTATATTGGAAGCTGAGTCTAGCTGGTATAGCTGCCAGTTGCCACTTGCGAGGAATCCAAGACTTATTAAAACATTCATATAAGCATGTTTTATTATAAATCACATTCATTTACGTGCCTATTTAGACTGAAGGTAAATTACTTTTGTCTCAATATTTATAGCTGACTCTCTACTTCCCTCCTCTATATGGGGAGACACTATTCGAATCAACTCACGAATTAATACTTTTGATAAACGAAGCATTTCTAACAAATTGTCAAAGTTTCAATGCATTTATACGAGGGTAGAAGGGCCTTCGCTGTTCTGCTGCTCCCGAACATACCTTTTTTGTTGTATCCTTCGATAAAGTGCAAAAATCGCATGCGATATTGCATCGAGTGAACTCAAACATAGGGTCCCAGAGGTGTTGCAGAATACTTCTTCAATCTCAAGAGAGAGAATTCCAGCATTCTGTAATCAAATTTGATTTCAGAATTGGCAACTAATCTACAAAACCGACTTAATTCATCAGGAACTTTTTCTTTCTGTGTATATTCAGAACGAGCTGAGAAGCATACCTTCCTCATTTCAATTTTAGTTTCTCAATACTCAAACTGGAACTTATCCCCGTAATGAAAAAAATCTACTGCTGCTGCTGAAGAATACTGATGAGTGATGCTTTCAGACGTACAGAACAGTTTTTCAGAAAGTGGTAAAATGTCAGATCAATTTTATCGTAGGTTTTTTTCTATTTCCAGAGGAGTCACGTATTGGTTCAATTTTCAATTGAGAATGTTTCACTTTACAACAAGTCAGATTTGAGTTACACCAATTTTTTTAACAAACGTTTGACATTATCTGAAAAAAGCATAACCACGCGGAGTTGGAAATTCATTACAAAAGAATGCCCATTTTCCCAAGACTCTACCATGGTATAGAACATACTTTAATTATTTTTGGAGGGAGTGATATTTCAATTGAATTAGAGCGTGGTGTTATTCTAGGCTTCCTTCTACTTTTATACTTACGCCCAAAAAGTATTTTGTTTCGATGTTATTACCAAGAAATGATTATTAATAAGAAACAATAAATTGCTCGGTGGCATTAAATAGTATGTCAATAAAATCAACTTTTTACGTAATCAGTCTAATAAAATTATTATCGAAATGAAATTGTCGATTATCCGATAAGGTACCGATGAATACACGAATTTGTGTGATAAATGTCGCAATTGTCCAACATTCAGAGGTCGAAAGATATACAAATGAATAAGTGCAATAGTTTTCAGGAGGTGAATCTTTGTCGAAAATTAAAGGGGGTCTTTCATGTAAACAAAAGCTCTTAAACCTTTCCTTGAAACGTTACACGCTTCTAAAAATGAGAAAAAATATTTTCTTTTTCTTCAAATTGCTGAAGAGTTGAAGGAATGATATTTTGGGCATGTTCTACCTATAACCTATGAATATTTTTTAATTGTGCTGTTATCTTTGAAAGGGGTGAAACATTACATCTCCTATTCCATTTTAACCAGAACTTTTTAACGAAACACAATTTCTTCATTTAAAAAATGCATATGTGTTGAGAAGAACGATTCATTCCAAAAAAAATTTAGCTTATGTTTTGTGTGAGTAAAAGCAATGGTTTCCCAATTAAAAAATAAAATACAACATAGTGCATGAACGCATCTTTTGTCAATAAAATCGAAAAAAAATCTAGTAGGTGGCTGTCACGTTGTGTTTGAACAACTTGTGACTTCTGTCGTAGTTTGTTGAAATTATTCCGATTGTTTCAGTCGGTATTATTTGTTTCTTCATCATGCTGTACACACGTTGTACTACTTCTCGAGAATATGCACAAATACACTACATTTATGGTGAATGTGGAGGTAGTGCTACTGCTGCAGCTGCGCTTTATACAGAATATCAGAATGCATCACATCCAAGTTCTCGTGTTTTCATAAGAGTTCACAACTCTTATTTGGAAGCCAGAATTCCTGGAAATCGACGTGGAGAAGGTAGACCGCACCACGATAATGATGAAGGTGTACTGCGAGAAATTGATGTAGATCCAAGTAATTCTGTGAGAGAAATCGAACGACGGACGGGCATTCCTAAATCTACGGCTCATTCCATTCTAAAACGTTACCAATATCATCCGTACCATGTGCGGCGAGTCCAAGCATTACCGAAGAGGAACTACCCGATAAGAGTACGATTCTGCCGTGAAATGTTAAGAAGAAACCGTGAGGATCCGAACTTTTTTTTTTAATTCTGTGGTCAGATGAATCTTCATGCAAACGAGATGGATATACCAATTTGCATAACTTACACAGCTACAGCCTAGAAAATCCAAATAAAATGAGAGAGGACAGATCACAACACCAGTTCAAGATAAACTTATTGACGGGAATTTTAAATGACGAAGTAATTGGCCCTTATGAAACTCCACAAACCTTAAATGTCAACATTTATTTGATTTTCCTGCAAAATGAACCGTCCCTTCTTTTAGAAAATCTACCGATAGTAATGAGACAAACAATGTGGCTTCAAAATGATGGCTGCCCGACGCATTATGACGTATGAGTTTGGCAGTATTTGAATCAAATGTACCCACGGCGATGAGGACGCCTCGGTCCAATCCTGTGGCCGCCCAGATCACCTGACTCAAGTCCATTGGATTTTTTCTACTGGGGCCATTTGAAAGAACCAGTTTACACCACAACTACAACTGACGTGGAGCAATTGAGACGGCGAATTCACACTGCCGCTATGAGTATCGCTGATCCGGGGGCTATACCGCATTTGAAAAGGTCTTTCTTGAAAAGATGTCGTCTCTGCATACGAGTGAATGGGAATCAATTCGAACATTTATTGTAATATTTTCAGTGCAATGATGAATAATCGTTTATTAGTGTATGTTGATTCCTAAAAACGTTGAATTAGTATTTACTATTTTACATATCATATAACTGTTTCGTTATTACTCATGATTATTTCATCATTTCGTCTTGATAAGATAAAAATAAAGTACATTATTGACATAGTCTAAAGAGTTAATTTTGCTCAGAATAACACCACACTCTAATATAATCGAAATTTCACTCCTTTCAACAATAATTATCACAAGTTTTACACCATGGTAAAGTCTGGACAAAATGTGCATTCTTTTGTAATGAATGTCCAACTCCACGTGGTTATGATTTTTTCAGACAATAATGTTGAACTTTTGTTAAAAAAATTGGTGAAACTCAAATCTGGCATTTTACCCTCATTTCTTCAAAAATGGTATCTTTTTCTGAAAAACTGTTCTGTACGTCTGAGAGCATCACTCATCAGTATTCTTTAGCAGCAAGGATATTTGGATTGGTCTCGATTTGTAGACATGACACTCAAAAAATCCAGGTAGCGATTTTCCAGAATTTCAAAAATGCCCATTATCTCGAAAACGGTGAGATTTTAACCGAGGTGAGATTCTGATATTCTTAACAGTCAAGACCTGGTCTATCACCAGTTTCAATATTGTACAAGGTTTATGGGAGACCCTGTATATTCAGGACGAGCTGAGAAACCTACCCTTTTTCAGTTTTTGTTTTTCAATACCCACCTTGGAAACTACTCCCGTCTTCAAGAAAACTACAAAATAGTTAATTCACAGTTTCTGGAAATTTCTTTTTCACTGTAAATTCAGAACTAGCTGAGGAAGAGGAAGTATACCGACCCAATGTCAGATTTTGTTACTCAAAACTCACCCTGGAAACTATCCCCGTAATAAAAAAAATCTACAAATCCGATTTAATTCATCTGGAAATTTCTCTTCCACTGTATATTCAGAACGAGCTGAGCAGCATACCTACCCCATTTCCGGTTTTGTTTCGCAATACTCACCCTGGAAATTAGTATTCAAGAAAATCTACAAAACAGTTCAATCATATAGATTCTGAAAATTTCTTTTTCACTGTATATTCAGAACGAAATGAAATTCCAGTTACGCCCGTTTCATGCCATGATGGATGTGATTGTCAGTTATAGCAGCTACTTTTAAATTAGATTTTTTTAAATCAAAAGCACCATTGTCTTATTTTTACATTTTTGTGACATCGTCATAATAATGTAGAAAACTCCAATTGCATTACAGATTCATAATAGTAAGAGAGCCGCGATGAGAAGATATACGATTTGGTTGAGACACAATTTTGGGACCCAAAATCGATCATCGCAAAAATTCGACATCTCATAAATGCCTAATTTTGTGTTCCTTCACTTTGTTATGGTCTATACTTCGAGAAAATCCGACTTTTTTAGTAAGGCCCGGCCTCAGGGTTGACTAAATAAAAAAAATTGAAAAACTCGCGGGAGTGGCTAAGATGAAAAATCGAAAACTGCACTTGGGTAGAGACCATTTTTCAAAAATTCATAATTTTTATAAATCCGAAGCTAGGACAAACAATATTGCGAAAACTGATAGATAATAACATGTGGTTCAACTATGCACAAGAAGGTTTCTGTACTATGTGAGTTTTTGCACAATCGCGTTATAAACAATTTAAGAGCAAATCTTTCTAAATGCTCCGATTTAAGGGAAATCATCTTATTCAAATTCTATGAACCGCGTTTGGAAGTAGAGATCAATATCCGCAATTTGTATATTTTGGAATTTCACCTGAGAGGTAGGAAATGTGTTGAAAAAATGTGCACCCGAAGTCGCCCGAACTCAATTCGAGTTGACTTCATTGCGACTTCGGGTGATTTCAGACGGTCTTTGAAGCGTTTTGATCAACTTTCATCTACATTTTCAATACATTTCTCACCTCTCAGGCGAAAATCCAAAAATACAAATTGTAGATATTGATCTCTACTTCCAGATGCCATTTACAGAATTTGAATACGACGATTTCCCTTAAATCGGCGCATCTTGCAAGATGTGCCCTTAAATTATGCAAAAACTACACATCAAAAATCTTGCGCACAGTTGAACCACATATTGTTATCTATCAGTTTCCGCAATATTGTTTCTCCAGCTTCAGATTTCTGTAAATTATAAATTTGTGAAAAAATGGTCTCTTTTTCGAGGTTTTACCGGATTTTCTGAGTGGAAAATGCATCGATCCGGTCGTATGAAAATCCATTTTGTAGGTTTTATAAATCTCTACAAAAGCTCCATTGACTGTAAAACGATTCCTTGAATAATATGTGGGATATATTCAAAAAATCAAAAAAGATGTTATTTATTTCACTATTGCTTGTTTAAAAAATTCCACAAAGCGATTTTGCCGGGGCGATAACCGGGGTTTTCATTAACGAACTAGCTTATAAAAATTAGTATAGTCCATTTGCGTCTTTTATTTTGTGAGGGAAAAAACCTCTATAGCTTGGTCTATGACCATTTCTGATTCAATTAATGATATTCATTTTCAGGCTAGCAATTAAACAAACAATTGCTCTTAAAAAATTGTCAACGTTTTGTTGCAATCCAACCCTGGTTGAGGTAAAGCAAGAAGAGTGTAGGAAAGAAAGCCTTAAATTGTGGAAAATACCTGATAAACCAAAATGTCATATGAAAGTATTGACAGTGGATGACTTGTTGAATATGGCCATGCAAAAACGAGGTGAATGTCCGTGCTGTCACGCTTGCCTATAGATGAAACAATATTTTGCTTCCAGAAATTCTTCCAGTACAACCACGAGAAATTAAAAATATTGAAAATTTCAACTCGACGTTTGTGGATGTGGAAGATTGGCGATATTGCTCTTTGTACAGCAGCCGCAAGAGCAATAATATAAAATTTTACGCTGGTATGTAAACATACTGAAATGGCAAGTTACATTTTTTTATTATTTGGGAAGTTAATCACTTTGTTTAGAACTGGTCGGAAAATAATGGGTTTAATAATTAAAGTATTTCACAAATTTTTGTAAGTTGAAAGTAGATCACTTTCAGTTTGATTTTGGATAAAAATATAATAAGCATTTCAATACCGGTTGTCCGCGGAAGGTGGCTCGCTCTTATAACTTTATTGTTTTTAAGATAATATGCGACATAAATATGCACTTTTTATATAAGTGATTCGCTCCATGAAACTTGTGGTTCCTCAGAAGTAAACTTTTGATTTTTAAATGTGACATCTGGTATATTTTCATTTCTTTTGTCTTCATATGGCATAGTGAATACAAGCATAGGCGCATTCAGTGTATACATACCTATCTGAAGGCTTGATAGTGGAGAGGCAGATAGACAAAATGACAAATTTGGCAGACTCTGAAACTTAACTAGTAACCACTACTAGATTTTATATCATAGTAGTACAGATGATATTTTGACCGGTGTTCACTGTGTATGAGTGGGACTTTCTTTTCTGGACGCCAGTTTGGAAAATGGCGGAAGCAAATATTTGATTTGTTTGAAGGTTGTAGACGATGATGTAACTTGAGTACATTCATTTCGGACTTTCATCGTCTTATAATTTGTATAAATCACAACATTTCAACTGCTTCTATCCGCATTCGTCTTCTGGTGAATACTGAAAAGTTTCAAAGGCTTACGCATTTATATACCCGGTATATCTTAGTCCATTGTTTTCTTTTCATGGCTGGTAATCTCAATTAATTATTATTGGGTTGGATTTAAAAAGGCATCGTAAGGACACTAGTCTAGGGGCGGAGACAATATGCAGTGATCAGGAAGCACTCCAAGCTGAATTAACTAACATAAGGAGTGTTCTGCACCAAAACGGATATTTTTTTGTTTTTGGTTTTAGTATACCTCAATGTAACCAAAACTCTGGTACCGGTGCCATCAAAATCATCCACAGTCAGCTTATCAAGTTCGTCGCGTATACAGGCGCCAAAAATACCACACATTAATACACTGCACCGCAAAATTAACGCATAATCATAAAAATCGAAAAATTGACGTTATAAATTTTTTTAAGCCTCACATTAATGGATTAAAATTTATATTTGGAATATCTTGAATATGTTGTTACAGATTGTGAGATTCAGAAAGCACAAGAAATAAAAGTACGGCACATAGAAAAAAATAGCCAAAATTTAATTTTTTGAAATGGAAATATAAAAAAAATTACGATACCTAATAACGTGTATTGCCTCCCCTTGCCCTGATTACTGCTGAACATCTAGGATTACTCAAAATTAGGTTTCTGATTGCATCTTGGTCCGTCTGCTCCCATATGTCCATCAGCCTTAATGAAAGTTCATTTAAGTTCCTAGGTGGAGGCATTAATCTCTAACCCTACGACCCACATTGTCCCACAAATGTTCAATCGGGTTAAGGTCAGGACTTCTCGCTGGCCAACGTAAAGTTGCAATTTCAACTTCCTGGAGGTAATTTTGTACTACTCTGGCCACATGCGGGCGTGCATTATCATGCATTAATAAAAAGTCTTCTCCTACAAAGGGGGCATATGGTATCACATGCGGTTGTAAAATGTCTGTGATGTATCAGTCAGCTGTCAGACGACCTCCTTGAATTACAACCAACTCCGTGCGGGCCTCCAAACTAATGCCAGCCCATACCATAACTGATCGTCCACCATAGCTTACTGTTCCGACAATGTTACACTGGGCGTATCGCTCACCAGGACGTCGATACACTCTCCTACGGCGGTCATCACTAAAAAGACAAAATCTTGATTCGTCGCTGAACAAGACATTGCCCCATTCACGTTCACCCCAGTTTTGGTGTTCTTGTGTAAACTGAAGACGCTGCCTTCGATGATCTGCGGTTAGAAGGGGGCCGGTTGCGGCTCGATAGGGATTAAGATCGGCTTCTGCCAACCGTCTTCGAACTGTATCTTGACTAATACGGTAATTATACCTATGGGAAAAATCTTGCTGCAGTGCAGTGCTGGTAACAAATCGACTTCGTAAAGCAGTCAATCGCAAAAATCGATCTTGGTTCGCCGTTGTCACCCTTGGTCGTCCTTGTCCAGGTCTTCTTTGGTTACTACCGGTTTCCCGAAATCGTACCAGTGCTCTGGATACAGTGGATTGTGTCACCCCAAGTCGACGTGCCACTTCAACTTGTGGCAATCCTTCTTCCACCAGTGCTATGGCAGCAGCACATTCCTCCGGCGATAAATTCCTGCTCGCACGTACGTTCTGGGCCATTTCACCATACTAAACCTACACGTTGCCAATACAAGAGTAGAAAGCTAAGTAAACCACATAATTGATGGAATTTCACTTGTTCAGATTTCTGGTTACTTATCATTTTCTCAATATTGTAAAGAAATACTGTTTTTAAAGTACCCAACACAAAAAGAGTACCTGAAAACATTGAAAAGAAATACATCTGATCCATTAGCGTCGGTTTAAAAATTTTTACCAAGTCGATTTTACGATTTGGATTATTATGCGTTAATTTTGCGGCGCAGTGTACAACATTTTCAAGCAACCATGTATGAAAATCTGCCTCCAACAAAAACTTAGTTACTTCTTCTTCAGAAAAATTTTTTGCTTTCTTTGGTGTGTATCCATCAGACTTTCGTCTCAAGAACAAAAATAATTTTCCAAATCTGAAAATACCGTTTCTGTAGGTGATAGTCTAATATGGTGTACGATTTAAAATAACTAACCTTGAAAAGTCAATGTTGTCATAAACAAGCATGTTTAAACATTGAAATCTTGGTCCACAACGAGTTAGGAGAATAAACCTGTGATTTTCCTTTTGTTTTTGAGATTGGTCTATAGTTGAAGCGTCCTGTGGTTGATTTTTAATAACAAAATTACCAGATTCCAACTCATTGCTATGTCATATCTCATAGATAAATAGGTACATATCTAGCATAATAAAATTGGTGTGGTCATACATTAAGATCCATGGAATCATTTTGCTGAGCAAACTCAAGTGTAGTTGCCATATACCTTCTCTTTCTGCTCTAACAAAGTCCAAGAGTGTTTGCACCATCTGAATAATTATAGGAATCGAAACAGTATTATGATAGCGGTTGTTACGTATGCTAAATAGTGGTTAGGCGCATTGAATAAAATGTGTCAAAATAAATGTAGCCATTTTGAAAAATGCGAGATTTGTATATACAGTGTGTCCCAGCTAAAAGTTGTCACCTCCCAAATCTCCGAACTCGTGAAAAAAATTGAACAAGAAGTTCAAGATACGTTTGTCCGTTCAGGTAACCATCAATAAAATATGGACCTGCAAATGGTCTCCCAGAATAACAGGCCAAACATTCAATTTCTGGGGAGTTTGTGAATGAGTTTCCCTGTACCAATGGGGATTTACGTCACTCCAGTATCTGCAGTTGTGCCTGTTCGCATGTCCATTTAAATAAAAAGAAGATGCGTCAGCAAAGCACACATTGTAGAGGTGATTATTATCACCAATCAATAATTGACTCATGATTTCACAAAACTCTGTACGTCTTTCAGGATCATCTTCATTTAATTCTTGTACTTTCTGCGTTTTATAAGGATGGAATTTTGCTTATTTCAGAATTCGATGTACGCTGCTTTTAGAAACTCCAGAAATAGTCTCAAGTTGTCTTAAAGATTGAATGTTGTCCATTACTGCATGTCCTACAACTGCAACAGCGACCCCTTCATTTCTCATAGGCTTATTTTGTTCATGTTTTTTATTCAGCACTGATCCCGACTCCATGAACTTATTCATCAATTACTGATATGATGTTTTTTTCTGGATGAATTTCATTGAAAATTCGAGCCGTAGCTCTAGCACATCGTCCAATTTCAAAATACGCAGCTACAATGGATATTCTCTCTTGTATAGTATAAACCATTTTCGAAAGGTTTCAAATTGTTGAATGATGTGACTCGAATACATCAAATACCAAGGCGTAAACAAATATATGCATATACAAAAACACATGGTGACAATTTTTTTTTTATTAAAAACGTTTGTCTCACCTTCTAAACGATTATTTCCGACAGCATATTATTTTTCAATACATTGGCGTACCCACAGTGAACCTTTCTTACGATGATAACATTTTTGGTGATGAAAAATAAAAATATCTTGATAAAACTTAGTTTTCATTAAAACTTCAACAACACTTGATCGATCCTCAATTTCAGTACACCGATGTATTTGGGATTGAATTCCCTTCAAAATGATGTATCACAAGTATAGTGAAGTCCCATTGAAAATTCTGAAGTATGGGTGCTGGGGCTGAGGGGGTTGACAACACAATGATGATGTATTTTAAATTTTTTCACGAATTCGGAGATTAGGGGATGACAAATTTTAGCTGGGACACACTATATGAATAAATTAATGATTTTTTTAAATTTCTTGACCTCAAAAATATATAATTTGACACCAAGATCAAGTTTTTAGGTTGAGTGGTTTCCAAAGTACGAGCAATCAAATATTTGCGCCCGCCATTTTTCATTCTGGCGTCCAGAAAAGAGAGTCCCACTCATACACAGTGAACACCGTTCAAAATACCATCTGTACTGCTGTAATGTGATATTTATCATAGTAGTTGCTAGCTAGGTTCTCGGTTCGCCCCTACTCTGCATTTGGTAAATTGCATATGATGTGCTTGTCAGCCCATATACATACCGTACAAACATGATTGGTGCATACCAGCGTGTCTATTCGATACTAATCGATAGTAAGTTCAAGAAGACATGTCTACTGCATGGTTTGGGTGGGGATTATGTCGTCGGTCCCACGCCAAATCCGCGAATGTGCAAATTTCATGGTTTTGACTTCGATATGTGAAAATACTAATTTTCTACCAAAATTTTCAATGCCAAACTCACCATTTCTATAAAAACGTGCCAACAAGCAAAGATTAACCTAATATCCGTATATGGATATAATGGTATACACCCCTTGTCTTATTTTTATTGCCGTTCCAATTAGGAATGGATAGACTATACCTGTGAGGCAAATCCCAAATATACCTGGAGTGCAAGAGGTTAAATGCATCAGGTTCTGTGACCAACACAAATGATAATACACAAGCATGAAAAAAATTTACTTGTCAACCGACAAAAGTAAATTAGGTAATTGTTGTGTAAATTAGTGTTTAAACAGGTTAATAATAATATTTATCCAAGAAATATGTCATTAGTTTTTGAATGAATGATTTATCAGTTGTGTTGGTATTGTGAATGTCATATAGAGACAAATATACCAGGAGTTCCATTTAAATATCGAAAGTTTATGTCACTTCAGGTGAAACCGGAAGTGACATGAAGCTGTGCCATTTGTTGAAAAATGCAGTTTTATGCATTATCTTAAAATACAACCTTCTGCGGAAACACGGTATATTTCATATAAGTTTTACATGACAGACTTTCAAAAAAAATATATTGCTCGTATTTTGCTTCAGAAATATTTCTTTTTTGCTACGTTTTTATTCATTCACTTTTTTGTTTGTCTGTTTGTTTTTTCAAGTTCATAAACAAACAACAAGCAACTTGTGTATATTTTAGTAATTTTTGGTTTGAACGTACAACGTTGGCAGAAAATAACAAATGAAATAAATAAAATAAATTGTTCTTTTGTCCCAGTTGTTGCAACCTTCAGTTTGTTTCCTGCTTACTCAGTTGAGCACCCAAACCATAAGCAACTGTAAAGTTACTGTAAGGATCTATACCAGTATACTAATAATGCTTAATCCTATTCGTCGGCAAGTTTGCAATAGAAAACAACAACTACTCCTTCCCACCTTTGAATTATATCTGTTAGATACCTGCAATGCAATACAATGCTCTCTTAATTTTAAATCCAAAATTATGTTTCTTGTAGAAACCATACTAAGTACATTTACTTTGTTAATAGCAAATGAAATGAAGCTTCTTGCTGATACCGACTATGGAACTGATGAGGGAGGGAAACTCTGAAACCAAATTGCAGTGTCAAAACGTCCAAATCGAACAAAGTTTTATGGTTCGATTACCAGAAATACTTGCAACAGTGACCTTCTTGAAGAACATTGTGCAAGTATGCGTCAGCTGTTAGTAGGGAATCTACCCATCGAAAAAACGATCCTAAAACGATGGACTCTGAAGTCGAACGTTATTTATTATTGAAAATACGCACCTCATGCAGAATCACATACCGAATCAGGGAACCATTTCGGTCACCCGAATTGTGAACCACCGAAAAACAATTTTTTTCGAAAATAAATATGGACTTGAAAATCATTTTTTTATATTCAATTCGCATTTCACACCATTTGATTGCCAGATCTCTTTGACAATCTCATTGTTGAGTCATTATTATACTCAACGCATGTGCATTCAGTATTCCGGCATCGAGGGAATTTGTGAATGATTGAAGATAGATATATACTTAAGCGGAATGAAATTTGTTAAACACGTTAGCAAAACTTTTTTTGGAAAGTACAATTTTGTTTTTAGAGTATTGTGTTGAAATTGTTGAATCATTGTATTTCGTCAAATAAATAATTTTTAAAATAAATTAGACTTTAAATATACTAGATCAGAAGTGGATTTAAAAAAATAAAATACAGAGTGTTCGTGTTAGTAGACAGTTTGTGTATATCGGACAATTTTCGCGAAAAATAGACAGTAACTGATAAACATTTTTTCGTGAAGTTGACAGTTGTGTGCATTAACGGAGTATAAACTGATACACTTCTCGCGTGTGAAAATAATCGAGAGCTATCGCCCGATCCCACTGCTTAGTGCGGTGGCCAAGTTGGTGGACAGAATCCTTCTCAAGAGATTCAGAGATCTTGAACAGGGGCTCGAACTCATCCCGGCGGAGCAGTTCGGCTTCCGAAGGGGTCACTCAACGACCTCTCAGGTGGCACGGATTGTCCACGAGGTGAGGGAGGGCTTCATTCAAGATCTCAATACAGTTATGGTCCTGCTGGATATACAAAAGGCCTTCGACACCGTCTGGTCATGAAAATGTTAAGGGTAGGCATGCCTGAACACATGATAAGAATAATGGACTCATACCTAGTCGGCAGAACCTTCACGGTTAAAGTGAACGACATTAGCTCCACGGTGAAGGAAGCCGAAGCAGGAGTGCCGCAGGGGTCGATCTTGTATCCACTCTTGTACTCGTTACATACGCATGATCTCCCAATATCAGCGAACGTGAGCACGGCTGTGGATGCTGACGTCTCGGCAATATGCCCAAGCGTCGGACAGCAACACAGCCACGGTTCGGGTGGAAACACACGTACAGGAGCAGATCGTGCCGTATCTGGCGAAAAACAAAGTAGTAGTGAATCCGGACAAAACAAAGCTTATGAATTTCACAAAGAAGAGGAAGCATACCAAGGTGACCATCTTTGAGGGATTCAGAGCTCTGGGTAATCGGATTTCATTTAGATAACTTTCTAGCTTTTAATAATCATTTTGACTATATATTCAAAAAAATACTGAAGAAATTATACTTTTTCTCTAGAATAGCACAAACTCTTTCAATGGAAACGAAAATAACGGTGTTCAACACAATAATTCAACCTCATTTTGATTACTGCGCATCAGTATCATTTTCATAGGACCTAAATAAATTAAATCAACTTCAAAAGCAGCAAAATCGTGGTATGAGAATCATTTTGAAAACAAATAGATATACGTCCATTGTTGTTATGTCTAATACTTTACAATGGTTTACTGTCTCTCAAAGAATTTACTATCTCACTATGATTTTCATCTTAAAAATTCTAAATAATCTAGCACCATCTTATTTTCGAACATATTTGGTTTTTCGAAGAGTAGTCCATTCATACCCCACCAGAAATTGCGATGATTTTCATATCGCCAGAACAAACCGCAGGAGCACCATGAGTTCTCTGTTTTTCAAGGGTCTCCAGTAGTTCAATCAACTACCTTATAAAATAAAAAACAGTTCAACTCTTACTAGTTTCAAAAAAAATATCAAAGCCCTCATTAAAAATTAAAATAAAACAAAATTAGGAAAATTAAAACTTTTTTTTCTTGCCAATACAGTATTTTTATCTATATACATGTTATTAGTCGTACTTATCTATCGAATTTTATATGTTAATTTCCTTCCATATTTCAATATTTTGTCTCATATACAGTGTCACCGTTAAAGTCCGCATCATATGGGATTTTTTTTATTAGTCAGTTATTGCAAATTTAGAGTTCGTGAACAGTTTCTGCTTTGAAAATTATGCAAAATGACTTTTACGATGTCTTCCTATTAATCGGCTACACCTGTCAAATATGACATTTTTTCTAAAAAATTACTAAATGTCAGGTAATTTCTCAATATTTCGAGAAATATTATATGAAAAAGTTGTTTATTTTTAGATTTCCTACCCACCTACCAAATTTGAACCAGTTTGAACAACTTTGATTTTTTTCTCGTTTTCTTAACCTTACAATTTTTCAGCTAATTTAAATTTAGTCAAATCTGAAAAACCAGTTGAGATGTAATACACACATCTGCTGAAAGAATTTTTTTCTGATTAAAATGTTTCTAATTGGATATTTTCAAATAAATACAAATATGCTGAAAGAATTATGTCTAATACTTGATGCAAAGTGGCTCTAGTTTCAACATAGCAAAATTCACTTTAATAATTTTTATCACATGAAGACATTTCAGATAAGTGCTATAACTCTAGAAATATCAAATCAATTTGCCATTCAAATTCTTGCTAAATCAATTTCATACAATTATTCTCTGAACTTATACTCAAAAATTAATCATCAATCAAGGTGCTGTTGAAATGGGAAGCATGCTATGGAAACAATAGAAGTGAATGTTATGAAAATTGATATAAAGTGTTTGACAGTTTCAAGGTTATGAGACAGTAATTTTTATCAAGTAGTAGATTCAAAATGCTGACTTTGCAGGAAAAAATAGAAATTGTACGCATTTGCGGTGAAAATACAAGTCATAGACAAGTTGCGAATATTTTCAATGGACGGCATCCTGAAAGAAATATTCACCAGTCTACTGTGAGCAGGATTATCTCAAAGTTTGAATCGACGGGTTCAGTACAAAATTCTTTCAAAAGACGTCATAATCCAAGAGTTTATGATGAAGAAGCTCAATTAAGTGTATGCCTAGATGTGGTAGAGCATGGGCAAACTAGTATAACAGATATTTGTAATAGGACCGGTGCTAAAAGGGAGGCCGTGAGAAAAATATTACACAATAATAAGTTCAAGCCGTTCAAACCAAAATTTATAAACACGTTAAAAGAGCGAGATTTTGACGTTCAGAGAATAATTGTATGAAATTGATTTAGCAAGAATTTGAATGGCAAATTGATTTGATATTTCTAGAGTTATAGCACTTATCTGAAATGTCTTCATGTGATAAAAATTATTAAAGTGAATTTTGCTATGTTGAAACGAGAGCCACTTTGCATCAAGTATTAGACATAATTCTTTCAGCATATTTGTATTTATTTGAAAATATCCAATTAGAAACATTTTAATCAGAAAAAAATTCTTTCAGCAGATGTGTGTATTACATCTCAACTGGTTTTTCAGATTTGACTAAATTTAAATTAGCTGAAAAATTGTAAGGTTAAGAAAACGAGAAAAAAATCAAAGTTGTTCAAACTGGTTCAAATTTGGTAGGTGGGTAGGAAATCTAAAAATAAACAACTTTTTCATATAATATTTCTCGAAATATTGAGAAATTACCTGATATTTAGTAATTTTTTAGAAAAAATGTCATATTTGACAGGTGTTGCCGATGAATAGGAAGACATCGTAAAAGTCATTTTGCATAATTTTCAAAGCACAAACTGTTCACGAACTCTAAATTTGCAATAACTGACTAATAAAAAAAAATCCCATATGATGCTGACTTTAACGGTGACACTGTATACCAATTTAATAATCGAATTCATCTTTATATATTTATATGTCTATTAGTATTTCTTAATTTTAATTTATTGTGATGTTTCGAATGTACCATGAATGTCTAGCTGTTTCATGTATTTTAATATTGTTATATTGTACTCAAATTTCGTATATTTATTTATGTTTATGAATATTATGTTTATTAGGATGCCTAATTGAATAAAGATCTATCTATCTATAGACGAGACCGAGTCCGTGCGGTACCTGGGAGTACAACTGGACAGGGGATTAATACTCGGGAAACATGTCAGGGTACTATGAGAATGTCAGGCCATCGATGACATATGTATGCCCAGTATTCTGCAGCCTACCCAAGCTTCACACCCTGAGGCAGGAGAGGATGCAGAATAAAGTACTCCGTGTCGTCACGAACAGTGACAGATACATTCGGCTGACTGCACTAAAGGAGCTAGCCGATATTCCAACCATCGATGGATTTATCAAACAACAGTCTGATAAATTCTTCAGACACTTTATCCAAGGAAGCTCGCTGATTAGGAATATGACAGCAGTTCGTGGCCTTCAAAACAGGCCAACAAAGCATGGTGGGCTTATATACCGCGCGCTGGATAATTTCCGGGAGATCCCAGATGACTGGTGACACCAACTCTTGCAACCAGCCAAGTCTAAACCCGGTTTTTTCGCTGTTTTACCGGGCTTGTATGGAAATCTCGATGATGTGATGTTCTGATGTATTACATATAGGTGAACAACACCCCCTGCATAACTTGGAGGAGGCAGAGAATACATACAAGCTGCGACTTAGCACCTTCAACATATACAGCCTGCGTAACATCGCAGGGCCTGTCCGCAGACAGGTGTGTAGCGGTTTTGTCCAGCCCGCTGCTTTGCCAGAAGGGCAGGTATAAAACCCATCACCTTTTAGAACAGTCCTACCCCCTCCTATACCATACTCTGTGGTTTAGTGATAGTTTTACTAATTTTATATATTTATATGTTGTTATCTGTTATATTATTTTACGGCCGTCTTGATAAATAAACCTTTTTTGCTTTTGCTTTATCGAGATCCCCGCCGGCTGCATAAATAGGAATCGGAGGCCGTACTGACAAATAGGCCGGACCGGGCCATGTGTGAAAATTACAATTTGATTACATTTCATTCGGTCTTTTAGTAAATTAGCAAGGAAACTCCATTTAGTTTTTAAAAAAATGTGATTTTTAAGTTCCTAAAGTGATGCGAAAAAAACTTTTTTTTGGCTTCCGGAATGTGATTCTGCATATTTTATTCATTCATACAGTACATATTTTTGTTGTCATATAGCTGCGAGTTCACATCCAAGGTCTGAAACAGTCCAACTGATTCCTGACCATGCATTCAATGTTCGTCGCGGCAGTAGCCAAGGAAAGGGGTAGTTGTTTTCTGCCAGATATGCCACATATAGGAGAAAAGGGTATTTCGGCTTTGTAAAAATTCGACTCTTCATTTCGTCGTGATTATCAGAATTTGTTGAAAAATATGATTCTAGTTAGTTATTTCATTTTCAAGATTTGTGCTCATTTATCTAACAATATGTATTTTCAAACTTGTTTATTGTTATTCTTATTCACTTTTCCAAGATAACTTGAATAATTAACTAATAATTGAATTTTTGGAAAATCAGCTTTAGGGTCTTCCAGAGTCTTCCGCTTTCAAGAAGATAAATGGGTGAGAGTTAAAAATGTGCAGCTTTGTAGGGGGACTTTACTCTACGGAGAACTTGTGAAAGAAAAAGTCGTCAATAAAACCAAAGAAAATGATGAATCATTCAAATATAGCCTTCATGTAATTGATGCTCTACGACTGGGTGAAGAAAATTTAGTTCATTTGACGTTCATAGAAAGGTAGTCTTGGAAATGATGTCTTATGAACATTGGTCATTTTCATCAGATACTATCAAGTTTAAGTAGGTGTATCTCTTATAATCTCGATGCATGCTGCTTACAAAATTATCAAAAAATGTTTTGATAGCATTAAAATATTGAAAATACTCGGGCAGTCGTGAACCAAATTTTCCACAATGTTTGATGAAATTGCCTACAATCATAATATAAAAATGTTGAAACTAAAAATCACTTTGAAGATTCCTTGTTATTCAGGGTGCTTCAGTAGCAGGAAAATCATAAAGATCCTTAGCGATATGTTGATAATTGTTACAAATAATCTTGTATAATAACAATTTTGAAAAATTCCCAATATTACAAACAAATAAAAATTGTACATTAATAATGGACATGAAATAATCACTAGTTTGGAAAGCTTGTGCATGATATTAATATTCACCGGATCCCGGAATAAAAGGGACAAACTCCATTCGTAGAATCTTTACTTCAATAAACGTATCCTATGAAATAAGTATGACCTGAGTTACGGGGTATTGAAAGTGACAAACAATAGATTTTTCAGAATAACTCGACAACGGCTCAACATTTCTCCATGAAATTCGTTATATCATTTTTCCGCCTACCTCGTATTAACAGGTCTGTTTGATGATCTACAATGCAAATGAAATCGACCATTAATGACCCCTATTAATGAACGATTTGTTATTAATGGACGATTTCGAGAAATTGTTCATCGATTTGTCATCAATGGTCGATTTGTCTTTGAATGAATGATTGCATAGGCAACCAAACATAAACGAATTCAGATGTTATGGACGCTAAAATGGATGTTGACAACGAATGTATGTTGCCAGATGTAGCGGAAACTGCTAAAGCAGCATCTTTAACTTTATTGCCAGAAATAATTAGAATTCCTTTATTTCAACAAGAGTGAGGTAGACGAAAAAATATTGTGAATAACTCTTATATTAAAGTGCGATTAATGATCTCGAAAATTAACGCGCTCGCTTCGCTCACGCGTTAAAATATCTAGATCATTAATCGCCTTCATTAATACAATAGTTGATTAAATAACTATTATAGCGTTCAGTTTAAAACTTCAATGCAATTCACGCGCTTTGTTAACTTTTCAGAAGGGCGTACGACAAATGGGTAGGTACCCCTAATTGCCTCTCAACTATCCGCCACTTGATTGATATCGATTTGGACGATTTTGTATTCTTTTTCCTTAATATCAATATTTGAATTTCAAGTAGATAGTGATAGGTACTCATTGTTGCTTATTTTGATTGGTGTTGATATGTCATTAAAGAACCCCGCACCATTATTATTATTATTATATGTAAAATGGTCCCGTTGAAATTCGATGAAATTTTGATATTATGTTGTTCAAGTCAAGCTGATCAAAAGTGTCCATGGCCTAACTCAATCCTATGGCTAGTTTTAGGGATACAGGGTGTCAAAGTGGCCATTTCTTTAAAGTAATATTGCTTTCAGGAACAAATCTTAAATGAAAATGTTTTGCGCGACTAATATTGCTTGCCCATAAAGCAATACCTTTAGACTGGTTTTTGATAAAAAAATTGTTGGATACAGGATGAGTCCAGCATTAGTATTCAAAATGAAATTCTCCTTATTCCCTAACCCTATGAAGTGAAGATGTGACCAAACCAAGTAACACACTGATATGCTCATCGTTTGAATATGTCAACATTTTGTACAAGTTGTGTCAAGAAGTTTTTCTTCTGTCATTTTGTATATTTTATATTTTGAGCTTTAGGGATACTTGAGTACGAACCATTTAGCATACTGCTTGTCCATAATTTATATACAGTGTGACACAAACGCTAGGTGATGACAAAACTTGCGAAAAGGCGTTCAGTTTGTAATTCACCCTATAATTAAAAATTACGTCTATGAAGTTTGAGTACACTATTATAATATCAAACAGTATTGGCTTTGCTATGACCAGTTTTTGAGATACACAGCGTAATATTTTGAGAAGGCCTCGTTTTCATATGTTTTCCCCAATAGACCCAATCCTTGGGACAGAGGACATTAAAACAATCAATAAAATATATTAATATATTATATAATATATTAGTTATTTTCTTTTTTTAATATTGAATGCAATGTCTGTCATTGTACGAAATAACAATAAGTGAACGCCAACGAGTCTCTTATCGTTACTCTGTATGACATTTTCAGTGTATAAAATTTTTTCGACAACTTTTGTAATAACAAATATATAGCCGGTCGCCTCTCTAAGTGTATTCTCATGTGTATCTCAAAAACTGGTCATAGCAAAGCCAATACTGTTTGGAATTATAATAGTGTACTCAAACTAAGAGTACAAAAAAAAAATTGGAAAATTTCACGGACGAAATTTTTAATTACAGGGTGAACTATGAACTAAACGCCTTTTCGCAAGTTTTGTCATCACCTAGCGTTTGTATCACACTGTATATAAATTTTGGACAAGCAGTATGCTGAAAGGTTCGTAGTCAAGTATCCCTAAAGCTCAATATATAAAATAAAAATATACAAAATGACAGCAGAAAAACTCTGTCACTTCTTGACTCAACCTGTACAAAATGTTGACTTATTCAAACGATGAGCATATCACTGTGTTACTTGGTTTGGTCACATCTTCACTTCATAGGGTTGATTGAGAATTTAATTTTGAATACTAATGCTGGACTCACCCTGTATCCAATAATTTTTTATCAAAAACCAGTTCAAAAGTATTGCTTTATGGGCAAGCAATTTAGTCGCGCAAAACATTTTCATTTAAGATGTTTTCCTGAAAGCAATATTACTTCAAAGAAATGGCCACTTTGACACCCTGTATCTCGAAAACTAGCCATAGGATTGAGTTGGGAACATGGACACTTTTGAACAGCTTGACTTGGACTAGATCATATCAAAAATTTATCGAATTTCACCGGGACCCATTTTCCATAAGAATGGTGCGGGGTTCTTTGTTTTGAATATCGGGAAAGTTTCGCACAAAATATGCCGACCGGGATCCCACGCCTATTTTCAAAAATGATTAATAATAGGCTGAATCTTCCTAAGAAAATTCTCGATAGTGGTAGCTAATAAAATGTGCAGGCGTCAAACATGTCGATTTGGTGAGTGCAAAAAATTCATTAATAACAGTTAGTTTTTCAGTTGAACTTCGAGATAATTCGATGAAGTACTCGAAATAACTTTTGTCCTACAAAATGGATGGTAGGACTGAAGAGTCCCCCACTCCCAACATGTTCCACTGACGTGGTCATAAAAATTCATTAATAACCAGCGGATTTTTTTACCGTTGTTTGGTTAATATTTGTATAATTGAATGGTCATATTGTCCTACAAATTGAATGGTAGGTGTTCCCAGTCCTACGCTCCGAAATTGTCAATTGCATGGTAAACAAAAATTAATTAATAACAGGCTGAATCTTCCTGAGTAGCTTCATTTTGCCGAGACGCCCAACTTTTTCCTCTACGAAAATTCTCGATAATGGTAGCTAATAAAATGCGCAGGCGTCAATCATGTCGATTTGGTGGGTGCAAAAAATTCATTAGTAACAGTTAGTATTCCAAATGAACCTCGAGATAATTGGATGAAGTACTCGAAAAAACTTTTGTCCTACAAAATGGATGGTAGGACTGAAGAGTCCCCCACTCCCAACATATACCAATGACGTGGTCATAAAAATTCATTAATAACCAGCGGATTTGTTTACCGTTGCTTGATTAATATTTGTATAATTGAATGGTCATATTGTCCTATAAATTGAATGGTAGGTGTTCCCAGTCCTACGCTCCGAAATTGTCAATTCCACGAAAATTCTTGATATTACCGCTAATGAACTGCGTAGGCGAAAGTGATGTTGATTTGGTGAGCGCAAAAATTGTATGGATAACTGTTAGTTTTACCCAAATCTGAAGCTCTTGGCTCATGGTGAAACAAACCAATTGAATTAACTTCATTTCAAGGCAGTAAAATCAATCTATTTGACCGTAAGCCTACAGATATTTCGATCATTATTTCTTATTATTATTATTATTAGGCACACTTATCCTCATTTTTGATATGATATTTTCTTGATCCTGCCATCCTCATTACGTTGTTCAGTTTACAGATCGATCCTATGGCCAGTTTTTGAGCTACAGAGTGTCAAAAATTCCATAACTGCTGTTTGCGAATTATGAATTGATTTGATTTTTTTGCTTTAATTCGAAATCGATTTTTTTTGTAATAAGTCCCTCCAGTCGAATAAGAAATTATATTTCACAAAGGGTGTTGCATTACATAGCATGACAAGACACTGTTCAAAGAAATAGATGAATATTAATACCATTATCATTTTTTTTACAAATTCTTTGAAAAAGAATAGGTCTTTATCAATTACATGAGATTTCATATTATAATTGCTAGTTCAACAGTTTTCCATGTACACAGTGACAATTTGAATGCTTTAAAAGGCTATATCTCAGAAACAAATACAAAATGAAATAATTATTATGAATTGTCCATATCTGTTACTAGGATATGAGAATTGAAGTGAAATTATACTCATGAAATAATCCTCCTATCAACTCCCCTTATTTCCAGCAAGTCCCGTCGCTCTCTGATTTACAGCCACCCGCATCCAATTACATTTTTCGGAAATGTGTTCTTGTGATACCTCCTTGAATAGCTGGTGAAAAATGCTCTCCCACTCCGTTCCCTTCCCTTCCTCATTATTCAAAATTGTTTTTCCGTTAACCAGATGTCGTCCCCTTATTAACGGAAGCTCTCAGAAGTCGATACTTGTGCGAGCCAAGAATTAACATCATCAAACAAGTAATTATATATTATTTTTGTGAATACATCAATTGAATTGAAAACGTATTTTTTATTTCATTTCCATACTACTTGGCCACTTGACCCCGTTAAAATATAATATCTCTTTCGAACTGGACTTTTTGAGGCCTCTGGAGATACCATACATCCTGTTTTACCGTAGAGCAGAATTTCACAATTCGTCTGACCTACTTGAAAGTTTTCAATTATAAATTTCAGCTCTTCAGACGACGATGTGGTGTTGCAGGTTTTTCCGGGTTTCCCTGCATCTGTTGAAGCGCATGCGACATCATTTAAGCCGCCCTGGAGGGCAGATTGATTATTTCAATGTTTTTACTTTGTTATTGTTGTTTTCAATATGTTTATAAAAATTATGAAAGCTAAACCACAATTTCAAAATAATTCGTTATTTTGAATAATTTTTGTAGGACTAGCGATGCATACCCGTTTTTTTTGTACGACACTGTATTATTTAGATGAAGAATACACTAACCTTTCGTGTGTTATCATTGTCCTACAGTTATTAATGAAATTTTTTTTACAATAAATTTGACAATTTCGGAGCGTAGGACTGGGAACACCTACCGTTCAATTTGTAGGACAATATGACCATTCAATTATACAAATATTTACCAAGCTACGGTAAAAAAAATCCGCTGGGTATTAATGAATTTTTAGTACTACCATCCATTTTGTAGGACAAAAGTTATTTCGAGTACTTCATCGAATCATCTCGAGGTTCATCTGAAAAACTAACTGTTATTAATGAATTTTTTGCACTCACCAAATCGATATGTTTGACGCCTGCGCATTTTATTAGCTACCACTATCGATAATTTTCGTAGAGGAACAAGTTGGGCGTCTCGGCCAAATGAAGCTACTCAGGAAGATTCAGCCTGTTATTAATCATTTTTGAAAATAGGCGTGGGATCCCGGTCTATAATAATACTTTCTCATAATCATTCGAAGAGTGTTCCCAAAGACATGGCCTGTGTGGGTAGAGGGCGGTTATTATTATTATTTTCAGTGGCGCTCCGGTGCGACTTACTGATTTTTGGCTGCAGGAAAACTCGTTAGACCTACAGCACCACCCTCGGTGGTCGGTGCACAGTTTAAGCAAACACCTGACGTCGGGATTGGCATCTAGGAAACTCACATTGCACTTGCTTTTGTAACAAATCGACCCCTTTATAGTCCCCAAAAACGACTTGCTCTATCTACCGAAAGCCAGGCAAGGCAAACCTTTCCCGGCTGATCCAGTAGGCGCAACGTTCCGAAGACTATTCAAGGTGAAGATCCCAACATAGGCGCCCTCCGATGGTAATAAAGAGCACCCTGCTGAACCAAGTTGAGTGATCGAATTCTATCAACCTGGTTGTACTTTTATTTATAAAAAAATAACCGTCGAGCGGCGGCCGATTATCTTTGGGTGAGCACCTGACAGCAGTAGACTTGGTTTTGACACGACTCAATATGGAATGAAACACACTCATAGATATTATGTAAATATATTGTATTAAAAAAAATGTAAACGAGCAAACTATTCTACATGTACGAATATATCGTCCTCCATGACAGGACCCTGTGTATATAAAATATAAAACCAATATAAACAATACTTCAAAACTTGTAAAAAATCAAAAGCGAAACGTAAATTCATATTAACTACCTTGCCATAGGGGCAGATGGACATAAACTGGTATATATTTCTAAACTAACGAGGTGATTCTGGACATTTGGGCGCAATCAGGATTTATAAAAATCATATACAAACTTGACTATGAAACATGCACAAATCATCACTATCATATACATTTTTAGTGTGGTGTACATTGCCGAACATCTCTAAAATTCAAAGCAACAGTTCGTTGATTATTAACAACAAAAGGACAAACGTACACCATGATATTTCCATCAAACTGGTATTTAGGGTAATCATAATCAATCATAATGATCAAGTAGGTTACAAAACATGCCAGACAAAAATCAAAACATTGTTCCAAATTGGGAATCATGGTAAAACTTTTCAAAACACGACAATCTCACGTAACCTGTTAATATAACAACGATATTACATACAAGGCACTTATCAAGGGTTACAAGTGTAACTACTACAAGTGTGAAACAAGGACCTTTTAGATAACCACAAAAACATTTCTCATTCCTTCGATCGGATTCAGAACTAGGTAAACCATTATTCATATTTTATAAACACTGGGGAATGACATCGATGTGTCTTACTCGTAAAGCTGAAACTGTTTATCGGGCTGATAACATTCCTTTAATTTATCGAGAATCGTTACCGGTCCGTTGTCGAAAGGCACCCTTTTAAAGCCAACGATAGTTACGTATAAAATAGCTTTAAACAACAGAGCCACAATCTACTGAGTGTTTCAGCGTTAGGACTCTTGACTACTCACTTTCGGTTTAAAAACTGTTCATTGTTTGTTTGACTATTTACTTCCTACCGGAAGTAGTTCCAACCGAGCTTGGATAGCTCCACTCGTATTTTAGATGTACTAGGGATTTCACTGCGATGACACGAGCATATTTACGCTGAGGTTGCCAAAATTCGGATTATCTAATGTTTAAACTCTTATTGGTGATTTTCCGCTAACTTGACAAGTAGGCTCGACATTCTCGGAATGTTGGACTTGAAACACTACTCACGATACTAGGTGATTTCTCCGAAAACCATAATAAACAAAGGCATCTCGAAGTGTCTCCAAAAACTTGACTTCAACTAAGGTACACCATTACGACGTCTAAGAACTTGAACGTAGTAATAAGTTCATCCGAGGCCCGCGAAACTGAAGTTGGAACTCTGAACGTAGTAATTCACCCGAGGCCCGCAAAACTAAAATTGGAACTGTGAACGTAGTAATAAGTTCATCCGAGACCCGCGAAACTGAAGTTGGAACTCTGAACGTAGTAATAAGTTCATCCGAGGCCCGCGAAACTGAAGTTGGAACTCTGCAAGAAGACTAAAAACAAGGAGTGTTTGATTCTCATAAGACAATGGGGACACTAGTAGAAAGAGATGAAAGAACATTTGTGACGAAATGTGACGTAGTTATACATGTCATGTCCGCCGTTCTCTATAGACAGTGACGGACCAGCTCTTGGTATATGAGAGTTACTGCTGACAGTTTTGTTGCTTGATTCGAGTTCGACTCTGTACTCATACCCAAGTACGTCACTATGACGCGTTGATGATACAAGTTTCTGATTGGCTAGAGCTTATTAAACCCTCCTTGTTTTTAGTCTTCTTGGGAACTCTGAACGTAGTAATTCACCCGAGGCCCGCAAAACTCAAATTGGATCTGTCTGTGAACGGGTCAAGCGCTCTTTTAAATGATCGTTTTCGCGACGTCATTCCTTTGTCTTCAAATTGAGTTGTTATTCCACTTTTGTGCAGCTGCGAGATGATTCATTAGATTGAACACGTGTTCACAAAGAGACCGCTATCAGTTGTCGGTCTACTTCTATCGGTTGCAATTTAGCCTTCAATTAATTGAAATGAACTTCGGTGGAGCGCGCTCTTGTTAGCGCTAATTGAATACAAGGTGGCTCGCCTATTATTCGCTACGCTGTTTCCGTTTACTGACTTAGTAACTAACTGACTTAGCGTCAGTAATATGTTTTAATTGATTTCTCGTTTAATTTAACCAGTATACAAATTGGGTTTGTCACACTTTACAACAAGGATTGCGGTCGCCTATCGATACCGATGCACTTGAGAAAAATTCTCTCATACTCCGGAATCGAACTGGGCCAGGTGCTAGCACAGATGCTGAGCCACCGGCTAGCAGTTTTCGAAATATTTTAATGGTATAAAATCGAAAATAGGGGTACGTCAACCCCTCGTTTTTTATTTCGGATATGTCATATGTATATTAAACATTCTTCAATGTTGAGATCGTCGCATAGTTATATCATGTTTACAGGGTGAGTAAAGCGAAACAGTACAAGTTTCTTAGAAAAAAGATGTTTTTTTTCAATAAATACCCTGTATTTCGAAAAAGAATCTATTAATTTTCATGAATTTTTTATGTAATGTAAGGTCTGAGGAGTCCGAGATATTGTCATCAATATCAGCATAGGTACCGGACTCGTTTGTCAGCTATATACTTTAGAATATACGGATTTCGGAGACCGAAATGGTTATTTTCGAGCAATTCTTCTTGTTGAATATTCGGAGTAGATTAGTGCGGTACCTATTCCAATCATGCAATACCTTATGATGAATGAAATGTTTTTCATTCGAAAGCCCTGTTTCGGAAGAAGGTATATACAGGGTGTAATCTAACCTCTTGCACTCCCGTGAAGGAGGGAAGTATGAGGGCATGTTAGAACGAATGGCAGGTGTGAAAAATGCGTTAAAAAATGTTTTGAGAGTTTAAAAATTTTGTGAAATGTTGGTCGACATTTTGGGAATCTCTGTCCACCATCCTTCCAGACCAGAAAAGGCAATTGCCGGTGAAGGAAATACACTGAATGTCGAACCGAATTAAAATTACGTTTACAGAAGTCTCATATTTCACAAAACTTTAACTCTCAAAATTTTTTTTCACACCTGTCATTCGTTCTGACACGACTTTATACACCACTCCTTCACTGGAGTGCAAGAGGTTAGATTACACCCTGTATGTTGGGACTAATTATTTCATCTAGTTTCCTTTGAAAACGATAACATACTCCGATAAACCGTTTCTGAGAATACTTTGGGAATGAATATGACAGTTTCTTCAATATGTATGACTGTTAACGACGACCAACGAGACAGACTGCCGAAACTTGACTTTTTTTCATGATACCAAGAAAATGGACAGCAGAAAAAAATCGATTCAATTATATTCCTCTCAATAACATCTAATCATCGGAATATTAGGGAAACGTGTTTGGCGTATTTTCTCTATACATAGAATAGGCCTACAGGGAATATCACTAGAAAAAAAAAAACGCACCTACAACTCTACGTATGGGCTGATGTGGAAACGAGTTAATTCATATTGCATTCAAGTTTTTGAATCTGTCAGTCACAGAGTAACGTGCACCCCTAAAGAAATATTATTTTTTCTTTTCATTGCAATTCATATTTTTTGTGAAGATTATTCAAATACATTTCAAAATTAGTTCATTAAATAAATGACCACAAAACGTAGATATTTACTATCGCGGACTATCTTGTAGAATTTTGGGGAGTAAAATACCTTCACCATTCATTTGTTGATTGTATTCCTTGGTTTTCGTAGGCTTGATTGGAAAATATCCCCTATTTTGTAAAAACCCCACATTTAAGAGAATCATATAAAATATTTCTCCATTTAAATTGAATCAGCTTTCAAATGAAAAACATTTCATTCATCATAAGGTATTGGACTAATCTACTCTGAATATTCTTCAATAAGAAGAATTGCTCGAAAATAGGCCATTTCGGTCTCCGATGGAGTATCAATAAAATCCGTACATTCAAAAGTATATAGCTGACAAACGAGTCCAGGACCTATGCTGATACTGATGACCATATCTCGGACTCCTCAAACCGTACATTATATAAAAAAGTCATGAAAATTAAACGATTCTTTTTTCGAAATACTGTGGGCACAATTCATTTGGAATAATTGCCCTGATTTTTAACGAAATGATCAACAATGAGTTTCCATATCACTTACGCACGCACCTATTCAGGAATAACAAGGTATTCCACGGGAATCTATTTTTGGACCACTGATTTTTTTATCTACGCTAATGATTTGCTGAATTATTTTCTTAATATTTCGAAAGTACATGTAGTTTCTTATGCAGATGATACTGACTTCCTTATCACTGAGCTAAAGGCGGTATGACTCTCTAAAACAACTGAAATAATCTACGGAAAAGTTATCACATGGGCTGAGAAAAATCACTTGTCTCTTAACATCTAAAAGACAGCTTTGATAAAACTCACTGTTCATAATCCTACTGATACATTTAAAATCTATGAAGATAACCAAGTTGAGTTGGTCTCCAACTCAATAACAAAAATGCTCGGTCTCACTTTGGTTTATAGACTCATTTGGAGTCCTCATATTGATACACTGTGATACACTTCTGAAAAATTGTTCGAAAGTGGTTGACAATGTATTAATGTTTGTAGAATTCTTCTGGACTCCCATTGTCTAGAAACAAAGAAAATACATTCTTTGCATGTGTTTTGAGTCACCACGTTTCAACAGTTAACATCTACTGTCGATTTCAAATGGTTTTTCTAAATGTCTCCACAAAAACGCATAGAAAATTACTTCTATGAATATTCTATACAGTTTACGGACTTGAACAGATGAACCAGTAAAATAACTCACTTCGGATTATCCATTATTCCCTGATAATCGTGAGACATTGAATTTTTGTTCCACACAAATAGTTGATATACAATCCTGAAACGAAAAAAAAAATCAATAGTAGAAAACAACTCTATACAGGGTGTAATCTAACCTCTTGCACTCCCGTGAAGGAGGGGTGTATAAAGGCATGTAGAACCCGTTTGTTTTCATTTTACTGAGATACGTTCCTATTCCATCAGCTTGCAGCCCATAATTATGGGTGAGAGACTCTCTAGACCTCTGTAAACGTAATCTTAATTCGATTCGACATTCAGTGTCTTTCCTTAGTTTCCTTCACTGGCAGGCAATTGCCTTTTCTGGTCCGGAAGGATGGCGGACAGAGGTTCCCAAAATGTCGACCCACATTTCACAAAATTTTAAAACTCTCAACATTTTTTTTCGCGTTTTCACACCGTACGTCATTCGTTCTTACAAGCCTTTATACACCGCTCCTTCACGGGAGTGCAAGAGGTTAGATTACACCCTGTATGTAACTCAACAAAATGCTTATGAATTGAAACCGCCTATAGCGTAAAATCAATAACCAATTCATTTCTAAGGTAATCAGGGCCATTGTTAAAATGAATCCGCTTCTCGATTCTTTTCGAGTTTTAAACAAAAAAGAGGTTTCGCATTCTAACGAAGTGGCAGCAGCTCTCGGGTCAGTCCAACAAATATTGACATGAAGTGTATACCGGTTGTCGCTATGTAACTCAATCAAGAGAGAAATGTGAGCTGTATATCTTTAATTTGCAAATAAATGAATATAATTATGCCCAGATCTTACCTTCAGCCGAAACAACGTTCACTGGACCAGAACCGGTAATCGGTTTAGCATATAGCACTGCCAAGAATGTCATAACAGCTTGGGCAGACAATAAAAGACTCGAGTACTGGCGTAGTCTACCGGGCCTAGCCCATTCCAAAGCATTTATTGCTTGTACAAGGAAAAAACAGGACTCTGACAAACTGCTAGAACTCAGCAGAGCGCATCTCAGAGTTATAGTAGGTTTGCTTACTGGCCACTGCAAACTCAAATATCACATGCATAAAATCAGACTTGCACAAGATGCAGAGTGCCGGCTATGCATGGAGGATGATGAAACGGCTGAACACATTCTGTGTACATGCCCTGCAGCGGCCAGAACCAGATTCTCAATATTTGGCGAAACGACAGTAAGGCCAGAAAACCTGGTAAATTGTTCTCCCAATGCATTCCTCAATTTCGTCAAGAGATTTGATATACTGGGAGAAATATAACCATAGGGTGAGCCACAATAGGCCATTGGCCGCAGTGGAGGGCCTGATACGGGCCCACTCACGTTCAAACCGAACCTACCTTCAGCCGGTTCACTGGCGTAGGGAATGGTTTTTCTCGTCGTAACTTCAGTCGGCCGACTCTTGTGGAAGTTCGGGGTTGAATCTTGTGAGATGCTGAGATGTTGAGAATGTTGAGAGGGAAATGAGATGTGAACCATGAGTTGATGTTGCACTATGCACTGTCACGATTGTTGGTAGGTGTTTTATTTTACTCTACTGGTCGTCAAGTGAAGCACTGCCACGCTAGGCCGTAGAATCGATCTGGAATATGTATAGTTTTGCAGGTGGTACAGGGTGTACCAACTAGATTGATTGAGAGTAATTTTAATAGTTTGAGATTTGATCAAAAGTATTCATTTATATTTTAACTTATAACTAACAAACAGGACAAAACAAATAGCGGGACGCGACACCGGTTGTCCATTCATAATTTGTAAGGTTTCACGCATAACGTAACAATTTAAGTCATGAAGTACATCTTTAGAGGCCACAATTACCGGAGAATCATTTTCTACTGAATTGGTATTCACAAATACACCAGGAATGTTGCACGCGCTCTTTTTCAAACCATATTTGTAATTAATTTCGAAAATAAGTTTATGGCATATCAGACGGGAAAATGAAAATCAGAACTGAATTTAAAAATGTGGATCAACCGGGATCCGAACCCGGGTCTCATTGTCTCCGTCAATGTGCGTTAGTCCGCTACGCTATTGAACTACAGACTTAAAACTACTTCATTATTTATATTTACTTGGCTGAGTCATACATACTTGAAATTTCAGATGTGAAGTCGGTCGATAATCCTATATGTGATTGACACCAACTTATATATCAATATGATTTCACTGGGTGTGTATGCGAGAGTGTTTCCATTTTTTTAATTTATTACTCATCATCTCATACTAACAAAGAGCTGAATTTGAAGTTTGAATCGCCGGTTTTTGAATGAGGTTCAATAGCGTAGCGGACTAACGCACATTGCTGGAGACAATGAGACTCGGGTTCGAATCCCGGTTGATCCACCTTTTTTTAATTCAGTTTTCATTTTCTCGTCTGATATGCCATAAACTTTTTTTCGAATTTGATTTAACTACAGACGTAAAACTACTTCATTATTCATATTTGCAATCTAGTAGCATATCTTCAAAATGTAACCGTATCTCCGTCATTATTATACCGGGTGACCCATGGTTAAACCGCCAAACGTTCAGGATCGGTTTTTCAGGTGAAAAGGAAACTTTTTTCCTATGAGAATGTGTTCTAACTTGCTTCGTTTTCGAAATACTGAGTGTTCAACGTTTTTAGAAAAAAATCAGTATTTTATCAATTATTTAAAAACCTTTTTTGCTGATTCTGATTAAAACTGCCACGCTTATTTGCGGTAATAAGGGCCCTCTTTTAATGAACTTATAATGGAAATTTTAATTACAGTGGCGTCCCAAAGGGTAATATTTATTGATATCAGGACAAATTATTGTACTCCACTGTTCTTGTATTTTTTTAGGATTTAAAAATTAGAAATACATTTTTTTATCTGTTTAATTTTTTTTCGTATCTCACTTCATTTTTGAGAAACAATTTAAAAACCGTTTCCTTGCATGTAACACGAAAGAAGTATCTAAGTAATGGATAATAGGACAAAGGACCGGGCAGCCGGCTTATGAAGAAATGGGCTTTGGTGAAATTTCATGAATTGTTAGTATATCGTAGTTGACGACTTTCTGAACAATAGTGTCCATGGGCCCAACTCAATCCAATGACTATTTTCAGAGATACAGGGTGTTGAAATTGGAAAATGGCCATTTTCCTGGCTCTTTAATCTTTTAGGAAATGGAAAAACAAAATTTCTCAAAACTGCTCAAAATAAACACCATTTTTTTCAATGCAAAGTTCACACCTGCGAACGACAGATTCAGCTGCTGCACGGGTAATCTCTGGTGCTGCTTGAACAATTCTTTCCCGGAAAGTTCCTTCATCGTTGATGGGCTCAGCATAAACTTTGGTTTTCATTGTCTGAAAAACCGACCCTTAACGTTTGGCGGTTTAACCCTGGGTCATCCTGTATATTCCAGAACTTCTGATAATCATAACGTATTCTTAAATAGCTCGAAGGACCATATAACTTTCGAAGAGTAAAGGCTCGATAATAAACCTCTTGTCGGGGCATGGCGCAGTTTAAGAGCGTCCGACTCTGGGCTCAATGATCAGGGGTTCGAACCCCAGTTGAAGTTGTGATTTTTCAATTCAATTTGACTTTTTGAATCATCAAAATTTCGTGGTTTGACTGGGGCGAGTCCTGCACTGTGGTGGCGTATGGAGTTAGTAACAAGGCCTACCCAGAACACATACTTTCGATGCCAGCAAATGAAAAAACTAAATAAACCTATTGGAAGTTGAACGTTATTAAATATATAAAACTATTGATAGTACTGTCAAAAAGACTTACCCTTTGAAACTTTTTGCATAGTGAAAAGAAGAACATGAATTTTATTACTTAATGGTTGAAAGATTTCTACTTCTTCAATTGCTTGAATCTGCAATTGAAACGTAGTGAAAAATTGAAAGAAGTAGAAATCTTTCAACCATTAAGACGATGGAAGTCCGAAATGCAAGTAATCAAGTTACTACATCGTCTACAACCTTTAAACAAAATAATTCATGAATACTTAACAATCATATTAGTTGAATGTTTTTTGATTTAATTGAACTTTTGTAAAATCACTTTCCGATGAATAATTGGCAATTCGTATGTATCAGCTCTGATGAACATGACCCATGTTACTAGATCTGTTCATTAAAATATATATTTTTTAGGCTAAAATTAATTGAAATATATTGTAAGTCTATGAATAAAGAGTTGCAATCAAGATCAGTAAGGATCCGCCCGAAAGTTGTTGATAATTTGAGTAACATTTCTGCTGAAACCTTATGTAGAAGAATCGGAAATGAAAGCAGATATCTTAGCTTACCCATTTTGGGTTATGATTGTGTTTCTGAAGAAATGGTTGTTAATTCATTATTATTCCTAAAAACAAACAGCAGTAAGTAGAAATGTGATGGGATTGAGATGAGACTTATATAATTTTATTTTTTGTAGATCAATCATTTTATTCAACGTATGTCCTCAGAGTACAAATTTTTATAGATGATAAAGAAGAAACGAACATTGAAAATAATCTATCTTTGGAAGATATTGTTTCTGAGATAAAACAGAAAGTATGAATTCAACATATCTACCACCTACATTTTTATTTTATTGACATGATTCCTGATTCAGGAATGTTTTATTTGTACTCGTGTATGCCAAATTGTAAAAATATATGTTTTTCACTGAAATTTTTGTTTAATTTTTATATGTAGTGATTAGAATAGAATAGCCTTTATTGGTGCTATCACATGATTTGCAGAATAAAAACAAACGAAGGAAATCGTATGTCAAACACAAATTATTTCCGAAAAGTATAAGAAGTGCAAAATATAATACAGCATGAACAATGTCACAATTTTCACTCGGGTTTGAAGGCCGTCGTTTTTTTGTAATTTCTTCCTAACGTTTCGCTAGCGCGAGGGGCCAGCTTCTTCAGAGACTTGTACATTATGAATAATCTCAGATGACTGGAGATTCCGTCTTGGAAATCTGATATAACTGTTAGATACTGTAACCTGGCCTTATCTGATTGTCTAAAATACTGGACTGTTGATCGTCTGGCTCTTCGACTGCTCTGTAAAAATGTCAACTCCCTCCATGTAGTAAGCACACAGCCTAACACATGAAAGAAGTCTATCATTTTCCCTGGTATGCAGCCTTATGAATCAAAGCCTCTTTCCAATTCAACACCCTGTTTTCCCACGTTGTGTTTTTTTAGTTCTTTCAGAATATAAAGTTCTGCCCAACTGAAGAGAAATGAAATGCGAAATAATCATAGTCTCATATATTACGATTTCTGAAATACAATAACAGTGAATTATGAACGTTCAACTTCAAGGTTTATATTCACAAAAATAGGCAAGTTGAACCTATTAGATTCTGAAAGCAAAATCTAATTTGAGAAAATTTGAAACTTTTAACTGATTTATTACATCTCCAAAATATAAAAGTCTGAATACTTACGGTTCGGTGATAGCAGATTGTCGCCAATTGTGCAAATGGGCATCTAGTAGGTACATCTAGTGTCCCACAACCGTGGAGTTGGCCAGGTTTCAAATCATCTTTTTGGGTGCACGCAATCTTGCAATTAACCCGATACCGTCCTCCCCATCTTTTTAACTTTATAGTGTACAGCAAAATGTGGGTATATATTCTTGATACCTTTTTTTTTCCAATTGCGAGGGAGGATCCATATCTAATGTATGAGAGTAACATTGCAGTAAAAGTAAACATACTGAGTTATCCGCGGGGATAGCTCGAATCCGCGGGGATAGCTCGAAAACCGCGGGGATAGCTCGAACGGAGAGCGCCGGTTCACCGATATCTGAAGCCAAGCAACGCTATGCGAGGCCGTGGTTTGGATGGGTGACCTACGGACCTCCTCCTTTCGATATTCTCGGATCGTGCTAGGAATCGCACGTAAAAAGGTAAGACCTCGTTAATCCTTGGCTCGCACAAGTTTCGACTTCTGAGGGCTGCCGTTCGTAAGGGGACGACAGCTGGTTAACGGAAAAAACAATTTTAACCATTTTACAATTTAGCGGCAGGTAAGAAACACAAACCGGATAAGATTACCATCAAAAGATTTTCAATGAATTGGTGATTAGATATTTTCCCATCTACAACTTCTGAAATTTGATTTACTAGATTTGAAATTTCTGACAAAAGCTAAGGCAGAATGGTGTAATTATTGTATGACTTCCAGATGCTTGATTCCAAATTCTTACGGACGTGCTTCCTTGATCTGAGAGCGTTCTATCGGAACGTGTAGGACTCCATCTTCCCGCCAGTTCTGATACCTGTGAAAGAGAACTATATCAAAATACATTTCACACAATTTATCTCGACTCAATTTGAGAAAATAAAACACAACAACGAACAAGTAATCATTTATTTTGAGTTCCTATAAAGTAATAAAAGGGTCATATTAGCAGAGTGTGAGAGTTGGTGTGTTCCACTAATACTGTCTCAACGGCGAAGATTCGGAGATAATATTAATAGAGTGTAAGAGTGTTCGATCTACCAATACTGTCTCAATGGTGTAGTTCCGGAGATTATATTGAATAGAGTGTAAGAATTTTTCTACCAAAACTGTCTCCAATGGTGCAGTTCCGGAGATCATATTGAATAGAGTGTAAGAATTGTTCTACCAATACTGTCTCAACGGTGGAGTTCCGGAGATCATATTGAATAGAGTGTAAGCATTTTTCTACCAATACTGTCTCAACGGTGGAGTTCCGGAGATCATATTGAATAGAGTATAAGAATTGTTCTACCTATACTGTCACAACGGTGGAGTTCCGGGGATCATATTGAAAAGAATGTAATGTTTGTTTTATCAATACTGTCATATCGAATAGTGTGCAAGAATTGATGATTAGTGAATCAAACTGAAAGATACAATATTAAAACCACACATACAGAAATAAATCAAAGCAAAGGATTATAAATCAAATTAACCTGAAAGAAACCATACTAGAAATATTAATACCGAAAATAATCAAGGCGGATGATCTTTAAAAAACAAAGTTCCAAAAATTTCTCATTTCCACAAATTATTATACTTACCGATGAGGGATTCAGTTCCAATTCTGGTTGCTGTCTGTCTCGTTGAAGGTCCCATCAGATGAACTGTCTTCTCCTGGTTTTCAGCCGGCTATTTATAGGAAAAATACTGTTGCCATAGACACCGTCTCGCTGTGTGGAATTCGATGTTACTTTCCGGAAAATTCAATCCTACTTTGTATCTACATGAATCCGGAATCTGGAAAAGGGAAAAGGGGGGAAAAGGGTGCATAAGCGTGATGCCCCATTTATGAACAAAGTCTCTTGAAAGTTGGAGAAACCGGGTTGTTGACATCTGTCACTTCAGGACACATCTTCGGAAGTCTCCTGTGTACCCCTTTTTGCCCTACAGAGTGGCCAAGATAGTGTCAGTTTGTCGAGAAAAGTATCTACTACAACCACAAATGAATAATATGTACACCAGGCCAATCACTCAAATCCCATGCATCTGCAAAGTCAAGCTGTTGGATCACCTGTCTTCCAAGTAACCAATTCTTCCTTCTTGTTCTGTTAGTAGAACGTATAATGCTCCTTGAGGGTGGTGTGGACATAAGAGACGTAGCTCCTATCATCTCGATGCGTAACATAAAGCATCCTATCCTTAAATTGGTAATACTTTCAATCAATCAATCAAAATACGAATGTTCCACTACAGTCAAGCCAGTCAGAAAAAAAATGATATTTTTTGTAAAGAAATAATATTAAAAAAATTGCAATTACAATTTTTTCTGATTTATTGCTTGAAACTCTGTATGTAAGTATAAAATTAAATTCCAAGCAACTTTTTCGATTAACTTTTTTCGATATCTTGCCATCTTACCCTACTTTTGGCCTCTTAGTATTTTTTGCCGCCATACTAGTGGTCACGTGATATGTGTCAAAATCGTTGTTAACGAGGGCTTGCTGGATACAGGCCGACAATTATTCTTTAGTTTTCCTGCATCGGTGCCGATTCTTTGAATGTTGCCTAATTTTGCCACAATTTCAGCATCTTATTTGTCTTCTCTCAGGCAACACTTCCTTCATCATCTTCCTTATGGCAGCTTCCAAGTTAACAGGCTCCTGTCAGTCTTCCTCAATCATACGGACTTGCTTTTACAGGATTGTTTCGCTGCCTCAAATTACAAAGCGAGTGCCAGTGCGTCTACAAGATGAGTTGGACGGGCTAGTGTCGAGGCTTGCCTAGTTTCTTGATCTCGGAGACCATGAATGCCTGAACCGCAAGTCGATCCATTACATTTTCTGGCGTGGCTGGATATATGCAAGACGATCCAATGGTGCAATGTCAGCTTCAAATTCCTGTAACGATTCGCCCGATTTCTGGCAGCGGTTTTTCAGCTGTGAATGGCATACGTGTTCTAGATGGGTCTGTCCATACCGTAATTCTAGATGTTTAATCAGCTGCTCGTAGTCCTCCTGTTCTTGGGCCGTGAGGGTTTGTAGGATGTTCGTTGTTTCTCCGCGCAAGGCCAGTGTTAATGCTACAGCTCTATCCCCTGCATTCCACCCGTTTGCTTTGGCGGCTGCTTCAAATTGGCGGCGGTAATTTTCCCAAGGAGTTTTTCCATCTAACTGAGGCGGCTTCATTGAAAGCTTTCCTGGTTCAATGTATACATCTCCAAAGTTTCACTTCTTATCCACAAAAAACGTGGTTCCCTAGCTCTTACGTCCCGCCGATAGACATTCATACCGTACCCGGAATCAATTAATGATATTACCAAATTACAATTACAACAGAACTCGCAGGGGATCTTTGTACATGGGTATCAAGGTTTACAAACACTCAAAATATTAACCGACCGAAAATTCAAAATGGAACTAAAAAATCTACTGCATAGTCATGTCTTCTATTATCTTGATGAGTTTTTTCAAATTAGGTTTTTAAATCATGCCTTTTCATTTATGTCATAATGTAACGCTTCGAACTGATGATAACTATAACCTAATATGATGTTATCATTATTTCTATATATATATATATATATATATATATATATATATATATATATATATATATATATTACCCTCAAAATATTCTGCAACCGTAGACACGTGTTTCGAGCTTAAGCTCTCATCAGTACGGTAAAATCAAGTGCGAAGATGTACAACACTTGGATGTAAAAATAGAAACAAAGGAAGTCAACAACAGGAAGCCAACCACACATTTGTGGCTTCGGTTAGAAGACCTTGTGCTTACAAGGCAACAACGTCGCCACGGAGGCAACTATAGCTACCAGCGTGACAATCCTACCCAGGAAAATACAAATTAGGATGGATTGAGCGAGGGGCAATATATGAAAATATAAGTAGAAAAGTTATTGGGTATAACCCTCAAAATGTTCTGCAACCGTAGACACGTGTTTCGAGCTTAAGCTCTCATCAGTACGGTAAAATCAAGTGCGAAGATGTACAACACTTGGATGTAAAAATAGAAACAAAGGAAGTCAACAACAGGAAGCCAACCACACATTTGTGGCTTCGGTTAGAAGACCTTGTGCTTACAAGGCAACAACTAACGTCGCCACGGCGGCAACTATAGCTACCAGCGTGACAATCCTACCCAGGAAAATACAAATAAGGATGGATTGAGCGAGGGGCAACATATGAAAATATAAGTAGAAAAGTTATTGGGTATAACCCTCAAAATGTTCTGCAACCGTAGACACGTGTTTCGAGCTTAAGCTCTCATCAGTACGGTAAAATCAAGTGCGAAGATGTACAACACTTGGATGTAAAAATAGAAACAAAGGAAGTCAACAACAGGAAGCCAACCACACATTTGTGGCTTCGGTTAGAAGACCTTGTGCTTACAAGGCAACAACTATGGCTACCAGCGTGACAATGCTACCCAGGAAAATACAAATAAGGATGGATTGAGCGAGGGGCAATATATGAAAATATAAGTAGAAAAGTTATTGGGTATAACCCTCAAAATGTTCTGCAACCGTAGACACGTGTTTCGAGCTTAAGCTCTCATCAGTACGGTAAAATCAAGTGCGAAGATGTACAACACTTGGATGTAAAAATAGAAACAAAGGAAGTCAACAACAGGAAGCCAACCACACATTTGTGGCTTCGGTTAGAAGACCTTGTGCTTACAAGGCAACAACTAACGTCGCCACGGAGGCAACTATAGCTACCAGCTTGACAAAATTACCCAGGAAAATACAAATAAGGATGGATTGAGCGAGGAGCAATATATGAAAATATAAGTAGAACAGTTATTGGGTATAACCCTCAAAATGTTCTGCAACCGTAGACACGTGTTTCGAGCTTAAGCTCTCATCAGTACGGTAAAATCAAGTGCGAAGATGTATAACACTTGGATGTAAAAATAGAAACAAAGGAAGTAGAAAAGTTATTGGGTATAACCCTCAAAATGTTCTGCAACCGTAGACACGTGTTTAGAGCTTAAGCTCTCATCAGTACGATAAAATCGAAGCCACAAATGTGTGGTTGGCTTCCTGTTGTTGACTTCCTTTGTTTCTATTTTTACATCCAAGTGTTGTACATCTTCGCACTTGATTTTAGCGTACTGATGAGAGCTTAAGCTCGAAACATGTTTCTACGGTTGCAGAACATTTTGAGGGTTATACCCAATAACTTTTCTATATATATATATATATATATACATATATATATATATATATATATATATATATATATATATATATATATATATATATATATATATATACACATATGCCTTTGATGGTATGAGGGTACCCAATTGAAATGATGTTAAATTTTAACAATGTAATTATTTATCATGTATCTTCTTCTGGGAAATAAATGTCTTGTCTTTGTCACCACTGACTCGACATCTTGGACTTCATCCAGATTCAAACTGTTTTTGTGATGTGCGCAGAATCGATTTGGTTTTCCAACTTACAGATTGTTTCCTTCATTTTTTTTTCTGCCTTGTTTTCATCTTTGATTTTGTCACTGATTGATTCCGTCATTTTATCCATTTCCACCTCAATTTCATCTTTGATTTTATCACCGATTTTTTCTTTCATTTTTTCAATTTCTGCCCCTTTGGTTCCTATTCTGTCTTCTAATCGGTTCGCCACACCACAAAGCTCTCTTTTTAAGCCTTCTGTTTTCCATGAGCTTCTCCTCCGTCCGGAGTCCTCGTATTTTCTTGAAGTTCTTTAAAGTTATTTTAATTTTCTAGAAGTTCTTCTTTCAAGCTATTTGAATTTTCTTGGAGATTTACCTCCAGGCTTCTAGAATTTTCTTGCAGATTTTCTTCCAGGTTATTCGATTGTTTTGAAGCTTTCCTTCCAAACTCTTCGAATTTCCTACAAGCTCATCTTCTAGACACTTTGAAAGTTTGTTGCAGTTCTTGTTTCAAACTCACTGAGTTTTGTTGTAGTTCTTCTTTCAAACTCACCGAGTTTTGTTGGAGTTCTTCTTTCAAACTCTTCGAATTTTCTAGCAGCTTATCTTCTTTGGTATTTTCGTCGAGGTTATTCATTATCGAACTCAAGTCAATTCCAGAAACTTCAAATAAAAATTATTCGGGATCACATTCTTCGTCTATTATCAGTTTGAAAGTTTTTCCTGCAGAACGGTTCTTACCACTTGTTTTCAATTCCCTTTCCTTCGGCCCTTGCTTCAATTCCGCAACATTTAAATCGACCTTTCCTCGAACACATTTTGTATTTTCATAATTTTGAATAAGAGTTTGTTTTGCACCAAAAGTTTATAAGTTATTATATTTAAACGCGAGAAGTGTATCAGTTTTTTTTTTAATAATAATTTATTCTGCATAAACACGTACAATACACTCCCGTTAATGCACACAACTGTCCATTTCACGAGAAATGTTTATCAGTCACTGTCTATTTTTCGCGAAAACAATTTAATTCTCTGAAATACTGTCTACTTACACGAACACTCTGTATTTCATTTTTAAAATCCACTTCAGATCACCACTGTAGTGAGTTTGAAGTCTAATAGTTTAAATTTATTTATTTCACATACAAACTATAAGTACTAGGTAATTTATATGTATAACATTTATATCTCAATATTGTATTTAAAACTAAACTGTCTACCGCTTCACTAACTCCCCACGTCCGCTGTGGGTCCCGATTTTTGACTTCCTTTGTTATATAATGAATTCCCTATACAGGGTGTTTCTAAATTCAATACAAATATTTCAAGCGTATTCCTGGGGTCAAAATAAGACTTTTTTTCCATAAATGTGTCCTTAAATCCACCCCTACAGACATAGCAAGTTGCTTGAAAAATATAGTAATTGAACCGTTCAACAAAGGTCAAACTAGCAAGTAAATCAAAGTGCTTTGTTGCATTTTAAAAGTCAAAAGAGTCAAAATGGGAAACAAATTGAAAACTCATAGCCCACTAAGTATTTTAGTTTGTTACTTATTCCCCTTTCATTTAGGTACTAGCGATTTTCTAGAAAACTATTAGCTGATTCAAAAAAATGCAGGAGGCCAAAACTTTAGGTTATTTCATGGACAACACAATGGTAATATTTGAATTTGAAAGTTTTGGGCGGAACTGGAAAATTTTGGCCCTCATTCACCTCTTCTAATCAGAGTTATCTTATTTTTGAAGCAAGAAATGAATAAACCGTCCAAAAAACAAGAGTCTGCATAATTGTAGACGCCATTCAAAATTAACGATTTTTTTATGGCAACTTGCGATGTCTGTAGCTTGGAGGGGGTGAATTTTAGGATACATGTTTGTGGAAAAAAATGTCTTGTTTTGACCCCAGGATTACGCGAAATATTTGTATTGAATTTAGAAACACCCTGTATATCGAATGATTTACTTTTTCCGTATTTTTGACGGCATGCGTTACTCATTCATTACAGAATAGCGAATGTATAACGTGGCAACATCGATAATCCCTTCTGTTTCGTATTCTATGATGTGTTTTGCATTGTTTTGATGCAAACTTTGTAAATAAATCAAAAAGTATAAATAGTATAATGATAATATTGAAATTAATGGCCAGGCAAATAGAGGGTCGTCAGAAATTTGTGAAAAACTGAAGAGACTATTTTCTTATATTCCCAATTTGGATTTTTGATCCCGATAGAATATTCTGCCAGCACTTACATGAATTTTCAATGATACAAATTCATTAATAGTTTCTTGATACTTTACATTTCTCCAGCTCTGCCATAATTTAACTGCACCGCCCATACTATTTAACTGATTGGTAATCTCTTCACATTCTGTCTCTGTGTATTTCTGAGTGAAATTTTGTTTAAATCGTCACTCGTTAACTGAGATTTTGATTTCATGAATTCAATCAAAAGTCATTGAATTCATGAAATCAAAATCTCAGTTAACGAGTGACGATTTAAACAAAATTTCACTCAGAAATACACAGACAGAATGTGAAGAGATTACCAATCAGTTAAATAGTATGGGCGGTGCAGTTAAATTATGGCAGAGCTGGAGAAATGTAAAGTATCAAGAAACTATTAATGAATTTGTATCATTGAATATTCATGTAAGTGCTGGCAGAATATTCTATCGAGATCAAAAATCCAAATTGGGAATATAAGGAAATATTCCAACAAAACAGGCGGATGTGCTACTATACCAGCCGACGACGGTTTAACGCCTATGGAAAATGTTCTCAAGTTAATAAACCCTTATTATTACTTGAAGGACATGACACCTGGGAATCAATGACTTCGATCAGATATCTCGTGAGATTTTTGTTCAAACAAACATTTTTGATGAATTGGACATCACTAAGAGCAAATGAATTTTGGGCATGACGTCTACTATCTGTTGATTTTCAGCTGCCTCCAAATTTTCAATAAAAATCAAATGAATTAGTTCGTCCATCTTGGAGAAACTACAGTGCGGAGAAATTCCTTAAACTTAAAAAATGTGTCAGTATTAAAACATTCCTAGTGTATTTGTCTTTTTTGTTTTTTCTTATTGAAATATGAATAGTCGGATAGGGTTATGCATTTTATATTTAGTTATTTCTGGTACATAATAATTCTCATAGAATTAATGTATTTCTTTCTGTCTATCATAAAATAAATCACCTTTTCCAAAATGAACAGCAGTTTCACTGTTTAACAGCTACCTCCTAACCTCACTTGGCAAACGAAATCATGATAGCGGATACTAGGAGGGCGCTCTCTACAACACGGGCGAAATCATTCCTTAAATAGCGCAGACGAGTTATAACCACAGAACTAATACTTATATTAAGTATGAGTTCTGTGGTTGATTGACTTTTGAAAGTTCGTGGTGTGAGCATCGTTTCTCAAGCGAAGGAAGAATAAGGCAATCTACGTAAGAATATATTGTGCTTACTAACTACTTATTTTCACTTTCATCTGTGATAACTCTTAATCTTTATAGAACGCTTTAAATTATTGTTTGATCTGCTAACATTATGAGTGACGAATCGGGGGGAGGCACTCCCCCCAAAAAATTTCTCTCTGATGTACCAAAAAATTTCTCTCTGATGTAGTTTACGACGACATAGATAATATAGATATGTATAATGAAGATAGTAATGATAGTGAGGTAGCATCCTTGTTTGGTTTTGATAAGTCTGGAAATCCTAATATTTCAAAATCAAAGAATGATTTATCTACTGTTGATGGTTTAGAAAATTCAAGGTCACTAACACCTGCAAAAACAAACGAAGAAATGGTTAACAATGATAAACAAGGGGAAAAAAGAGAGGTGATTTTTTATAAGGAAGGAGCTTTAGGTCCTTTTTTGGTAATCGTTGAAGCTACGGAAAACACAGGGAATATCGGTAGGTTTAACCACTTGAGAATTGCGAAGGAAATCTGTGATCTAAAACTAGAACATATTATCAGGATAAAAACAAAGGTAGAAATAAAGTTGGAGTTGAATTCAACAATAGAACCAGTGCTAACAAATTTGTTAATAATGAAGGTCTGATAGCTAAAGGGTATTGTGCATACATTCCATATAATTCGGTAACGAGCAAGGGTGTTGTAAGGGTAATTGACAGTAGTTTTTCAGAAGAGAACATACAGGTCATGATTAAAAGTAATTTCAGGGTATTAGGTGTCAGAAGGTTAAATCGAAGAGTACGAGAAAATGGAGAGAATAGGTATGTACCTACTTCCACCGTACTAGTAACCTTTGAAGGGGTGGCATTGCCACGATATGTGGAAATTTGCTATATGACATATAACGTTCAAATTTATGTTCCACCAGTTACACAGTGCTTCAAATGTCTGATGTATGGACATACGAAGAAGCAATGTAAAGGTAAAAGGCGTTGCTTTAACTGTGCTGAAATTCATGGGGTAGAGGAAGATTACGATAGTTGTAATAAAATCAATTGTCATAATTGTAATAGTACTGCACATAAAACTAATAGTAGGGAATGTGTGGAATACGAAAGACAAAAAAAAATAAGGGAAAGAATGAGTTTGGAGAATAAGTCATTCTTTGAGGTAGCCCAAGAATTTCCTAAAAATATTACTGTTTCCAATCAAAACTCCAGAGACTTTCCGGTATTAAGAAACAGATCTTCCTCGCCTGTAAATAGGGTGGAAGTTTCCCAGAGAAGGACGATCCTTAATACTACCAATACTCGAAATAAACGACCGTATGCAGAGGTCACAAAACAGAACTCCAGAGCTGGGCGAATAGGATATGACAGACTAGCGCTCAACAACCTTCTGCTAAATCCTAATGGTCACATTCCTCAACCGAGGAATGGCGCAATGATCAATAAGCTAGTCGATCGATCGCAAATAACTGGCAATAAATCTTTCAGGGAGGATTTTTCTGATCAGGAAAACCCTCATCCAAGAATAAACAGGCCCAAAGGTGCAAATGTTGAAGATAGGAATGAAAAGGACATAATTCAAAGTTTTTATGATTTATTTTCTGGCATACCGGAAAATATAAAACCGAAAGTAATCGAAGTATTAAGTACATTTAATAATCTGAAAGACAGGAGGGACTTGGATTTTCCAAATCCAAGTTCTGGGGAAGAATACTAAGGTGTAGCTCTTTTCAGGATATTACAGTGGAACATAAGAAGTATCACAGCTAATAATTATAATCTAATTAATCGCATCAATATGTATGACCCTCAAATAATTTTACTGAATGAGACGTGGCTCAAAGCGGAATCCAAGTTTCAAGTTAGGCATTATCATACCATTAGACAGGATAGAGGGGATGGATACGGAGGAATAGCAACCTTGATTAAGAGCAATCTTAAATTCGGGGTTGTTAATCTACACACCAATATTCAAAACGAGGAATGTCAAATTATTGTTATCAAAATTGATAACACTAATATAATAAACATGTATAATACAGCGAACAACATACCATCTCAAATCAATCTCAGGCAAATGATTGGAGAACTTGATGGGGAGATTTTATGGATGGGTGACTTGAATGCGCACCACCCATTGTGGGGAAGTAGCTATAGTAATTCGAATGGTCGAATTTTGTCATCTATTCTGGAAAACGAGGATTTGATAATTATGAATGATGGTACTTCAACTAGAATTTGCAATCCGTGTGAGAATCCTAGTCCTCTTGATGTAACTCTAGTGTCGAGCAACATAGCTAGAAATTGCATATGGGAGGTTATTGGTGACTGTGGCAACAGTGATCATTTCCCAACTTTGTGCACATATGGAAATTCAAACATACAAGGGGAAATTGAGAATGCTATTGGAACTGCCAGAAATTTTCATAAGGCAAGTTGGCCAGACTATCACAACTTTCTCTTGGCAAGATGTGAAATCAATCATAATTACTCTTATGAAGAACTAACCAGTTTAATGAATGATGCAGCTGAGATATACATCCCAAGAATTAAATTTAAGTTAGGAAAACCTAGGAACCCTTGGTGGGATGACGAATGCCAACAAAAGGTAGCAGAGAGGAAGGGAGCTCTTACATTATTTAAAAATAACCCTACTTTAGGCAACTACATTTCCGCAAAGAAAAGTATTGCAGCAACAAAAAAATTCTTAAATAAAAAGAAAAGGTTAGGTTTTAAAATGTTTTGTTCCACGTTAAACAGAGAAACAAATATAGCTTATGTTTGGGGTATTCTTAGGAAATTTTCTAATAATAAAGCTCATAAAAACTATACTTTACCTAGTAGTGTCATTGCTGAGGGTCTATTGGACAAGGTTACCATATGTAATATAAATCCACAGTTCTCTTTGAAGTTTGTTAGAATTAAATCGGATCCTTTCACATTAACTGAATTAAATAGAGCACTTCAGGTTAAAAAGTTTACAAAACCAGGACGGGATGAACTATCATATCAGATGTTTATGCATCTACCGGGCATCTTACAACAGAGTCTTGTTGAAATTTATAACGGAATTATTGAGACGGGCAAACTTCCAGAAACCTGGAAAGATTATCTAATTATTGGTATTCATAAGAACCACAAGATCATGGACGACCTGAATAACCTCCGTCCGATCGCTATGGCGGCGTGCGGACTTAAACTTATGGAGAAATTAATAAAATTCAGGTTGGAATGGTACATAGAGAACAAACAAATAATATCAGATTAATAAACTGGATTCAGAAAGGGAAAGAGCACAATGGATTGCCTAGCTTTCCTCACTCTTTATGTTCAGTTGGCATTCGGTCTGAAACAAACAGTTGTGGCAGTGTTCCTTGATATCAAGGGGGCTTACGATACAGTCAACATTTATATGCTTTACAACTATTTGATTCACTATGGTGTCAATGTAGATTTGGCTAACGTAATTTTTGAAACGTTACATAGCAGGAGGAATTTTGTAATTGATAATGATGGAATAACTCACGGACCAAGGTTATCTACAAAGGGGCTAGCTCAAGGGTGTCCTTTGAGCCCGACACTTTTTAACATCTACATTAGTTCACTATTTAATCTGATTCCTAGTCATAGCAGAGTCTTAGCTTACGCGGACGATATTGTGGTGTTAGTAAAAGGTCATGACATCAAGGACATTGAACATAAAGTGAATCAAACTCTCCACATTATTAACAACTGGATGATGGTGCACGAGTTGGAGTTAGCCAAAAATAAATGTGAGGCTATATGGTTTCGTACAAATGTTAGACCAGGAGTATACCCGCATATCACCATAGGTAATGAGATAATTAATATTAAGGGTGAAATTTCATATTTAGGGGTAAAATTTACACATAATCTCAAATGGGATAAACACATAGACAATATTACACAGAGAGCAAATCAAGGGTTGAATACATTAAAATGTTTTTGTAGAGTTTGGTGGGGGGCGGACCCAAAAACCATGATAATGGCATTTAATGGACTGGTCAAGTCACACTTAGACTATGGCAGTATATTGTTTACACCATGCTCTAAGAAAAGTTTAGACAAATTATCCAAGGTACATAACTATGGTATGCGAATTATTACCGGGACAATGAGATCTACCCCTATCAACGCCTTGTTGGCAGAAACAGGTGAAATGAGATTAGAGCATAGGAGGTTGTGGCTCGCGGTAAAATTCATAAATCAGAGAATGGATCATAGTCCTCCATTGCTGCAATTAATTCAAACACTCAAAATGGTATGTGAAACCAAAACAGGATATTGGAAGTCCAGAAAGGTTCCTACTATCATTGAGGCATATGATAGAAATATTATCTTTGAACAGTTTATTTATAAAAACAAGATTCTACCGTGCTATAGTTACGACTTGGAGTCATATACTCATCAGCTTAACATCGTAGACTTGGGTCTCAAGAAATATGATGAGACCAGCAGAGATAGATTCTACCAATTTTTAGATGGGCATATTGGACAGTTTGTTTGCTTGTTCACTGATGCGTCTAAGATGGGTAACAAGGTAGGAATTGGAATTTACGCACCAAGCGTGAATCATAGTTTTTCAGCTAGGCTTCATGATATTACCAATATATGTGATGCCGAGCTCATTGCTGTTCATCAGGCAATGATAACTTCCTTGGAAAAAAACTGGACACGCAGTTTCATATTTACGGATTCCAAAAGTGCTCTTGACAAATTAGCAGGAAAATTCATCAATTCCAAAACAGACTACATCTCAATGAAAATCAAACAAATGGCGTATTTGTCATCTATTAATGATATAATATTTAATTGCAGAGAGAACCTTGTAGGAACTCTGCACGGAAATTTCATCAGATGTAATTCAATGTTCGTCGTGGCATTAGCCAGGAAAGTAGTTGTTTTCTGATGGATTTTCGACCCAACTTTCCTATTGTATAGGATTTTAGCAGTGAGCAGTCCTCCGGACATCTTATGCCTCTTGTCATAAGCTCATTGTGACCTACAGTTTTCTTTTCTGTTTATATACGGTCTTGACGATCGTGGTCATGGGTATTGCTTTGGTTGGGCTTCCGGCACTGAGATGGCGCTCGCAGTTTGGAATTAATCCACTGTGCGGGCGCGATCTCAGTTTCGGTCTGTAAATGGGTTTGGTCGTCGATTCATTCGTTGCAGTCATTAGTTATTGACTGCTAGACCTACCCTATACTGATGAGGAGCAACACTCCGAAATCGATATATAGGTGGTCCGAATGTTTCGATGAACATTCCCATGCAACCAAGCAATTGCAGAGAGAACCTTGTAGGAACTCTGCACGGAAATTTCATCAGATGTAATTCAATGTTCGTCGTGGCATTAGCCAGGAAAGTAGTTGTTTTCTGATGGATTTTCGACCCAACTTTCCTATTGTATAGGATTTTAGCAGTGAGCAGTCCTCCGGACATCTTATGCCTCTTGTCATAAGCTCATTGTGACCTACAGTTTTCTTTTCTGTTTATATACGGTCTTGACGATCGTGGTCATGGGTATTGCTTTGGTTGGGCTTCCGGCACTGAGATGGCGCTCGCAGTTTGGAATTAATCCACTGTGCGGGCGCGATCTCAGTTTCGGTCTGTAAATGGGTTTGGTCGTCGATTCATTCGTTGCAGTCATTAGTTATTGACTGCTAGACCTACCCTATACTGATGAGGAGCAACACTCCGAAATCGATATATAGGTGGTCCGAATGTTTCGATGAACATTCCCATGCAACCAAGCAATTGCAGAGAGAACCTTGTAGGAACTCTGCACGGAAATTTCATCAGATGTAATTCAATGTTCGTCGTGGCATTAGCCAGGAAAGTAGTTGTTTTCTGATGGATTTTCGACCCAACTTTCCTATTGTATAGGATTTTAGCAGTGAGCAGTCCTCCGGACATCTTATGCCTCTTGTCATAAGCTCATTGTGACCTACAGTTTTCTTTTCTGTTTATATACGGTCTTGACGATCGTGGTCATGGGTATTGCTTTGGTTGGGCTTCCGGCACTGAGATGGCGCTCGCAGTTTGGAATTAATCCACTGTGCGGGCGCGATCTCAGTTTCGGTCTGTAAATGGGTTTGGTCGTCGATTCATTCGTTGCAGTCATTAGTTATTGACTGCTAGACCTACCCTATACTGATGAGGAGCAACACTCCGAAATCGATATATAGGTGGTCCGAATGTTTCGATGAACATTCCCATGCAACCAAGCAATTGCAGAGAGAACCTTGTAGGAACTCTGCACGGAAATTTCATCAGATGTAATTCAATGTTCGTCGTGGCATTAGCCAGGAAAGTAGTTGTTTTCTGATGGATTTTCGACCCAACTTTCCTATTGTATAGGATTTTAGCAGTGAGCAGTCCTCCGGACATCTTATGCCTCTTATAATATTTAAGTTTGCTTGGATTCCTGGTCATTCAAATATTGAGGGGAATGAAAAGGCTGATACTTTAGCCAAAATAGGTACTATCTTACAGGTTCCACTGAGTATCAAGCTGGATAAGAGTTGTATCTTACCCTCACTACATTATAATATTAAACAAGAAGCATCTAATCAGTGGCAACAAGACATTAGGCATACAGGTAGGACATATAACAAAATACAGTCAGTGTTTCCGAGAGATATTTGGTACTTTAAAATCCCATACATGAGTCGTAGGCATATCACTACTATAATAAGGATGAGAACCGGTCATTGTAACAGTAAGGCACATCTTTACAAAATAGGAGTTGTAGAACATCCCTACTGCGAGTGCGGTGGCCTTGAAAACCTTTATCACATTTTTTTGGAATGCCCTATCAACATGATACCAAACGTCGATATATACTTCTTATTTGCTAATAAGGGCATACAGACCCCGTTTGACTTTACGGAAATACTCAGAAATCTTAATATACCTCTTATTAAAATTATAATGCAATTTCTTAACTACAATCAGATTAACCTCTAATATAAGAAAAAAAAAACTTAATCAGTCAATTATATACCTTGGTTTCGGATCAACCGGTAATTAAAAAAAAAAAAAATCTTCATTCCCTCATTTCATCCATTCTTATTCATCAAACCATCCTACCCTATGTCTGTGCCATATGTCCAACATACTAACACCCTTTTAGCACAAACCAATGGAATCGGACAACCAACATTTCACGATCAAGTCACACACCCAGTCTACCAAGATAAAAGACTGTGTAGCACGGACAGATAAGAAAAAATAAACCTGAATACAGTATTGCCAAGAGCAAGACTTCTGTATTCTACGGACGAAGCCCTTATTACCTAACAATAAGGGGGGAGCTGGGTAATAGTACCGGAAGGGAACTACACCCAAGAAAACCGAGAGAGAGAGAGAGAGAGTTCTGTGGTTATAACACGCATGATGCGCGTCATCGTGTTGGTTTATCAGAGTGCTGATGACGCTCATGTGCGTTTTCAAAGAAAATATTTGAAAGCTGTCAAATACATTCACCAAGGCATGCACGCAGCTTAAGCTGGATTTATAAACTTGCCGTTCGCCGTTGGAGTTGGCGTTCGCGCTGGCGTCCGACTTAAAATGCATTTAACTTGAACGTCAGCCCAACGGCGAACGGCAACGCCGACGGTAGATATAATAGGTCTTACGGATTTCTGTACTTTTAATTGGGAACGCCAGCGCGAACGCCAACTCCAACGGCGAACGGCAAGTTTATAAATCCAGCTTTAGTGGGGGATAACATAAGTGAAACATTTTACTTATGTATCTAGTGATCCGTTTCTTGTTGTCAAGTTGTTGACAGTTTTTATAGCAGATTGAAAATGGCCAGAGAAGTAGTTGTTTTCTGTCGGATATATGCCATACAATCTATACAAAGGTATAGTGAGTTCCTAAAGGATTGTTTTCGACTGTTTTACAGTCACTGGAATATATATATATATATATATATGACACCCCTACAAAAGAGATTGTCCAGACAGAGAGTTATTTTTTTTATTAAAAGAAGGTAGCGCGATGCTCGCTGCCACCAGATCAGAAAAGTTTTAAATCCGTTCGGATCATACAGATTTAGAATTTAGTGGTGTCGTGGTTCCTAGCGGTCGGCTAGGTTATGTCACAAATTAAGTCCTCGGAGGATAGACTCGGCCACGGCTTAAATGCATGGACTTACATACGGTTTGAAGGGATTAAATAATACCAGCCAGGTTTTAACAAACCAAATTTATTAAATTACTAATGAGGCGGAAAGTTGAGACCACAATGTCAAAGAACTAAATTAATGAACGATTTCTCTCTGAACGGGCACAATATCGAAATACTCTTCTTAAATAAAGACAGTTCCAGCATTTACTTCTTTAGACAATGGTTCCAGGGTTATTACTCTCAAAATATAACTGAATCTGGATATGTGTTTACACTGAATATCTACCCCTCAACCCTAGATGTCGCGACTATGCTGTATCTGTACAATTTTCCGAATTATTCGTGCCCGGCTAACAAGTTCGAGGGCCTGGGAGGTACTTAAAATTTAACGATGTTTGAAATCGTCTAGCGCCCTTCGACATCTCCCTTAATAAAATTGGGATCTTTATTGCATTTCTTTTAAAAATATCTAAACAATTTTAATGGTGTTCATGTCCTTTTGACCTGGTTAAATAATAAAGTTGGGTTTTTGTTTAGTCTGGCTTTAAAGTAACAAGTCGTTATTTTAATGCGTTTTTTTTTTTCTATTTTATGTGGTTTGCCCTATTTGACCCTAACACCGATACTGGAACCGATATGAGGTTCCCTTTTCCAACGATACAGACTTTTCGAAATTTAGTCTATACAACAAAAAAAATATATTTCTGTACTTTTTAATTGTTACAACAAAATTTTTATTTTACCGAATCTTCTGGATTATTGGTAGAAATTCCAGGGACTGGTCTTCCCTACGATTTTTTTGTCTTCTCGTAGAAGATAGTTTTTTTGAGCATATAGTAGATGAAACGAATATTTATGCTGAAACGGTATTTTTATCGGGTGTTAAAGAAAATTCGCGTATAACACAATGGAAGCCAGTAACTGCTAATGAACTCCGAATATTTTTTGGACTAACATGCATATGAGAACATGGAAAACTAATAGAATTCAGGATTATTGGAAAACCGATCCTCTGTTTCAATTGAGATGTTTCCATGATAATATGAGTAGAGATCGTAACATGCTTATTTTGAGATGTCTTCATTTTGCTAGAAATTCGGAAGAATTATAGAAGAAAAACTCTATAATTAAGATTAACCACTTTCAAATTATTTTAATCACATTATGGCACAAACATCAGCCTGGAAAATATTTATCGCTTGATGAAAGCATGGTCACAGTATTATGCTTGTTCTTTTAAAGCATAATACTGTGGCATGGTACTGTGTGATGAAAACTTTCTTGTGTTACTGACATCCTTGCTAGGCTCAATTCATTGCCCACCCTGTATCTGCTCTAACGAACTTTATGGGTACAGAAGAGCCCACCAATCGCAGTGCGTTTCGTGCTTCATTACCATATATGGTCAGCGTTCCATTATCGACTTCCCATTGGTTCCCCTCTCAGCGCGTAACGGTTTTCCAGAAACTTCGAAGACTTCACGAAGCACTTCACACTCAGAACTCGGAGAGAGAACGTGCTGTTGTTCACCATCCATACTATCATGAAATGAACTTGTTGAATTAACATTATAGCCAGTGCTGACGACGCCTATGTTAAAATAGTATAAATTTCTAAGGACGATTAAAATGTATTCTGTCGAAATGAAATCGGCACATTTAAAGTTATTTTTTAAGGGTGTACCCTTCAGCATTTACCAATAACATTAGATTACGCCGTTAGCATGCAACGTGTTAACGATGGGTCAAAAATACGATACAGGTGCTTTCGCTACAAGACGAATGATCCGTAACGAAGCGAGTGGTCAAAAATCGGGCTCATCTGGCCCTTTGCTTTTATATCTACACCTCACTTCGCCGAACGCTCCGGAACGTTCTTAAGCCGCGTACAGACCAAGTTCCAATGCAAACCAACGCCAACTCGATCGAATGCGATCGTTCGTGTTGGGATTGGAAATGATTTCTTGTTGTCGTCCACACCGGATTTGCAGTTGGGAACTGGAAACCGTTGGTTGTGGTTCGGTCATTTTGCACGAATAGGTATTTGAATTCAGTTCGGTGCGTGTAGAGCTAAAAACATGTCATTAAGCGATGAAGAAGATTTGTTATTAGCAAGTGCGGTGTTTGTACTACATTCTTTAACCACAAAAAAGAAGAAAAAATGTCAGCCTAGGCGTTGGTGGGTGACAACGCCTTTCAAAAACAGACATAATATCGGATTATCCCGGTATAGCTGAATTAGTTTCAGACACAAATCATCGTCCCACTCCATATTGACAAATGAAATAAACGATAATCTACACCTGACTCCAGTCAGAATACTTGCCAACGACTGAAAGTGTGTAAACGGTCAAAAATCTCGTCCAAACCAAATCGAACATCTCTTTGATGTACCGCCAGGCGACCGACCGCAGACCAACGCCAACTGTTGCCTTCGAATGCATTGGAGTGCATTCGCCGCCGCCGTACACACCGATTCCAACGGAACCAAATATCTGTCCACATGTGCCTTGGAATGCGTTGGAGCCTCGGTCTGTACGCGGCTTTTAGACGCGACGCCTAATAGCAGATTTCTCTCGAATACCATTTCGAATCGCCAGGACACATTCCGTGATTAATCAGACGCGCTCCCAAGCTGTTTGCAAGAATCTAATTACTTACGTCTCTAACGAAATGAAAAAAAAAAAAAATAACTTCATGAAAAAAGAAAAATAACTTGATTGAAAAAAGAGATTCCGAATGTCGAAATCGAACTTCTGCTTGGTAGTAGAAACAAAAAATGAAAATCAAAAAATATTTATTAGATTATGTTATGCATACAAATATAAAAGCGCACGTTACTACATATAAATAAGTAAAACAGGCTAATACTATCACAGTACCGCAGGGTGGGTAAAGGGAGTGAGTATAGACTACGTGCGTTAGTTCAATTCCTGACCGTTTGGGATCTCCAAAGGTCTGGCAGACCGCTCACTCTACTCTGCCCTCCTTAGCCAAAACGCCGTATCTACAGAGAAGTCAAAATTGAGTAAGATCAGTTTTTGTTTAGATGTCTGGCCGTGGTAAACTATTTGGAATTTTATTTTGATTTATGCTTTACATATGTAATTGAGGTCATAGAATTCATATTGACACATTATATGGGAAAAAAAACGTTTTACCTACTCTAAAAATGCTGGTTACTGCGTTCTTCTTAAGTATTGAATAAACATTAATTTCCTCGTGCTTAGGAAGAATGCATTACTGCATTCTCACTAAGTATTTTCTTGATTTATAATATCTCTCTTATTATGGTGATCGACTAAGTAAAAAATAAATAAAATAAAATATGTTATTTTTTTCAATGAAAGATTTTATTCAGAGATAAAGTGTAAGGAACATAATCAACTTAAAAATTAAAAGTGAATTGTGATTTTATTTTTGTGCAAAAATCCAGTTTTTTCTATTTATTGGGGTTGTACGGGTATATTTAACCAGAATTCTCTTCTATTTTGTGGTAAAACTTGTTCAAGATTTTTCAATATATTGTTGACAGGTTCCATTTCTGCGTAAGACGTTTTAAAAAGTAAGTTATAACTTCCACGAGTCGCAGTTACTTGAACAATATTTTTCAAATATGTGCGGTTTTGCTGTTTTAATTTTTTCTGAGAAGAATGATTTGCCCACTTAAAGAAATCACTGTGCTTCATTTATTTTGTGTCAACCTTTCCACTGTTCGCAGATTGTACTGCTTGAACAAAATCTGTGAAGTCATAAGTTTTTCCTTGCTTCTTTAAAGGTTATTCCACTTGATGGTGGAAACTATCCGCCGACATAAATGTATGGCCGGGTTCAAAGTTTTTATATTAATATTCTCAGGAAAAATTTCAGCAGAATTAACAATATAAACTATAAAGCTATAAAAAACACCAGTTTTTATTTTGGCTGGAACAGTTGTCCAGCCATATGGTCAAAGACTTTGCTCACAATATCTTCTTAATTCCTGCCACTTACACCCTCATGCCAAAGGACAGCAAAAGGATTTGTTTTGGATTTTTTCCCAATCGGCACAAAACTTTCGTTGTACACGGTGAGGCGTTTGGTGAAAATTGCTTTTTTTAAAGTATTAACTCGTGGCAGCATAATTTTCTCTAAATCGGCTGAAAACCATTGGCTGTTTTCATTTCTTTCCACCATTTTCCTATACAATTCACGACTTTCTGTTGCTAACTCGATATGATATTTCCAATAGACGCACGTGTCGCAATCATCCAGAATATTTTCTTTGGTATGATCATGGAGATTAAAATACTCACATGCCTCACACTCTTCATTTCCAAGTTTCGCAAAAGATATATTTTTTTTTACTTGAACTCTGTAAACGATATATGATACTTTGATCGTTGGATTCTTCTCTAGAAAATATTGGTGCATGAAATTTATCGTTACGTCACTAGGCAAGTACTGAACATTTGGAGCATGCTCCCTACGATAATGAGATATTACCGGATGAAAGGGTTCTATATGGTAGTCAATCTCGTCCTTAGGTATGTAATTAGAAGGGTGCTTTTTTTCCTCTTTTATCTTCCACTGGAGTTATAGATCCTTTTGGTGTCTTTGAGAGCACCTCATAAACAAACCGATCGTTAGTGGGCTTATATCCCAAAGTACTTTAAAAAAAACTTTTGTACACATGCTTGATCTCCCCTGTATCGGTTTTCGGTGTGTAGTTGAAAGTAAAGTTTTTAGTTCCACCATCATTATATTTTAAACGCCTTTTAACATTTAGCCGTTCACATGAGTTTATGAGATATGCTCTTCTTTGGATATAAGACAAATTCCAGAACTGATCATATATGTATTTTCTTCTTTCTTCGAAAAATTGTGAAATACATTTATTTTTGCATACATTTTTGCATGGTGGGAGAACAGCATGTTTAATTCTATTAGATTCGTGTTTCTGTTTTTTTCTCTCGATGGGTTTTTCTTGAATTCTTCTTCTTTTGCGTATTTCTCCTAATTTTGTGTATTGAACTTCATTATTTTGAACTCCATGATTTTGAATTACTAAATTTTCCGTTTCATTTTCCTAAAAATAAGGATTGTTTCAAAAAAGTAGTTTGTAAAATGCGATCAATTAGCTTCCTAAAAAATAAAATGAAAAAGGTATAACTCTTACCTCGTGGCTTTCGTCTTCAGAAACAACTAGTGGTACGTTAGGGAAAATATTTTCGTTAGATGTTTGTGTAGCTGTAACAGCGAATTAGTCACCTCATCTGAAGAGAATTAATTCATCGTCAGAATTTGGTTTGTATACATCCTCTGAAGAGTTGGAAAATGCATCAGAATCATCGACAGCAGCGTTCTAAAATTTATAGTTATCATTTACGTTTTTTTATAAATAAATAAATAACAATCTATACTAACCTCTGCAATATCAGAATCTGCAATAATACATTTATTTTTAGAAATTTCTTTTCTACAATTACAAAAACTTTGTGTAGGAAAGATTGTGGCACCATAATCTCAACTGGCTGCTGAAATCAAACGAAGCAGTGTGATATTTGTGTTATTACTAGATTGTCTTTCCGAAATAAAATATTACTCTTTTTTTACTGAATACTCACCTCAAGCAAGTCAGCATTTAGTGAAAGCAGTTCATGATATTCCTTTTGCTGAAGCGAACAATTGAATATTGTCTCATCTTCGCCTTGGTTGCGATACACGCCATCTTCTGTGATTATGGGCACCATATCAATAATATTTTCGGATAAACAAAACAATTTTCCTTCAGTCATGTTACTGTCATGATTGTAATTACATGATAAAACTGAAGAGGCACTACCATCATCATTAATATTGAGACACGCGCCATTATTAGCGATTAGAGGCACTATGATGTCAATTTCAGTTAAACACACCATTTGATGAGTTATACCATTATTATTTGTCTCATCCGGCAAAACCTTATTATGTTCATCAGGCAAACACACCATTTCTTGTTCAACAACATCGTTATTTGCATTTTATAAAGTAATTGCTTTCTGTAATATTAATTTAGTTCGGTTCGAAATCATTTTTAAACAAAATAATCAACCAACCGCCCGCTGCTCGCGTTGAACACTTCCATTATACTGATCTCATTTGAATATCTGCCATGATGCTTAGCCAAAACGCCGCATTCAGAGTCTGCTTACTAAAAACGCGGCAAGTAAGATTCAAATACGGCGTTTTGCCCATGTATATTTTAGATAAGGCATTTATCCTAAATATCGATGCAGATTTCTGTAGATACGGTATAAAATATTAATGTTTTTATGTGTTTTGGCTTAACTTACGGCATTTTTACTAAGCAAATAAGGTAGATATTCATATTCCGACAATTAGTTAAAATTTTTAGATTTTCGCAGATACGGCGTTTTGGCTAAGGAGGGCAGTACTGCCCTAGGGCAGCCCTACGATGTTTGTACGTTTATGCTAGTAGGCGGCTTTAGACGTAGGCTGTTGGACTAACCCGTCTCCTCCATGTTATACGAGTGGCTTTAGTATATTCTCAGCACGACATCAAATCATCAAATTTTCCCTATCAGTTTTCAGCTGGTTCCCGGAAAAGTTGCGAAAAACCCGGATTAGTAGATAGATAGATAGATATTATTTAACCACTTTACATAAATGATATGTTTGTAGCATGTAGCAGAACCGCTAACCTCAACACCACGACAATGACTAGGTACTCGCACACTTGTTTTTTATGGCGCAAGTTCTTCTGGCGCCATTCCACAATTGCTCGATCTGTTCACACAGTAGCAAAATTGCTCTCGAAATTGCGACATAAATGAACTGCGCAACTTAAAAATGGCAAAGACATTTTTAATAGATGCAGGACTACTCACACGTTACCCACTTTTTTTGCCATAAAATATAACTATCCATTAAAAAGTTGCTCTCTATACTGTGAATAATTTTTTGAAGTCTACAAGTACAGCTCGTTCGTGTACTGTGTTCGTAAGCTATGATTCTTTTTCAACTTCCTTTGTAGAATTTTTTAGCTCAGCAGCAAAGTTACATACTGCCTTCTCTCTTTTTAAGCGATCTTTGTATTCAGTCAATTTCACATTCCATAAGCACTGGTTATCCTCTATTAAACTTATTAAATGTAAAGTGTCTTCGGACTTCCACTTGTTTTTCTTGTGGTCTATAATTTTCAATATTCTTTATTTTATTATTACTATTAGAGTTTACTGGTATATAAAGCTTTCTGATTTAAATACGTCTTATTATTTTATTAACCTCGAACCCTAAAGGCGGCTTCTCACACACCTGCCGCAGGGGCAATCTAGGGTGTAGGTGGGGTTGACCCTTGATTGCCTCATAGATTGTAACGTGTGTAGGCAAGTCGGGCCAATTTCCTAGATCGCCTCCTTTGCAGGGCGGCAGGCGCACCGGACCTTCCTTGCTTCCTAGATCGGCTCCAACCGCCCTGCCACAACTCGCGTGTGTAGCGCGATTGGGGCAATTTCGACTCGGTTCTGTAGAGAAAGCCGTGCGGAGTGTTCGTTTTTATTGTGCAGCTCGCTGAGGTGGATCAAATATTATCATGTAAATCGGGAACAACCAAGAACGAGAAGTTTGGACGCGGGTTATAGAAGTTTTTAAAGACCGGCCCCACATGTGGGATAAGACACAACTCTTTTCGTTTCTGTAACCAATTCTTCATCAAGTACTTCCTTTTTCTTTTTTCTTCTGTAGCATCACGGAAGTAGCCAAGGCAATGCCGATCTTTTGATTTTTCGAAAGTGTTGGCACCATCTTCACGATTCAAGTGATAGTCTGTTCTGCGGTACGTTGACTGTCGCACTGAACGGCAGGTACGTATGTAGAGACGCCTCCTAGATTGCCCCAATCACCCTGCACCCTAGATTGCCCATTTGCCCCTGCGGCAGGCATGTGAGTAGCCGGCTTAAACATCAACTCATCAAAGTTGCACTAGAAATAATATTGCGACTCATTATTTGACCAACTTGTCGGTCCATTTATAGGTGGCGCAATATATTATTACTTTTGGCCGTTCACACACTGCAATTTCTCAAGTGTACGCAAGTTGAAAGAATGTAGTCAAATTTTGATTGTTGCGCAATTTTTACAGCTGCAACGATAGTCTCACCTTGCAATGTAAGAATGGCGCCATATTTCAGATTGCGCAATACAAAAAGTGTACAAGTGAGCGAGTACCTTAAGAGTGTTTTATTGTCTATGCATTCTATCATGCACGAATAGGTTCGTTTTCAACAAATGATGTGGAGATCGAGCGTTTTTTTCAATATTTTCGCTCTAGAACGAAAAAGCTGTCACAAAATTACATTTCTTTCTGGGAAAACATCAACTTTGCGTTGAGATCTGAAAGCGTCAAAGGCTACTTTGGTAAAGCGGTTGTAGAAGAAATAATATTCCTTTCTCATGGAGAATTTTCGAATTTCATGCTGATCAGGTCACACTTATTCACAAAAAAACAGAAGTTCATAATTAAAAACTGAAATAAAATGCATATAATAGAAGAAATCTGCTATCTTCATCTCCGAACAGACCAATTATTCAAATGAAAATTTGTTTCTGCACCTGGATGTAACTACCGCTTAGTTTTCAAGCAGATATCCGAAGTGCTAGAAAAGTAAATCATGTTCTGAAATTGTTCTTCACATGCTTATAAGTCGGTTTAGAAAGGACGTAAAGTGTTTGTTGTCTGAAAAATTGTATTACAGTTTGCAAGAGTTCTATAATGATGGGTTCTGAAACCTATATTTCAAGCATGAATCGAACATAGTTGAATTAAAATATCTTTTGTTTCCATCTAAATCACTTTTTGAGTTCTATTTTTTCTATGATTTCATGTAAATTCTCGTCATTGATGGACTGGAACGATTTCACCAAGTGCTGCGGCTGGACTGGCAGAAGATGGAAGAAATGAAGGGGTCATAGATGTGAAGATGAGCGTTGTTGGAATTCCGCATTCCAACTGAAACTCATTTCAATTTGGCAACGTTGCTGAAAGTATCTCATCCTTTACCGCGTACACACTTACGCACAAACAATAGTTGGCGTGGCGAGAAGCGAAACGATTGTTATACAAATAAAAAATATATTGACATTGACACCCGATTGTGTTTGCATAAATTTGATCTATTGTATTTAAAAAGCTCTACCGATCTGGTCTCAAATTCTCTTGGCACCGTTAAATTCACAAAATTTGTAGTTCAGAAGCCCTTAGATCACAGTGTTATGGTAAATGTATGCTGAACCTTGTCACAACGAATGTTTTTATGTTTGAATAAATACGTTTTGAAGAAAACCCCTGATGTTTTTGAGAGGTTTCCGATAGACAAAAACTTGTCTCATCTCCAAACCAGTGACTTGAAAAGTATTAAAAGGATGCCGTCTCAAAACAAGCGTTAATGTTGTATTTTCATCCTCAATTAGTTACATGCGCTCATTCTCGCCTCAGTCACTCCTCGGGTGGTACTGTAGGTTTTTCCTGCAGTTGGAATAGCAAATGAGCCACCTTTTTTTGTTAAGTCGCCCCGGAGAGCATATGGTGGTGGTCTTCTCGACTGCACTTATGTTCAGATCGGGGAGATCATTTATTTATAAACGGGTTACACCCGATACAGTTAAAAAATTTCATAGACGTTGCGACGTTCAACAATAATATGCAATATATCAAATAAAAAATATCTATAAATATTAACCTACAGGGTGGCCCAGCGAAAACGAAACAAGGCCGATATTTCATATTTATCGTTCGCAGAAAAAAAAAACACATGGACTCGTTGATTTTTATTGCGAGGGGGGCATCTTTTGCGCACATTCTAAACTTTGTCAGTTCAAGCCCCTCGGAGGGGTTAGCTCCAACCCTTAAATCTTTAATGGGATTAGGGTTTATGTGATAGCGCATTTTGAAGGTCATCAAATTCTCTTTCCGACGCTTTTTAGTTTTTTTAATTTGATGCAGTAGTTCTTGAGAATCTAAAGTTACGCTTGTTTCACTTTCATCAGTATTTCTAATCTTGTAGGTAGTACGCGCTTCATATAAGAATGACTCCTTTTTGTTTGGTAAAATCCTATCCTGTCCAACTATAATGAGGAATAATTTAACGTTAGTTTTTTAATCAGAAAAACGCATCTAATATTCTCATTTGCATCTTTAAACGTCAGGTAGTATACTATTATACGCTTGCAAATCATAAAATAATGAAAGTATTTTAAGTATCTTTCTTAAAAATTTATTAGTGAAAAATTATGATCCAAGAGCCCGCTGCAAAAAAGCTGGACTATCGAGTTGACCGGATGATATTTTTTTTTCAATGTAAGTACTTAATAGGACCATTATGAAACTCATATCCTGTCAGACCAGAAATGCTGCACAAGACATGCCATTTGGTGTGGCCAGGTTGTTTGAACTAAAAATTAGAATGCCAATCAAAACATGTGAAAAAAATGGGTTTTTCTGGAAATGAAAAGTTGGTACCGACTTTTGGTACACCCTGTACATCTGTAGGTCTGGCAGGATATGATTTTTACATTGAAAAAATTACTGATCTGGTAACTCGATAGGCCAGCTGTTTGCAGTGGAGTGGACCGCAAGGTTACCAGACTTGAGCCCGTTAGATTTTTTATTTAGGGTCACTTGAAGAGTATCATCTATAAAACTCAACCAGATTCTTTACATGATTTACGTCAACGGATCATTGATGAATGTTGGAACATTACACCTGTGATGCTTCAGAACGTCCGAAATTGTTTTGAACAAAACATCTATTACTGCATGGGAGCAGGATGCCATTTTGAACACTTGTAGAAATAAAAAGTAAAATATCCAAATTTTTTTAATCGCCCCCCTCCTTCAATATTAAAAACTCAGTTTTTTTTAAACAATTGCCATGAACACGATTATAACAATCCAATGTTGACTTGTTAGTAAATTAACAATGATTTCTCGAAAACTACTGCATATATATTTAATATTTTCGTTAGCTCGCTGATCATTATTTTGAGCTGCGAAAAGACATTTGAGTTATTCTTCAAAAACACAAAAATTTTTTGAAACGGAAACTACAAGAAGACCTATAGTGATATAACAGTATACAGATTTGGTTTCATCGAGATGCTCTGCAATCAAGAAGAAAATATATTCTGAGTCTGACATTTCATAAAAAAACATTTTAGTAATGTCTGAAAATTCGATGTAATAGTGATAAAATTATTTTGGCATGCAATATACTATTCTTATTCCATCATTAATCACAATTCATACATTTCGTACAGAGTGATTTGAAAAATTGGTGAAATATATGGCCGGTTCTTTCGTACACATCCAGTATATTCGAGTGAATTATCATCCTCCGAAGATAGCTGATACCGTATAAACATGATTTCGTTGGGATATATAGGGTGATCATGAAAATTTTCGACGATAAAAATGACAAAATATCAACGTTTCAGAAATCACCCTGTAATTCACGATTGACTCGGTGAAATTCCTTTATTATTTGATATATTCATCATTATCTCCTTAACACTGTCCCAAAACTTCAGTTTCCTACTATGACTAGGTTCATAGTTATTAATTGAAAAACTTACCATTTGCATGACGAGTTGAAGGAACTTGTTCACGCGTACATTCTGCTAGTGGCCAAGATTTTTCACAAATAGTGAAACTTGAGAATGTGGAGATCAAAATGAATGTAATATTATATGCAGGGTGATGACGGTCCATCCAATTCCATGTACCATTTAGGAACTGACTAAATATACGACACATCAGTTACAACTTAGGCATGAGTCAGATGAAATTCCTAATGCTTGGATAGTTTGACTCGCCCAATCGTGTATGAGGTCCCGGTACGGGACATTACTGATCACTGAAGGTGACAAGGAACAGCCTTAACCGAATCCACCTGCCCCCCCCCCCCAGTAGCAGCGCTACGGTCCTCATAACACAAGAAAACCCTATCGGCTACATTTTGATTCTGTTGTTGACGGAAAATGAAGACAATTTAAGGGGACTGAAGTTTAATGACGTTTGCAAGGCGTTCTTTTGGCTGGGGTGCTGTTTTGGAAATGAGGAATCATAGAGAGGATTATTCAAACGCCACAAACGGGAATAAAGATTAATTCACCTCAACTCGTCATGCAAATTGTAATAAGTTTCTCAATTAATAATTATGAACCTAGTCATACTAGGAAACTGAATTTTTGGGACAGTGTTGAGGAGAGAATGATGAATATTTCAAATAATTTCAATTTATTCACGACCTTTCTGATGATGACTGTAGAGTAGTTTTTGGGATTTAGGTCTCACATTAAAGAAAACGATATTTCTTAAAAGCCGACGTTTCGTCAATTTATTTTGACATCTTCAGGGCCCTGTAAGATAAATGGGAATGTTACAATTTTATAAACAGTAACAGAAAAAAAACAATTATTAATATAATTATATAAAGTAATTTCTTCTCTTTTTATTATTCCAGAAACAACAACTGAACATTGTTAAGGTGAAGGATAATCAATAAACTTGTTTATAAAGAAAATAGTATTTCTACTTACAGAAGAGTTTTCAGTGTTAAAAAATAATAAGGTTGTCCACCATGATAGTTGGTTTCTGTCTTGACAAATATACATATAAAACTCAGCTTAAAACAACAACCACAACTATGAAACACGTTAAAATTTTAATAAAATAAAATAATGACAAACTGATGTGCATTCGAAATGGAACTGATAAAATGCCAGGATTGTACGTTTGAAAAAGTAGGGAAATAAATACAATACATATTATTTATACAGCGTGTCAGTTTTTGTTCTTTATTCTTGCTATCAGATTGAAATACGCGCTATTCAAGTTTTCCAGATCTTTTCTGTAGTTAACTGTATCGTGCTTCATTATGTTGACCATTTCCGAAAAATTTCTTTTGAACAAGGAAGACTCATATCCTAATATTTTTGTGTTTGTAAACTCGAATTTATGTTCGGTTGATATACAATGTTCAACCAATGATGTGGGGTTTCTTAATGTCAATTTATTTTTCATGTCCCTCTCATGTTCTTGAGGCGTGTTTTTATGAATCTTTTGGTCTGACCTACGTAACTTTTCTCACAGTCAAGGCAAGGGATTTTGTAAATTACATTCGACCTGCAGTCCAGGAGTTTTTTCTTAGGTCCTACTAAAAAAGTGTTTTCTCAGTGTTTTCATTTTTGAAAGTTATCTTTATATTTGAAGTGGAATCTTCTAGAATGGTACCTAATTTTTCAGAAAGAACTTGTACGTATGGTATCTTGAAATATCTTTTCTAGTTGGTTATCCTCTTTGACAGTTGTGGTACGAATTCTATTTTGAATTCTGTTAATCATTGTAATCGGATAATTGTTTTTTATTAAATAATATTCCAATTGTTTTAAATTGTCATCAATGAAAACATGGCTGCAAACTTTTAACATTCTGTCCGTCAAATTATGTATAATATTTAATTTTTGGTTCATAGGATGGTGTGAATCGAAGTTTAGGTATCTTTCTAAAAATGTAGGTTTATGATACCAATTTATTAAAAGGTTATTATTTGGTGTTCTTATTACTAAAGTGTCCAAAAAAGCCAGATAGTTATGCTGTTCTAATTCAATTGTGAATTGGAGTTTTGATACAACTCAAAACTCCAGTTCTGTCGATTATAGTCTATATAATACATACCTATTTCTATTTACAAATTTATTTATACTTGAAAGCTTTGTCGATAAGTTGAAAAACTTCTGACATTGAAGCATATTTTGACTTTAAATAAATGTTAATAACGACCAAAGACTTCTGACCGAATTGCACACCCAAAAATTACCAATACCAAACATAACTGTAAAAAAAGTTGCCAAAGGAATTACATAAATGTACATGTTTGATATTTGGCCCACTATGTAAGATAGGGCAGCTTTTGATACATTCAACGTAACTGCGGCGAACTTCGCTACTGCCATCTGGTAGATAATATTCAAACTAAAATTCGTTGAATTCTCGTTAACAAAATGACAGCCATTACCTGGAATGAAGAATTATCTACCCAATTTACTTTTGCGTTATTGTTCTCCCAAACTACTGATAAGTAGGAGCTGATACTTTCCACACCTGTCATAATAAATTCAACGTAGCAATTGAGAACTTTTCATTAAATAAAATCTGTGACGAAAAGTTTTCAATGTTGTCATTGGAAAAGCTATATGCAGCTCAATTTCTAGGCTGAACTATGTTTTCATCACATCTCCCTACCTATTCACAACCTTTATCTATCAATCAATTTCAAGTTAGAGTTATAATTCACACAATTAATACCTGCAAAAATAGGTCTGCATTCGCGTTTTCGTGCATTCTCTCTCTTAAGAAATAATTTATTCAAAATCAAATGAAATGTTTTCAGAAAAACACGACTTGTAAAATGTTTATATTAATACATTGAAAACATTCAAGAAAAATAAAACAGTAATTTTGTATTTAAAAATAAGTCAAATAAAACATACGACATTAAAATACACCGGCTGCGTATAATTCAATAAATACAACTTATGACCAAAAATATCGAAATATCAAAATATAAAAATAAACCTAATACTTTCTAGAAAGAGTCCTCGTCTGAATCAAACGTATATTTCGACTTTGCTGCGCCTCTGCCAGGTCTGGCAGGTTTTGCAACTTCTGGTGAATCAGACACATCACTATGACCAACATCTTCTTTCAAATTGTCTACCTCGAACTCGCTATCCGAAGAAGCTTTTTTCTTTGTGCTTTTTGACTTAGTTTTGGTTTTGACAGGACCTAAAACTTCGTCATCACTTGAGTCGTTCTTCTTTGAGCTCTTTGACTTTTTCGGAAAATCATCGTCACTTGAATCAGTCTTCTTTTTCTTGCTCTTGGTCTTTTTAGAAGAGGATTCATCATCACTCGCTTTTTTCTTCTGCTGTCTGGGCTTTTTAGGTTTGGTTTCTTTCGGTTTGGATTCACCCTCAAACATGTCATCATCGCTGGACAATAAATGTGGTTTTGTTTTCTTTACGAATGTATCATCTGAATCTGATTGACTTTCATCTATTTTCTTTCTCTTGTTCGTCAATTCTGCAGGTTTACTTTCTTCTTTTTTCCTTCCAATTAGTGAATCAAACATGTCTTCAGATGTCTCATGTCGTGGAGGAGGCTTTTCTTCTTCGTCTGAACTAATAAGAACCTCTTGATGATTTTTTTCCACAATTGCACTGTTTTCGAAAAGCTCAGGCTCACTTTCAGATTTCTCGTCTTCGTCAGAAAGACTATACTTGATAATTTTCGCAGAAGCCCGCCGTCTCACAGTACGCTCTTTAGCAACTGGACTGCTTACACTTGAAAATTCTACTTCTGATCCACCATCAGAAGGACCTTCCAAATCAGCTTCCAAATCAGAGTCATCTTTCTTCTTTCTGCCTTTCTTCTTAGGAGATCCATTAACTGAAATAAAATTAGTCTTTGTAATCTTGGTGTACTAATTTCGAACTAATGAAATTTTTCAAGCACAATTTTTCTAGATATACAGGGTGATTCACGACGAATTGTACATAGTCCAACCATAAGTACTATGGACCTAGGCCATTTCATATCTGGTATTGAAAAATGCCTTGTTGCGTTTTTGACGGATGCACAGGGCGATATTTAAAAATATGTGAATTAATCTACGTTAAATATCTCCAAAAGTAAAACACTCAGACTCATGAAATTTGGCACACTGAGCTCAATGAAATAGGGGTTTGAACATTTTTAATTTTAGGTCCGGACTTAGTTTTTTTAGGTTTTTATTTCTTTTAAAAACAACACCCTGTAAGTCAGATCAGAAAATTTTTATTTTACTCACTTTGAAGCTTAACGACAATACTAAGCAACAGTTGAAAAAAAATTTACGCGGAAGTTTTTCTTTTCTGCAGAAAAAAATGAAACTTTTAAAAATAGTATTATGGTCTCGCATTATAGGCCAAGCTGTAGATAAAAATAAGAGGCTCTTTTCACACAAAATAAGAGATGCAAACGGCCTATACTACTTTTTATAAGATAGTCCGTAAATGAAAACCCCGGTTAACGCCCCAGCAAAATCTCATTGTGGAATTTTTTAAACAAGAAATAGTGAAAAAAATTACAACTTTTTTGGTTTTTTAGAAATATCTCAAAGATTATTCAAGAAATCGTTTTACAGTCAATGGAACTTTTGTAGATATTTATAAAACCTACAAAATGGTTTATTCAGTGTTCGTAAATATCATGATATTTATATAAATATCAAAATATATATCCAGTTTGGATATTTATTAATTTTTTTTTATATAGAGAATACCAAGAAGCATTTACTTGTTTATTTTTAAACAAAACAACCAAAAGTGAACACCCCCTTCGGCTTAATCACAAGTGAGCAAATGTTTTTCCATGCGGGAAGGAATTCCTTGCATTTATTCCTTACATTTCTTGCATTTAGCCCATTTCCCAGTATCACTGGCTTCATCTGCCAATTCAAATTTTAGCCACACTGCACTTTTAGTTTTGGGCATATTGTTTATTTCTATTTTGATCACTTTGCACCTACTACGGCTACAACGTGAACTGCGTTTGTTAATACGAAAAGAAAAGCAGACACACGCGAACGCACATAGTGAGGAGATTCACACATCAAATAAATAGGATTCCCCGACAATTAACATCATACCGAATGATTAGGGAGTTCCCACACCGATCTGTCTTGAATTTTTGAAGAGATTTCAACCTATTCAACATAGTAATTTATACTGAGTGATATATATCCATGAAATCAACGAATAAAAATCACGATATACATCAATGATATTTATCCGATATATATCAAGTGAGTGAAAATAGAGTATATTTCGTTTTAATTCCGAGAGTTCCAACCTTTGACAGCTGTTTCGTGCTCATGCACCCATCAGAAAGGATTTATGGAGCTCTCGAAATCAAAACGAATCCACTCAAGAATTAATACCGTGAAGGCAAGACAGATATAACAGAAAGTTACTTGTGACATCTACAGTGTCTTTTTCACCTCACTTTAAAGATTTCAACTCGTCTAAATTCAAACGGGCTATTACATCATATCTGAAAAATGAATAATATATGCAATTTTTCAATTATAACTTTTTGCTTTTCGTTATCATTTTTTGTTATAGTTTAGGTTAAGATAGGATAAGTATCACAATTCATTGTTACTCATGTAATGACCATGACAAGGGTTGAGTGGAAGAGCATTTTCGAGTGAACTCCCCCTTGGGATTTCCAAAACATTGTACAAATAGTATTATTAAGAAGAATTATATATTATATATATATATATATATATATATATATATATATATATATATATATATATATATATATATATATATATATATATATATATATAAGAAACTTGCTTCTATCGGGGATTCGGTCTGGGAAAAGAAGTATACTCTTTTTTGCTACCCGAGCTTTCGCAAATTTTTATTTGCTTTTTCGAGGGCTACAATATAATTATATGAACACATGTATAAAGTTAAAAAAGGTATAACATACTGTGCAATGTGAGGTTTTCTTCGATGTTGAAAGTACATAATTAAAATTGAAAAATAGAAAACGAAAAACTTGACACGAAAATTTTTGAAGGACTGATCATTTGTTTGTTGATGTCAAATAATATGAGGACTATACAGAGTCGTAAGTTTCAGGTATTAATATCTGATGTATGATTATGTGGTAAAAGAATGTAAGAGTAAATTTTGCTAAGATTATCAATGTCAGTTTTTTTGTTCATATTATCAGTTTGTAAACTTATTTCAGCCATTTCCAAAAAAAGTCTTTTGTTGAAATTTTTTTCCACATGTAATATTTTTGTATCATCATAGTTCATGATATGATCATTATCTAATACATGTTTGGTTAAGGCACAAGAGTTTTCTTTCATAGTTCTACAATTGCTTTTACAAACTGATAATATGAACAAAAAAATTGACATTGATAATCTTAGCAAAATTTACTCTTACATTCTTTTACCACATAATCATACATCAGATATTAATACCTGAAACTTACGACTCTGTATAGTCCTCATATTATTTGACATCAACAAACAAATGATTAGTCCTTCAAAAATTTTCGTGTCAAGTTTTTCGTTTTCTATTTTTCAATTTTAATTATGTACTTTCAACATCGAAGAAAACCTCACATTGCACAGTATGTTATACCTTTTTTAACTTTATACATGTGTTCATATAATTATATTGTAGCCCTCGAAAAAGCAAATAAAAATTTGCGAAAGCTCGGGTAGCAAAAAAGAGTATACTTCTTTTCCCAGACCGAATCCCCGATAGAAGCAAGTTTCTTTAAGATAAGACGGTCGATATAATTTCCTCTTTATATATATATATATATATATATACATATGTATATATATATATATATATATATATATATATATATATATATATATATATATATATATATATATATATATATATTGCGATTGCAGTGTTCATCCCGGCGAACGATGACGGGCACCAGGCCCCCCCCCGCGTGTATACAACCGTGATAACCAGGACTGTACTGATGAGGGACTACATCCCGAAACCGGTCTGCAGTTGGTTCCTTGTTTGGATCAGGCGGTGTCCTGCTGTCTGTCTCTGAGAGCTCTTGCAAAGTTGTTCCTTCAAAGTAAGGATCTTTGCACATATGTCTGACAGATATAATTCAATATCTGTCGAGGTATTAGCCAGAGAAGTAGTTGTTTTCTGTCGGACATATGCCATACAATCTATACAAAGGTATAGTGAGTTCCTAAAGGATTGTTTTCGACTGTTTTACAGTCACTGGAACATTTATTGCTCCTTGAAACAAGTATTCAGCATATACCATTTCGTATCCGAAATGTCCTTCTGGAGCGCTCTCTAATCTGTTGCCGTGGTGGATCCTGTAAGCGATTGCAGTGTTCATCCCGGCGAACGATGACGGCCACCGGGCCCCCGCGTGTATACAACCGTGATAACCAGGACTGTACTGATGAGGGACTACATCCCGAAACCGGTCTGCAGTTGGTTCCTTGTTTGGATCAGGCGGTGTCCTGCTGTCTGTCTCTGAGAGCTCTTGCAAAGTTGTTCCTTCAAAGTAAGGATCTTTGCACATATGTCTGACATATAATTCAATATCTGTCGAGGTATTAGCCAGAGAAGTAGTTGTTTTCTGTCGGACATATGCCTTACAATCTATACAAAGGTATAGTGAGTTCCTAAAGGATTGTTTTCGACTGTTTTACAGTCACTGGAACATTTATTGCTCCTTGAAACAAGTATTCAGCATATACCATTTCGCATCCGAAATGTCCTTCTGGAGCGCTCTCTAATCTGTTGCCGTGGTGGATCCTGTAAGCGATTGCAGTGTTCATCCCGGCGAACGATGACGGGCACCGGGCCCCCGCGTGTATACAACCGTGATAACCAGGACTGTACTGATGAGGGACTACATCCCGAAACCGGTCTGCAGTTGGTTCCTTGTTTGGATCAGGCGGTGTCCTGCTGTCTGTCTCTGAGAGCTCTTGCAAAGTTGTTCCTTCAAAGTAAGGATCTTTGCACATATGTCTGACAGATATAATTCAATATATGTCGAGGTATTAGCCAGAGAAGTAGTTGTTTTCTGTCGGACATATGCCATACAATCTATACAAAGGTATAGTGAGTTCCTAAAGGATTGTTTTCGACTGTTTTACAGTCACTGGAACATTTATTGCTCCTTGAAACAAGTATTCAGCATATACCATTTCGTATCCGAAATGTCCTTCTGGAGCGCTCTCTAATCTGTTGCCGTGGTGGATCCTGTAAGCGATTGCAGTGTTCATCCCGGCGAACGATGACGGCCACCGGGCCCCCGCGTGTATACAACCGTGATAACCAGGACTGTACTGATGAGGGACTACATCCCGAAACCGGTCTGCAGTTGGTTCCTTGTTTGGATCAGGCGGTGTCATGCTGTCTGTCTCTGAGAGCTCTTGCAAAGTTGTTCCTTCAAAGTAAGGATCTTTGCACATATGTCTGACAGATATAATTCAATATCTGTCGAGGTATTAGCCAGAGAAGTAGTTGTTTTCTGTCGGACATATGCCATACAATCTATACAAAGGTATAGTGAGTTCCTAAAGGATTGTTTTCGACTGTTTTACAGTCACTGGAACATATATATATATATATATATTCTTTTTCGAAGTTTTCCCGGATTTTCTCAGTGAAAAATGCACCGATCTGGGCGTATAATAAACAGGGTTCGCCGATATATATATATATATATATATATATATATATATATATATATATATATATATATATATATATATATCGGCGAACCCTGTTTATTATACGCCCAGATCGGTGCATTTTTCACTGAGAAAATCCGGGAAAACTTCGAAAAAGAAACCATTTTTAAAAAATGCACAAATTTTATAAATCTGAAGGTGGACAAACAATATTGCGAAAACTGATAAATAATAACAGTCTATCAGTTTCCGCAATATTGTTTGTCCAGCTTCAGATTTATAAAAATAAAAAATAAATTAAAAATGGTCTTTTTCGAGGTTTTCCTGAATTTTCTACGTGGAAAATGCACCGATTCAGTTGTACGAAAATCCATTTTGTAGTTTTTATAAATTTCTACAATCTACATCAGCAACGCCTTCAAAAATTGTTCTTAAAAGTGTTCCCGGTCTCCGTCGAGATTGAAAAACACAAACAAGAAAATGTTAGAAGATCTTCATTTTGCTCTATATGGTAGTAATGCTCTAAAGACATTGACAATTCCCGAGAATGGAATTATTAGCCGCTGTGCTGGGTGTTCGATTATGTAGAGAAGTAATGAAACACTTGAAAATAAATATAGTTCAAAATTATTCTGGTCCGATTCCCGCACAGTCATACATTGGCTTCAAAGTGAGAAAAACTTTCAACTTATGTAGCATCTAGAGTTGGAGAGATACTAGAACTCAATGAGCTCAGTGAATGGAGATGGGTACTAACCATGGATAATGTTGCGGATAATTGCACTAGAGACACTCCAAACACATTTCAAATAGAGCATATCCACGTCATAACGATGGCAGTTAATCCTCTGAATCTTTACCACAAATAAAATCGATTCATCGTAAATATGAAACAAAAAGGACAGATCAAAGAAAAATAAAGGACAGATCAAAGAAAAATAAAGGACAGATCAAAGAAACATAAAGGACAGATCAAAGAAACTGGACCATTAACGACTGAAGTATTAAATCGGAGTCAAAAACAATGGTGGAAAGAAATTCAGAGGACTTGTTTTCCTAAAGACTTCGAAAATTTGAAACATAAAATCGAAAACAAAAATGGAAAACTATGCAAATTGTCACTTGTTTTGGATCCAGAAGATATTCTCAGAATATCAAGTAGAATTGTGAAAATCGGGTGTTTTGAGGAAATTGAGAAAGAACCCATAGTCCTGGATGGTGATCACCTATTTAAAAAAAAAAATTATACTTCATTTCTATACTAAATATGGACACCAAGGTAATAAACGAATTATGTAAAGTTTTGGATTCCACATTTAAATACAACAGTGAAGAAAACAATTCGACAGTGAGTGCAATGTAGAAGACAAAGGGCACCTCAAGTTGAACCGAAAATGGGACTACTATCCCAGAAGAGATTACTCGTGTATGAAAAACCATTCTCCTCATGCGGTATAGACTATTTTGGCCTTTTCTACGTAAAAATTGGCTAAAGAGTAGAAAAGAGGCATGGTGAACTCTTTACGTGCTTAACTATTAGAGCAATTCATGTAAAGATAGGTCATTCTCTCAATACGGATGCATGTATCATGGCTATACGAAGATTTTTGGCTAGACGAGGAGCAGTAAGAGTGATCTGGTCTGATAATGGTACAAACTTTCATGGCGCGAACCTAGGACTTTTGGAGGCACTTGATGAACTAGAAGTCGACACTATTATGGAAAACATGACTAATCGAGGCATCGAATGGAAATTTATTCCACCCCTTGCTCCATTCATGGGTGGCAACTGGGAGCGTCTGATAGGATGCTTCAAGAGAGCTTTGGCCGGGATTATGAAGGATAGGCATCAAACGGAGGAAGTATTTCAAACTCTTTTTGCAGAAGCTGAGTATATAATAAACAGTAGACCTCTTACCCAAGTATCCGATAATCCTGCTGATCTGGTGAGCATATATGTCCAAATGAAAGTTTAATTGGCAGATCAACTACTATCACCACACCAGAACAATTTACAGAAAAGGATTTGCTAGTAAGAAAACAATGGCGAACATCGCAGTATTTGGTAGACATGTTCTGTAAACGTTTTCTTTGCGAGTATACCTACCCTAGTTAAAAAAAAAAGAGTGGAAGAAAGATGATATAAATATTCAATCGGCCATTAGGGACCATTGCCAAAGTCTACGAGGACTCAGATGGTATTGTACGAGTGGCAGATGTTAGAGAATCAAATGGAATTCTAAAAAGACCAGTAAGAAAACTTCATCGCCTGTGCTAACAAAGAAGTTAGCACCGAGGGGGAGAATGTTAATGGTGAAGATATTCGAACCTACCACATATACAGAAATCAAGTTGTGAGTTGAGTTTAAAACAGATTGATGTCAAGTATTGTCAGTATTCGTCAAATATAAAAATTACCAAAAGAGGTCTTTATTTATTATAAGATTCATTACACTACCTTTCCCCTATGACAGTAAACAAAGGAAATTGAAAAGTGTTATGATACTTGAAAACACGAAAAAAAAAAATTTAAATTGTTTTTTCACGCGTCGATCGGTCTATGCGCCATTCCGTGTTCTTCAGTTAATGAGGAAACGAGTGATATGTATAAAACTGAAATTTTTTATTAGTCTTGGTTTCTTGGCTCCTCCGCAAGACATTTGGAATATCTTAGGGGCGGACCAGATCAAAAAATTGGTTGAACCCATTTTTTTGGAACAGCATCTATAGTAGTTATGTTGTTCAATGCCCTTCTAAAATGCACGTTTACCACTAGACCAATCAATAGAGGATGTTTTCGAAACAAAAATACAAGTAGGACAACAACTGTGCCATAACATGGAAGACAGTCCGTAGTTATATTCTGTTGTTATGGACTCGCAACTGTTATTTACTAATTTGTTATAAACAATTAAATACAAAAAACGTGTATTTTTAGTGTTTTACTTATAAAATGAAAACTAATACAGCAATGGCTTCACACGTTAAAAGGTAAGGGCTGCGTCTTCTCTAGCTCACACAATTATCTCGAAAGCCTTCCGAGGGTTGCGCGTAGGGGTGCAATCGGTTGACGCAAATAACAATTTTTAAATGTGGTGGATCCAATGAGAAAAATTGTAGAAAATTGAAATACGAACAAAATGAGTTTTTTTACGACCCGATCGGATCATTAGTAACTCCGGCATTTAATAAGTTGTAGGGTTGACGCTTCTCATGAAAGTATTGAATAATGTGTACTTTATGTGCGCAAAAAACAGACGCTGTCGGAACATTAGTTTTGACTCATTACACTATCTTGCAGCGTGCCTGGATGCTCTAATGATAGTCCGATTTCAATTTCTCAAACAGATTATGAAAGTAGAAGTATAGTACTACAAAACGTATATTCTCATTTTGCGCTACAATGCTGCGAATTGGGTGAAAAATGCATGCAAACATGACTGAAAACGGCCGAGCTGGTGGAAGCGGTCGAGTGGAAGGAGTGAGCGGGAGGCATTTAAACAACCCGCTATATGATTCGACACCCGTCTCTTTTCTGATTGGTTGATTTGAATGATATCGTGGTTCGGTGCCGAAATACATAGCGGAATGTTTGAACAGTGCTCGAATCATGAGCGGTTTGTTACGTCTATTTTTAATGAATGCGGTGCCGAATCATAAAGTAGAATGATTGAGCGGTGCCGAAATGCAGCGTGGAATGTTACTAGTTATTAAATCAATCACAATGGACAACAAGCTCATGCGAATACACAAATGTACCTATTTATCGGGCCAAATTTGAAAAAGAAGAAGAGGTTATTGCATGGCTTCATTCCTATGAGCGAGACAGTGGCACTTTGTGGCGCATTAAATCTGCATTAAAAAGCAGTATTCGATTTTTGTACAAGTTGTCAAGTTTATATTAGGGTTCCTGCATGTGTAAACAGAATATATATTTTTGTTGCAAAAAGTAAAATATCCAATTCAAAGCATGAATGTTATTTAAAACCAGAGGAAAATAAAAAAGGCAAATCAAAAAACACACGCAATGCCCTGCAGAGTTAACCATAACAATAAAGAAAATCACAAAAAACACACGAAAGAAAGATGCTTATGTCAAAGTAGGTATAGCATGTAGGTAATTTTCAGGTAAATGTTGGAGAATGTCAAATTAATTTTGTGTTGGATCTTTTTTCGGACTATTGAAGTTTGTTCATGCATAAGTGGTGATTCCAAAAAAGATTTCACTTCATTTTGATCTTTAAATGAGAACTCCTATTTTGTATTGAATTTTCAAATCCTTATTACTTCAACCACCGTTATCTTTTTTTGCTCCACTACTGCAATCTTCCAAAAAAGACATAGAAAAAACTGATTTGACACCCGATCCAACTTTCAGTGCTTCAAATGAACTGGAAAATTATGCGACGTCAAATATTCTTCAAAAAAGACGATCACGTCGTTGAAAAATCTGAAGATTTACTAGAAATTTTTTGTCTTATGAAACGTACAGGGTTACTGAAATAACATTTTTTTAGTTTTTATGGTATTTATGGGTTTTATTTTCTATGCCATGAGAACGAGCAAGTTAAGGATAAAATCATAATTATGTAGTACCTCTGATATTATTTCATTATTAGATTTTGCAAATTCAAATTATTTCATGGTTTCCACAATTAGTCAAAATGTATTGGATTGGAGGGGCTCATAACACGATTTGTAAAGATTTTTCTTTGTTTAGCACCAGTATAGCTTATCAACTTAAGACGTAGATTTTATTACATTTGTTATAAAAAACCATTTAAATGATATTTAATGTTTACTATCAAAACCGTAGGGGTCTTCGCACCAAAACGACGGAATTCAAAAATAATTTGCTTGCTGATTCATACGATTTTATTGTCCTAACAGAAACCTGGCTCTCAGATCACATTGCAGATGCTGAATTATTCGACAATAATTACACAGTTTATAGAAAAGACATGGACTTACAAGAAACAAATAAAAAACGAGGAGGGGGTGTAGCAATAGCTGTTAGTAGTAGTTTAAGCTCCTCTCTCATTCACGTAGAAACCTCACTGGAAACAGTATTTGTAAAATTGAATATCTGGGGCAACCCAATGATTATAAACGTAATTTATATTCCTCCACACTCGAAACTTTCAGTATACAAGAACTATGTTGACTTACTTGATGAATTAGATCCCCATTCTGATCCAAATACTCGATATTTACTTTTTGGTGACTACAATATTTCAGGTGTCAATGGAACTTCATTTCGGTTCAATGACAGAAATGAAGTAGTAGCCAACATGTCATTGTTGATGGAAACTCTCAATCTTCAATCATATAATGATACTGAATGAGGATAACAAAACCCTGGATTTGGTATTTAGTAACTTCAAAGTGAAGGTAGGTGAGGACATGGACCCATTAGTGAAAATAGATAGACACTATCATCCTGCACTTTCAATAGAGTTTGATATTAGTAAAAGCAACAAATATAATGATGGGTTCAAGAATTTTGAAGACAAGTATAATTTAAAAAAAGCAGATTTTAGACTGCTGTATGAAATTTTGACAGACCATGACGTCTGTTCTAAATCAGTTCGAAAATGTTGATGATAGTGTCGAATACTTTTACCAAGTTTTATACGAAATTCTTGACATTGCGGTTCCAAAATTCAAAAAACATATTACGTCTCGCAAAACGTAACCACCGTGGTTCTCAAATGAAATAAAAGCTGACTTGAAAGTGAAGGAATATTTCAGGGTAAGGAAAAACGTCTCGGAATATTACTTAAATAACTACAAACGAGTCAGGGCCAATTTAAAAATAAAAATCAGAAATGCACACAAAATTTATATTGAAAATATACAGGGTAACATTAAACAGGACCCCACGGTATTTTGGAATTTTGTCAAGGACAGAAAACAAAAAAACACATTTGAAACATGCTTCAAAATAAACGATAGGGAAGTTACTGACAAAAAAATAATAGCATCAGAATTTGCGGATTACTTTAGCTAAACATACGATAATGACTCCAATTATAACTCAACCGAAATAAACCGAATCACACAAGATTTCTCAGTGAATTTTTATCAAAACATCCATTTTGACACAATAACAGTAGCTGATGTAGAAAAGGCATTTCAAAAATTAAAACCCAAAAGGTCGTCTGGTCCTGACGATGTTCCGTGTTACATTTTCAAAGCCTGCAGGATTCCTTGATGTATCCACTACTCGTAATATACAGGGTGTTTCTTAAGTACGTGTAGAAACTTTAAGAGCATGTTGCTGACGTCGAAATAAGAAAAAAAGTTCCCATAAACACATGTCCGCAAGTTACTCGTTTCTAAGATACAGAGTGTCAAAGTTTAATTATTTTATTTGTTTTTTTGTGAATAAATGCCAAAATATTCGTGATATTCGAGTAAAGTTTGGTATCTGGGATGATTTTTCAATGACAAAATCAAATTTTGTGTTAATTGTAAAAAACTAATTTCTAATTGAATTCATTTTGAATTAAAAAATCTTGTCATTCAAAATCACTTGCATCGATTATTTCAAATCTCAATAACTCGAAAACAGTTGCTCGCAGTGACGGAGCCCCCCCACCCCAGCACTCCCTCACAACCTGCGGGATCCCTATCAGCCCACGGAGGTGGGCGGAAAATATCAAGCAGAGTTGTGTTGTACATAGATTTCACCGAAATGCAATGTAAATACTTAAATATTTGAATATACATGTTTTTGAGTTTGAGTTTGAGCTCAGCGGTAGTGTTGCGGCCTATGAGTCGCTAGGTCGATGGTTCAATCCACGATAAGAACATAACTTTTTATTTTTTTTGTTCCAAATTTAAACACATTTATTGATGAAAATTTTGTTAAGTATTTTACATATCAATATTTCAGTGGTTATAAATAGTTCAGGTGAAACCATCGTTAGTTATTTCTTATGAATTGTTGGATGATTTTCATTTCTCCGTGTGAAATTTTCTTACCGAATCCCCCTTGTGCTTGAATTAATTGCCGTAAATTTATCTCGTAAATGAATTTTCAAAGAAAATTCATGCACTAGAAATATTTCCGGCAATAATTCAAGCACTTGGGAGATTACAAGTGAAAATTGCTATTATCTCGGAATTCTGGCTATTTAGGTATAGGAACATGATATATCAATTCGAAGGGAATTTAGTCATCTTTCAGGATATTTCATAATATACAGGATGTTCCATTTAAAAAAACGCACTTTCAACCCTTTTCGTATCTAGCAGTAAGATCATGAGTTTTGAACGACCCTGTATAACGCAGAACAAACTTCTCTATACAGAATCATTGTACATGATCTTGATGAACTAAACACAAAATTGTAACTTCCTAAGAATCCAAATACCGCAGAAATAAACATTCAATTCAAGCCGTTTTGGAAAAAAAATATGGAAAATAACCAATATCTCAAAAACCGTTAGAGATAGGTATAGGGGAGTATGAAGCAGAAATAATCAGAAAGGAATGACAATTTTAAAAATGCGGTAACATACAGGGTGACCCATTTGAAATAACAAAGATGCTGCTACTTTCTGGTATAAGCGGCAACGCTGCATTGCTGAAAATATTTTAGATCGATAGATCAAAAGCAACTACTTGAGTAACCAAATTTTCAGAATGATCCTGTCCCGTTCTCCGTAAACGTCTAAGGTACCATCGACCGTGACCCACCCTGTATAATATGCACTGTGATGCTCTTCCCTGTGGAATATTTGATATTTCCATCTCGAAATTTAAATTCAATGTGAGAGAGCTGGTTAAAACTTGGTAACAGAAAATTTGATTACCCCTGTCTGTACACATTCACCATCACTGTCGTCAAATCATCCACTGAATATACAAATGGCAATTGTCTATATTTAACCATTTAGTTAGGAACGGGTTTTTGGTGCGAAGATCCTCACTGTCTGACTGTCTGTCTGTCAGCAAGTTTTGAAAATATCTAGATTAGATCTGTAATATAACTGTAATCCTACTATTAAATATTTAAGCTATAGTTAAAATAAAAGGATTGCAATGTTGTCAAACAATAATGTACTTTAATTTTTATAAGAAACGTGTAATTAGACTTAAGGTCTGTTTGTTTCTGAAATAAATAAATAAATAATAATTTTGGGATTTTCCCGCAACTAAGAAACTATTGGTCGACCTCCTAAGGGTGAAATTTCATCAAAGAAAGGAAAAGAAATTTGGCAGAAAATGTATCATAAAACTGTCCAAGTGCAAAAGGCCATCAAAAATGTAGCATTGCATTTTATAATAAACATGTATCAGTTCGTTTAGTGTATTTAACTTTAAATAAAAAGTATTTTACAAAATAAGAGGCACGTTTTGGTCCATTGTTGTTATATAACTCATTTCGATTTTGAATATAAAAACACATTAGATTTCCAAAAGAATAACACCAGTGCTTAAATAGTTTAGCCTAACATTCCACTCTGCATTTCGGCACCGCTCAATCATTCTACTATATGATTCGGCACTACATACATTAAAAATAGACGTAACAATCCGCTCATGATTCGAGCACTGTTCAAACATTCCGCTATGTCTTTCGGCACCGAACCACGATATCATTCAAATCAACCAATCAGAAAAGAGACGGGTGCCGAATCCTATAGCAGATTGATTAAATGCGAGCGGGAGATGAGGGGAAGCGTATTATCACGTAACCCGTTCATTAGAAGTAGTCAAACTTCGTTATTCTAAATGGAACACCCTGTATTTTATTACATTATTGTAATCTACGTACTATTTTGATACAATTTGTATGAAACTTTTCTATATTAATTATTAGCCGTATTCGAGTTATGAAATGCGTTGTAGTTAATTGCATTTCAGTAAAAAAATATATAAATAAGTCGAAAACGTAACAAATAAAACTGATTGGTGATAGTGATTCAGTAAATTCCAATAATTACGTTTCTTCATTCATTTCATTCATCAGCAATACTTGAAAACTTCTGTTCTTCTAAATTTGCCATAACAAGAAAGCCGACCATGGCGGTACACGCAAATGCGGAATATTTGGGAAACGACCACGATTTCACTTGTTTTCTCTAAATCAAGCTAGCGAATTGTCTCCCGTTTTATCCCACAGTTTTGCAGGTATGAGTCAACACACCACCACATCTTACACTAGAGCATCCAGGTATGCTGCAAGATAGTGCAAAAAAAATCAAATTGCAATTGTACCAAAACTAACGGCCCGGCAGCGCCTGTTTGAAACACACATAAGGTGCACATGATTCAATACTTTCATCAGAAAGGGACAACCCTATAACCTGAAAAATGGCGGAGTTATGAATTTTAAAAAAATCGCAAAATTTTCCGGCTTTTCCAGTTATTCTCCGTTACTAAAGATCCGATTTGGTCGCAAAAAATTTCATTTTGTACGTATTTCAATTCTCTACAATTTTTCTCATAGGAGCAACCATATTGCTGAGTTAGTTTTCATTTTATAAGCAAAACACTTTTTATTTTATTGGAACAATATTGGCTCAGAGAATGCCTTATATGATTGTAAATATTATTATTGAGGAGTATTTAATGCATCTGCCCCCATCTAGATTTTTCATCATCAATCAAATCAAATTTAATGCAGAAATTATAGAACACAATATCAATATCAGTTAATAACAATATGAAAATGACTATTATAAATTATCCATCATCATAGGTGAGTGAAATGCACCTAGGCATGTAGATGCTTGTTCTGTGCTTATTTTTTTCACACACTTAAACGGATTATTCCAAGAATGGGTTGAACGTTAATTAAATTATGTAGCGATAAGATGTTGATAAACACTTAAAACTACAAAAAAGGAGAGAAATAAAAATAATGAAACATTAAAAAAAAATATTTCACAAGGTTTTAGAAAATACTGAATATTATCTGATCCTCGATCATGTACTTTTTGAGGATAGATTTGAATTTGTGTATTTTGTTCGTATTTTTCACGGATATTGGAAGTAGATTGTATAGCTTTGGTCGAAAGTAGAAAACGAATCTCTGTGTATGGCTCTTTTTGAAAAATAGAATTTTGATTTGCATATTTTCGGTCGATCTTGTTGTTTTGTGAGTAAACTGTCAATATTTACGGGGGTTCAAGAACATTTATATACAACAATGATAGCTGTATAAAGGATCTAACGTTTAATATTCTGGTTTCTCTGGATAGCTGATCTGTGGAGAAGCGTCTGTTTTTTTTTCAAGATTATTTTTAGGATTGAATTTTATGCTGTTTGTAAGCAAATTGCGTTATTGAACGCACCCCCTACACAACAATACAATATCGAAGTACCGATTCTGCAAGAGCATTATGCATAATGAACATATTTGGGTGGTAAAAGTGAGCAGATTTTTTAATCATTCAAGCTGAGTGACGCTGATAGTTTGAACTATGACAAAGTTCTTAAAAAATTTGATGGGTATTTCAATCCAAAGAAATGTTATTTACGAACGTGAGGACGAAATAACAACCTGTGGAAAGTATTGAAGATTTTCCTACAGATTTACGAACTCTATCTAAAACCTGCGAATGGGAGACTTTGGAAGATGAAATGCTCTTGATGGTCATCATCATAGGGATGAAGGATCAGGTTTTGAGTGATCATCTCCAATTAGAATCTGAACTTAAATTGGAAACTGCAGTTAGCATGATACGCAAGTCAAAAGAGCTAGCTAAACAGAAAGCTGAGCTTTATGCTACTACCACCAACACATATATTAAAGAAGTCAGACGTGGTAATACAAGAACTAAACCGAAACCAACCCTGATGTATCAAACTCCTAACAATTCTTACCTTCAAACCTTTCGTAAAACTGAAATTGCTAGGCAGGCATGTGGATGATGTGGGTATGTACCGTCGCACAGGAGAGGTATCTGCCCTGCCCGTGACAAAAAGTGTGATACATGCCATGGAAGCGGCCATTTTGCTTGGATGTGCCCCCACAAACAAGTCAACGAGCTAGAGGTTGGTTGAAGGCTGTTTACAAGAGGAAGAAAGTTCACCTCAAGGTAGATGCCCTCATGGACCCGACCCAAATCTCTTCATTGGATGTGTAAATATACATAGTGTGGAATCAAATAGCCCTTGGACGATAAACCTAGGATTCAATGACGAGGATACCATCGCTTTCAAGATCGATACTGGGGCAGATGTGTCTGTCTTGCCGTCTGACATAAAATTGAAGAAAAAATAAAAGTGAACCCCACCGGGAAAATTTTGAGGGGACCCGATGGGTCCATTCTGTCTATCAAAGGAACAGTTACGGCTTTAGTCTCATACAAGGATAGAAGCTGCACAGAGGTCTTCTACGTTTCGGGGAATCCAGGAAACCCACTTCTTGGCAAGCCCGCTATTGAGAAATTGGGAGTGCTGGCAAGAATAAATGCCTTTTCCGTAGCTCCAACTTGTGACTGGTATGCCAAACACCCAGCGCTTTTTCAAGGACTTGGTTCGCTTCCTAGGAACTACAAAATCGAACTAATGGAAAATGCAAAACCCTTTGCAATTTACACCCCTCGGAAAGTTCCACTTCCCCTTTGGGAGAAAACCAGAGCGGAACTCCAGCGGATGGTGCAACTCTGGGTGATTTTACCAGTAGAACATGCAACTGAATAGTGCGCTCCCATGGTTGTGGTACCAAAAAAGGGATCCGGAGATATTCGCATTTGTGTGGACCTATCCAAACTCAATGTAAATGTAAAACGCCACTTTTATCCCATTCACGCAGTTGACACCACAGCCATTTTCTGTGAGCGACAGTGTTGGATCCGTGACCTTATGCGTTCTGGTACTGTTGCGGAGCTTGCAGAAGAACCTAGGTCTTATTGGGTGAAGACTGGTGGGGGAAGTATTGTTCGTCGGAATCGATTCCACCAGTCGCCTTATCATTTGACCACAACTGCATTTGGGCATTTATTTCCAATTGTTTCCTGAAACTGATGTGCATGTTGATGCTCCTGAAACTAAACAAACAATCAGCCCCAACCACAACCCAGGGCTGCAAACATTGCATCTCAGACTCAGAATCCTGCTGTATACCAAACCAGGTGCGGAAGACTTGTCATCAAGCCGACGCGCTTTAACACTTAAGGAGAGAGATGTTGCGAGAGCCACACTTGTTACGTCACTGGTCATAGAGACACGGATAAGACAGCGAACGATAGACAGGAGGTCAGGAAAACGTCAAGAAACTAGATTATTATTTGGAATTTGAAAGTTGATGACATTTTTGGTAGTTCTTTGTACAAGTTATAATAAAGATAGTACAAAACATATTCATTAAATGAATCTGATTTTTCTTTTTTATCCACTATAGATTCACCATTTTCGTTAATAATATTAGATTGTTCTAAATGGTTGTTAGTCAATTCAGTATTAGAGACTTCCTTTACGATTTTCCAAATCTGTTTATAATTCTATAATTTCCATTTGCTTCATCAAGTTTGTATTTATAATATTGGTTTTTTGTTTGTCTGATTACATAATTCAGTTTGTTTCTATATTGTTTGTATTATTTTTCTAGATTTTCTAAGTATTTACATAAAAGTTTTTTTTTCAGATTGTTCCTGGTTTTGATAGAGCTTATCAGACCTGGTGTAATCCATGGCATTAATTTATTATTTCTTTTACTGTTTGATGTAATAATTTTTTTTTCAGAAAATTAATAAAAGCATCATATGATTTTTGAGTTTCTTCTCCAAAATATTTTTTAATTTACTATACCTGTGTCTGTGTTGACCTACCCTTTGCAATGATGAGAGGTAACAACCTCGAAACTATTCTGCAGGTGGTCACCCTGTCCAAATCAAAACATAATTCTGATGTTTGGTCATAGAGGGCACTTGCAATTGCGTCCTCTGATATTTTGAGGAACGTTGCACAAGTATCTGTTAGTTTTAATTCAATACCCGTCGTGGTCTTAGCCAGGGGAGCAGTTGTTTTCTGTCAGGTACTTGCCTTAATAAGCCTACTTAGTAGGTGTTCGTTAATAGATTTATGTTTATCATCCAAAAACAGTTATATTGCCTGTTCACTATAATTCGATAGAAAAATACAAGTGACTCTTCTGGGGAAGATTAAACTAATCCTAGTTACAAAATTGGCTTAATTTATAACGAACATTACACCCACGTATCTGCGTCGTAATTATAATCTTTCTTGAATTAATTTTACAGCCTTATTTACTAGATAGGTATCTGTTTACCAAATATTTAACTTGATTAAATATACTAATTACATAATGTGGTATCAGATAAGTGGTGGATTATTTCAACAAACTATAAAGTAAACTGTTAGGCACCGGTCTATCATCATTGATCATAATTTTATTATGTTTACTTATTTCTAGGTTTCAACCTCTCTCATGTTTTGCATCTAACTTTATTTCATCGAGATTAGTAAAGTTAACCACAAGAGGCAGTTAGATGCATATAAGAGCATAGAAAAAAGTAAATATAATAAAATTATAAATAATGATGGTGGACTGGTACCTAACAATTTACTTTATACTTCATGTAGTCAACCAGTTATCTAATTCAAGCTATGTAATTAGTATATCTTATCAATTTGAATATTGTGTAAACAAATACATGTTATTGTGTAAAAACATATTTTTCTACGACAGTGCGTAAACTAAGCTTTTCCGCACTGCTGACAGTGCGTTAAGTAATACTTTTTCGCACAAGTGCGTAAAAAAATCACCTGTGCGTAAAATCATCAACTTTGTATAAAGTAATTTTTTACACACTGTTCATACATTTATGCATTTTTGAAAAATACAGTATTTTGCGTGAAGTATAACTCGGAAGTCTTTATTTCATAATACGACGACAATTCATATCATTAAACATTCAAATTAATGATATAATTGATACAATTTGGCAATATAACTGTCGAAGAAAAAACTTTGTGTGAAACACTTTCGTAAAGGGCTTTTTGTAATCGCGTGTTTGTTGAACTCGGCTGCGCCTCAAACAAACTTCACGCTCATACAAAAAAGTCCTACTTTACGAACTTGTATCATAAATAGCTATTTTTTCAACTCGTTCATTTATTTCTGATTATCTTTTCCATCCATTTGATGACTTTCTTCTTTTTTATACGCATCATTAGATTTTTGCGAGCATTTATGATTTCGAAGTGTACCAATAAAAAAAATCGCGTAAAGTATTCGTGGATAACTGGTCTTTCAAACACTTGCTCTATTTCGAGCACTCCGCCTGCACCGTCGTGCTCTAAAAATCGCGCGTGTTTGACCTTTTTATCCACTTACACTTTAATATACTATTTTTATTTTGAACTTTTTAACAGGTAAAATAAATCTATTTTATTCTTGACTGCATTGAGTTCCATTGAATAGAATAAAATAGAATATATTCATCATTAAAATATCATACACATATAACATACATTACTGGTACAACATTTATCAGACTAGTCACAGAACAGGGAAACATTATACATTTATAAAAAGAAATGTATAAATTCACGTTCACATTCACTCTAAAAATTCTTTGACAGTGTAAAACGCCTTTTCCAACAGTAGGTTCATTAAAGCTTTTTTGAATTTATTCCCTCTGCGAGTACTGTGGTCATGTATCAAACTGTTTTTTGTGTAGTGTGATTAATTTTTTTATATTCAGAGTTATGAGTAATATATATATATATATATATATATGGTTTGTCCACCTCTACTTTTGGATTCCTTGGTTCGTGTCAAATTAAGTTTCAACTAGTGACTGTAGATGTCATGAATAACTTCCTGTTATATTCTGTCTTGCCTCACGGTATTAATTCTTGAGTGGATTCGTTTTGATTTCGAGAGCTCCATAAATCCTTTCTGATGAGTGCGTTAGCACGAAACAGCTGTCAAAGGTTAGAGCTCTCGGAATTAAAACGAAATATACTCTATTTTCACTTAGATTCTGCTTGCGTTCCTCATAACGTATTAGAAACTTGATTGAACCTTGGGTTGGTCAGAACAACGAATTGTTGGCTACCTGTCAATTTGTGGACAAACCTCTACTTTTGGATTCCTTGGTTCGTGTCAAATTAAGTTTCAACTAGTGACTGTAGATGTCATGAATAACTTCCTGTTATATTCTGTCTTGCCTCACGGTATTAATTCTTGAGTGGATTCGTTTTGATTTCGAGAGCTCCATAAATCCTTTCTGATGAGTGCGTTAGCACGAAACAGCTGTCAAAGGTTAGAGCTCTCGGAATTAAAACGAAATATACTCTATTTTCACTTAGATTCTGCTTGCGTTCCTCATAACGTATTAGAAACTTGATTGAACCTTGGGTTGGTCAGAACAACGAATTGTTGGCTACCTGTCAATTTGTGGACAAACCTCTACTTTTGGATTCCTTGGTTCGTGTCAAATTAAGTTTCAACTAGTGACTGTAGATGTCATGAATAACTTCCTATATATATATATATATATATATATATATATATATAAGGAAGGTAGTGTCAGAATGGCCAGATCTGTAAATACTGTCCTGCATGATCGTCTACAATGTATGCCAGCGATACATCTAATTATTTTTCTTTTAAATAGTAAATACTTTTGGTAGGTGTGCCGAGTTTCCCCAGAACATTAACCCATTTGAGATATTAGATTGTACAAGTCCGAAATAGGTCTGTTTAAGTACTTGTAGTGATACTGTTCCATGTAGTTGTCTTATTACGAAGCAGACACTACTCAGATTCGAGATTAGATGGTCTGTGTGTTTTTCCCAAGTTAACTTCTGATCAATTATTAAGCCTAGATATTTATACTGACTCACCTGCTCGATAGATCTGTGATCTATTTTTATTAGTTGACTAAGATCGTTGGATAGATTTTTTTGATAATTCATGAAAACAGTTTTATTTACATTAATAAGTAGACCATTGTTTGTGCACCATTGTGAAAATTCAGCAGCGGATTTATTTGCAGCTTGAACAGAGAGAAGAAGTTCCTTTCCTGCTACTATCTGATAGGTATCATCAGCATATATTATTGTTTTTTTTGTGGAGATACACATGAATTTTTAATGTCACTCATAAATATTATGAATAGAAGGGGTGCCAATGTTGAGCCTAGGGAGACAGAGGCTGGTTGTGGCTGTGATTGTAAAATTAAATTAAGATGTTATAATTACGTCAAAGATACCAGGCGGGTAGCGGACGAGTGTAAATTAGGCCAATTCTGTAAATACGGTCAGTTGGTCACTTCGTGACAATGTCAGGATTTTAAAAATAGTGGTTTCAGTATCGGGAAAGATTCAGGGGTTAATCTCGTTATATTACTTATTTAAATGTTATGTTTTGAAAAGGGCAATTCATTTTTTTTCCCTACATTTACTGAACTAATTTTTCAATTATATTTTCTAATCAGTTGTATATTATTCTCAGATGAGTTGTACTGATGTAAGAAAAATTAAATTTCTTATATTCTACATTACATAATTGCTTCTTGGGATATTCGTAATGACTACCCTCAAAACCCATAATCTATTCCAGGTTTTGAAGAAATTACTGGAAAATAATTTGATTGCAGTTAATAATTTCATGGGAGAACTAAATAGTTCAATTTCAATTATATCCTATCTCCTACAGATTAGTTCAAGAACTGTTAGTCGAAATAAGAGAACTATACCTTTAGGGAAATTGAGTTTGCTTTGTTTCAACCCATCTCCAACAGTCTCCTTCTTTTTACTTGCCTTCTTGGAGGTCTCTTCAGGGGTTCCCAATTTATCTTTTAATGTCTTCTTGTTCTTGACCATATCATCAAATTCATCCTGTTCTTCCTGATAAAGAAAAAGAAGCGAACTATTTTGCAGAAATTTGTTTGATATTCAACTTACACCATCCTCTGTGTTGACTTCCCTTTTCACCCCTTTCTTCATTTTACTTTCCTTGGTCTTGACGGCTAGTTGAATTTTCTTCTTCATCTCTTCACCGATAATAGGTTCCACCCTTTGAGCATTAGAAGTTGGCATTGTTTCAAAAATTTTGGCCTTTTTCTTGCTCTATAAGATAAATAACAGATATAAGATCAGAGTTTAATACAGTTTTTTTTTTTATCTCCAAGATATTGTTTTATTTTCATTTATGTTAAATGATTAGTAAGCAATTAATTCATTTTTTCTACATTCATGCAAAAAGCAAAACTTTATTGAACTATATTCAGTGGTAAAAGAAGTTCTTTATTGCACTAGTGCAATAAAGTTTTTATTGCACTCATCTGTCATTCTACTTCAACGTGCTGTCATCATGACAAACATAAACGTTTAAACCTACTACATATTTAGCAGATATTCTGTGAGATTGGCAATAGGTACTTCACTACGAAATATTCACATTGAAAATTGCACCAATTGTTCATTCACTTTCAACATTGAGGGTAAAAATAAAGTTTGAGTTAAATTGTTCGTAACGTATTAGTTCCTGTTTCAATGCAAATCGATATTAATAATAAAGAATTCAAGTTGCGCTTTTCATTTTCCTACACCTAGTGCCGCACCTCAATAAATCATTTTTTGTTTTTTGCATGAACGTAGAAAAAATGTTGTATGCAACTCATGCAAAAATTGTTTATTGCACTTGTTGCATAAATAACTGTGTAACTGAGTATGATATTTTCTATCCAATAGGTATAACAAAAACCGTAACTGGATTGAAGGTTAACACTTTTTTATGCATTGACAAAATTTGTAGTAATAATTGCTTTACAAATACCCAAACTTTCTTTTTCCAGACAAAATAATAAGACAACAGCATGGAAGTAGTTTATACACATGTTTTTGAAATCACATTGCTGTTATAAAGACGATCAGCCTACCAGAAAGTGAACAATACACTGATCGGAACAAACATAAATTTCACTTCTATAAAATATTCTAATTTGTACAAGTTAAAACCATCTGAATTCATGATTAAACACTTGTTTACTGACAAATATTCATTTGATTTCATTTTTTGAAACGGTGCTGGAATTGACAATATCCAAATGGAAATTATCAATTAATAAAAATGAATTTACAGTATCTGTTTTTACAATTTTTATTGAAAAATAAAAATATGGGTATATTTACATTGAACTCTCTGCCATAAGAGTCACTCGTAGCTCGGACCCAAAATAAGAATTCACCGAACATTTCAATATTTAATGCCAGAGTAAAAAACCACCTTGTTGGTGAATTCTGATTAATACCTAGTGTATTTGTGATTTTATTTTATTTTGTGATTTCTTTTTCGAGTAGTTCTGTTCCTCAATTTATTCATACATTGAAGTCTTCTTTGTTATTGTGCAAAATATTTGCTGTACTTTTTATCAGATAACAGAATAAAAATGATTTGAAATTAATTTGGGAAAATAATGGAATTTACTGATCGACAAGCGTAAGGATGTCTCCGAGAATTGGTTGCGCAGTATACAATACCCTTGAGTGGGGCAGGAGCTCAATTGCTCTGCCTTATCAAACAGTAGTCGATCTCTGTCGCACATCTACTCACGCTTTCTATCGTTTGCGCATCTCAGAGGCATCCTTACGCTTGTCGATCTGTACTACAAATATTAAATCTTACCCTTCCTGTTTTGGTGTTATCCTGAGCAGCATGAAAAAATGTTTATTAAAAAATCAATAAATTTGTTAGTTCATGCATAACTGTTTTTTGGTACAAAAATGTTAGTAGAAAAGAAATAGCTGAATGTTTTTTAATAATTCAGTAAAAACATTCAGACAAAAAAGTTGTTATTGCTAAATATCACCTTAAACCCAAAGACAGAATATGTTTATTAAAATTTTCATTGCGGAAACACATATTATTGAAAAATTCTCATAATTACTCTCGATTCTAATTATCACTGATATTGAGTGAAATTTCTTCAAAACTTTCAATTTGTCGTTCTTCAGTTCGTCACAAAAAAAAATGTATGAAGACAATTTTTGTTTAAATTGTGGATAGAATGCTACAATAGTATAGGTAATGTTCATTTTATTACATAAGATGGATATACAGTGCAGCTTTTTTTAGTCCCCCCCCTGTTAACTTTTGAACGGTTCGACGTAGAAACATGAATAAAAAACCGTTTGGAGGGTTTCACCGATACTACTTTTTGAGACAAAAAATATGGTGATTGCTCGAAAGGGGTCGCGGGGGGCACATCAACTCAAAAATTTTAAATGGCATGGGGGTTCAAGTGTCACATCGTTGAAAAGAGAATTCAATTCTCTTTACAACCATCTGAATATTTTTGAATTTTGTTGAGAAATTTTTTCTCAATATCGATTTATATGCCTTTCGAAATTTTCAAGTTGATCTGTCCCTAGCGCCATCTGTCGAGTAATTTCAATGTTTCTTCTCTCAAAAAGTAGTATCGGTAATACCCTTCAAAATATTTTTGGTTTCATTATTCCACAACAAACCGTTCAAATTTATCGAGGTATGAGTAGTTTTCAGATCCGCATTTATTTTTGATATTTCGAATTTGGATTGTGAAAAAAATTTCAACTAAATAAAAAAAAATTAGATGGTTGTGAAGAGAATTGAATTCTCTTTTCAACGATGTGACACTTGACCCCCCATGCCATTTGAAATTTTTGAGTTGATGTGCCCTCCGCGCCCCCTGTCGAGCAATCACCTTATTTTTTATTTCAAAAAGTAGTATCGGTGAAACCCTCCAAACGGTTTTATATTCATGTTTCTAAGTCGAACCGTTCAAAAGTTAACATGGGGGGGGGGGGGGAGCTAAAAAAAGCCGCACTGTATAAGGAACAATTCGTTGTCGCGATAAATTGTTAAGAACAATCTTCCAGTTAAATCGTGCATGTGTTCTTCAGTTAGTCACAAAATAAACATGTATGAAGACAATTTTTATTTAAATTGTAGATCCTCAGAATGCTACAATAGTAGAGGTAATTTTCATTTTATCTTATAAGGTGGATATACACGGAACAATTTAATGTCGCTATAAATTGTACCAAACAATCGTTAGATAAATTGCTAAGAACAATCTCTCAGTTAAATCGTACATGATCTATTAACGCAAAGTTTTATTGGACCAACATGTATTGTCAACTTAATCGGTCCAGTTTACTTGTATGTGTTGTTTGGAAATTTGAAAACATCAATTTCTGCACAAATCGTTTATTTTCACTTACTGGTTCTTTCTTTTGCCTCTTTTGGAGTTCCTGTTGTAGTTCTTCTTTCTCTTTTTTCTCAAGTTTGTCTAGTTGTTCAATAAAAACATCAAGATCTTCTCTCCACAAATCAGAGGGTGATTTACGTTTCAATGTATCAAGTTCAGTCAATTTATTTTCTTTCTGTCTCAGCAATTCATTTTTTCTTTCTTCAGTCAAATTCCACATTGACAATCCTAGCAAATAATCAAATCTTTTAACTTCGGGATTCGTTCTTTCTGTATATTCTTTCTTCTTCTTTTTTGCTGGTCCACCCTCTTCTTGAGATTCTTCGTCTGCAGGATCTTCCGCCTCTTCAGGCTCTTCTTCTTCATCCTGTGTTCTTGCCTTCCAATCCTGGACAGGATCTGGAGCATAACCCCTTCTGATCAATTCATCTACAATAGTTTTTCTTTTCTTGTTTTCCACTGTCAGTTCTCCACTACATTTTTCTAATATGAATCTGGCCTGATTACTCAATTTGGCTGCTTCTGCTTCCAGGATACCTAATAGGTAGTCTTTACGCTTCTGGTACATTTTCACACGCACTGCATAAAACTCTTTCATTATATCCATTACTGAATCAAAACTGAAAAAACAAATACAATAAAAATAAATATTGGATAACAACAATTTGAAACCTTTTTAAACAACCATATTCGTCGAAGGCATTCATTGAGCTAGTGTTTATAAGATTCTGTAGTCTGAAGGCTCTGTGCAAACCTTCCTTCTCCAAGATTTGCATTTGTCCATTTAACAGAGTTATGGTAAATTTTATGGAAGCATCTGTACTGTAGTCTTTATAATCTGATAAAACTGCCTTAATTTTGTCTGAACCTAGAACAAAAGAATTAAATTTGATTTCACCAAACAACCAAATAAATTTCAGAAGAATCCAGGCCTTCCACTGTCTTAGTTTCTTGAATTTCATTATTGATAATATCCTTTAATGTCATCCACGGATGTATAAATTGAACTGGACCTATTTGTTTACATTCTGGATTAAAGTCATGAATGGCCACATTCTGTAATCTGCAGTCATGCTATTTATGTTGGGCGTTGGCAAATCGAGTAGGTGATAAATCTTTATCATATACAAAATTGTGCCACTAACGTATTCCATTCAATGGTAATCGGAGAATAGAGGGTGACATTAAATTCCTTGCTCATGAAACGTAAACCAGTACTACAAATTTCAACATCCAAACTATCAAAAACATCATCTTGCGCGCCTCCAAATCGTTGTGTAGTTTGTTCAGGGCCCTCTTTCCCACTGGGCACTCTGGGCACGTGCCTAGGGCCCCGCGATCGATAAGGGCCCTTTAGTTCCTGCCAGATCACAAAACGAAAACTGATATTTATTACCGAAACACATTATTTCCGAAATATCTCAAACGATAATGACTTACTATAATAGGCGAGAACACAAAATTTCAAAAATATTTTTATTGGATTCTTCAGCTGGTAAAAACTCTGTAGGCAATTTCCTTTTCTTTGTTAATACAGAATATAACCAGAACAGAATTAACAGAATTGTACTTACTAAAAATTTTGAGTTACTTGATATATATGTATACATTTATTTTTAGCCACTTTACAGCATTTTATATTCTCATCTTTTATCTTTTTGTACTTTGAAAAAATATATTCAAATTTTTATTATTGTGTAATTGTGTTTGTAAATTAGGTTCTTCTACTGAATAAAGATCTACTACTACCACTTAATCTTTTAATCTAAAAAACTATTTAAAGTCGACAAAATTCAAACCAACTGTTAGCGATATAACTGTAATCATCCCGTATAACGGTGACACATAGAGTCTGAGTGTAGGAACGTTACGCAAAGGATGACATGATGTATTTCTTTGAGGGGTTTTCATTCATTCGATGTTAAGATATTGTCCAGTGTGGTTGATTATTGTTATTGTCGAATATATTGGTGTTAGTACGCGAGTGTTGTCATTTAGTGCCCAGGGTCCTAACACAACCAATAGCATTGCCGTTTCACTCCACAATCAACCCGATTACAATGCGCCCTTTGGCTGATTGGGTTTGGGAGACTACGTCACAAAGAGTACGTCACATTATTAGTAGCTTTGAAATTTGCTGATTTTTAGAAACGAATGAGAACAGCTGTTATTGAAATTTGACTCCAATAATATTTTCTGAGTTCATTTATACAGGCCGTTTCTTTTATCATGTGGTAACATTGCTATATTCTTAACCGTAACAGATACGAAGACGATTAAATGGCAGAAAAGGTAACTATTGTGGAGAACAGTACAATGGTCAAAAAAAATTTACAGGGAGTCTCGCCCTTCCCGAGTTATACAGGGAAAACTAAAAATGCTGTTATTTGTTTTTTAAGAATAGAATTGTTATTTCTGAAAATATAAAAAAAATGGAAAAGGAAAGTTTTAAGGTATTCTAAATGTACTATAAAAATGTAACAATGAATCTTTGATTAAACGTTTCGTGTCAATACGGCCACCATCAACATTTCTTTTCAAATACGGACCTGTCTGTTTTAGTACAAATATTGATAAAGCGATAAAATCACAATTCAGTGGTACATCACACTTGATATTTTTATAACGTTTCATTTAAAATAACTAACATCATCAGTGACAACAATTTTTAATTACGGTCCTGTCGTTAGGTCGTTCATGGATTCCACAAAACCTAACTCTCCGATATAAAAATTATCAGTGACGCTTTGAATAAATGTATCTATTAAAATTATGTTTATACTATAATAAAATATATCTGTAGTTTCAGAGACGAACGATAGCAATTTACCTCGGAAATAAACTTACTTAAGAGTAGAAGAAATCAAACAAACAGAAAACAATTTATTTCATATTGAATTTTTGAGTGAAAATAAAACCAATACAGAAAATGAATTATTCATGATAACCTACATTAAATGCTCGAATTGCCGACCTCTTTGTTGAATGCACATACGTTGTCTGTCCATACAATTTCTGTGGCAATTTTCTAGCATGATGGGTGTAATGCTATTACATGCATCTCTTATTTTTTGTTTGAGATGGTCGATATCTGAACTAGTTGTCGAAAAAAATTTATCCTTTATGTATCCCCAGACAAAAAAATTATTGGGAGGGGCACCGTCTTGTTGAAAATATTGTATTTCACGGCGGATGTTCAGTGGCAATTCATCTAAGTAGCCTTCAAACTCATTGGATAAAAAATGTAAATACATTCCACCATTCAAATGCTCGTCGTAAAAGAAAGGACCTAGTATGTTTGTTCCCAAAATTCCCAACCAAACATTTATTCCGAACCTTTCCTGGAAATTGGTTTCTCTATGTAAATGTTCATTTGTATTATTCCACCTATAATGGATGTTTCTGTTAAACCAACCATTGTTGGTGAATTTTGATTCGTCCGTCCATATTATTTTATTACAAATATTTTAACTTCCCTATTTCTACGTCTCAACCACATCGCAAATCGTACTCTCCTTCCGTAATCCCTTTCATTTAGGTGATGAACTTTGCGTATCCTGTAGCATTTGTATTTGTTCTTTTTCAAAATATTTCTGGTAGATTTTACAGAAATCCCTAGTTCGTGGGCAATTTCTCGTAAAGAACAATCTTGATTAGAAATATTTTTGTAACTGACCAATCCTATATTGAAAAAAAAATATTTTCGTCACTTTGTTAATCTTTATGAAGTAATATTTGCTTACCTAAAACATTTATTTGGTTCCGCATACTTCCAGTAACAACACATTTTCTAGTTTTATTTCTATCAAATGCACCACAGTCTCTCAAATTTCTTTCTAATCATCTAAACATTTGAATGTTTGGAATACGACGATTTGGGTATAGCTCACCATACATATTTTTTGCCAAAAGAGGATTTCTATTTGATTTTGCATAAGCAAATAGCATATCAGTCCTTTCGTCATTTGAATACATATTTGATATGACTGAGTGTATAAACGACTGACAGTTCTTAACACGTATCAACAACTCATTTATTTGTCCTGCCATAGAAACCAAGCAAAGCCTACTTGTTTAAAAATGGTAAATGAAGTGAGATGCTATTTAATTGTACCATATCACACAATAGTCGTATTTTGATCAAAAACTAATATTTTCGTTACTTCCAGGATTGAGAATTATAGAAATATTCAGTATGATAATTGATTCAGAAGAAATCATCCTTGAAACAAGGATTTCTGTAATACAAAAATGCCCAAGAAGAAAAAATACGAATGTTCGTTGTGTTGGGGTATATTCTTATCGAACTTATTGGGTGAAGTCTGAAGTATGCCAATAGTTGAATAGGTTTTGAAGAAATCAAAATAATTTACAAAAGATCTAATGACAGGACCCTAATTAAAAATTGTCACTGAGGATGCTAGTTATTTTAAATGAAACGTTATAAAAATATCAAGTGTGATATACCACTGAATTGTGATTTTATCGCTTTATCAATATTTGTACTAAAATAGACAGGTCCGTATTTGAAGAAAAAAAATATTGATGGTGGCCGTGTTGACACGAAACGTTTAATCAAAGATTCATTGTTACATTTTTATAGTACATTTTAAATACATTAAAACTTTCCTTATACATTTTTTTGTATTTTCAGAAATAACAGTTTTATTCGTAAAAAACAAATAACAGCATTTTTGGTTTTCCCTGTATAACTCGGGAAGGGCGAGACTCCCTGTAAATTTTCTTTGACCATTGTACTGTTCTCCACAATAGTTACCTTTTCTCCCATTTAATCGTCTTCGTATCTGTTATGATAAAAGAAACGGCCTGTATATGCGTTGTGTATTTCAAGGAATATTTGCATGCGCGAAGCTATTTTATTATTTTTGTTTTTTTGATAAATAAAATGGAAAATTATTTTGCGGGTCATTAGTTGTAAAGGGACTGAGGTTATAGTTTTCGACAACAGACAGCACTAAGATCTAATCGCAACTATTTTTGGTGTAAAAATAAACACTGAATTATAGTATAAAATGTCGAAACGGTCATTTCTTGTATACCTGAAAAAAGGAAAAAAACTTCAGAAGGAAGTAATTGAAAAGTTACCAAAATTAACATAATATTTTACTATTACTACTGGAGAAACTTCTGTAAGTAATAAATTTTTCACATCATGAGTCGTGTCGATAACAAATTGCGGGAGTTTCTGAATCTCCATGTTCTACACCAATGACGAAAGTGCAACAACATCGGTTTTCAAACCCAGAAGACATATTACACGACACCGCCGATTATTTCCATGATTATTTCACAGAAAAATATCTTGATTCGTAAGGAACCTGTAGATTTTCAAAATAAACATCCTGACTTTTCCGAGGCACCCAGAACCTACAAAGAGGGTAATAAATCAGTAACTATGTATTTCAACAAAACATTTTTTTATTCGCCAGTTAAAGAACAATTAAAGCGTCGAAAGAAAATGGTTGCTGTTCTCGCCTTCCAAAAACTCTGTTTTTTGTTTTTCATGCTGCTTATTTAACTCTTCTGGTGTAAATCTAAGCTCTCCAAAAGGATGTAACGATTGGAAGAACATTAATCACATATAGCCGGGGAAGTAGTTGTTTTCTGTTAGATATTACAAAAAAGTAACTTCAATTTTATCGTAGGGTTTTTCCATTTCCAGAGGAGTCATGTATTGATTCAATTTTCAATTGAGAATGTTTCTCTTTAAAACATGAATCTCTTCCAAGAGAGGTTATCTTGTACGATGGAAAACAGCGACTAAATTTCAACTTTCAGTCGCAGATGATTCCACAACTGACTTTATGAACATCCTGTTCATATTTTCAATGAAATCGTAGGTGTGTTTGCACATTTCTTTTGCAGATTAAATGATAGACAAGTTCATGCTGAAATGAAAAGTATTCCGAAGTAAATAGCATTCATTTTGATTGAAAACATTGATATTCCAATTTTGAAATTATTTGTGAATTCCAGTAACATAATGGATATTGAAAAAACACTAACAGCCGTATGCATAGTCAATTCCAGCGACTCGCCAGAGTTTCGCCTGCCGCTACACAAGAACTATAATGCACAGTCGAGCTCCAAAAAAGTGGTACATCGCCAGCGTTTCTCCAAAATGTGACTTATCGCGTAGTTGTCACTTTTTTTGGAGCTCGACTGTGCATTATAATCCTTGTGTAGCGAACGGCGAAACTCTGGCGAGTCGCTGGCGATTGACTATGCATACGGCTATAAGCATTTCCTTCAGAGCTGTTATTGACTTGTTTACAGGTGATATATTAGCTCATCGAAAAACCAAAAGCAATTTTAGAAATATGATAAAATCAGATTTGAACCAAAAAACAAAAACAATATAAAAACCAATTCTATGTTGCTTTTATGAAACCCTGTGTATTCTCAATTTTTTAGATATTTTGATAAATGTTAGTTCCTTTATCTGTATTGTGAATTTTATGAAAATTCATTCTGCTACAAAGTATTTAGTCTTCACAATATTCATATTCGTCGGTACCATGCCAAAACCACGAATGTGCATGTGTTATTTCGAATGAGAAGAGTTTTAAGAATATTCATTGAAAACCTTGGCCTGATTCACGAGTTGATTTATTTTATTAGCTTACTTGGACTCTTCATACTGTAAACAAAATCACCACGCGAATCTGGCAAGTTATTTCAAAAAATTGCTCATTTGGTGTAGTTTTTGACATGATATAACATTCACTATCTCCCACTTGAGGAAAAAATATATTCCTAGTTTACTGCAATAGGAGCTCATTGTGAAATTATTTCAATAATTAGGAATTCGAATGAAAACACTTGGCGAATTGAAGTGACAGGTATTTATTGACAACTAAACAAAAGACAAAGAAAAATTAGAGAATGTGTACAAACTGCCTCCACCAAGTCGAATGCAAGCGTTTCATCTTATTAAAAACGTTCTTTTTATTCGTCGTGTACTTCCTTCGGGATTTATTTGAACAGCTGCTTCATTAATACAACGTCTCAATTCATGTTCATCATTTACCGGGTGTGCATCTAGCGGGTTTAAATCTGGAGACTGGGGAGGCCACAAAATGGGACCAAGACGGCCGATCCATCTCTGTGGATAAGTTTGATCCAAATAATTTTTCAACGGTGCTGCGTATGGCCAAAGATACATCTTCCAAAAGAGTAGGCAGTTCGTTTTCTAAAAAAACTCGTTAAATTTCCCCGTTTAGAATGTCAGGTCATTCAAAAGGGCCAATTATTGTACCGTTCCAGATGCCGGTCCATAAATACTATAAAAAGATAGTTTTTAAAGAGATGACATGCTTGCATTCGGCTTGGTGGCAGGCAGTTTGTACACATTCTCTAATTTTTCTTTGTCTTTTGTTTAGTTGTCAATAAATAGCTGTCACTTCAATTTACCAAGTATTTTTATTCGAATTCCTAATTATTGAAATAATTTCACAATGAGCTCCTATTGCAGTAAACTAGGAATATCTTTTTTCTTCAAGTGGAAGATAGTGAATGTTGTATCATGTCAAAAACTACACCGAATCATCAATTTTTTAAAATAACTTGCCAGGTTCGCGTGGTGATTTTGTTTACAGTATAAAGAGTCCAAGTAAGCTAATAAAATAAATTAACTCGTGAATCGAGCAAATATGTTATTTTTTCTCCAAAGGAATTGCACCAATATTTTTATTTTAGATTTTAATCAATAGAAGGGTTATTAAAGGTTGCATAACAAAAATTAGAATCTTAAACTATGAAGTTTTGTATCTGTGGCACTCGAAATACTGATCAAAGGTTTCGATTTTCACGAAATTCATAAAATTGTCAATATCTCCAAAACTATCAATATTTTACTAAGGTTATATTGTGATATTCTGGTCAGTCATGAGCTGGACCATCAGCCCTCCAAAGGATTACGTTGAGTTTTGGGACACCTTGTATGTATATAAGTACTTGTTATGGAATATGAAAATATAAACTTTTTAGTCAATGCGTTTTTTATTCAATTTTTTTCAGACGACTGCCTTCAGCTTTCCATTCATTGAAAACGAAAGTCTTCGTTTTTTCCTTTTTTACATTATTTTGTAAGAATCGATGATGTTGAATACTTATCTACTATCTATAAAAAAAATTATGACATAAGATAGGTCAAATAACTTTTTCTATCTCACGAAGTCTCATCGGATGTTTATGCTACGACTTTCGATGATATTTCCATTATTATTTCAAATTCAGCATCTTTTTCTTATGATTGAATCCTATTTTTATCAAATGCAAATGGACAAGGACAGATCATGTTCTACCAGACAGATCACGTTCTACCACTACATTCTTTCTACACCGCAGCCCACGCGCCAACAAACTGAGCGACTTCAAAACTATCCGTGTTGTAGGTATGGCAATGTAGAGAATTTGTATTTATCATAGAAATATACAGAGTGGGGCACCGAAAACGAAACAGATTGAATATCTTCAAAACGCGTGTGTGTGTCGATTTTTAATCCAAGGAGGACATCTTCCTATCATAACCTCAACTGTCATACCTCTCCCACCATCCCTTGGGCACTATCATCCAAACAATTTGAATAGGGAAAGCAGTAAGTGTGACACATCATTAAAAAGGCAATTTCATAAGGAATTCAGCCATGTCAATTTTTGCCACCTAACTTTTTATTTTGGCGCCCTCTTGCGGAAAATACAACTGTTCCGTATTCCAAATTATGATACTGCATTTGCAAGTTATTTTGACATGAATTCGGTGACAATGCATTATGGAATTTTTCTAAGAGAAAAACAAAATGGCGGCTCCAAAATGGCGGACATGATATGAAATTATAGTCCGATTCGATTCAAAATTGATATATGTGGTGGTTTTCAAGGTCGGATATTACGATTTTTTTGTCAATGCAAAAAAACAAGATGGTGGCTCCAAGATGGCGGACGAAATTTGTAATTCTGGTCCGATTCAAATCAAAGTTAGTAGTGCGGATTTTCAGGGTAAAAAATTATGATATTTTTGTCAATGGAAAAAAACAAGATAGTGGACGAAATTTGTAATTGTGGTTCGATTCGATTCAAAATTGGCATATGAGGGTTTTACAAGTTTTCATATGACTAAAATGAATTAATTGAATTGATAAAAAAACCTTTTAAACAAATGCGCTAGAAAGTAAATACTATTTTTTTTAGATGTGTGACGTAGGTTATTCTATGCGTAACAGAATCAAAATTTTACAGCGCAAAAATACCTATTTTGTACTCGCGGCAAGCTTTCGAATCTGTTACGCACAGAATAACCTACGTCACACATCTAAAAAAATATTTTATTTCCTTTTTAGCGCCTTTGGAGAAAAGCTTTTTTTATCAATTTAATTAATTCACTTTAGTCACACTGAAAACTTGTAAAACCCCCATATGCCAATTTTGAATCGAATCGAACCACAATCACAAATTTCGCCCACCATCTTGGTTTGTTGCATTGACAAAAACATCATAATTTTTTAACCTGAAAATCCCCACATACTAATTTTGATTCGAATCGGACCAGAATTACAAATTTCATCCGCCATCTTGAACCACCATCTTTTTTTTGCATTGACAAACAAATCATAATTTCCGACCTTGCAAACCACCACATATCAACTTTGAATCGAATCGGTCCATAATTGCAAATAATGTCTGCCATTTTGGAGCTGCCATTCTGTTTTTTCTCTTAGAAATATTCCAAAAAGCATTCATTATCATCGAATTTATGTCAAAATAGCTTGCAAATGCAGCATCATAATATGGAATACGGAACAGTTGTTTTTCCCGCAAGAGGGCGTCAAAATGAGAAGTTAGGTGGTAAAAATTAACATGGTTCAATTCCTTATGAAATTACCTTTTCAATTATGTGTCACACTTACTACTTTGCCTATTCAAATTGTTTGGGTGATAGTGCCAAAGAGGTGGGGGGAGGTATGACAGTTGAGGTTCTGATAGGAAGATGTCCCCCTTGGATTAGAGATCGACATGATTTTGCATTTTATTCACAACACATGCGTTTTATTTGATCTGTTTCGTTTTCGTTTTCACCGCGAAAAGCATGCCGCGTATGTGACCCGTTTACAATGTGCGCAAGTCAGTGTAGTTTGGGTAGATCGTTGACAAGTTTGAAAATCATTTGGTGTTCCAATTCAGAGTTTTGTATCATGTGGCGATAAAACCCATGTCATTTGAAGGAGAAGAAATTGTCAGCGCATTCAGGACTTTTTAAAACCAAAAGAACCTTTAAAAGAGATAGATTACTCCGAATTTTAGGTGCGAAAGAAACTTATTTAATACAATAATGTAACCTTATGCTACTGTAATTATAATGACCGTGCAACAATGCTTTTTCATCAACAGGAAGAGGAAGACTTGTCACTGAGATCTGTCACTCTTGTCAATTGTCAGAGATCAGAGACGGTATTTAGAATTTAAGATTTCCTCGTCGTCGTTTTGTGTAGTTTTTGTTGTCGTTGATTCTTTCATCATTCATTAATTTGCATTAATCTTGTTCCTTTAAGATTTTTCTAATGAAACCGTTTCTTCCTACAGATAAACAATGAACTGTTTAAGTGTTCTGACACTATTTGTTATATTTGTCATGTATTAGTATATTACGTAACAAGAGTTGTAAGTAACCCATTACGCACGAAGCCGCTGAGCGGCGAGTGCATACATTTCATGAGTGCGTAATGGGCTTACAACTCGTGTAACGTACTATACTTTTTCTGCGCCCATTCATTTTCTTCCATTAAATAAAAAACATCGCAATCATTTAAACTTTATTATAATAGTTGTTAATAACAATTGAACAATTATTGTAAATCGATTGTGCCTTATTATTTAGTAGGGAATTTCGTACCTTTCTTTGGATTTTAAAGGTAACAAATTATGTGTGGCAGCTTGAGCTTTTTCTAAAATCTTCCGTGGAGTGCTCATAATTTCATCACTTTCACTACTATCAGACATATTCGTATATAAAGTTGAGAAAATGTTAGGATACAATTATATTTTGTTCAAGAAATTGACAATATAAATGCATGCATGCATGCTACTTAAGAAAACGTGTCCTATTTTTAAAGAAATTGAATAACTTGCTGTCTACATTTGGGGGCATCACTCTTTCAATCCTAAATATATCTCGCTAATGCTAAAAGTTTTTATGTTTTCTAATTGCTTAAATTTGTGTAAATAGACCAAATAAAGTCTTACGTAAATAAAAATTTTATTGTAATTTAATTAAACCAAGAAGTTTAAGTTTTCTTCTCAAAACGCACGTGTATGTTATGAGATCTCATTACGTGCATGTTATTGTTATATGTCATTTACAAGGAATGTTGACAGTGCGATAGCATTGCCATACCTACAACACGGATTATTTTGAAGTCGCTCTAATTATAGGTGCACGGGTTGCGGGGAAGAGAGTAGGTAGCGATAGACTATGATCTTCCCACAACCGACAGGAGCGCACGCATTTGATAAAAATAGGGTTCAATCACAAGAAAAAAAATGCTGAATTTGAAATAATGATGAAAATATCAACGAAAGCGATAGAATATACAATCCGATTGGACTTCGTGAGATAGAAAAACTCGTATGACATACCTGATGTCGTGCAATACTTCATTGACTGAGATAGTATCGATCCTTAGAAAATTAGGTTCACAAAGTTCGCAAACTGAAAAATAATAGACTTTTAAGACTTTCGTTTTATACAGGGTGTAACATAAGTACGTTAAAATATTCAAGTGACGTATTCCTGAGACAATTTTAAGAAAAAAAGTCTATATAAATTTGTGTACGGAAATGCTTCGTTTCGGAGATACAGGGTGTTGAAATTGAATTTTTTTGTTCGTTTTTTAAAAGTAATTTTTGCAAAAAATAAGTTATTTGCACGAAATTTTTTTGACGTGGGAAATCATAATTTAGTATTAATTTTCATGCAACATCTAGAGGGCGCTGCGTACGCTGTCATTATTTATTTCAAAATGCCGTAACATTTTTGACAGAGAACTTTTGGTACTTTTAATGAAAAAACCTTATTCCCATACCTTTTCCAAGTAAAAAAGGTACACTTCCTCAACAACGCTGGAGGTGATCGTTTTCGAGATATTTACAATTTTCTATGTCGATACATGTTACTTAGCTCCTAGGGCGCTAAGTGAAGTTGCTGAGAACATTACAAAAACTAAGTATGTGGTAGATCTCGTCAAAATAATCAACTTTTTTCCTATGAAATGTTTATCGAAAAATGATTTGTTTTCGAGATACAGATGGTTGAAAATTTCCAAAACATGGTTGGTTTTCGTCATAAGTTATTTGCAACTGCAGTTATTTTCATCAAACTTTAAACACAGACTTCTTTCAAACTGAGCATTTTCAAACTGCTTAATCAATCGAAGTTAAAAAAAATTGTCAGGTTCAATTATTCAATTAGAAAGTGATACATTTCGTAGTTTGTAAAAAAAACAATTCGGAGAAGTACTATGATATTTATTAGGCAATTAAACATATAAAAATTGAACAAACAACTATTCCAACAACTGTTCAAAGTGACGACCCCCAACGGTAATACAAGCTTCTGCTCTCCTCATCAAAGAATTCCGCACCCGTTGAAAAATCCCGGGAGTGTTTCTTATCGTTTCGCAGCAAGCTATGATGCGATCCCTTAACATTTCCTCGTTTTCAATGGGGCTAGCATAAACTAGTGATTTTAGGTGTCCCCAAAAGAAAAAATCGACGGGATTGAGGTCCTGTGACCTCGGGGGCCAATGCTGAGTGCTTCCTCTTCCTATCCATCGTTGGGGCTACGTCTAAGAAATTTCTTGTTATGAGACTAAAATGAGCAGGAGCTCCATCGTGCATAAACCAAGAGTGATTTCGGAGACCAAGGGGAACATCTTCCATAAGCTGGGGAAGCTCGTGTTCCAAAAAATGTTGGTAAGCATCTCCATTCAAACGTAAGGGGAGAAAATAGGGCCCAATTAAATAATCCCCAATTATGCCTACCCATACATTAAAAGAGAATCAATATTGGAAATGAGTTTGCGTTATCGCATGTGGGTTATCTTCCGCCCAGATGTGGTTGTTATGGAAGTTCATGATACCATTTCTTGAAAAATTAGCCTCATCTGTGAAGAAGATTTTCGATAAAATTTGGGGATGTGGTTCGACTTTTCTTTGAAGCCATTGAGCAAATTCGATACGTGGTCGAAAATCACGTAGCGTAAGTGCCTGGACACGCTGAATATGATAAGGATATAATTGCTGTTCCTTTAAAATTCTGTAAACGGTCATGTGACTCACATTTGAAGTTTGACCAATTTTTCTTGTACTTGTCTCTGGATGTTCACTAATTTCTTCGAGAACCGCCTCCTCCAATTCCACAGTTCTTGTAGTCCGTGGACGTCCTACTTCAGAATTTCTTTCAAAGCTTCCAGATTCGGAATGTCGCCGGAAAAGATTCGCAAATGTCGCTGCACAAGGAGTGACGCGTTGGGGATACCTTTCCTGATAGATGCGTCTGGCCTCTGTTGAATTTCCGTCAGCCAAGCCGTATGCAAAAATCATATCAGACATTTCAGCATTCGTAAATTCGGGCATGGTACCAGAAAATTACTTTATAAACTCCGAACTGTGAATTTGTCAATGAATAGTTAAAAATGTGACAGCGAACTTCTATTTTAATAAACAAACCTTCATAGCCTACTCGATTTAATTAACTTAATTTGTAAGCGGAGAGTGACAAAAATTATTGAAATTTGGCTATACTGATTAAGCAGTTTGATAATGCTCAGTTTAGAAGAAGTCTTATACTGTAATAAAGTTTGATGAAAATAACTAAAATTGCAAAAAAACTTATGACAAAAACCAACCATGTTTTGGAAACATAATAAATATCATAGTACTTCTCCGAATTGTTTTTTTTTACAAACTCCGAAATGTAGCACTTTCTAATTGAATGATTGAACCTGACAATTTTTTTAACTTCGATTGATGAAGCAGTTTGAAAATGCTCAGTTTGAAAGAAGTCTGTGTTTAAAGTTTGATGAAAATAACTGCAGTTGCAAATAACTTATGACGAAAACCAACCATGTTTTGGAAATTTTCAACCATCTGTTTCTCGAAAAAAAATCATTTTTCAATAAACATTTCATAGGAAAAAATTAGTTTATTTTGACGAGAACTACCACATACTTAGTTTTTGTAATGTTCTCAGCAACTTCACTTAGCGCCCTAGGAGCTAAGTAGGTAACATGTATCGATATAGAAAATTGTAAATATCTCGAAAAAGATCACCTCCAGCGGTGTTGAAGAAGTGTACCTTTTTTACTTGGAAAAGGTATGGGAATAAGGTTTTTTCATTAAAAATACCAAAAGTTCACTGTCAAAAATGCAATTTGAAATAAATAATGACAGCGTACTCAGCGCCCTCTAGATGTTACATGAAAATTAATACGAAATTATGATTTCCCACGTCAAAAAAACCCCGGGTACCAAATTTCGTGCAAATAACTTATTTTTTGCAAAAGTTACTTTAAAAAAACAAACAAAAAAATTCAATTTCAACACCCTGTATCTCCGAAACGAAGCATTTCCTTACACAAGTTTATATAGACTTTTTTTCTTAAAATTGTCTCAGGAATACGTCACTTGAATATTTTAACGTACTTATGTTACTCCCTGTATATTCAATAAATACATGGGCTGAACTTAGGTATACTTGAAATCTGATTAGGAAAAAACAATTCAACGAAACGATTGTGGATCCTCAGCCAATTGTAATGGCACCATTTTTGTTTTGCGGAAATGCCCTTTTGCCAAGTTGACCTCTTCGGATAAATAGAAATCTGATATGAAAAAATCAGGTAAACGTCTCGATTATAGACCCTCAACCTATTTTAATAGTACTCTTTTTGTTTTGCGGAAATGCGCGGTTGCCAAGTCTTGGTCAATTGGACATGGAAAAAACAATTGAACTTCTCGATTATGTACCCTCAACCTATTCTAATGATACCATTTTTGTTTGGCGGAAATGCGCCGTTGCCAAGTTTTTGTCTCTTTAGATAACTGGAAATCTGATATGAGGATAGTTCTGAGTGGATACCATACTACTCAATAAGATGAATTGCGCTATGAAATTTGAACCTTGCAGAAATGCGCCAATGTTGCCAAGTCGTGTGCGCTGGAAATTATAAAAAAAAAGATTTAAGGAAATTGTGCTCAAAGAATATCATTATAAATTTTCATCCCTATTATGAAAATACTTTCAGATATCTGATGACCCATGGTCCAAAAAACCATTTTTATTTCATTTAGGTTATCTCACTTTAAGTTCATATGATTTAAGTTGGAAATTCTTGAAATAACTAAATGATGCGAAACAACGTTGAAATTCTCAAGTTCTGGATTCTCAGTCACAAATAATTATCATACTACTTTCAGCTCACGGGCTATAAATGTTCAGTAGTTTGACGTCAACTTAATTTCCATGGCAACAAAAGTTACAGCGTGTCTCTATCTGCTGGTAGTTTATAAAATGCGAGCGCAGCGAGCACCTGCTGTGATTTCAACTTTTCTTACTAACCAGTGACCGAATTACCAGCAACTTTGATAGCTCGGTTAGCTGGGTAAGGTTAGGTTGTGTACCTTTTTTAGAAATTCGGTCCATGGCCGACAACGTGGGCAGTCAGCGGCGTGTCTCTTTCTTCTGGTAATTTATAACAGAACATTTCAACAAAATAAAAATGGTGCCATTAGAATTGGCTGAAAATCTATATTAATATTCTACATTGAACATTTCTATAAAGCTTCTCTGAATGATTTCCCGCATCTATAACTTGGCAACAGCGCATTCCCGCAAAGTCAAAATGTCAGCAGGAACCACCTGGTTGAATAGAATAATATCCACTTCGATTCATCTTCATATCAGATTTCCAGTCATCCGATTTGACCAACTTGGCAACAGAGCATTTCCGCAAAACAAAAATGGTACTATTAGAATCGCCTGATGGCACAAAATGGTGACGTTCAATTATTTTTTCCATATCAGATTTCCAGTAATCCCAATTGACCAAAACTTGGCAACCACGCATTTCCGCAAAAAAAAATAGTACCATTAGAATATGTTGAGGGTCTATAATCGAGACGTTCAACTGTATTTCCATATCAGATTTCCAGTAATCCGAAGAGGTCAACTTGGCACAGAGCATTTCCGCAAAACAAAAAGGGTACCATTACAAATGGCTGAGGGCCCATAATCGCGACGTTCAATAATTTTTTTTCACAGCAGATTCCCAGTAAACCAAATTTTTACCGACTTTGGAACACATTCAGTTGAACATTTCATTCCCAACTTTTTCAACAAAGCCGCTTTTTCTGTGACATCAGCTGGAAATCTAAAAATGAATCCAAAATTTAATACACATTTCTTGGACTTTTTGGCAATTTTTTTTTTTAATGCATCATCCAAAGTCCTAATGAAGTAGTAAATGTTTCGTGAAGTGTCTATTTCATTATCTTCACATATAAAGCTTTGAATACAAGCATTAATTTCATTTTGATTGATACCCACTGTAACGCCTATGGTACTCACGAATGGAATCTGATATTCGGGTTCGAACACAAGACTGCATTAAGTATATGAGTCTCTGTCTATCATAATGCCACTATATAACACAAATGAGTTTGAAAAACAAAGAGAGTAAACTAACAGGAGGGTTTAATAAGCTCTAGCCAATCAGAATCTTGTAGCATCGACGCGTCATAGTGACGTACTTGGACATGAGTACAGAGTCGAACTCGAACCAAGAAACAAAACGGTCACATGTAACTCTCATATACCAAGAGCTAGTCCGTCACTGTCTATGGAGAATGACGGCCATGACATGTCCAACTACGTCACATTTCGTCACAAATGTTCTTTCATCTCCTTCTATAAGTGTCCCCATTGTCTTATGGGGATTAGACTCTCCTTGTCAAATAACGTTTAGTCTTCTTGTTTGAAAAACACTATTTCAACAATAATCTCACAAAAAAGCAATGACAGATTATGTCGGAAGTTTACTTTGTGGAAAACATTGATATTCAACAGCGTTGACAAACGATCAGACACAACATACTCTACAAAACCATTTGAAGACGCAAGTAATGATTTTTTTCAATAGTTTAGATTTTGAAACTTGTAAGTAATTACAGGTTTAAGTTGCACGATAATGTCACCTTCACCCTCCTTTATTCATCGATTGTTATCGAATTGAATACGTATAGTGATACAATTTTGACTATGATAAAGACTTAGGACTTATGAGATGTGACAACGCCCAACTCAATATCACGACTACAGACTGTGACGATTCACTACTTCAGACCAGGATGTAAACAGCTGGGTCCAGTACAATACTTTATAGGTCCATGGATAAAAGTACTACTTTTATTGATTATGTTCTGTCAAACCACAATAATTTAACAACTAATATTCATTGTAAATCGTTGTACATACCAGAAAAGTATGCATATGAATAGACTTCAATATTCTCACGTCATCAATCACTATTCCAAATAGCATATTATGTTAAATAATTGTTCAAATTTCATCAATTATTTTGCGACTTTTTCAGCGTATTCAAACATTTTATGCACTTACGCAATTAATGCTATTTTTTGCGCGTATCTGTACAATACCTTTCACATGGTCCAATTGCATACATTAAATAATTGTTCCGAGTTATATAAAAATAGTTGCTGTTAACAAAACAATTGCAAAGCATATGCACGCCGCGATTTTATGCAAATATTCTTTTCGTGATCCATTTAACATAAAAAATGAGCCTGTAAAAAAGCATATGTGAAATAAACGTTCTTGAATACTTTATTTTTTTCACTTGTTCAGTTGTTAATTTCAGGGCTTCTACACGAGAGAAGAGTAAGCAATTTATTTTTCGAGGTTTTAGCAGTTGAAATTGTAAGAAAAACCGCTTTGCATATATTGAAAAATCGTTTGAAGGTATCAATAGTTATTGTAAATTGAAGTATAATTGGTGACGCCGCTGTAAGCCAGCAGTCTTAAGATATTTGGTGTGGACATTTGAAAACCTATAACAGTCATAGCTAAAAGCATACATTAAAAAAACGTTGCAAAAAATCTGTAATTACCAGCCGGTCTATTGTTGTGCAATTTGGTAACAATGATGGATAAATTTCGAATTACGTTTTGTCAGGTTTGTAATTTCAACTACTTTTACTTTCTTTGTATTTGCTTTTTTACTAGTTCTGCTTGTAGTTAATAACTCTTCTCTCCACTTATAATTTTCAGTAATAAAAAGGTTTCTATAGAAAAATACAAACCTACATAAATGACAGTTAGAAGGCCTGGATTTCAAGCATAAAAGTAACAGGTCAAATGGTTGAATCAGAAACAAACAATGAAATCTTACCATGGGTCATTGGTTCCAGAACATTGTCTTTATAATTTTGCGTCCAAGTACCAACGGGTAGCTCTGTTATTTCAACAGTATCATTATCAAGTATAGATATTTCTCCACTAACTACATATCTGCCATCTCCACCATAATCCACTGTACCCTTGAAATTTTTGTACCAAGGTATAAGTTCCTTAGGTTCTTCCCCATCCAACATTTTTCTAAGATTTTTTACGAGTTCTCTAGGGCTGTAGTTGGGTATTTTCGTCATCCAACCTGTACCAATACCTTCAGCACCATTGACTAGTATCATTGGTATGATGGGAATATACCAGAACGGCTCAATCTTAACATTATCATCATATTCGTGTTTGAGCAATGCATCATCATGAGGGTGGAAGATCAAGCGAGTCAGAGGAGACATTTTCGTAAAAATATACCTGGCACTAGCAGAGTCCTTACCTCCTGTCAGACGAGTACCAAATTGACCTCTAGGTTCTAGAAGGTTGATATTATTGCTGCCAACATAGTTTTGGGCCATATTTACTATTGTCATTGATAGAGAAGTATCACCATGATGGTATCCTGATTTTTCTATGACAGAACCAACAAGCTGGCCTACTTTTACTTCTTTTTTATCGTTTCGTTTTATGCATACATACAATACCTAGAATCAGAAACATCAGTAAATAAAAAGAACATTCCGTATTCGAGACATTCCTCACCTTCCTTTGACCAGGCTTCAGACCATCTACAAGACTTGGAATTGAACGAACATTATCTCCATTTGAAAACAAAACAAGTTCCATGTTGACAAAATCAGTGAAAGATATAAATTTTGTCTCTTTGCCATACAGATATTTTTCAGGCAATCCGATTTCCTTTCTTCTTCTGCTCTCCACCATAAAATTGGTCAGCCATTCTTTTCGCAGATCGATATGTTTCTTGCTGAATGCCAGTAAAATATGATCATCATCTTGTTGACCACTGTATCTGAATCTGATTCTATGGCGATCCATATTACTGAAATATTCACGACCCTCTTTAGGATCAGAGGTTCCCAAACCTGAATAGAATTGATCACAATATTAAATTATATTCAGTCATAGAAAAAAATCATAATTAGTTAAAAATAAGTACCAATGAATAAAAAATTGAATTTGTTTCATATTGAAGAGATTAATTCTTATTGATTAGTAAAAAAATTTAAACCATGAAATTAAACAAATATATTCTCCTTGCTACAAGGACCTGTTTCTGTGGCATGGCTTCCAATAATGTTGAAAAAATTTAAATTAGAATTCTGAAATACAGGTCATTCCCAGTTTACATTTGAAGTTTGTGAGAACACTTCTACTAAACATCCTACCCACGCCCAAGTAACATTAACGCTCTTATTCCGATCTTCAAGATCGCTTCAAAACTACACAATAAAATTTCAAATAAAACCAAGTGATCTTCAAGACAGCCCTGAGACCATCATAAAGCAGCTTCTAGCCAAAAAGGGCCCATCCTAAAAAGGCCTTCAAGACTAAATTTTAAAACTATTAAAACCATTAAGTTTTAATTCTATATTCTTGAAGAGTTCTTCAAGGCAACTTTAAATACATTAATTAAAACTTATTATCTGACGTTTTGCTTTTAACATGTATTCACAGGGGACTAAATTAACTTAAAAAGAATTAATTGATCCTAAAAGAGTTTATTTGTTTACTAACACTCGACAACTTTTAAGTCTGTATAATGGCCGGCAGAGAGGTAATATTTTAAACCGCATACGTATACCAAGCATATCATAAAATAATATTCGAAGCATACTATTCTGGTGAAAAATTCACCAACGAATGGCACTTTTCTGATTAAATGTAATAAAATACTTCAACATAACTAATTTAATGTATTTTTCTCTTATTTAAAAAATATTACAAAAATAGCATCAAATTTTATTTTGCATATTTCAACACACCGTTATTCGGTTTTTTAAGAAGATCCAAGACGCAATTATTTGAATAATAATATTCTTTTCGTTTACTATTGAAAAACTCCAAAATGGCGGAGTCTTCATTGCAGTAAAACAGGGCGTGATCTAGATTAAAACTAATTGTTCATTTATTAAAAATTTTAAATCTCACAAGATTTAAAATGGCGTTTTATTTACCACTTTAAATCCAATCTCGCAGGAGTCTGTTTACGTTTCCTTTCAAAACCAATATGCTTTAATATGTTCAAACTCGTGACCTTATTGATTTAAAGTAGTCTTGCGCTCGAATGGAATCCTAGCCTCACAAATTTTGCCGGTTTTGTTAGTGAAGTGTGTAGTGCATTTTCTAGTAGTTCTTGTCGCTAATACTTTCCATTTCACCTGTTGATTCAAAATGTTATTTCACATGTAAACATGCGGACTGCACTGGTTTACTAAAATAGCTTCTTGACAATATGGCGTTTAATATGAAAGTGGATGGGATATAATCAGTTTTAATGAAGTCGTCCAAAGACCAAAAGGTATTTTTTTTTTATCCAAATCAACTAAATTAAAACCTTCAAACTTTTTATATTCTTAATGTACTCATTAAAAGGTAAAAATTATGTTTTTGGATTTAATGTGGTATTATATTGAATGTATAGTCTTAGGATAAAATACTTTTCCTTATAGGTTTTAAAGAATACATCAAGGGTACTCCATAAATCTGCATTTTAACAATTTTTCCCAGAACGGGTTGTTTTAAAACCAACTTGCTATTTAATTCTAAATAATAGCAAATTAGTTTTAAAATAGCCAATGTAAAGAGTAACATAAAACCAGTGTGGGATCAATAGGACATCAATAGCAAATAGCATTTTTATTTTGATTTAAAGAGTGCATTAAATTCTTTGTTTAAGAATAAGTCGCCCGATGTCGATTTATTGAACATATTAGGTCATTTTTAAAACCTAAATAAATAGAAACTGTCTCAAAATTGTTACTTGAGCGCCGTTGTCAACATGATTTAATATGAACTTAACCGTTCTCATCTTTTAAAGAGGGGTAAGTTTTGATTTGTGAATTCAATATTGGAACGTTTATTTATTGCTTTTTCCCTAATAGTTAGAGAGCTGCCAATTTGATTTACTGACAGGTAGTTTTTGAATTTCTCCAGGTCAAGGAGAGGGCGTTTGAAAACCAGTCAGTTTGTGACTGATCCGGAAACCGTCAGTAGATATAGTCCTAGACGTACCTTCTGCCAAGTTTGACCCGCAAACGAGGTCAAGATTTAGAGTTATGTAAAAAAAAACGCGATTTTCTAGTGTCGCTCATTTTGACTGTCACATAAGTGAGGTGACAGGTCCGGAAACCGCTCGAAACCTTTTGGGCTGTGTATGAGAAAATGCTTCCAGCAAACCAATATTGAAAAAATGCAAAGTTTATGCTCCATACACGATCACATAGTGAACACTTAAAAACCAAGACAGGGCAGAACTGCTTCAGAAGTTGAAAATGAGATTTGTCAAAGAATTTAATATCGACACAAATGTGGTCTTTCCGGGACAGAATGAAGCATTTGTTTTTATGTTCGACCTTGATGCACCAGACAACCCATCACCAACTGAATCCACCCTAGGAGAAATCGTTGCTGTTAATGTTCAAGACTCTTAAAATTCTATATGCCAACTAAACAGCTACCTACCCAAAAAACACATTATATACAATTATACATTATATACATTGAAGGCAACGACGTTAACCATGGGCTTTTTGTAGAAACAAAAATTGAAAAAGCCATTAAAATTCTCTACCAAAATTGGAACATTCATCAAAGAGCCAGAAACATCGTGAATAAAAATGTCAGAGGGGGTAGCCTAAAGAAGACTCACCCATCATTGATCATGAAAAAAAGCCAACCCCAAGAATTAACAACCCTCTTAATGAAGCATCACATACCATTTTTAGAAGACAAGTTACATGTAATTTAAGTCTACATCCGTCCAACTTCCAACATTGAAAATACCATTTTTACAATGGCAGCCCTATACAAATACGTTTTGATAATAGGGGACTTCAATATCAACAGAGCAAAAAACAAGCAAATTAAATACTTTCTGAACAAATCTATATTTATGAAAGCAGTCAGCCCAGCAACATTCATTATTGCAAACAACCCGGACTGATCCCCAGATATAGTTCTTTATACCAAAAACCTACAGAATAACATATTGAATACACAACACACCCTGATCTAGGTTCAGACCACTTGGCAATCGAAATTGACCTACAGAAAATAATCAAGGAAGGGGAAGAAACAAAGCTAAATCTGAATAAATTCAATATGGAAAATGTTAATTAGGAAATGAAAAAATTTGTTAATGAACACCCTGTCATCAACAGCGACGTAATAATAGAATTTAACAATAAACTGAGCCAACTCGTCCAAGGAAACTCTCCCAAATCCAAGATAAAGTACTATCTACAAGAACTTTCATCATTGCACTATTTAAAAAAAAAAACGGGCAAATGTACAGGCACTATTGACAATATCCAAATCAAGAAATTAAGTCTACCCTGAACAACTACAGCAAAAATATTCAAAATTTTATAAATCAGTATAGAGAATCAAAATTGATTGAAACTTGTAACACAATAAATGAGCTACAGGCCAAAGTTATTGGCAAAAAATCAAGAAAGTGTCGAAGTTCAAACCGAAATTAAACAACATACCTTCTTTGAAAAAGAACGGAGAAGTGTTTATAATAGACGTGGACAAAGCCAAGATCATGGCAGAGCACATCACCAATGCCTTCAAAAAAGATGACAATTTCATGATGAAGTGAACAACTGGCATGTGGACTACTTAACAACCATACCATAAGTTATCATCGAACCCATCAACGAATATGTCTATTTTAAAATAATAAATTAAGGGAAGAATTCAGCCCCAGGACAGGATCAAGTATCAAAACACCTACTAAGAAAACTAGAATATGATATACACCTTTATATCATCAAAATATATTAATACTGCTTCAACTCTCAGTACTTGCCTCCCGAAAGGAAAACAGGAACGGTTGTCTCCATTCCAAAACCCTCAACTGACCATAGCAAACCAGAAAATTATAGACTGATTAAATTACTACCAGTCATAGAAACGAAATTATGAAAAGTTTGATTGAGGAAGCAGTAGGTAGGGAATGCTATTCCCCAATATAAATATGGATTCCGAAATCACTGTTCTACCATCCGCCCTCTAGCGATCATCACATCCAACAAGCTCTCAGTACAAAGAAGTGCGGCAAGCTTTTTAGACATCAATAAGGCTTTCGATAGTGTATAGCACATAGGGCTGCTCTACAAACTATTCCTACTGAACTGTCCAAAATACCTGATTCATCTGATAGGGGACTATCTGTCACAGCGCTCACTAATAGTAAAAAAAAGGAAAAATTCGCTCACCAACCGTCACTCCAGAACAAGGAGTTCCGCAAGGATCGCCGCTGTCTACGCTGTTATATAATATATACTGCCACGACATACAAAAGCAGGACCAAATGGAGCCAGAATTCAATAAAAACAATTATATACTGCAATATGCCAATGACACAGCAATTGTGAGTCACCATAATTCTCTTAGAAAGACTATTGAAAACCTACAACTTGAAATGCATAAAACTCAAGGATGGTTTGACAAATGTAGACTGAACCAAACCCCATAATATTCAATCACACACCAAACGACGACTCACCCGCAATAATAATAAACAACCAAACTGTCAAATGCTCCACAACAGCGAAATATCTTGGACTTCAACCACCGCACCAAAAATATAAAGAAAAAATGCATAAAGAGAAAAAAACATTTCAAAAACCTAATCACAAGAAAAAAAGGTGTCAACTCGAAAACAGCAGCCCACATCTATGATTTGTAGACCAATTGTAGAATACGCACATCCCAAATATACCCAGAAGACCAGCCATTAGAAATCTGGAAATTGCAGAAACATCAAGTCTTAGAACAATTACAAAGATCCGGCACCCCAGAAACCGTTTCATAATCCTTCAAACAAGCTCCTATACCAACTAACTAGCACAAAACCAAACTCAGATTGAATATCCAATCTCTCAAAAAAAAAATTGCCAACAAACAACATAACATGGATTTAGTAAAACCAATGGTACGAAAACGAAACCAAAAAAAAAAAACAGCAAAAATTCATCTACCCAACGCGAACGGTGTATGAGTGCCTAACAGACATGCAAAAAGAATGAAAAGTGAACTTTTCACACAATTTTGAGGTTTTGCTTTTTTCCACATGAATTGTAACAAGACCCTTATTCTAAACATGCTACATCTATAATCAACAAACTTATTATATTACACCGGGCAGAAGGATCTCGGTCAATAATAATCCTTTGAGCATTTTGTAATTATGTTCAATTAAGTACTTTTATTATTATCTTGAGATAAAAACAAGATTTCTAACGATACTAAACATGACTTATGGTTTTACTTAAAAAAATTGACGAAGATTTCACACCTCCACCAATGACACATTAAAAATATATTCGGATGCTCAAAAATGTGCTTAATGAAATACCCTCCAAACTTTTTTCAATAACTCTCATATTAAATGAGAAAATGGGCGGTTCCATACATTTGTCTAACTCTGTATACAGTGTGTGCCAGCTAAAACTTGTCACCCCTCTAATCTCCGAACTCGTGAAAAAAATTGAAAATCGCTCAGACCCGTAGATTTGTATGTCAAGGGGGAACACTTTCACCATATACATCATCATCGTGTTGTCAACCCCTTCAGCCCCAGCACCTCCTACTTTAGAATTATCAATGGGACTACTATACTTGTGATCATCATTTTGAAGGGAATTCAATCCCATATACATCGGTGTACTGAAATTGAGGATCGATCAAGTGTTGTTGAAGTTTAAATGAAAACTAAGTTTTATCAAGATATTTTTATTTTTCACCACCTAAAATGTTATCATCGTAAGAAAGGTTAACTGTAGGTACGCCACTGTATTTAAAAATAATATTCTGTCAGAAATAATCGTTTAGAAGGTGAGACAGACGATTTTATGAAAAAATTGTCACCATGTGTTTTTGTATATCTTTGTTTACGCTTCGGTGTATTCGAGTCACTTCATTCAACAATTTGAAACCTTTCGAAAATGGTTTATACAAGAGACAATGGGTGGTATGATTAAAAAGAGTACTTGCTTTTACTTCAAGTTAATGCTCCATGTTGTAGTTTTCACTTCAAAAAATCAAAGCATTTACTCCACATAATTCTTGAAGTAACACTTAAGTAAGTACTAGTAGCAATTACTCTATACTTTGCTTTATTTACTTCGATATATAGAAGTTAATACTGCAGTAATTACTAATTGTCAAGTATTTCCTCCATTTGGGAGTGTTTGGTGTAGTTTTTAAGAAGCTACTCATAGACTAACTTCATATCTTCAATTGAAAAGGTGTTATGGCTTTTTTTATGAATTATGGTAGGAAAAGAAGGGAAATGTGTGAACGTAGAACATATGGGAAGGTACTATATAGAAAATAATTTCCGTAAGTCAATTATTTTAGCAAGATTGCTACTATTAAGCTCTGTACCTTCAGGTTCAATAAAAACAATGTTGAATGGATAGCTAGAGAGTTCTTAGGAAATCATATTGAGACGAGGGGAGCAGCTTTATCAAATTTAGAAATTTGAGGTTAATCATGTCCAAGTATTTTCTAGTAGTTTATACTTCTAACCTAAGTCAACACTTCCCATCAAAGAATTTATGTAAAACATTATACTCTACAATATACTAGGAAGTAAAAGCTCTTACTTGAAGTACAAGCAAATACTCTTTTTAATCATACCACCCAATATCCACTGTAGCTGCGTATTTTGAAAATGGACGATGTGCTAGAGCTACGGCTCGAATTTACAATGAAATTCATCCAGAAAAAAACACATCATATCAGTAGGTGCTTCAATTGATGAATAAGTTCATGGAGTCGGAATCAGTGCTTAATAAAAAACACGAACAAAAGAAGCCTATGAGAAATGAAGGGGTCGCTGTTGCAGTTCATGCAGTGATGGACAACATTCAATCTTTAAAACAACTTGAGACTATTTCTGGAGTTACTAAAACCAGCGTACATCGAATTCTGAAAGAAGCAAAATTCCATCCTTATAAAATGCAGAATGTACAAGAATTAATTGAAGATGATCCTGACAGACATACAGAGTTTTGTGAAATCATGAGTCAATTATTGATTGGTGATAATAATCACCTCTACAATGTGTGCTTTTCTGACAAATCTTCTTTTTATTTACATGGACATGTGAACAGGCACAACTGCAGGGACTGGAGTGAAGTAAATTCCCATTGGTACAGGAAAACTCATTCACAAACTCCCCAGAAATTGAATGTTTGGGCTGGTATTCTGGGAGACCAAATTGTAGGTCCATATTTTATTGATGTAATCTCAACGGACAAACGTATCTTGAACTTCTTGATACAACTGTGAACCCCAGAATCACTCAGTTACTTGAAGACGATGATAGGCTACTTGAAGGTCAGCTCTCCTTTCAACAAGATGGAGCTCCTCCACATTTTGTTGCACCTGTGCGTCAAATTTTAGAGGTCAATTTCACAGGGAGATGGATTGGAAGGCAAGGACCAATAGAATGACCGGCTAGATCTCCTGATTTATCACCATTAGACTTCTTTTAATGGGGTCATTTGAAATTCAACGTTTATATTACTCAGCCAACCTCGCTTGATGATCTACGCAGGGGAATTGTTGTGGAGTGTGTCATAAATCTGCATAAAAAAACACCAAATTTTTATGCATCTAAAGAAACCCAAGCTACAAAATTATTGTCGAGTATATCTAGGCCTGAAATTCCAGGAGGCCACGCCTCCGCTCCGGCCGCAACACTTCTATAAAAGAAATGCTTTGCGGACCGAAAAAGCAGTACGTTCCTGAATCGAGTAGGGAACACATCGGGCAGTTTTGTTCTTGAATTGAGTAGAGAACGCATCTCCGCAACGAAGTTCGAAGTTGTTTCATTGAAACGAAAGAAATTATATTTCACAAGTGAAAGTGCTTTTATATAACAGATTCTCTGTTTCCAAAGCTTCCATTTGGAATTTCCGCAACTCTTTTGGGCAAAAGAGAAAAATTGTAGCCGCACTGGGTTTCCTTCCACGAGACATTTTTGGCCAGCAATCGATTGTGGGTTCTCCCATTCTACCGAAATACAGAAAAAGATTAAAATACCAACCTGCTGTTTTCTTGTTGTCCCGTCCTGACGTCCTGATGGTAGCCAAAGGCGAAGAAAACTGGTAAGACAATATTTGTCTGAACAAAGTATCAGTGAAATTAGTGTCTGACTTTATTAGTAAATGGAATATACGTAATCCAGCTTACGTTTTGAAATCAGATTAAATTTTATTTACTCTTTCTTTTTGACAATTTAATGGACTTGATAATCCTTAAAGAACTTTATAGATTATTTTTTTTTTGTGTGTTAATTTTAAATACGTAATAATAATCTTTTAGTGCTCGACAGTTATCACAAATTTCTATAGCAGGCTAACGTCCTGCTAGAGTTTCATAGTTGATTGTGTGTGAACTTTTATAACATTTTACTGTTTCCCTGGCTAACGTCCAGGTATACTTTTATTTCAGGCGTCGGTCTAAGCTAGCACAGTCGCAGCCATCGTTCAACTGCTCTTTTCAGAGCGAATTAAAAGAATTCGTTTCGTGCTGGCTAGACAGACGTTAAACATTACAACCATCTTAACCAAATCGAAATTTATTATAAAATAATTACAAATTTGAATTAAATATTAAAAGAATTCGTTCAGAACCTGGGGCCGGTTTTCACTGGCTACCTGTTTCGAACATGAATATCCCTCATCAGGAAGTGTTCGACGTGAGAGTCGGGCAGAGGAATGGAGATGAAATGGATGCGCGTATAGGCGGCGCTCTAGAACCCCGAGCTAGTCGGAGCGTCGAAGTCAAAACTCCGATTGAGTTTTACCAACTTCAAACACCGCCTTTACGACAAGTGTCGTGCAGTTACTCCAGAAATGTTGAGCAATGTGCGAAGACATTTCGAAAATCGCTTATACTTCTATATGGAACTGAATGGGTCACATTTTGAACCTTTCTTACGATGGTAACACTTTAAGTGATGAAAAATAAAAACATTTTGATAAAATTTGGTTTCATTAAAACTTCAACAACACTTGATCGATCCTCGATTTCAGTACACCGATGTATTTGGGATTGAATTCCCTTCAAAATGATGATCACAAGTATAGTAGTCCCACTGAAAATTCTGAAGTAGGGGTGCTGGGGATTGTTAGATTTAGGTTATTTCAGACAAAGCATTTAGTATAATTTATAAATATATTCACAGTGGCAGAGTGAAACAAAAGGGTACAGGTTTTGTTTATTTTTACTGACATAAATGTAAAGATGTTTGTCATTAATAAAGACTAGTTTGAAATCCATATTTTATTAAAAATTCACATCAGGGATGAGGGGGTTGGCAACACCATGATGATGTATTTGGTGAAAGTGTTCCCCCTTGAAATAAAAATCGACAGGTTTGAGCGATGTTCAATTTTTTTCACGAGTTCGGAGATTTGGGGAGTGACAAATTTCAGCTGGGACACACTGTATATATAGAGACAGAGAAATGTACTTTATAATTTTTTTGTACGCCATCCCCCGTTATTACGCTACTGAACGAGTCTTAATAAATGTCTGCCTATGCTCTCCAGATATTCAATGCCTATAACTGATTGAAGTTCCAGGCATAGTAGTCACCTTACAACTGTGAATACGGTCTGTCATTTTTAGTTTATCACAGTGTTTATTGAAACATTATTTCAAAGTATTTTCGTTTTGTGCTCTTTAAAGTACATTAATTATTATTATTAGTAAATTCTATAAAAAAAACTGACAGAGAGCCTGAATTGTCAAAAAGGATAAGCTTTCAAGAAATGTTTCTTACTTATTTAAAACAGTTCTTTGACAACTTCATCCCATTCAGTAGTTTCGCCATCAATTTGAAATAGATGTAGATAAAAATAAGAGGCTCTTTTCACACAAAATAAAAGACGCAAACGGCCTTTAGCACTTTTTATAAGATAGTTCGTTAATGAAAACCCCAGTTTTCGCCTCAGCAAAATCGCTCTGTGGATTTTTTTTAAACAAGAAATAGTGAAAAATATTACACCTTTTTTGGTGTTTCAGAAATATCTCAAAGACTATTCAAGGAATCTTTTTACAGTCAATGGAACTTTTGTAGAAATTCATAAAACCTACAAAATAGTTTCTTCGCCTCAGCAAAATCGCTCTGTGGATTTTTTTTAAACAAGAAATAGTGAAAAATATTACACCTTCAGGGTTATTCAGTTGGTTATCTTTCATGAAATCCTTTGTCGGCACGCGCACGATTCCATAATGCGTTTGTTGCAGTCCCTAATTGGCCTAATTTTTGATCTAAACAATTCGCAATTCGCTTTTTGAAAGCCGCCCAGCAACACGAGCTTACTTTTATTTATAGTCGGCGTTTTTTCACACAAAGATAATTTGCTGTAGGGGTTTGAGTGGGGTGGTATATTAGACAAAGTTCAGGGAATATATAAAGGTGTCATTGACATTGTCTTTTAATTTACTTCAGTAATTCAGTTCGTTTCATGGTCTCCTACTCCAGTGTTTGTTTCATTGAAGAAAAGAATATTAAAAACTATAAGTGGAAAGATAAAATGGGGAGTAAAGTGACTGGAAATATTTCATTTGCGTAGTCAATTTAATCATGAATTCAATGAATAATAAGATTGAAAATCTAAAAAATTATCGCATCAGTTTTCAGTCTGTTAATTCAATAGACTCCAACAGGGGCGCTACTTTGGGATTTCCACACTAGCAGACAAACCTGTAGAGCCGGCACTGACTTCAATTCGACTTCGGGTGACTTCGGACGCACTTTCAAGCGTTTTGATCAACTTTCAGTGACATTTTCAACACATTTCCAACCTCACAGGTGAAAATTCAATATATACATATTGTAGATATTGATCTCTACTTCCCCATGTTGCGCACAGTTACAACACATATTATTATCTACCAGTTTCCGCAATATTGTTTGTCCAGCTTCAGATTTATAAAAATAAAAAATAAATGAAAAATGGAATCTTTTTCGAGGTTTTCCCGGATTTTCTCAGTGGAAAATGCACCAATCCGGTCGTATGAAAATCCAATTTGTAGGTTTTAGAAATCTCTACAAAAGTTCCATTTACTGTAAAACGATTCCTTGAATATTTGAGATATTTCCAAAAAACCAAAAAAGCGATTTTGCTGGGGCGAAAACTGGTGTTTTCATTAACGAACTATCTCATTAAAATTAGTATAGGCCATTTGCGTCTTTTATTTTGTGGGGGAAAACACCTCTATAGCTTGGTCTAATAGTTACCATAAATTGATCTGTGACATTTTAAATATAGTTGAGAAAATTATGCATTTGACTCGACTTTTACTTTTCCCTACATTGAAGTTGATTTGTATTAAGAATAAAATGGAATAGAATAGAACTTTATTAATCCATAAAAACCACATAAATGGAGTTAGACATGTCCAAGAGTTAGAAGATATTCACTTACATGTTTTAGACCTTTAATAACCTTATTTGATCAAATCCAACACAGGTAAAAGTCTCATTAGAAATGAAATTCGGAAACTCATAACCCTTTCCATAGCTAATATCATATGAGTAAATAATAAATATAGACCAGTGCTGATGGACGACAAAAAATGTGATAGCGGGAAAAATTATGAACAGCATGAGACCTACTGGAAGAGGAGCAGAATATTGTTCGAATGACGGGAAAAATAAATTGGAGTCGAAAAAACGGAGAAGGGTGGAACGGGGTGAAGTTTTAGGGGTTGAAAGCGATATTTCACGGTTTTTCGCGATTGACAACGAAAGTTGACCTCCTATTGAAAAAAGTTGAATTGCAAAGTTGCAAAATAAAAAAATCTGCAACTTTTGTACCAAATATTTGTTCACATTGCCTCAAATTTTTCGGGAAAACCGGAAAAACCAATTTTTCAGTTTTTATTTTTTTCTCGCGCAAAAATCTTTTTTTTTTCACGAATTTTGGTGGAAATATAACTTAACCCTGAAGCGGAATTTTCGCCCTGTATAATTTATAATCTGTCTATAACATCATCTTGAATCTAGCGAGTAGTTTTTGTTCATTTGATAAAACCGAGTTGGATACGAATTGTTTCGATTTGTTTATCTGTCAATATGACGTCTCGAATTTGACAAACAGCCGTTGGTTTCAGAAGGGTCCAAATATTTGTTATTACAAATAAGCGTGATTTTTGTACCTGGTGTTTTTCTTATTCCAGGTAAGCTAAATTATAGTTAGTTTCATACCTAGTATACCAATGAGCTGTTTTGTATGTAAAGAGATAGTGAATGTTTTTCTTATTCCAGCACTGATCATATTAATAAATTCATCCAGTCTCCTCCAGTCTCTAATTTCCGGACCTAAAATAAATATCCCTTGAGACGTTCTGTTTCATCTTGGCGCCCAACGTGGGGCAAATTGTGAGATATGGAAGGAGAGACACCCGCTGGAATTGCATATAATTTGAGAAGGAGAACAACGAGGCAAACTGATATTCCACCTGTAAGGGTAGCAGATACAAGAGACGAAAATAGAGGAAACGTACCACATCTGATCCAAAATCAAGGTAGGATCATTCCATTATATTTTTCTGCGCCCAGTCAATATGCCTCACCTGAACAAACTCCGAGAGTACAACCCCTAAATAGCGTACCACTAGGACGAGACTGGCCACAGCCACGCCCACCACCTTATAGACACGAAGGCGAGATCATCAGCAGCAAAAATGGGATGAACCCATCGTTGAATGCAGCCCAAATGAATGCAGGTTCAAACCAAAATTTTTCAATCACCTCTGAAGCAATCACTCAGTTAGTTAGTCAAACTATTCAGCAAATGCAAAGTGCTAATAATGTTAGTGAAAATCTGTTGAATAACCCGTCTGCAACCAACAAAAAAATCCCTTTGTTTGATCCGAACGTCAACCATCCGGTAGATTTTCTGAATCAGCTAGAAGACGGCTTCAACATCAAAAATATTGATTATAAATATTTCAAATTTTTGGTTACAGATTCTTTCAGAAACTCAGCTAAGATTTGGGCCGATGCATTCTTACATACGTTTTCAGATTATTCACAATTCAAAACAAACTTTTTGAAACATTTTTGGAATGATCATTCACAATGGCAGGTGAGGATGAAATTGGAAACGAGGGTTTATAAAGAATGAGAATCATTTGTCGATTTCTTTAATAGTTTTTTAGTACTAGCAAAACATTTAGATCCACCTTATCCGGACAAAATGCTCTTGAATAGTATTTCACGAACCTTGCCCCCTCATGTTTCACTTTTGTTGTTACAATGTACAAACTTTTCAGATGCTCTGGAACATTTGAGTCGAGCGGACATTTATTACCATAATATCAATATTAAATCGAGCCACTCAAATCAACTAGCCCAAAAAAGCACCAGCTTTTTCGGCGCTAGAGATCATAACAACACTCGCTTTGTGGATAACAGACCTAGAAGTTTTCCTAGAAGTGAAAAAATCCCGAGTAAGGTTTCGTTGGTTACGGTGGATGAGGCTGAGACAGCGGAAAACGATCCGTCCAGTTACGAGAACGGCCTGGCGTAACTGGGGTTTTGAGTAAGGCTGAAAATCTACAAAATAATCCGCGAGAGGACTTGTTGGTCGATGACTGCGACTTTCAGCATTTTTTGTCAAACGACAAATCACCTGTCACTGAGATTGAAGTTTTTAATTTCAGTTTTCCTGCCTTAATAGATACTGGTAGTCAAGTTTGTTGTTTTTCTGATGCTGTCTGGTCTCAACTTACAAGTTTTCACGGCCTTATTCCTCATTTTCCTTGCACTGGCGTAAGGATTTCTGGAGCGTTTAAAGCTAAGCAACAAAGAGTAAATATACAGGCAGATTTAACTTTCTCGTTACTTGGGAAAAAATATACTTTTGAGTTTTTGATGGTGCCGAATTTAGTGTACCCGTTTATTATAGGTGTAGATTTTTTAAGATCGTACGATGCCAAGTTAGAATTTCACGATGATGAATATTTTTTCTGTGTCAAGCACGAAGAAATAATCTTACCCCAAATTCATGGTATTCATGATAACACTCCTCCAGATACACTGAAGATTAAGGCGATTCTAAAGAGAAAAAACATTCTCGATAAAAATCCTTCATCGAATGATTTTCAAGACCTGAATTCACAGATTGGCCATACTGGGTGTATTACGGAAAATGAACGAGAATCATTGTTGAAACTTGTTCAAAAATTCGGCTCAGTTTTTTCTGAGACACCCGGACTAACTAATCTATTTCACTATAAAATAAAAGTAACAGATGAATCTGGGTTTTTTGTTAAACCGTACCCGGTGCCACTGGCCCACCGCGAAGCGGTACAAAAAAAGATCGACCATATGGAGGAGTGGGGAGTAATTTCGCGAGGTGCGACACCATTTATTTCTCCGATTATGACCACGTTGAAAAAAGACGGGTCGGTCAGAGTATGCTTAGATGCGCGAAAACTAAATTCTATTACGGAAAAAGACCATGAACATCCTCGTAAAATAGATGAAATCATGCGCAGTATAACAGGATTCAAATTTAAGAGTATCCTAGATTTGAACCAGTCTTACTGGCAACTTCCACTTGAGCCAGACAGCCGAAAGTATACGGGCTTTATTTTTGGAAATCGAAGTTATTTCTTCAATGTTTTCCATTCGGCTTGGTAAATGCAGTTTCCTCCTTCACTAGGTTCATCGATCAGATTTTTGGGAGTGAATTTTCAAACTTCTTGGTGCCATACCTTGATGATTTATTGATATTGAGTGATACTTTTGAAGATCACTTGAATCATCTGAGCTTAGTTTTTTCAAAGCTAAGGGAGGCACGCCTCACTCTGAAACTGAAAAAATGTCAATTTTGTTGTAGACAACTCAACTTTCTTGGTTATGTTTTGGAAGAAGAGGGTTTTCGGCCAGACCCGAACAGGGTGCAGGCTATTATAGATTACCAGGTTCCCCGAAACGTCGTCCAGCTTCAAAAATTTTTGGGTTTTTGTCAATATGACCGCTCTTTTTGCCCTAAATTTTCTGCTACTGCAGAACCTCTAACCTTTTTATTGCGAAAAAAAATCCGTGGTCGTGGGGAAAAGCACAAAATGACGCGTTCAATCGAATTAAAGAAGAACTAAAAAATGTTACTTTGTTGTACTATCCTGAACCTCATCTCCCTTTTCACCTCGAGACGGACGCCAGTGACCTGGGGGTTGCAGCACAACTTTTTCAAGTAGTAAACGGTAAACGGAAAGCCGTTGCTTGGTCGAGCCGATTACTATTAGATCGCGAGCGACGGTATTGCAGTTTTGAAAAAGAAGTATTGGCCCTAGTATTCGCAGTAAACACTTGGCGCGTTTATCTTTTGGGACGCGAATTTGTAGTCCATACCGACAATAAGGCGGTTACATACTTAAATACCTGCCGCTTGCTTTCACCCCGAGTTAGGCGGTGGGCATTAGCTCTCCAAGAGTTTGATTTCAAGATAAAATATTTACCAGGAACCGATAATATCGTAGCAGATTGTCTGTCGCGATATGCTTGCGTTCGATTTCCTACTCCGGAATCTAAATCATTTCAAGTTTTGAGTTTGAAATTACCAGAAAACTTCAAACTTTTATTAAAAGATATAAAACGTTATCAACTAGATGACGCCAAATTACGGGATATACGCGAGTGTCTCGTTGACGATTTGTCTCTTCAGGCCAAATTTGTGATTCATAATGAAATCTTGTATCATTGCAAGAGTGATGAAGACAATAATTTATTGTGCGTTCCAGAAGCACTTCGGAAAAATTTTGTCGAGGCTTTTCACGAGGCTCTGGGGCATTTTGGGTCTTATAAATGTTGGTCTGCCCTCAAACATGAAGTTTGGTGGACTAATATGTCGCGAGACGTGAAAAGGTTTATTAAAACTTGTGAGATCTGCCAACTGTCAAAAACAGCTGCATTGCCAAAACCTCTCCTTAATCCTATTGTAGCCACATCGAAAGGTGACATAATCGCGCTGGACCTGTATGGTCCTCTTCCACGTAGCCGCAGTGGTGCATGCTATTTGCTAGTCATTGTAGATCTTTTTACTAAACATGTGGCCCTTTATCCACTTCGATCCGCCACTACTCGTTCGTGCTTACATCGATTGACAGCCGACTATTTTCCCCACTGTGGAGTACCAAAAAAAATAATTTCTGATCAGGGAACCCAATTCTCTTCACCTAAGTGGAAAACCATTCTCAATGCACTCAATGTGCAGGTTATTTATACTTCTGTCCGGCACCCCCAAGCCAACCCTTCGGAAAGAATAATGAGGGAATTGGGTCGCTTATTTCGTGTCTATTGCCATGATAAACATACCCGTTGGGCATTCGAAGTCGTTAGGTTTGGTAACTTTCTTAATAATGTGGTTCACGAAGCAACTGGCTTTACTCCAAACGAACTTCATTTCGGAAATGTGCGAGAAAGTATTTTACCACCGAGGCTTCGACCACCAAACTCCGATTTCATTGGCTGTAAGGATAAATTAGTATTGGCGAGAGAAACATTAGAGGGTAAGGCTGCTCGTAGAAAAGCACGTAATCCGGGTCGACCACATACAAATTTCAAGTCAGGTGACTTGGTCCTTTTGAGGGCAAATACTCGATCATCCGTGCTCAATTCAGAGACTAAAAAGTTTCTGCTTTTATTTGAGGGTCCTTTTCGTGTAAAAAAGTCGGTAAGTTTTGCCACCTACGTTCTGGAAAATCCAGAAAGTGGCGTAGAACGGGGCATTTTCCACGCCAGCCACCTGAAAGAATTTCACGTTAGGGAATAAAGCCACCAACCTAAATAAAAAAAAGGATTGGCGGCTTCGGGGGAGCAGTTGAAGCGGAATTTTCGCATCATCTTGAATCTAGCGAGTAGTTTTTGTTCATTTGATAAAACCGAGTTGGATACGAATTGTTTCGATTTGTTTATCTGTCAATATGACGTCTCGAATTTGACAAACAGCCGTTGGTTTCAGAAGGGTCCAAATATTTGTTATTACAAATAAGCGTGATTTTTGTACCTGGTGTTTTTCTTATTCCAGGTAAGCTAAATTATAGTTAGTTTCATACCTAGTATACCAATGAGCTGTTTTGTATGTAAAGAGATAGTGAATGTTTTTCTTATTCCAGCACTGATCATATTAATAAATTCATCCAGTCTCCTCCAGTCTCTAATTTCCGGACCTAAAATAAATATCCCTTGAGACGTTCTGTTTCAACCCTTTCAATACGGTTTTCGGGTAGACATACCTTGACAGTGTTTGAATGTTACAGGACTTTCTTAAAGCAAAATAATAACTTTTTCATGACAAAAAGTTTGAAAAAATTTGATATAGGGGTGGTACATATATGTACCAATAGTCTCTTGATGTGGTACATAAATATCCAATAATTTTCTATCAGACAAACAATCTGTTTGATGATACAAAGAATTTTTTATGGTAATAACATAGATTTTTAATATAATATAATGCAAAACAATATTTGCAAAGTGTGGCGTCACATTCGCGGAAAATGGTCTTTGTCCATGTTTGCTTATTATTGTGAGTACACCTCGTATAACGTCTCATTTCGCCTTCTATAGGAAGATGTAAAAAGACATTTCCCAAACTTTTCCTTTTTTTTTGATACTCAACTTTTTCTAGATGATTGCCGAATCATGATATAGTTTGTAGTTGGTATCTGTAATTAAAATTTCTGATACATTTTATGTACACATGCAAAACTGCAGGTTCATATAAGTACCAAAAGCCAAAAGACATAAAAAACCAAGCAAACGCGAAATAGAAAAGCACATACTGAGATGAAAATAGTAAACAGCAACTATTCCCAGAGTTTTGCATAAATTTGTTCAATTATTTACGTGATATTTCAGCAATAAATAGCAAATATGGGTGGCTTACACACAGCACCTTGTTTTTTAAAATGCTAGGTTAAAAATATCCTGGAGGGCGCATTCGATTAACACGTGATATCTATGTCTAAGGGAGCTTACAATACACTGATTGGTACACGTGAATACCATTTCATATGGCTAAATATCGATGCAGTAGCAGTATCCTCAAAACATTCACTGGTCATAGGTGTACCAGGAGTGGTGAAAGGGTTAACATGTTTCAAGTAAGCTGTAATTTTGTTGTAGCGGAATACAGATTTTTCCTTTTTTTTTCGACAAATTCCGAAAAAATTACCTCTTATTCAACTGAAAAGTTTCACCGATAAAGTTCGTCTTTTCAAGCTCGCCAGTGGCCAGTTTTTTCGTTGAAGAGTAGCACTACTGCGGAATTTTTTTCCTGAAAACGCGAAAAAATTAAAAAGCAATTAGTAATTTGCAGGGGCTCATTAACAATACTAGCTCATGGTTCAGTAAATGGAGGCTTAGACCAAATCCAACAAAATCACAGTTCATCATCTTCAACCTTCGGATCTCTCCAACTTCCCCAACAGTACATTTTCATCATCATGTTCTTCACCCAAAAGATTCGGCAAATTATCTTGGAGTTAACTTTGACTCTAAACTAAACTTCAATAGCCATGTCACACTCAAAAAGAAGAAAACCATTGCAAGAGCTGCACACTTCACAAGCCTGATATATAAAGGGACAGGAGCAAACATAACAACGGCAAGTTGTATATATAAACTCATTTGCCGCCCACTTATTGAATACGCACGCTCCCTATTTATCAACTCAAGACAACGAACTCTGAATATACTAAAAGTAGCAGCTATCAGGAAAATCTCCAAGATAAGACACCCTAACAATCCTCTTCATAACCCTCCTAATCCTCTGCTTTATCAACTGACCAATGTAACTCCGATACAGGATCGTCTACAACATCTCTCCAAAAACAAGAAAACGTTGAGATAATCACCAAATATGCCCTGAGAAGAAACCCTAATGTGCAACAAAGACACCACTATCCAGAAGAAACCTTGCTGGAAAGACTGTTACAATTTTCAATAAATATTCAACACTAATTCTATACTTTTACAAGATCATATCAATTTTTTTGTTTTATTTTATATGTGAACACGAATTTTTGATTTTTTTTTTTTCAAATAGGATAAGTAATGCAATTTTTTTTTTATTTGTTTTACCATATGTATTATCACAAAACAAAATTTGTACTTAATGGGCAGAAGGACCTCGGTCGATAGCCATTTGAATAGAATGTAATTTTGATTCAATAAACAACATTTATTATTAAAATTAAAAAGCAGATTTTCAAAAATCGTTTTTTAAATTTTTGTTCTAAACTCATATTTCATCGGCTTAGTGCTTAGTTAGGTAATGTGAAAAAATGTTGAATACAAAAGTTCAAGATCTTTTTACTATCAACAACATTGCCACTTCAATTTTTTCGATAGGAGGTCAACTTTCGTTGCAATTCTCAAAAAAACGTGAAATATCGCCCTTCTCCATTTTTTCTACTCCAATTTATTTTTCACGTCATTCAAACAATATTTTGCTCCTTTTCCGGTAGGTCTCATGCTGTTAATAATTTTATTATCTCAAAAATGCATCAGCACTGTTGTAATGATAGTGGCCCAAGGACACTGCCTCGTTTACTAATTCATCTGAAAATACACAATCAATTCTGAAAATTTTGGGTCTATTTTTGGTATACTTTCTAATCTATTCAATATGTCTGATATATGGAACAACATATTTGACATAATTATTTCTCAAATTATTCTTGCATTCATATTTCAAACCAGTTCTGAATTGATTGCATGAAAGAAAAATTAAAAAGTATATGCTTTTTGTAAACTGTACCTTTGTAGTATTTGATGGAGTAAGTATGATGAGTAGGAGTGTTTGCTTTCCATTCTTCAAACTCGGGTAAAGAATAAAAGCTTAAACATTCATTTCTCTTGCGTGCCTTAACAATAGGAGTGATGAACTGCTCAAGAAAGTCTCTTTTCAACAATTCTGGCCAATTGTGATGTATAAAGTTGATAAGCAATCCCTTGATGTGGGATCCATCCTGGTCCTGATCAGTCATTATCATAACTTTACCATATCGTAAAGTTTTCATATCATCAACTGAATTATATTTCTTTTTGTACTGCAATCCAAGAATCTTTATAATATTATTTATCTCAACATTTTCCAGAATTTGCTTATGTGTGGCCTCTCGAACATTCAGTAGTTTACCTCTTAGTGGAAAAATACCATAATGGTCTCTACCTACTACTCCTAGACCAGACATAACTGTACTTTTAGCTGAGTCTCCCTCTGTCAAAATTAGAGTACATTTAAGAGCATTCTTTGTGCCAGCATCATTTGCATCTTCCAGTTTGGGAATGCCTTTCAGTTTACTATGTTTCTTTCCACTGGTTTTAGCCAACTCATTTTGTGCTTTGAATTTAGCCCATGAAAGTACAGATTCCACTATTCCACTCTTTGTTACTTGAGTTATGAATTTTTCACTTAATGTACACTTAGAACCAAAATTCTTCATTTGTAAAGTCATATTTTCCTTGGTTTGTGAATCGAAAGTAGGATTGACAATGAGACAATTAACAAAAACCCACATATGCGTCTTCACTTGGAAAGGTTTGATATTGACACCACCTTTATTCTTTTTTTTCAACACTTCTATGAGCTGTTTCACGATCATATCCACTATATAATCAACATGTCGTCCACCTTTAGAAGTTGCAATGCTATTAACAAAAGAAACTTGTTGAAATCCTCGATCAGAAATTGTCAGAGCAACTTCCCATCTTTCATTAGCTTGCTCGTAAACTATTTTCAGAGGGCCACCTGCATCATCCTCTTTGCCTTTAACATACAAATCAATATAGTCTTTGAAAGACTTAACAGCTAATCTTTTGCCATTCAAAAACACCTGAAAAAGGGCAAAAATAAATAACAAAATAACCTAAAGAGAAAAAAATACCTTAACGCCTCTTGAAGATGCAGCTACATCATAGGCTCTTCTTGACATTAATCCTACAATGCCTTCATCCAACTTTTCCATTTTAAACTTTGATAGATCAGGACTGAAAGTTATCTTTGTGAAATCTTCACCTGATGAATCTTTTACTCTAGGTTCTGATGCTTTTGTCATATTGCTACCCCAAGTTTGTTTAAACTGTTTTTTATATTCATGAGAAGATGTTTCAACAGTGAATTTATCACTGAAAATGTTACAAAGTTTGGCACCGTAACCATTTCGACCACCTGTCACTTTTTCTTCTTCATCGTTGTAATTTGAAGAAGTTAGAAGATGGCCAAATATCATAGTAGGAACATACATATTTTCGTCTTTATGAGTTACTACTGGAATACCTTTTCCATTGTTCCAAACTGAGATTACGTTTTCTTCAGGATTTATATCAACTTTGATACAATCCATTTTTTTATCTCTTTGCTTATTATCAGCAGCATTGACCAATATTTCATCAAAAATTTTGTACAACCCTGGAACATATTCGATTTGCTTTTGGACCATTCCTTGTTGTTCTGGATCATATACCCACATTAATTCTGATACTTTTTCAACTGATCCAATATAAGTGTCAGGTCGCAATAGGATATGTTCTAACTGAGACTTTTTTTGATAAGTTTTCTCAATGGTTTGTTTTTTTGAAGCTTTATTTGCAGGTTTGGGTAGTGGTGGTTCTGATTCTACATCACCTTGACTGCCATTCTCATTTCCATTAGATGTTGAATTCATTTTAGAAAACATACTCTGCAAATAAATTTAAAGGAATGGAATTTTAAAAAGCTGGTTAGTTTTTATACCCTTAAAAATTTGATGCCATTGATACTTCTTTGGTTCAAAGACGTAAGTCTTGATATTATTTCACTTTCCAATAATGAGAAAATTGCAAAAAAACACACTACTGAGTACTGATATTATGCATGTTTTAACGGTAGCGGTAGCAGCGTCTGCCATTTTACAAAAAACATAATAATTCAAAGGAAAACTCACCCTTATGTCAGCCATTATAAAATTAATCACTTTTTCAAGTTCACAATGTTCTTCGATAAGTTTAGGTATCAAAAACCATTTAATCACCTCAATTTGTTCATATTCTTGAATTGATAAACACAAACACAAACAATGGCAAATGGCAGTCGGCAGTTGGGCAGTCGGCACTCTCGTTCGGAATCACAATTATGTTTCGTGTAGAGTCGAGTACACTCGTAACATTTTAAAATTTGACCAATAACAAATTTTATTTTGAAGCATTGACCAATCATAAAAGAGAAGCCAATCAGTTCCTTAAAAATGAACTTCCAAGATGCTTTTTTACTTTTTTTAAAAGACCGTAGATATAGGGTGCCCACGCAGGGTTTAAAGGCCAATTCAGATCACAGAACTATATCTGGATATAGTTCTGGATATAGTTCTGTGATTCAGATACAAGTGCGCCCACGCAGGGTTTTTGATGCATGTGCGATTTACACCCATATGCATTTTTGACGCTTGTGACTGAAAATTGCACGACCATTCACATATGTGCCATTCACGTGCGTTTCTATCTCAAGGTCATATTTCATTTGGTTCTGTAATAATGTTATCAATCCTGGAAGAATAAATTTTGTGACAGATTTTGGGACACGATTTTATTCAGTATGCCTTTTGGAGGACAGTTTTGTCCGTATATCCTCATGATAATGATGCATGAATCAAATAGTCGTCGTAGGTTCTTCATATTAAAAAATAATAATAATATTTTCGAAAAATTATGTGTTTGGGTACGATTCCAATCAGGCTGCCATGTGTTTTGTAATTAAATAATAGATGTAAAATACTCGAAAAACCATTGATATACCATTAGGATAGGCGGAGAATTGCTTTTTTCAAATACAATTTCACGTGACCATACCAGCCATTCGGACCCACCCTAACGGCCTGCCAATGGTTTTTCGAGTATTTTAGTTTTATTATATCATCACGAAACACATGGCAGCCTGATTAAAATCGTACCCGCATAATAATAATAATAATTATTATTATTATTATTTTTCAATATGAAGAACCTACGACGACCCTTTGATTCATGCATTATTATCATGGGGATATACGGACAATACTGTCCTCCAAAAGGCATACTGACAAAAATCGTGTCCCAAAATCTGTCACTATCCCCCGGTCTATCTGGATATATAGTCACAGAGTGCAATTACGAACACTCGATCCGTAGTAAGTTTGACATATGTCAGATTTTATCAATTATAAAAACGAATACAATTCAAAATATATTGCAACTTGAGTCGATATCAATGGTCTATATGGTAGATATAATTCCATTCTATCTCTATTCAAAGAAATTTCATAATTTCGACTTCGTTTCGAATCGAGAACAACCATCGTTCTAGCCTACGTATCGTGACAGCTCTCTTATCGAGTGTTCATAATCCCACCCCCGATCTACACAGCAGTGGCATTCCGTGTACCCTCGCTTCATAGCGAGAGTAGAATTAACAAAATTTGATAACTATCGCTTCGTTCGGTATTCCGTGTACCTTTAGAAGTCTTGCTTTCGAATCGAAAGAGATCGGGATTATTTGACATTGTTTGTGTCGTCCTGAAAACATTGAGCAGGTTTTTGGAAATTAATTTTGTTATTATCTTATGGTGGATTTATGCAGCAATCATAAGTCATAAGTCTTTAGTCATAAGGAAGAATATTCGTCAATGATTGGTTGGTCCGTATATTCCAACCAATCATTGACGAATATTCTTCCTTATGACTAAAGACTTATGACTTATGATTGCTGCATAAATCCACCATTAGGCTGGGGCAACTGGCAAAGATTGGCTTGTTTAATTGTTTGTTGTTGTTGTTTGTTGTTTAATGGTAAGTGTGTGATAGTCTGTGAATTAGATATTTTTATAATTGACCCTTGCCTCTGTTAGTTTGGAAGTTTTGTATAGTTACAGTGAGTGTTCATAAATGAATGTGAGTTTATTATTGTAACCTGTAAAATTTGGAAAATCTTGACAAAGTGCCAAATTCGCGAAAACGCGCAAAGGGTGCGACACCTACAGTCCAAAATATATACTTCGAGGATGGGGAAAACAAACCAAGTCAACATGTGATTTGAGTAGCAAATAATTAACATTTTCTTGGTTTTCAAAACAGCTTGCCGAAGTTTAATGTACCAAAATACTTCTCAAGATTCGAATAATGAGCAGCAAGTGCAAGAGGTATTACTGGGTCCCGCAGTTCAAACACTTATAAAGATACAAATGTATCAATATACATCTTCCTAAAAGATTCATATCTATGTGAAACAGATTATAATAGTAATTTCAGAAGATTTTTTTTTCTTTGGCGTTTCGGCATCGACTGCTATGGTCATTAGCCATGTGTTCTTTATAGGCCTTGTTACTAACTCCATACGCCACCTTAGGAGCAGCACTGTTAATTGGAACGCAACAGCGAATCGTGCAGGACTCACCCTAGAGAGAGAGATTTTAATAATTTAATCGGTTAAATTAAATTAAAAAATCCCAGCCTAACCAGGGTTCGAACTCCGGACCTTTCGACTCAGAGTCGGACGCTTTAACCACTGCGCCACGCCCCGACATTCAGAAGATTTTATACCATTATACTGTATCTTGGCAATTTCAGTCATTTCAAGGAAACGTCTTCAATATTGGCTATAATTTTAATGCTCTTTAAATTTCAATTGACTTCATGAGGCTCCGATGTTGAAGCAGAAGTTTGTAAAACCAGCCCAAATATCTCGAATTTCTCCACATGTTTAACTTGACACAAAATAATACGTCCGCTTTCAATGCATGTTCGCGTTTCACTATCGGCCGATTTCTATCGCCAATATATTTGGATATGTCCTCTAAATTGATCTCTCAACAAGTAACATCCTTCAAAATTTTCCTTTATCGCTTAAAATTAAAAAAGAAATGATGATTTATGGTGGACTTATGCAGCAATAATAAGTCTTAAGTCATAAGGAAGAATATTCGTCAATGATTGGTTGGAATATACGGACCAACCAATCATTGACGATTATTCTTTCTTATGACTTAAGACTTATGACTTATGATTTCTGCATAAATCCACCATTAATTACCATTGAATCAAATGGGGGTTCACATTGTTTTCCCCATTCCATTGACAAGTTTGACAGATACTGCAGCGCCAACTATCGGAAAATTTTCCCCGAATACTCAAGGAGACTAAAATTTAACAAGTTTAATAATCTCTAGCCAATCAGAAACTTGTAGCATCAACGCGTCATAGTGACGTACTTGGGTATGAGTACAGAGTCGAACTCGAACCAAGCAACAAAACTGTCAGCAGTAACTCTCATATATAACAAGAGCTAGTCCGTCACTGTCTATAGAGAACGGCGGCCATGACACGTCTTACTACGTCATATTTCGTCAAGAAGACTAAAAACAAGGAGGGTTTAATAAGCTCTAGCCAATCAGAGACTTGTATCATCAACGCGTCATAGTGACGTACTTGGGTATGAGTACAGAGTCGAACTCGAATCAAGCAACAAAACTGTCAGCAGTAACTCTCATATACCAAGAGCTAGTCCGTCACTGCCTATAGAGAACGGCGGCCATGACATGTATACTACGTCACATTTCATCACAAATGTTCTTTCATCTCTTTCTACTAGTGTCCCCATTGTCTTATGGGAATCAAACACTCCTTGTTTTTAGTCTTCTTGATATTTCGTCACAAATATGTTCTTTCATCTCTTTCTACTAGTGTCCCCATTGTCTTATGGGAATCAAACACTCCTTGTTAAATTTTAGTCTCGTTGCCGAATACTTGCTTACAAAAATGCTGCCTGCAAATTTACTCGGGATTAGACGAGGAAAGTGTGTCGTCACAAATGTCATTCTTGTCAAAAACTGATTCCAACCAAAGAACTTTAGGTAACATTCTCTGTTGATTATTTGCTGCTTTGCTTTTTAGTTTGTATTTAGTCGTTTGGATTTCGTTTTCTCAAGCTAAATAAGTTGAAAAAATTTAACGGAAACAATATCGGCGAGCTGATTAAATTCGACGGAGGTTTGTTTGGAATCAGTTTTTGACAAGAATGACATTTGTGACGTCATCACTTTCCTCGTCTATTGAATGAACTTCAAAGAAGGGAGCAAATTCGAAACTAGAACATGGAAAGAAGAGTGATGAGGTTTGACAGTGATCCATTTGTCTTGAGAGACCAACAGTTTATATATTTGTAAGGGCCGGTATTATAAACATCTCTCGAAGTTAACTTTAATTTTAACAGTCAAGTTAACTTCAGCTTTGAAATGACAGTTTTATAAAAGTCTCATTTCTGGAATAAAAAGAAGAAGAAGGCAAATGTGTAACCTAGAATTTATCGCAATTTCTCTTGTGACATTTCTAATTTTCTAATAAATAATAAAACTGCTAGCAATAGATTTGAGAATCTTCCAGAACTCCAACAACTACCAAGAATGAACATGTACGAAATCTGAGTGTAATTAACACTTGCATTACTGGCGATAGAATTCAAAAATTGAAAATACTTATAATTCTACAGTAATTAGAACTAGAAATGTTGACTTATTAGTTGGTCTTTGCAAATTTGCCTCACTAATGTGCCCCTTTAACAAGCATAATATACAGACTTTCTTGATGATCGAAATAATCGAAATCCGTTTTCATTTGTTTTCAAATTCTATTTCGTTCCACAATATAAAATGGTTTAACAGATTTCTAAATATCCTTCGACGCCAATATCCTTCAATAATAATCACAGCATCTCCTTCAAGTTCCTCGAAAATAACCAGGATATCGTTTGCTAACATTATTGCGAGAAAAAAACAATCAAATTGAGGTTTTATGCTAAATTATTGATAGAAGAACTGTCGAAAACCACCATTTTCTGGAAAGTTAACTTTAACTGATACCCCTTCCTACCAATAAAGTAAACTCCTACATTTTAAAGTTAACTGTAAGATGTGACGTCATTCCTCGAGTTAACTTCGAGTTGTCTGTCAAAATAGTTTTATAATACCGGCCGTCATATGTCTTTCTCTTTTTAAAAATCCAACTTAGGGCCGGTATTATAAACATCTCTCGAAGTTAACTTTAATTTTAACAGTCAAGTTAACTTCAGCTTTGAAATGGCAGTTTTATAAAAGTCTCATTTCTGAAATAAAAAGAAGAAGAAGGCAAATGTGTAACCTAGAATTTATCGCAATTTCTCTTGTGACATTTCTAATTTTCTAATAAATAATAAAACTGCTAGCAATAGATTTGAGAATCTTCCAGAACTCCAACAACTACCAAGAATGAACATGTACGAAATCTGAGTGTAAGAGTGTAATTAACACTTGTATTACTGGCGATAGAAGATGATTTCAAAAATTGAAAATACTTATAATTCTACAGTAATTAGAACTAGAAATGTTGACTTATTAGTTGGTCTTTGCAAATTTGCCTCACTAATGTGCCTTAACAAGCATAATATACAGACTTTCTTGATGATCGAAATAATCGAAATCCGTTTTCATTTGTTTTCAAATTCTATTTCGTTCCACAATATAAAATGGTTTAACAGATTTCTAAATATCCTTCGACGTCAATATCCTTCAATAATAATCACAGCATCTCCTTCATTGTACCTTAAAAGTTCCTCGAAAATAACCAGAATATCGTTTGCTAACATTATTGCGAGAAAAAAACAATCAAATTGAGGTTTTATGCTAAATTATTGATAGAAGAACTGTCGAAAACCACCATTTTCTGGAAAGTTAACTTTAACTGATACCCCTTCCTACCAATAAAGTTAACTCCTACATTTTGAAGTTAACTGTAAGATGTGACGTCATTCCTCGAGTTAACTTCGAGTTGTCTGTCAAAATAGTTTTATAATACCGGCCCTTAGAGAAATAAGAGTACGTCTTAGCGAACGACACTACACACTTGCATATCACATAGCATAGTACATAACAGAGTTCAGCCAATCAAAATGCCAGTAGCGTCGGATATTCGCATTTTGATTGGCTGAACTTCGATATTTCTTTATGCTATGCGCTATGCTGCCATGCAAGTGTGTATGTGATAGAGCATTGAAGTCCGTTGCTCATGCACTAATGGTTTGCCCTCAAGTGACTTCACTTCATGGCGGTTTGATCAAATTTTTTGATGTCACCATCAAAGCCCGAGGCTCAAGCTCCGAGCAGTAAAAGATATAGAGAGGGCTCTTCTGTCTCTTTTTCGAAAGCAACACACCCGATGTTGTTTACAAACATCTCAGCCCGAATCATGTTAAAAAAGGGCATTGTCGGAAATATTCGTTTGCACTCGGTGATCAGGTTGGAATTACGTATTATATTCACTCTTAACTTGGCGATCATGTTTGTTTACGTCCGTTTACGACTTATTTGTCGTCTTGTCAAATCAAACCATGGGCGCCGCAGCATGGTAATCATGGCATAAACCATAGTTGACTTTGCATAAGTTGATTTTTATTGAATTTGCTCATTTTCATCCCGATTTTGAGACAATAATACACTATTTGTTGAAAAAGCTGTAAAAATCGACTGAACGATCACCTATCAATAATTAGGAAAAAACTTGTTGAAATGTAGGTATACTAAAAAGTAAGTAAGTAAGTAACCAAATTCAAATCATAAGCCACTAGCTATATCTAATGGGTATTGGAATGTTTTGTTGACATACAGGGATTATCACGTAGGTAATCCGTTCATCAGAAGTTGTCGATATTCCCATTTGAATAAAATTTTATATGCACGGAATTTCACATATATCAATATGAAGAATCGAGAATGTTGTCAGTATGACGTATCGCTTCTGGTAAAACCTGACGTGGACACTGTGAATCATCGCAGTTTTGAAATCTAATCAATGGGTTGAATAGTATTTTTAATCTCTTGAGGGAGCCCATACTCCCTCCCAATTTCGAGAGATACCTCATTGAATTTCTTCAATACTTTTGGAGATGCAAGAAGTTAAATAATAACTACATAAGAAATTATCGATTTTCCACCGACAGACTTGTAATATCGATCGCTCCCTAAGCCTAACTCCACACAAGTTAAGAAATAACTTTTTGACAACTCTAAAAAAATTTCAATCATCTTCCTCAGAATATCAAAAACCAGAATTCAGAAAACAAACATCAGAAAAATAGTTAGAGAGCTACTAGCTTACTACACTTTGGATGCGTATTTCAATGACACACTTTCATCATAAATTTGAATGTAATCTCTTATGTGTATTATAGTTTATGCGTAAACTCTTATGTGTATTACAATTCATGTATATCGTATATACAGTGTATAGTATAGTTTACTAATGTGATTCAAAGGTTTGGATATTTTGACTTTTTTTACTTCAGCACTTTCATTTATTTTTTCAGTATTTATGACCTTATTCTATGCTTTATCAGCAATAATCTAATTCTTCGCACAATACAATATTTTTGATTGATTAAACCAACAAAAGTAAGTGTTCATTGCTTTGAAGCAATTTAGTTTCTATTGCCACACAGCAATAATTACTATTTTTCTGCGTTCACAATTGACGAATAAAAGTCAATTTTTAAAAGATCGTAGAAAAAATACTGTATGCCGTGGTAGTACACATGGCGTTTTAACAATTCTCATGTCATTTACAATTGTCACTTATTTTTGTACCTATTCATCGTAATAAAATATGTTACTCTCTACTGAAAACACTCGTAGAGTGTACTCAAAGGCATAGCCTGTGAGGGTATATGGCGGCTATTATTTGCCGTGGCGCTCCTGGGTGACTTAGAAATTATTGGTAGCGCATTCACTTTTTAACTTAGGGAAACCTACAACACTTCCGCCAAGCATTAGACGTCAGGATTGACATCTTGATAACACACGTGCTTTCTAACCAGGCACGTGGTCTCCTATCGATACCAATACATGTGAGAACAAATTTCTCTGCACCAACCGTGTCTAACATGAGAAAATGTATTAGCACGCCACTGGTTCTACGCTTACGTCCGAATATCATAACAATAACAAATCTACCCCTCTGAACTCGGAGTTTTACCCCTCACCCACAATCTGTAACAAAGGATAGTGTTTAAGTTTCTCTAAAGCCTGATTCACATAATGGCAGTAGCAGTGGCGTCACCCCCTCTATTGATAAGATAACCAATGACAAACATGTTTAGACGACGCTGAAAATTCAAGGTCACGCTGCTGAAAGTTTGATTCATTTAAACTTTTTGCAGTAAAATCTAGCAGTGTTCGCATTTCTAAAACCTTAAAATTATCATGAAATCGAGATTGCTGTTATGATTCCTTTCTACTGCTTTTAACGAACAATTAGTTGAAAATTTTCATCTCAATGTCACTCATTCGGATAACAGCGTCAAAAGGTGCGGAGTCACTGCCTTTAGTGCCACTGCTACTGCCATTATGTGAATCAGGCTTAATCTGTGGTGTTATGGAGCTTTCATAACAAATGTGTGTTGTGATTATAGAAATGGCATCTCTATGTCTTTTATTGCTCGGAGGGCTCAAAAGCCACAGCTCAAAAAAAATCCATCAATTTCGGACGTGGTAAGGCTCGGACCCGCTCCATTTCAAAAAAAGTTGTAAAAACTCGCCAAAATATAATTGAAAATATCTGAAGATAGGGAAAAACATCGAGTCGCCAAATAATTTCCGTAGCTTCACCTGTTTTTTGTATGTATTTGTATCTAGTAGACTGGAATACGTTTCAAACGTCCAAAATGAAATAAATATTGGGAACCATATAGACCATATGGGCTAGCTGTGTTGAGAGCATTAACTGGATTTATTTATGAAATACATTTTGCACCTTTCAATTACTTTTTTTTTCCTTGGTGTCTTGGCATCGACTGCTAAGATCATTAGCCACGTGTTTTGGATAGGCCTTGTTACTAACTCCATGCGCCACCTTAGGAGCAGCATTGTTAATTGGGACGCAACAGTGAATCGTGCAGGACTCACCCCAGTGCAGCCACGAGATTTTAATAATTTAATTGGTCAAATTAAATTTAAAAATCCCAGCCGCAACTGGGGCTCGAACTTCGGACCTTTCGACCCAAAGTCGGACGCTTTAACCACTTCGCCACGCCCCGACATTTTTCAATTACTTACTAGCGTTATTGTGGCGAAAGGATGAACCACTCGTATGTAAATTACGAGCAACCCCAGAATTCTTCGAAAGACTTGTGCGCCCTAGGAAAGAGGATGCCCTTATTTTTTAACATGTTATTCCATACCAATAATCTCTGAATATTCAGAAATAATTATATAATCACACGAATGTCACCGTTCGTGTTCTTTGGTTCTGACACAGTGTCCTGTGGACAAAATCATTCGTTCTTTTTCTAAGCGAGAACTTCCTTGTCAATGTGGAATTCTATAATTAATAGCTACAGTCGCTTCTTTTGGTATTCCGTGGGCGTATATGAAAGTCTCGCTTTCATATTGCTTTCCAATCGGAAGAGTTCGTAATTTCTATCTCGTTCAGAAAACATCGATAAAATTTTGGGAATTTTCATTTTATCATGTTTGCTTTATGAACTTTTGTAACCATTAATCATTCAACTATTTTATAACCATAAAAAAATAAAAAATATAATGTGGATATTTTTCCTCAAAAATTTTAGTAAAAGAATTATGAATGGAGCTATGGAGTAGTTATGGAAATCTATCTCAGGAACGGGCGAAACGGCGAACCTTTGGTACAAATATTCTGATGTTTGCCGTACATTACGTGGATATTTCCTTTTGAATCCTTTTACAAATTGATGAGAAATATTTGAGCAACCAATTCCTCAAAGAGATGAGCAGTTGTAATGGATAACATCAATGTTTATATTACAGAATAAGATTTTGAAGGAAGAATGATTCAGTATAATTATTAACAATACGCATTTTATGAAGACATCTCACACAATCTTACAAGATCCCGGACCTCTGCCCTGCCTGTAATTTTTATAATTGGTCTTGCCACGAAAGAGAACAAGAAATCAATGTGGGCTTCAACTATCGTTAAGGAATGTTATTTTTGGTCCAACTACATTTACAAGGGTACTGCAGAGGATTGATTCAAAAAATCAATTTCATAGATCTAGCCAAACATCAGTTTAGATATATAAATAAATATTTTCAACCTCGGTGACAGGGAATGAGGATACTGCAAATGGACTATTGTCATTTGTGGAGAGTACAATTTGATATTTTATATTTTTATCATAATAATGTAAAAGATATGGAATATCTCCCACAAGTGAGAAAAACTAGGTGTATGAAACAAAATGACTGCATAAATTCCATTAGCAGTAATCTAGTTTTCAGCTCTTTTCTGGATATTTTCATAATGAAATAGAGCCATTGTGGTCGTGATGGTAGAGTGTTTGCTTCTCAACCATAAGGCCATGGACTCAAATTCTAGCATGGTCCCGTACATGGTATCATATGTTGAAAGATTAGGGCCTTGTCTTCCCTAGCTCGAAGACTTCTGAGGGTTGCTCGTAAGGGTGCATGTAGGAGGTTGAAGGAAAGAACAAATTTTGAACAAATGCATAACATGAATCAATGAAATACAAATAGATATTTCTACTATTGAAATAAGAAACCAAAATAACAAATTCCATTTGTAATCCCTACTCATATTTTCACTTCAGGAAAATATTCAGAGGAAAAGTTGAGATTGCCAAAATAGGTGCGTTCGATTCTATATATTTATTGTTTTTTGCAACTTCCAATAAACTGTGAGAAAGGTTTGGCAACCATTCAAATCTCCAATTTTTTTATGACGTGCTATTAATAGGCTACCATTTTATTTTAATTACTGTGTTCAATGTTATTTGTATCCTAAATTTCGAACCATATACAATTTTTTTGTGACGTGCTATTAATATGCAACTGTGTATAACATAGTCAAATAAAAATATTCTATTCTATTCCATTATTTCAACCCCTATAATGATCCCTAGTTGGTATTCATAAAGTTCCCTCTACCAATTACTCTTACGTACCATTCCTACACATCTAGAATCTAGAAGTATGAGACTGGTAACAGTTATTAGGAATTAGGAAATTTACTGAAACATTCCTTGTAATAATAAATGAATAAACTGCACTTAGGTATTATTCATTTTAATATTGATTGGATTCATGTGATAAGTCATGCATTGAATTATTGATTATTTGCTACTGTAATAATTGTTTATTTCCAAGTTATCTTTTTCACTTATTAATTTTTTTATATACCCATTGTATACCTATTGTTTGGATAGTTCTTATTTAGAAGTTTGAATTATTTAAAAGGCGTGCACCCGTTTACTAAATTAAACAAAAATACAGAAATGGAACAATTTATCGAGTTACTTCAAGAACCCAAAAATTTGGTTCAATGTTTTTTTTTAAATAGTGACGTTAGTAAACACAATCAAAGTCGGTTGTTTGAAATTCGAAATTTCCGGCATTAACCTCTTAAAATAACGCTCTATCCCTTTCTAAACGAGAATTTCCTTGTCTTCTCGACACATTCTAGGCTATCGCTTCAAATAACGACAATCGTCAGAAGCGAGTGTAGCTAACGTGCACACGGAATACCACTTTCTTCAACTGTAGCTATTAATGGTGGATTTATGCAGCAATCATAAGTCTTAAGTCATAAGGAAGAATAATCGTCAATGATTGGTTGGTCCGTATATTCCAACCAATCATTGACGAATATTCTTCCTTATGACTTATGATTGCTGCATAAATCCACCATTAATGTAGAATTCTATTGTAAAAGGGCCAAGATGGCGCTTCAAATGCTGTCAAATATCTATTTGTCGCCTGGAAACTGTCGCTAACTGTATACACGGAATACCTTTTACGTCAAAACGTAGCGATATGTAGAATTCTATGGCTCACGTAATCCCACCGCAGCAGAAGCGAAGCAGCCATTTTGCTCGAACGCAGCCACCATTTTTAATGTGCATGATTCTTGTCACTGTCACTTGTCATTGTAATTGGGTAAACACACAAAACAACATGTTTTGTGGGTAAACAGTGATGACTATAATGGTGGATTTATGCAGCAGTCATAAGGAAGAATAATCGTCAATGATTGGTTGGAATATACGGACCAACCAATCATTGACGAATATTCTTTCTTATGACTTAAAACTTATGACTTATGACTGCTGCATAAATCCACCATAACATTCAACCATTAATGATGTATTTATGAAGCAGTCATAAGTTTTAAGTCATAAGGAAGAATATTCGTCAATGATTGGTTGGTCCGTATATTCCAACCAATCACTGACGAATATTCTTTCTTATGACTTAAAACTTCTGACTTATGACTGCTGCATAATGGTGGATTTATGCAACAATCATAAGTCATAAGTCTTTAGTCATAAGGAAGAATATTCGTCAATGATTGGTTGGTCCGTATATTCCAACCAATCATTGACGAATATTCTTCCTTATGACTAAGACTTATGACTTATGATTGCTGCATAAATCCACCATAAATGGTGGATTTATGCAGCAATCATAAGTCATAAGTCTTAAGTCAAAAGGAAGAATATTCGTCAATGATTGGTTTGAATATACGGACCAACCAATCATTGACGAAAATTCTTCCTTATGACTTAAGACTTATGACTTATGATTGCAGCATAAATCCACCAAAATCCACCATTAGTTGAATCTTTATTGTTACAAGTCTCAATAGTAAATCTGTGATCATCTGTAGTTAGTGTTGTGGTGTTGTTAGCTTATTTTACGTTTAAAATATAATTTAGATGATATGTATGTTTTTTGTTTATTGATGTACTTTAATAAATTAAAATTGGAACCAATTAAATTGCACTGAAAATTTTATTTGTTGTTCTTATCGGATTTTAGGGATATTGTGAAATGTATACATACTGAGTTTTATTTGATAACTGGAAGGCTTTGGCTCAACAATAAGTGAAAATCTGAGAATCCGCAGTCAGAGCATTCATAGTATACTTAATAAACTCTAAATGCAGATAACTATTCTGAAAAAATATCATTAAGGTTTAGAGAAACGAAATACTTATTTCATATTCAGCTTGCCCACATGAATGCCTTTTGAATACGATGGTAAAATGAGTGTCTGAAAATTTTCCGACAAGAGAGAATTCAAATCAATCAAAACTTGTGAAAGTCTCAACAAATTTAAAAAACTTGTTAGAAGCTTTTTCTGATCAATTTACAACGATATACAATAGAGGACTTCGGGTCAAGTTGCCAACCCAAAAATTTTGAAATTTTCTATCACTGGGGAAGGGAAATTTCAGGAAAAATTTTTCACGATCAGGTTCGCGTTATTTACAAATATCCGTAAACTAGGATTCAGCTCTGCAGTTCAGGTAATTTGATCAAAAAATCAATATTTGTAAAGATCATCGCTGATTGGCTGAAAGTTGTGTTGGTGCCCCTGATTTCATGTCAATAATAATGTCGATGTTGTCAATAATGGTTTCAACGAACTTGTTTAGTTGTTTGTGTAATCTGTTATTTTGTTGTTATTTCTATTTTCCATTAATGTATTAACCCTATATTGTGGATCTTGATTATAGTTGTGTGTTGTGTTACGTGTAATTTAATAGTAATAAAATATAGAGACATAAATTCGGAAGCCAGAAAATATGACAAGGTGTTCTTACAAAAACTGTAAAAGTGATTCACGAAAGAATAAAAAAATTATGTTTCGTCCGTTTCCCAAAAGGAAAAACTTGTTGAGGTGCCTCAAATGGATAGAACTGTGTGGAAAAGAAAAATTAACCCCAGAGAGTGTAAATAAAAATACATATATATGCAGTAAACACTTTTGTGGAAAATTCACATATAACTCGAATCCAAACCCTTTTTCGCCAATACAGGTGGAGTCTGATGAAAATAATTTCGACCCTTATGATGATTCTGAAACAGATGCTCAAACTGATTTCAACCAAGACTTGGATAGTATCCCTCTTGATAATTCTGGAATAGATGTTCAAACTGATCCTGACCAAGACCTAACTACTATTGTAACAGTGTGCACTGTTTTATGTATAACGTTGTGCCCTGTATAAGATGGTCCTACATTAGTATTAGAATAGTCTTATTTAATTTTCTGAGTTTATTCAAGATATCACTTCTCCGGGTTAAAGTTTATCGTAAAATTTCATGAAGGGGTGTTAAACGGCGCGCTAGACTAAACAATTTCTAGTGGGTCTCTGTCTGAAGATAAGCCACGATCTAAAAATAGCACAGAGGGTAGGTTGTGAAGAATGCTCTCGGTTTTTCGGAAGAACGAGCTTTTGGAGCTGGACAGTCGGTGTTGAAGTGCTAGTGACAAGAGTTGGTTCGATTTCGAACGCCCGGTGAGGGTGGCTTTTTGCCACCCCCGATAATAGGGCCGACGATGTGGGTGTTAATTTTTAGGGATAAGTGGGTGTTCAATTATTCAACTAAAATAAGTAATTAAATATACGTTTGGGGTATTCTATTTGTTTAATAATAATAACAATAATAGAGAAAATTGTTTTCTAATTTTGGGGCGTGAAAGGTATAATATTTAAATAGGGATAAGTGGGTGTTCAGTTATTCAATCTAAATAGTTAAATACATGTTCGAGGCATTTTTCTATCTTTATTAATAACAATAATTATAATAGTGTCTCGTTGTTTCCGATGGACAAAAACAACTGGAATTTTATGTTGGTGAGTGTACTCACTAATAGAGCAAGCTTAATATTATTTTTTTTTATGAGAGGGTGACTATCCAATTTACCGATTTTATTTGTTTGTTTTTTTTTCATTTTTGATTACTAACGGAGTTATGAATTGTTCCGATACTAAATGTACATTGTATTCTTAGGATTGGTTTATTTGAAGCGTTTAATTATTTCAAACTGTCTGTCTATATTTGATACAATTTTTATTATTCACCGTTTATTATTTCCCACCATTTTGTTTAGTAAATGTTTCGTGGAACTTTGTCGACTATTATTTACTTTTTCAACCCTTATGTAAAGTCCACGCATTTGTGAAGCCGTGGCCGTACCTGCAAATTAACAACTGTCCTCTAAGATGATGGTGAAACACGAAAACCAGTAGCGCTGAAAAGTATTATCATTATTTTTTTAGAGCTATCCACTGTCTAAAATCCGTATGGTCTTAGCGGATTAAAAACTCAATTCGGACCTGGTGGCAGCATGCTACCATTTTATAAAAATATTTCCTAGTGTGGGCGACTTAGGAGTGGTTCATGGTTGCTTTGGTGAAGTTTGTAACCGATCCAAAGAAATCGTCGCCTACCACACTAGCGATTTATTACACTATCCCCCATGATAATTCAGAATCATATGTTGAAACTGATTTTAATGATGTAGCCACTCAAACTGATTGGAAGAAGGATTCCGTGTTTTCATATATTAACCTTAAAAGAAACGATAAATGCTTCAAATATTTAACAGGACTGCTTCCACTACAATTTGATGCCCTCTATAACTGCTTAGACCCTTCTGTGATGGATAAACTGAGTTATTGTCACGAATATGAAAATAAAAAAATTCGATACAGCACAAATAGATGCTTATCTAACCGTGATAGATTGTGTTTAACATTGATCAGACTGAGGCGTGGTTTTACTTTAGATGATATTTCCATTTTAACTGGTTTAAGTAGAAGCAATATTTCAGTGATAATTTATACCTGGATACAGTTTATTTACTATCAGATTACAAATAATAGAGAGAACATGTTTCAGGCTGGTAGAAATATGAAAAATATACCAAACTGTTTTAAAAATTTTGAAGGAAATTCTATAACTATAGTTATTGATTGTACTGAAATAGCAATGCAAATGCCATCGGATTTCCGTCAACAAGGTAATACATTCTCAAGTTACAAACACTCAAATACAGTGAAATTTCTATTGGGGATATGCCCATCTCGAGCAATCGTATATGTCAGTGAGGGGTTTGAGGGATCGATTTCTGACAAAGAGATTTTTGAGAAGAGTGATATAAGAAATTTTGTAAGAGAAGGAGACGTCGTTATGGCAGATCGTGGTTTTCTAATACAAGATTCATGCGATGAGATGAAAATAAAATTATTTACACCACCACTATTAATGAAAAGGAAAAGATTAACAGCGGAAGAGGAGTTGTTGACAAAAAAAATTGCCAAAACAAGAATACATGTTGAGAGAGCAATAGGTAGGATTAAATCATACAGAATATTTTCAAAAAGGTGTCCTATCCTTTTGAATCCTACCTTATCCCAGATATTCAGTGTTGTTTCATTCCTAGTTAACTTTGAAGGACGGTTAGTTAAATGAAAATGAATATTTATGCATATATCCTATATATGTTTGATTTTTCAATATTTGTCTGGTTTTTCTTGTTCCTTAATTTTAGATAATTTATTTTGTTTGAAGTTTTGTCCAATAAATAGTTTTCTGTGAAAGTGATTATTTTTTTTTAGTTGATAAACTACACCTGCACTTTTTATTTTCCAATTATTATCATGGAATGAAAAAAATGCATTTCCCAAGTATTTCACTGAACACATTCACGAATATCCAGTATCTATTATATCATGATTTGGACATAAAGTAAGTTCAAAATAGAAGGAACAAATTTGATATAACATCAGCAGATCATTTCTGGTGGAAACACGTAGCAGGTCGATTTTGTATTTGGAAGTGCATTTTTTAATCGTACACAAAATACAGACTATCCACATTTAAAAAAAATTACATGGTGTTAATAGTCATTAGACTCGTGAAGAAGTCTTCTGCCCTTATCTTTGCATTCTTTTGTCACAATTCCACTTGAATATCACTTGATTTGTAATGGTAATACCTAACCAAATATGAAAAAATGTATTTTGACAGACAAAAGATGAATTTGTTCTATCATTTTGAACTACTCACTGTTAATCACAAAATGTCCTATATTCAAATATTTACAGGAATATGACTTTTATCAATACTTTTTACAAAGTGTTTGTTTAATCGCATGCTGTTTCATGCATAATTTTATTTGCCACATTTTAATTAATCGAGATTACCAGATTTGTTTTAAACTTTAAATTTTGTAAGTAAATTTGTTAGCTATTCATGAAATGGTGTATAGTTTTACCAACATTCTTGAATGGAATGTATTAATGTGTTACTAGAGTGTATTTTACATAATAAAATAAAAACTCCTGTGTATTGAATACATTTATTTTACGATATTTTTTCTAGTACATAATTTATGAATAACTAAGTCCAGTCACTTCATTTTGAGGATAACTGGAGGTAAATCTCTTACAGTTCTCATCGCAAATCTTTCTGGAACATAAACGTTCTCATAAAAATCTGTAGAGTTTTTTATTATTGCACTAACAATATGTGGATAATCCTTTTTATATACTGGAATAGCCATCATATTTGCTGGATTCCAAACTACTAACATACACATATCTACTTCTAAAATGACTAGAGACATTATAATTTGGTAGAGATAAGGGTGAGTTTCCTTAAAATATTATAGTCTTTTCTATCTAAAAAAAAGTTGCTTAGCTGCGACTTTGACAGGTGTGTCTGAAAGTCATAAACACTTTTAGCACCTTCCAATAGTTTTGGGCATTTTATTTCTATTATATGGTCAATAGAAATTCCATCCATCACAACTCCATCTGGGCTTGAGGCAAAATAAGGGTATTTCTTATTGAACATGAGTCCAGATTCAGTCATTACTTGATTTTTTTCAAGAAACAACTTTGAGTACTTTCTTCTTGCAAGTTCTTCATTCTTCTTTCCATATGCCATAGCTACTGTTGTTACTGGCTTGGTAACCATCCACAGATTTTTTAATAAAAAGTTCTTCTTTGCAGTGTCAGATTTTAACTGAGTTGCAACAACTTTCGCATTTGACGAAGTAATAAATAATGATCTACTTTGCAGCCAACCTTCTGATCCTTGTGGAGATGTTCCAGGAACCTCAAATAAAGTTTTTCCTTTGCTTCGGTTCTTCATATAACTTCCAATGTTTTGAATGAATTGATTTGTTTGAAATTGCAGAACATCAAGTTCGTTCTGCGAATATTCAAAATCATCGTATTTAATTTGAAAAATTGATTCAAACATAGAATCAATCCCCACTTTTTGCAAGTCAGTAACAAAACTGTTGATGTCAAAAACTCTCCTATATCCATTTGGTCTTGGATCAAAGTTAGCCCTGTTCAATGGTTTGAATCTCTTTATTGGGTATTCAACCGTTTTAATAGAGGACGGGTTGCGTTTTTTTGAACCTACACCCCACTGGCGTGGTTTACTAGTGGCTGATATCCTTGAATAACCATATTTCAGAGTATACTCCCAAATAAAAATTAAACATGCTGTAACATGGCTGCATTTTCCTAACGCCGACTGCTTGCACTCGCAAACACCTTTAATAACGGCTCCAGACGTTCTATTCAAAATGACTTTCACATTGTACTGTAAAGTCTTTTGGAAAGATGAAAGACATTTGCACTTGCAGAAATAATAGTATATTACGTATCAAGTGTTGTAAAAAGCATATTACGCACGAATGGAAAAATTGCGCACGAGCCGCGTAGCGGTGAGTGCGGTAATTACATGAGTGCGTAATTGCTTTACAACACGTAATACGTACTATACTTTTTCTACGACTCTTATATACTGGATGGTGCGTTTGATTAAGCTTTAAGTAATAAAAAAATGAAGGTAACTAACGCAGTTTATGGTTTAATTTCCAACAACAACAAATTAAATCTAAGAAAATACAATTTTGTACTATATAGCATAGAAATGATGAACAGAGCGAGGAGGGTTTAAATGTTTTGGTCAATATATTAAAATAGGCGAGCAATACATTTTCGGAGTACGTACTCACGTGGTTATCCATACTCCATTCCATAAATTTTTGATAGGCTTTTTCATATCTATCCTTTGATTTTTGCGGCAGAATATTCTCCATAGCAGAAGCAGCCTGAAGAACAATTTTCGGTGGCGTTGCGCTCATTTCATTATCGGAGTTGCTCATATTTGTAGATATAAAATTAAAGATCGGATTATAATTTATGAAGTATCGATTTGAACTTCAAATCTCAAAAAGTGACAATGTCACTGTCAAATATTTAAAACGCAAGACAGATAAATGTCACGATTTGAGTGGTTCAAGAGGCAACTTGATTGTTACCTATTATACTAGCCATCATATCATGACGCACAGTTGTGCGTTTTTATTCTTTACGCACAGTTGTGCGTAAGAATGGATTTACTTATAGAGTGAACTGTTTGTAAAACAATGTTTACTAACATAGGAGTAGAAAAAAGTTATTCTGTTGACCATCTTCAATATTGCTTATATGTTCACTACTGACATACTGACTGTCCCTTCGAAACGGTTAACAGTTGTGACTGTTTGATCTTCTGCTATTAAAGTGGTCTCTGGGTCCTCATCTCCAACGTCAGCACCAACTATATAGGTATAAATGTGGCCCTTATTGAAAAATTGAGGAATGTCACAACTTGGAAACATTCCCCAATTGACGTTATCAAAAATAGCTTGCTCAGAGCTGGTGATAGGTCCTTGATGGATGTTACGTTTAGCATCGTACCATTTCCCTCCATCAATCCCAATGAATATTTTACCCTCGTTCCCTGCCTCAATGCAATTTTCTATCCTAAAAATAAAGAGTACATACTGAGTTATCAAATAAACATGGTTAAATGAATATTAGGCTGCAAAATGAAGTCAATCAAATATCAAGTATTTAGTTATACTCCTCACTTATATATTTCCTGAGGTTTCTTATTTTTGAGTTTTTAAACAGTAAATTGTGAGTTCATTGAAATATAATGATCTACCTTTTAATAAGTTCTGCTTTGGATCCAGTTTTTTTCAATCCTCTGCTTTCTAACCAGCGTTGTAATTTCAAGACAGGGTGATTCTCTAATGGAATATGATCCGATAATATGACACCAGGAACATCCTCTGGACGCAAAGTGGTCATGTTGAAATGCTATGAAACTAGAAAAACATATTTCAAAGTTATATAAAAATTACATACAATGTGTACAATCCTCAAAAAAAAAACACTGGTATTCCTACTATATAGTCTATAAACACAAAATCACAATATGGTATACTTTGTTAACAAAAAGAAAACCAAATAGAAACATACGAAGGAGTAGAAGTGCCACAATTTTTTTATTTTACAAATTCCGACTTATAACTCGGAATTCCGACTTGTAACTCGGAATTCCGACTTGTAACTCGGAATTCCGACTTGTAACTCGGAATTCCGACTTGTAACTCGGAATTCTGACTTGTAACTCGGAATTCCGACTTGTAACTCGGAATTCCGACTTGTAACTCGGAATTCCGACTTGTAACTCGGAATTCCGACTTGTAACTCGGAATTCCGACTTGTAACTCGGAATTCCGACTTGTAACTCGGAATTCCGACTTGTAACTCGGAATTCCGACTTGTAACTCGGAATTCCGACTTGTAACTCGGAATTCCGACTTGTAACTCGGAATTCCGACTTGTAACTCGGAATTCCGACTTGTAACTCGGAATTCTGACTTGTAACTCGGAATTCCGACTTGTAACTCGGAATTCCGACTTGTAACTCGGAATTCCGACTTGTAACTCGGAATTCCGACTTGTAACTCGGAATTCCGACTTGTAACTCGGAATTCCGACTTGTAACTCGGAATTCCGACTTGTAACTCGGAATTCCGACTTGTAACTCGGAATTCCGACTTGTAACTCGGAATTCCGACTTGTAACTCGGAATTCCGACTTGTAACTCTGAATTCCGACTTATAATTCGGAATTCCTACTGGAAGTGGAATTTAGGGCACCTCTGGCGTATCAAACTGTCAGTGCCATTGTTGTGTGTTACAGAGATATGAGTTTATTCAATGATGTAGATTTGACATATTTATTATGTCGCTGAACAAAACGTCAAAATAGACTTTATTGGGGTTTGCCAGAGTAACCGATGGCCCATACCTGCTCCAAACTACTATGGATATTATATAGTACTATTGAATATCAAAATTGTGAGGTGTTAAAATTAATTTTTTATGTTCATGGGTTGTGCAATGTGTTGAAAACTAATGTTTAATTCATTCAGAGTTTTCGAACATTTGTTATTCGATAATAATAAAAATATTTTACATGAAAAATATGTGTTTTCATGTTTACCTTTTGAAAAATAAAATTCAATATGGTGAGTATAGTTAAATGAAGTAAAAGTGTTTGATTAATGTGAACGTCTGTAACACGTTCATGCTATACATGATGTGACAGATTGGGATATTTTGGAAACAGATACAGCAAAGATTAATCTGATCGCAGTAGGTAGCATCAGATACTTATACATATGTATCATACGCAACTTTTTATTATGCCTTCAAAAACCATTCTGGGTATGATTTGTTGATCAAGATATTGTTGTTCATTTCATATTACATCCAATCAAATGAGTAATGTCCATGATGAATACTTATTTAACACAGCGACGACCTTTTGAGCCCGACATTTTTTGATCTTGAAATTTTCGTACACTTTTTAATGCATTTGACAAGGATTATGATTCAGGTATAATAAAAAAATATTTTCTGTTCCACTTTTTTATTTACCGGCTCTCAATGAACATCCTGCATATTATTCCATAGTTCGTTACAAATTCAACAACTATTGCGCATGATGCGAGTAAGTTGAAGGATTGAAAAGGTAACTGTCGAAAATTGCTTCCATATCTGCAATAAGAGGAACAAAATATCTTCGGCAGGCTTAACAATCATCATCTGTCACACTTAGAACATTGAAAAGATATTTCCAACACTTTTGTATTAATTGGAAATACTTCCATGAAACTTGGTCCTATCAGAACATACGTACTTAAAATTTCTAACTGCAAACATGAAATAATATACTAGATATTCGTTTTCAAATCATACCTAGATACTGGTAAAAGTTACATTCGTTATAAAAAAGGAAAAAATGCTATTTCTTGATTTTCTTATTTTATGCACATTCCACTCCATAACCACTTGATTCAGATCCTCCTGAACTGGAATAAATGAAACCAGTTTCGATTTTTATGGGTACAGTGATTTTCACCTGAATAAGACTCATGAAATTAATTTGAATCACTGATCCATCCAGAAAAGTACCACAGAAATAATCTTCATCTTTCAGTGTTTGGAACAAATCCATCCAAAATTGGACACAGTTGTGCAAAATGGACCACCAAGGTTTTATTCTTTGGTTATAATAATAATAATAATAATAACATGCCTTTATTCATCACATACAACGGTTAACAATTGCAAGGGTTAACAAGTATGATGAATGGGCGGGGTTCAGCTATTAAAGCTGCTTTTAAACACTCTTTCCGTATATAAAACATGGTTTGGTGAAGTCTGAATCACCTACTACTTTATTTTCCGTTCCCATATCGCACCTCATGCTTTTAGAACATCCACCAACCATCTTGCCGGGATTCTGAGTTACAAGTCCGAATTCCGAGTTACAAGTCAGAATTCCGAGTTACAAGTCGGAATTCCGAGTTACAAGTCGGAACTCCGAGTTACAAGTCGGAATTCCGAGTTACAAGTCGGAATCTGAAAATAAAAAAAAACGTGGCACTTCTACTCCTTCGTAAAAACAACTTGAAATTTTCAAATATCTTTAAACAACTCACGCATTGGTGCCATTAACATAATTGACATGAAATCAGGGGCACCAACACAACTTTCAGCCAATCAGCTATGATCTTTACAAATATTGATTTTTTGATCAAATTACCTGATTTGCAGAGCCGAACCCTAGTTTACGGATATTTATAAATAACGCGAACCTGATCGTGACAAATTTGTTCTGAAATTTCCCTTCCCCAGTGGTAGAAATTTTCAAAAATTTTTGGGTTGGCAACTTGACCCGAAGTCCTCTATTGACCATATTTCACCTGAAAAAGATGAGGGATTTGTCGTTATGCGGTTGGCACCACTTGCTGTCGATTTCAAGTCACCTGTCGATTTCAAGTCACCTGTCAATTTCAAATGTTTGTTATTATATGGAGCGTTAAATTGTAGGCAGAAATGTTCTACTCGTAGAAGTAGAATTTGATATGTCTGTTTTTTTTGACACCAAATATATCTACTAAGATGTCTAAAAACCATGGTGTGTCGACTCATTCCTGCAAAACTGTGGGATAAAACGGGAGACAATTCGCCAGCTTGATTAAGTGAAAACAAATGAAATCGTGACCTGTTTCCCAAATATTCCGCATTTGCGTGTACCGCCACGGTCGGTTTTCCTGTTAGGGTAAATTTACAAGCACAGAAGTTTTCAAGTATGGCCGACGAATGAACTGAATAAAAAAAACCTAATTATTGGAATTTTCTGAATCACTATCACCAATCAGTTTTATTTGTTACACTCTAGACTTATTTATATAATCTCTTACTGAACTACAATAATTTCATTTGGAAGTATTGAAATTAAGCTTCATGAAAATTCACCATTAGAACCTGTCAATCTTGTGCTAATATATCAGGAATGGCGGGATTCCGTGAGATATATTCGTGCCATCATTTTCATTAAAATGTTTTCAAATAATACAAGATACTATGTGATAATCTTCATGATATGGTGGTACTCACTTTCGGTATTGGATATAGATGAATTATTTTGTTCGTCTCTCTGGATTGCCCACAAATGATACAAAAACGGAACATGATCAAATTATTTTTGTACACACTACACAGAAAACGATTAGATATTCATAAATTTTATTCAATCAGACATGTTTCGCCAGTACAGCAGCTTCTTCACTGTCTGATTGAATAAAGTTTGTGGAGATCGAATCGTTTTCTGTGTATTTTCTACAATTAGTATGGATCTTCATCAAGTAACGGCCGAGTCATCAGACAAATTGAATTATTATTGAATGGATGATGAATAAGAAAATATACAGCAAAATGGACAAACACATTAATAATACAAGGAAATTGCCCTATGAAATTTAGATTCCGTCAAAACTATTCATTTTTGAATGGTATTTAAAGTTTGTTGAAATTCCATAAAATTGACAACAGTCGCCAATCACCATATCCCTGGAATATTGACAGGACTAAAATTAGGATCACTGAATCTAGAAGGCCGTGCCGTCCTTACGGGTATGGCCAATGGGCGTGGTCCAATACTTGAAATAGTTCCAGTATTCAAATAACCCACAAAATCACCAATTAGAGAGCAAGTTTTGTGGGTTATTTGAACACTGGAACTATTTCAAGTACTAGACCACGCCCATTGGCGATACCCGTAAGGACGGCACGACCTCCTAGATTCAGTAACTTAACCCTAACTAAAATTCTATAAAGGCGCCAACTCTGGAACCAACTGAAGAAGTAGACCACTATTTCATTTGTTTATTTGTCTTCTGAAAAATCAAAATAAAATCGAATCACTCGACACACCAGGGTTTTTAGACATCTTAATATCTACTTTTTCTACTTCCACTACGATCAAATTTGAGGGTAGCAAAAGTAGAAAATTGGTTGAAAATGGAAAATTCCTAAATCGTAGCAGAAATTGACACTAATAACATTGAAAGTAGTTTGAAACTATGGACTTCATTTCTGTTCATTTCAGTTCTGTTGTATTTTAAAGCTCAAAAAACTTAATTTACTGACATTAAAACGATTTTGGTGGTGAACAGCCTCTAGTTAAAATAAATATGAGTGTTATGGATGTGAGTAAAGTTATAGATGAAAATATTTGAATACGTATAGTTTGTACAACGAGTTTTGATTATGTTATAAAGAAGGTGGGGGTTCGTATTGATTCTCAATTCATTGAAAACCTCTGTTGAACCTTCATTTTGAAATCATATCCTAAAGAAATATATGAATGGATACCAAAAAAAGATGATGAAGATGCTGACCCCGAAAGTAGCAGAAGTTCAAAAACATCATTGGGATGATTTAGAAACACCTTATGTCAAATCGATTTATGTATGATGAATAGAAAAAGATTGTCCAGATAAATATCAAAAAAATTATTTTCAGTTCCTATTTGTTCCCAACATACAAATACGCTCTAATTTTTCAAACATAATTCCTAGGCTTATGCTAGTTCACTCAAAGCTGCCGCGAAAGTGGAAGAGGTGTGAAGGTTTAGTAATCACTTCTTCATAATAATTTTTACATTCTGAAAAAGTTTTCTGAGTGAAAAATATTGAAGCAATTCACATATGTGACAAGTTTATTATTGCACTTGAAATATTCCCGCCTAGATCTTCGAATAAATTTAATACTGCTCGCGTCTTCTTCCTTTGTCTATGTGTGCTGTAGTAGTAGTTGTTAATACAAGCAAATTATTCATATTAAATGTATCATTTATAATAATAAAAACTATAAGTTTCAAACTTTTTACAGAGATTTAGGGAATTTTAGAATTATCTGACTTCTATTGGAAACCCCGAAATCACGTTTTTCTGATAATCTACTTCTTCTACTAGTAGATGTAAACTCTAGTGGTCAATGAAACGCAGCTATTAAAAATTTGAAAATAAATAATGTCAAGTCACCGGTCGGACAAGGCACGCGCGTTCAGTATGAAGTATGACGATGAGTCGGACCGATCCACAGAACTATATCCAGATATAGTTCTGTGGACCGATCAGATGATTGAAAATATTGGTCACATACATACAGTTCTAATTAGGTCGTCAAGTCAACCAAATGACCGCGCTGGCGCTGGTCTAATCATATTGGTCAGACCGGAGACTTGACTCAGGGAAAGTATTCAAAGCAGTGTTGCCACTTGTAACATAATTATCGAATTGTAACATAATTTCTACTCAAAATTGAGTCAAACGATAATGTGTAACATAATCGATAACTGTAACATAATTTTGTAGTCTAGGAATTGGGAAATTTTGTATTGGATTTACAAGTAATTTACCATTCTGCCGCCTGTGAGAGGATTTTTTCGAAGGTGAATTTAATAAAAACAAACGTGAGAAATCAAATGTAGAATGTGATACTGTTAATTCACTGGTATTGGACTCTCAAAGCGTAAACTGCGAATGCTACAATTTTAATTTTACAGAGGGCATGATAATTATAAGTTCAATAAAGATGGAAATGTTGAAGTTGATATTCATTTTGATACCAAATAATTTTGGACAAAGATTTAAGTTTTTGTGTTATTTTTTTGTTGTTTGTTTTTTTTGTGTGATATATACAAATTAAAATGAGTGTGATGTTTTTTTTACAAAAAACAAAATAAAGAAAATTGTGACATAATTTTCAAGAAAAATCGATAATTTTGGCAGCGCTGCACGATAATTTCTTCATCAGCTGGTGGCAACACTGATTCAAAGTAATTCACATTCACCAAGTCCTGCTGGATATTCAGAAAGCATTCGACTCTGTCTTGACCACTGAAATGAAATTATATGATGTCAACATAATATAATTTCATTTCAGTGGTCTTGACAGATGGTTTTGTCCAGGGTTCCTTGATAGGGGGGTTATGAAATGTCATCGATTTTGTCTGGCATCTTGTTTCGTCATTGGAGGGAAATTAAGGTGGCTATCCTGAAATTGGTGGCGCCAAATTTGAATCACACTAAAATATCCCATTTTTTTTATTGAATTCGAAACCAATCGGTGCTAGTAAATTGAAAAACGTGCGAGTGATTAATACATATTTGTTAATAAATAGAGAGTTATCGGAAGCTTATGTATACTGCAATGCAGTAATAAAAGACGACGTTATTTAAATACTGCATGACAGTATTTGTTTTGTAAAATAAGTGTTATCGGTTATCATCTAGTTTTCCCTTATTTATTAATTACCTTATTTCTAACCTTTCTTGGAAGTTGAAAACAAATTGGTAATGATGGAGACTCTACTGGAAGCAGTTGTTTTTTTATGGGTTTAAATTAAAATAATGCGGAACAACTTCTCTCAATAAAACCACATCATCATCATACGTAAACCAAAAATGTTTAATACTTTCTTTTAGAATAGACATTTTTATTTACTTTATATCAAATCCTTTGCATCGCCTTTCTTATCTCCAATTTATTAATACATGCATGCAATTAAAGGACAAATATACAACAAAACAAATGGGGTAATCAAAAAAATATCAGGTATCAGATTATATTTTAATGACAGAATATGTACAATCTGCGATGGGTGGTCACGTTTAGACGGAATAATTAAAATAAGGGGAAGATCAACTTAAAACAGGCATAAATAAAGTCAGGCACTATCCTTAATAAGGGAAATATAAGGTAAAAGGTACATGAGCGCATACGCAGATGTCAAAATAAGGGCGACTTTATTACTGCTCTTCGTAAAAAGCGCGTCCGATAACTCTCTTATATATTCCCTAGTTCGCACAAGTATCTAGAAGACTTCTGAGAGTTTCAAAGTTAACGAAAATAACAAATTTTTAACATTTTTTATAGGTTCTGAATGTTGGTCGTAGTTGATAATAATTATCAAATTGAATAAACTGATGAGAAAGTAAATTCTATACAAAGTAATAATCCGTTAAAAAAAAAGAAAAGGTAGAAGAATCACATAATCTGAGATTTGAAATATGTTTCAAATATTGAAAGACTAATCTTAATATATCTGTTGTAACACTAGTTGATTAAATTGCACCCTTCAAAGAGATATTCTTTTCAAGTCTAATGAAAGAAATCAAAACAACTCTCTGATGTTGACATCATTCCACAACCCCAGGTGCAAGAAGTAAGTGTGACTTGTAATATGCTTGATTTTATTCTAAGAAGTGTGAATGTGAAATGGGGTAAATAATAGATAAATATTTATTGGTCCTTGAAGTTTACTCAAATACATATATAAAAACTTATCAGACTAGTCACTGTCATTCACTCTGCCTTGTTCACAAAACTAACTCACATTTCATCTACAACATTTATAATACTTTCAGGATAATCAGAAATAATTTATGAGTAGTGAAATACTGTTAGTTATTATTTGAGTCAATGTTTTCTTTTATAATTTTCAGTATCATTTATACAATGTTTCATAAATAGTAATTTACAATATCTTTATCTAGAAAAAATTTAACATTTTTATATACCTTTCTACCTAAAATTCTAATTAAATGGTGAGTAGTAAAATTGTGCATATCTAATATTTTAAATAAAGCTGAACATATCATTCGTTTTTGCAATGTTCCATAATAATTTTGATAGTTAATTTTGAGTTTGAATAGATCTTACACTTGGCAAAGGGAACCTTTCTTTTAATTTTATTTCTTACTTCTGATAATTGTTGTACAATAGTATTATTGCACAGAACTGTTCAATGAGTTTTTCTTGTTCTTTGTACAGGTGTTGTAAACAAGGGGTGGAAGGAGACTGTGAATCCTCATCTGAAATGGCATAAAGACCTATCAATATCAATTATTTCATAGCACCAGGAATAGAATATAATGAACAAACCATTATTTGATGGTAAACGATTGGCCATGGGTACAGATTCTAGCAAGTATCTCTCAATCTCTAATGGGAACTCCAAGTGCTTCTTGAAATTATCAATAACAGATTGATACAGTATCACAGTGGACAGACCAGATTTTTACCAACACGTCTTGGTAGGAATAACTAAAAAGGAACACCAACATGATGTAATGTCATAGCAAAAATATTGGCTTTCAACAGTTTCTATCCAAAACCAAATTGAGTTGTTTCTCATTAGAACAGTTTGAACTCACCGTTGTTCTAAGCCTTTGTCTCGACTCCTCATGTAGGAGAGATTTTTGAAGATTGGTTCAAAATCTCTTTTATTAAAATGGTCTGAACAAATCCTGGAAAAATCAATAGGTACCCATACTACAAAAATTGGTCCATAGCTGCTTTACTGTTCTTGGAGAATTTATGGAACGACAATTTATCATCATGGTATGATGTAGGAGTCTTGTTACAATATCAAACAATTAATTAACAACTAGCAATACAAAATACAATAATTACGCATAATATTTCATTATGATTTCAGATTTATCTGAATTCTGAGCCACGGGCTTTAGTAACTTTATTTATTCACAAATTGACGTAAATATAACCAAAGTTACCAATTTCAGGATAGCCACCTTAATTTCCCTCCAATGACGTCAGTCTTTCCCTTCTCTAAATGCTCGCTTATTTCATAACCCCTTCCTATCATAAGAACCCTGGTTTTGTAATGAAGATGCAAAGGACAGACATGCCTTTACACATGGTAAAATTACTTTACTCGTACCTGGTCAACAGGGTTTGCAGGGTTAGGGTCAATGGAACCAGCTCCGCTATGAGGTATGAGGCCGGCCGGAGCAGGTGTGCCACAGGGGTCGAGCTTGTCTCCACTCTTGTATTCGCTATATTCGCATGACTTCGCTAGGATGGTAAAAGTACATCTTGAAAGGCTAGTCGTGCTGTATCTAGCGAATAACATGATAGTGTTGAATCCTGATGAAACAGAGCTTATAAATTTCAAAGATACGTACCTGGGAGATGGCTTACTCTCCATAAACATGTCAGCTTGGCAATTCAGCGAGCTGCAGCAGCGGTAAAAAGGACCTATCCTTTGATAGCAAGGAATTACAAGCTGGCAATGGAGAGTAAGCTACGCTTATATAAACAGGTTATTAGGCCAGCAATGACCTATGCCTGTCCAGTGTTCTGCAGCCTTCCCAAAACTCAAATGTTGGGACTGGAGAAGATGCAAAATGAAGTGCTTCATATTGTCACATACAGTGATAAATACTTTCAGCTGAACGCATTGCGCGAACTGAACGATATTAACACAGTATGAGTAGATCACATTAAAAATCTTGCTGACAAATTCTATCGGTACTTCATTCTTGGAAGTCCTTTTACCAGAAACATCACGACAGTAAGAGCCCACAATAACGTGCGACAGAAGCACGGTGGGTTCATATACCAGGAATTGGATCTTTTCCATGAAATTCCATAACACAATAAGATGACTCCTTATACCTAAGGACAGAACACCAAGGCATAATGTCTAATCCAGTTTTTTAGCTGCTTTTCCGGGAATCAACCTAAAACTTTGATGAGGAAAATTTGATGATTTGATGTTGTAAAGAGAATATATTAAATCCACCTGTATAAAATGGAGGAGACGGGTTAGTCCAACAGCCTATGACTAAAGCCGCCTACTAGCATAAACCTACAAACACCATAGGGCTGCCCTAGGGCAGTAGTGAGCGGTCTGCCAGACCTTTGGAGATCCCAAATGGTCAGGAATAGACCTAACACATGCAGTCTATACTCCCTCCCTTTGCCCACCCTGCAGTACTGTGATAGTATTAGCCTGTTTAAATTAATACATAATTTTTGATTTTTTGACATTCATCAAGTTAAGCTCAATTTATAAACTCCGCTGCCGTAGCTACAGTTGATGCTGCACCAATTATATGAGTAAATGATTCCAAAAGAGTAAAAAAACAACCCTACATCCATAGTTGTGTCACTCGCCAGACTAACCTAATAAATCAAAAACCAGAAAATACTGTAGCTGTTAAAGATGAAAGTTGGTTATTTTCCTGCAGCAACGGGTCGCTGTGTAGTTTATAAGCTGCATCAACTGTAACTACGTTAGTGGAGTTTATAAATTGAGCTTAACTACGGCAGCGGAGATTATAAATTGAGCTTTATTCTTCTTGAATTTGCTGATAGTGTTTTGATACCTTTTTGTGCCAACACCTATCCTATTTCTGCAATGGTGCACGTAAAACTTTGCCCCTGGATGGCTTAGGGACCATTTGGGAAGCATCATCAATTTTATAAATCAATAAAGTTGAAAACCAATAAACAATAAAAGTAACGGAATGATGCTCATAAACTATCAAACAGCTCTAATCTAACAAGAATATATATTGAAAATTGAGAATTCCTCCATTTATTTTCAAATATGATATGATAAGTGACATTGACAGGTGACTTGAAAAGCTTGAAATTGATAGCAAGTGGCGCCAACTGCATAACGACAAATCCCTCATCTTTTTTAGGTCAAATATGGTCAATTCATGAATATTGTAATGTGAATAATTTTTCAAGTAAAACTTTTGATTGACGTTGACTCGATTTATGTTATCTTTTTTGTCTCTGTCTTGTTAATGTGAAACATTTTCCAAATATGGTATTATTATTAACAACTGGATTTGTGGCAAAATTGAAATAGTTGATTCCAGTCAAAAGCAGTCATTTCATTATAGAATCGCTTTCGCTTCACATCAAACCTGTCGGTGCTCTTCCTGCTATTAACTGCTTGAGGAACGTCAGTTTTTGATATCCAGCCAAGTACTGCGCTATCATTTTTTTGTCTCGCAACTTATAATGCCACCTTTTACATTGGGAAATACAGAAATTCGACAAAACTAGACATGCTAATTGTAACAAAACTATTCCAGATGGGAGTTCAATAATTTTTCCATACTCAGTACCTACCAAAAATTACTGATTACATTTGAGACAATTTGTTTGTCGTCAGTGACAAATTTGCAAGCGCATCCTGTATCAAATAGCAGATTTATGGATTAAATGCCGGTCATGGTGCTAGCCATGGAAGTAGTTATTTTTTATCGGATTTTTACTGTATTTGGAGAAAGTAAGGATCTTTTTTTTTATTAATGATGGGATAACGTGTAGAAGATTATGGAATGACTTTAAATTATTCATCAAAACATTCAACCGTTAAGGTTCATATAAACCCATGAAAAAATTAACGGCAAGTTTAAAAATTCTGAAAAAAATTCGAGTTATATTGGCATTCAAATTCAATAATTAGAGAAATGTAGAAGAAAATCTGATGAACAGTTTTCGAGGAAAAAAATAAAAACCTAATTTTTAGAGGTTTTTTTAAGTTTTCCCAAAAACCACTCATCAGATTCCATTTCAAATATCATGACATATCAATGTCAAAGTTAAATATATTCACGATTTTTTTCAGAAATTTTAACTTCAACGTTACCTCACAATTTAAAATAAATCTGAAAATATTGTTATAAAATCAAAGACAGTTGAGAAGAATCGCTTTCTCAAGTGATATTTATATGAAATTTAGAAGACTGAACATTGGGGAACTATTCATACTAGTTTTCAGACATAAAATCAAACGATTTATATTTTTAATAATGATTTTCAAAACCTCGGACAAAAAACGGTACATTTTTATAAATTTCTACATTTCTAGATTCATGTCTGAAGGAATTTAAGATCGCCGCGTTTTACTTGGAGTTCGTGTTCAGGAGGCAAAAAATACATCACTACCAGCAAACTATTTCTCTCGGCGGTTTTGAGGCCGATGTGGAACGAGATTTAGCTTTTCAAACAACTGTCACATACCCAATCCATATTTTTTCAAGTTTAGTGAGTTTTTATCCGCTTTTGGCAGAAAATTGATTGATGAAACTGTAGTAGCAGGTGACAGGCGTTGTGTTGCAAATGGATCAATGAATCGTTTTTTCAATGACACGAAGTTTAATTGACCGTCTTACATAATTCTCATTCTTCATTTATCCACATTATAAAAATGTTAGCCCATTTTCAATATGGGACGGTTGAAAATGTCAAAAGAAGCATAACCTCAAAAATGTATGACATTTTTCGTTATTCAGAATTCGGCATGCGAGGCATGCGCAATAGTTTCCCAGCCCCCGTTTGAGAAAAGGTAAGATAGATAGATATTTTTGGCTTTAATTTGATTACATTGCGCTTATGACGTGTTATCAATATTTGTAGTTAATAGATATATGTCATATTTACTGTACAGCATTGCCAATAGTTCTAGACAGCGGTAACCGATGTAATTTGTTTAATTTTTGGAAAATGAAAGTTACTTCGATAGCGGTTTGTCAGTTCATCAATTGGATGTTGGATTGGTCCGCCTAAAGCCTTGGAGTCCTTGGACACAATTGAAGAAGTATGTAAGTAATAAGTTTTATGTTTTGCGATTTTAAGATCAGCTTTGGAAATAAAACAGGACGCAAAATAAATAATAATCATAACAGCGTCTTTATTGTCAATTCCAGATGCTTTCAAATAACATTGTATTATATAAATAAAAAATAACGGCATAATAGGCGGAGTTCAGCTTACAAAGTTGAAAAATATTGATAAAAATAAATTATAGTGAGTTGTTCATATTAGCTGCTCTTTTTGAATTTTACCAACAATATTGTTGTTTGTGCTGAAAGCAAATCTAATTTAAGCAAGATCAAGGACGGACTGACTATATCTATAATAAACCCATATGGGCACTGCAACCCCGAATATCAGAGAAACAAACGAAATGAATACAATAAATAATATGCAGGTGAACCGGAAAAAAGGGGCAATACCAAAGATTCCCAAAATCCCCTCCCACAGGAAAACTGACTGCACAGGCATAATCAATAAACCAAAATCTAAGAAAAAGATTGAACCAACTTTAAAGAAAATGGTCCCCACCTTTGGAAACACTGAAAACGATTCAAAACATAACTCCTTTTAGAACAAAAGGAGGTCTCTATCCATGGTAAGCCTGGCTGTTCTGCAAATCAACGGAAATTTGCAGACAAGGTGTTGTGTCAGTTGGTCATTCTGTGTTTCACATGGCAACACTGCACCAAAAGAATGTCAAGGATATATCGAGGATTCCGTGAGCTGTGCGGTTTTGACACTGGACTTGTAACCTAAAAACGGTTAACTTGTAATGAGTCAAGAGCAGAATAAATGGTGTAGAAAATCTTCTGTTTTATTACAAGAACCCATAACAAAACATGGTGGCAGCGGTGGGATCTTTACGAGTGAAAGTCAGTTGTTTGGCCGTTTAAAACCATTGAAATAATCGGTGAAAAACTATCCTATCCTAACCTAACCACTTTGGCATACACGCACGTGTTGAAATCATACACCAAAAAATGCATTCACCTGTAACAAGTGATTCTGTTACACAGGTACAAATAACGGTAAAGGTAAAGTTATCGGGCTCATTCTCCAAAAAAAAAAAGAAAAAGTGAAACTTACGTAGTTTTGTCTCCTGAACACGAATCTGAAAGAATTTTGTGGGGGTCTCAATTACTTTAGGAGTTATAGCCATTTTAAAGTCAAAAATTGTAGATTTTCAGACACGAATTTTGCAGTCAAAATTTGCACAAAATGCCTCCTTCTTTTTGTTGACACTGTCATTGAACACTAATCTAACCATATTTCACAAATACAAACACCAAAAATTAAAATTATACTCAAAAACTTGACCTTCTTTTACTAGCGATTCTAACCCAACTTTTGTTTGGTTTTTAGTAATTTTCATGATTGCAGTAGGTTGGTTACCTGAGATTTGCGCCGCCAACTATTCAAAACAAGAATGAAGGGGAAGTTATTGCTCATATTTGAATTCGAATAGTTGACGGCGCAGATTCAGTGATACCAACTTCTTATGAGCATGTAAATAACTAACAAATAGGTTAGAATCACTAGTAAAAGAAGTTCAATTTTTTGTGTGAAAAAATTAGTTTTTGTGTTTAAAAACGTGAAATATGGATAGATTAGTGTTTAATGACAGTGTCAACAAAAAGAAGGAGGCATTTTGTGCAAATTTTGACTGCAAAATTCGTGTCTGAAAATCTACAATTTTCGACTTTAAAATGGCTATAACTCCTAAAGTAATTGAGACCCCCACAAAATTCTATCAGATTCGTGTTCAGGAGACAAAACTACGTAAGTTTCACTTTTTCTTTTTTTTTTGGAGAATGAGCCCGATAACTTTACCTTTACCCAAATAACGGCTCCCATTCATGTCTCGCCCCCAGAAAAATTCAACTTCTCAGTGCCAGCGGCATGGCCGGCTTGGAAAAAAAGGTTTGAGAGATACATGGCGGTCTCCGGACAGATATCCAAATCAGATAAAGACAAAATCGACATTCTCATGTATATCATGGGGGATGAATCAGAAGAGGTGGCTGTTCAATTTCAAATTCAACCTACGACATACGAAGAAGCGTTAGACAGCTTCCAAAAATTCTTCATTCCGAGAAGGAATATAATATTTGAGCGTTTCAAGTTCAATTCCAGGATACAAAAACCAGATGAATCGGTGGATTCTTTCATAACAAGTCTTCACAGTTTGGCAGAACACTGTGATTATGGACAATTAAAAGAACAACTCATTAGAGACAGGATTGTAGTGGGGATGTCGGACCAATGAACATCAGAAAGGCTTCAACTGAAAGAGACTCTGACACTACAGCAATGTACATTAGAAGCGAAACAAGCTGAGCTTCAGGCTCTACAAAACAAAGAGCTTTTGAGTAGTCACAGACAAATTGGCCGTGTGCAAGCAACAGACAAAACTACTAGAGGACTACAGAGTAGTTCAATGGAGAAAAAGGACAAAAAGTGGTCTAAATGTGGATTTTGTGGCCAAATCAATCTACATGCAGAAAGTGCCAGAAAAATTGACATTGGGCGTCTGTATGCAGGAAATATAGTCAGGTCAGATCTATCCAAGTAGATGATTTTTTAGAATTAGAAAATAAATATAATACTGTAAATTATGAGTCTTCTGCCGAAGAATCAGAAGTCGAAACAGACGATTTCCTGGGGTCTATTACAATCAATCATGAAATTAATCCAGTAGATTCCAAGGAGTGGGTTGCTTCGATTTTTATTTCAAAATTGAACAAACATTTTGAATTTTTAATTGATAGTGGTGCGGATATAACTTGCCTACCAAAAAATTTGATTAGTTTTGATTTAATTAGGGAGATTAAGTCTTCTAATAGAATTGTTACAGGTCCGTCTGGGATTAAATTGTCAGTAGTTGGGACTCTAGATGTTAGTTTACAATACGAAAATCATAATTTCCAAACAGAAATTTATGTTATTGAGGGTTTGACTAAACCGATTCTAGGAAGAACTGCTATTTTAGAATTGAAAATTCTTGATTCAATTTATAGTCAAGTCGCACCAGTAAATTTAACTGATTCTGTCACAATTCAAAAACAAATATTAAAAACATTTCCAAAAATCTTCAATGATATAGGAAAATTCAAAACAGAGTTAAAAATTAAGCTTGTTGAAAATCCACAACCATTCATTCAGTCGGTGCCGAGAGTAGTTCCTATACCACTTTTGAAGTCTTTGAAGGAAGAGCTCCGCAGATTACAACATTTGGACATAATTGAGCCAGTAGATTTTCCTACGGATTGGGTTAGTCCTATTGTAGTAGTTCAAAAAAATAATAAAATCAGGCTCTGTGTCGATTATACGCAATTAAACAAATCAGTTTTAAGAGCACATTTTCCTATAGGAAAAGTGGAGACGATTTTTGCTAAAATTTCAGGATCAAATTATTTTTCAAAATTGGACACCAATTCGGGGTTTCATCAAATCAAATTAAGCAAAGATTCTCAACTTTTGACTACGTTTATAACTCCGTTTGGTAGATATTTTTTTAAGCGCTTGCCTTTTGGGATCACATGCGCTCCTGAATATTTTTCATGTCTCCTTAATAAAATATTATCTGGTATAGAGGGTGTTGTAAGTCACGTTGATGATATTTTAATCCATGCTTGTACACTTGAACAACACAATAAAATTGTATTTGAAGTTTTGAGAAAAATAGAACACGAGGGTATTACATTAAACCAAAATAAATGTATTTTTGGGGTCCAGTCTTTAACATTTTTAGGTAACCAAATTTCAAACACAGGAATTTCTGTAGATCAGGAAAGAATCCGTGCTATTTGTGAATTTCCAGCACCACAAAATCGGAAACAAATTTTACAATATTTAGACATGCTGAATTTTTCAAGCAGATTTATTCGTAATCGATCACAAATTTTAGAACCATTAACATCTTTGCTCAAGAAAAATGTGAGTTTTATGTGGGGAATTTCACAAAAAGATGCCTTCGAAAAATCAAAGAAAATTCTTTCAGAATGTCCTGCTTTAGCCTATTTTGACCCCACAAAACAAATTTCTATTCAGGGAGACGCGTCATCCTACGCTTTAGGGGCATGTCTGATGCAAACTAAAAATGGAAAAACCGAAATAGTTGCCTATGCATCAAGGTTACTATCTGACACCGAAAGAAGGTACGCCCAGATAGAACGGGAAGCTCTAGCTTTAACATGGGGTGCAGATAAATTTGCAGAATATGTCACTGGATTGCCATCGCTTTTACTTCAAACCGATCACCGTCCCTTGTTACAAGTTTTACAAATAAAACCAATCGATGAATTGACACCGCGATTACAACGCTTTCGAATACGGCTAATGCGTTATAATTACCAAATCTATTATTCCCCTGGCAAAGATCTTATTATAGCGGATGCTTTGTCTCGAAATTTCTCTGAAAAGGCAAAAAAACCTGATGAGGAAGAATTAGCTTCTGAAGCCGAGGCACATGTGCATCTCATAGTGCGGTCAATTCAAGTGAAATCCAGTTTTTTAGAACAAATAAAAACTGAACAAAATAATGACCCAATTTTGACCAGAATAAAACAATACACTAATGAAGGGTGGCCAAATCAAAACAAATTACCTAATGAGTTGCACTCTTACTTTCAATATCGCTTCGATTTTTCCTTTTCTGAAGGAATTTTGCTAAGAAATTCAAGAATAGTTATTCCTCACATGCTACAACTTACAGTGTTAAAATTTATTCATGATGGGCACTTCGGAATTGTTAAATGCCGCAACAGAGCAAAAACATCAATTTGGTGGTTTGGTCTCTCCACTCAAATTGAAAATTTAGTAAGGAATTGTCCTCAATGCATAGAACACCGAACAAATCCCAAAGAGCCAATGATGGTTGATGAATTTTCAGATAGGCCTTGGCAGAAAACCGCCTTGGATCTTTATAAATGTAACAATATATGGTATTTAATAATAACTGATTATTACTCAAGATTTTTTGAAATTTTCAAACTCTCAAAAATGACAGAGTCAGTTATTATTGAAAAGGTGAAAGATGTTTTTTCCCGCTATGGTATTTGTGAAATAATGCGATCAGACAATGGACCGCAGTTTCGAGGAGAATTTCAAAAAGTTTCTAAAGAGTATGATTTTAAATTAACAACAAGCAGTCCTATATTTCCTCAATCAAACGGTTGCATCGAAGCTGCTGTAAAAGTTGCAAAAAATCTAATTAAGAAGAATGATGATATTAATCAAGCTTTATTATCTTATAGAACTACTCCATTAGAAAATGGGTTTTCACCAGCAGAACTATTGTATGGTAGAAAGATTAGATCTTTTCTTCATATGTTACCAAGTCTGTTAAATAATCGGGTAGATTTAAGTTCTTTAAATAAGAAAGAGAGTAGATCTAAGGATAAAAGTGCCAAGCAGTTTAATGCCAGACACCGTGCCAAAAATTTGTCAGATTTAAAAGTAGGAGATTATGTATGGGTAACTGATTTAAGATGTTATGCGAAAATCATAGAATTATCAGAAGAACCTCGTTCCTTCATCATTGAGGCTAATTCAGGTAAAATTTATTGGCGTAACAGGTGGCATTTAATACCTGCTCCATACTATACAAAACCAAATCAGTTTCCTTCAGCACTAGTCTCCATCCCACCTTCTGAACAACAAAGCGATCATAATTCTAATAGTAATCTTGCTGGCAGTAGTCAGAGTCATAGAGAATTACAAAATCCTAGTTGTAGTATTTCGCAAGAAAATGGTAACAATGAAAATGACTTACTACCAAATGTGTTACAATCAGAAACTTGTGTTGATTCTTCGGTATCGACAGAATTTCCCAAACCCGAAAATATTGGCACTTCTAGGCCAAAGAGACTTATGAAAAAAACCTCTTATCTCAAAGATTTTGTTATGTAAGTTTGTCGTTTTTAACAAAATATTTCATTTAGCTTAAAGAGGGGAATGTTGTGTCAGTTGGTCATTCTGTGTTTCACATGGCAACACTGCACCAAAAGAATGTCAAGGATTTATGGAGGATTCCGTGAGCTGTGCGGTTTTGACACTGGACTTGTAACCTAAAAACGGTTAACTTGTAATGAGCCAAGAGCAGAATAAATGGTGTAGAAAATCTTCTGTTTTATTACAAGAACTCATAACAAAACACAAGGAAAATACATTACTGTTTCTGAAAAATGTGGTGTAGTACACCCATTACAAAGCTGAAGACTCCGCAAATTTTCCGAAACTTGCAGACATGCTTCGGCACGGGGGTTAAGTTCGAAAAATGAGGCCTCCACCCAATACAAATCTGAGGGCGCTACAAATTTCCTGAAATTTTCAGACAGGGCACAGCAAGGAACACTGAATTCGAATAATGAAGTCTCCGAGGTCTCCACCCAACAAAAACCAGAGGCACTGCAACTCTCACTACATTCATAGACTCGGCAGAGGTCACTGAATTCGATTAACGAGGTCACCGAGGTCTCCAGCCAACAAAATAGTGAAGACACTACAAATTCAACCAAATTCGTAGACATGACTCAGCAGAGGCCCACAGTACTCGAAAAACGAGGTCCCCGAGGTGTCCACCCAACAAAATTATGGAGGCACTGTGAATTCCACCAAATTCACAGACAAGACTCAACTGATCTCGAAAAATTATTTCCCCGAGATTTCCACCCAACAAAAAACTAAAGGCTCTGTTAGTTTCACTAAATTCACTGACTGTAGAGGTCGCTAATCAACAGTAATGAGGACCGCGAAGTCTACATTCACAAAAATACTATAAAACTGAAATATTTTGAAAAGCACTGAACAATAAGCCTATATATACGAAGATCTGGAAAAGATAAGTAAAAAAAGAAAAAAGAGTATTGTCCGTGAATTTGGTTGGATTCAGACCTCGGGGGCCTAATTTTTCGGTTTCAATGTCACTTGCTGTGTTATGTCAACAAATTTCATGAAATTTGTTGCGCGCGCCCTCAGATTTGTCTTGGATACAGACTTCATTGTTCCAACTCAACACCCGCCCTTACTGAGTTATGTGTGCAATTTTCAAAAAATATAATAGGAAAGTTAGAACCGCAATTATTACAATAATTATTGAAAAAGTAATTGGATGTTTTCCACCATCATGAATCATGACTTTGTATGTGTCTCATCAATGTTGACTTGTTACTATAAACCTCATGTTTAATGTCTAGATAAACAAATAAAAATTTCCGAAAGTTCGACCAAATAACAAAGAGTATTATTTTAAACAGCCCAGCATTTTGACTGCATTAAGGATGCAGTCATCCGCATTTTTCCTCAACTACTCAGTCAAGACTATACCCTTCGCCTTATACATATTATTTATCTCTAATGTAGATAATACAGTAAATAAATAATTCATTATTGAAGAGAAAGAAATCACAAAATCATCTCCACAACGAACAAGAATTGTAATAATAATTATTATTACTAGTAATAGTAGTAATCCTACTATCCGTAATATAGCTACATAATGCATTGAACCACATTACCACAATTAATACCAGATAATCGCAGTACTCCGAATAATGTTGAGATTTGGCAACAGTGCATTAGCAGTAGGATTGACCGTTGCAGAAAACTGTAATTTATATGGAAATATTATAAAAGGTCGCTGTAACTATGGTTTGAAAAACATATCTTGTCAGTGCCATCTTACAGTTCAGAAATGCGAAATATTTGACTTTATATGAACCTTAACACTTATTCATACCCTTGCGAACTTCGCAATTTCTCTGCGAATGAAATGGCTGCTAGTCATGCCGGACCAAGCGTTGATCATAGATATATATATATATATATATATATATATATATATATATATATATATATATATATATATATATATATATATTATACAGTCTGTCCAAGATAAGAATGAACAGCATGGGGATATGAGAAACGGTAAGAGATACGGGGTCGATTAAATTAGAGAAAAGTAGCACATTTATGTACCCAACAATATGCCATTTAGAAAGTTTTAATATTCCGAGTAGTTACGGAGATATCCGAGAAAAACCGAAATTTCAGAATTTCGTTTTTATTTTCTCCTAGGTTTATTTTCAAAGGAAATGTAAAACAAATAGCACTTTGTCGTGGCCACTTTTCAAGGACTACCTGATAACGTAAGCAGAATTTTTCTGCGACGTTTCGTCTTTTAGAAAACATCATCAACTTTTTATTTTTATATGGGCCGAGACTAAAGTATACCCCGTACTACAGTATTATTATGACAACAGAACATTATGTGTCATTTTTTCCAGCGCATACTATCTAAAATTAAAGAAAAACATGTTAAGTAATCACTAAATTTCATTTTGTGCGAGAAATGTTTCTGAAATTATACTGTGTGATACGTTGCTGTATTCACAATGGAAAATGGAGTCGTACACAGGGTATACTTTAGTTTCGGCCCATATAAAAATTAAAAGTTGATGATGTTTTCTTAAAGACAAAACGTCGCAGAAAATTTCTGCTTACGTTATCAGGTAGTCCTTAAAAAGTGGCCACGACAAAGTGCAATTTGTTTTACATTTCCTTTGAAAACAAACCTAGGAGAAAATAAAAACGAAATTCTCAAATTTCGGTTTTTCTCGGATATCTCCGTAACTACTCGGAATATTAAAACTTTCTAAATGGCATATTGTTGGGCACATAAATGCACTACTTTCTCTAATTCAATCGACCCCGTATCTCTTACCGTTTCCGATATCCCCATGCTGTTCATTCTTATCTTGGACACACTGTATATACTTACTCGCGTTGATGCAGCACCATGACGGCAGTCATTTTATTTGCACAAAAATTGCGAAATTCGCGAGGGTATGAACGAGACTTTACTGATGTTTTGAATTAGTTTTCTGTGTGTACCAAGTATTATTCTTGAATGATGAATAAAGTAATTTTTCTCAGTGTGCGAAGCATGATATCAATAAATAAAATACAATAAAATACAAAACACAACAAAAGTCATTACAATACAATACAACATATTAAAAACTACCACAAGAAATTCAAATTCAGAATTGGTTTAATACATATTCTCTACATTGTTTTTTGAAATGGCTCAAAGAAGAAAGAAGAAAGAAGTGATATACTGATACAACTCTTGTCTATGGTCGTCACTCGCACAGCGGTGGGATTACGTGAGCCATAGAATTCTACATATCGCTACGTTTTGACGTAAAAGGTATTCCGTGTATACAGTTAGCGACAGTTTCCAGGCGACAAATAGATATTTGACAGCATTTGAAGCGCCATCTTGACCCTTTCATAATAGAATTCTACATTTAATAGCTACAGTTGAAGAAAGTGGTATTCCGTGTGCACTTTAGCTACACTCGCTTCGCACGATTGTCGTTATTTGAAGCGATAGCCTAGAATGTGTCGTGAAGACAAAGAAATTCTCGTTTAGAAAGGGATAGAGTGTTACTTTAAGAGGTTAATGCCGGAAATTTCGAATTTCAAACAACCGACTTTGATTGTGTCTACAGACGTCACTATTTAAAAAAAAAACATTGAACCAAATTTTTGGGTGCTTGAAGTAACTCGATAAATTATTACATTTCTGTATTTTTGTTTAATTTAGTAAACGGTTGCACGCCTTTTAAATAATTCAAACTTCAAAATAAGAATTATCCAAACAATTAGGTATACAATGGGTATATAAAAAAATTAATAAGTAAAAAAGATAACTTGGAAATAAACATACAGTAGCAAATAATCAATAATGCAATGCATGACTTATCACATGAATCCAATCAATATTAAAATGAATAATAAGTGCAGTTTATTCATTTATTATTACAAGGAATGTTTCAGTAAATTTCATAATTCCTAATAACTGTTACCAGTCTCATACTTCTAGATGTGTAGGAATGGTACGTAAGAGTAATTGGTAGAGGGAACTTTATGAATACCAACTGGGGATCATTATAGGGGTTGAAATAATGGAGATTTGAATGGTTGCCAAACCTTTCTCACAGTTTATTGGAAGTTACAAAAAACAATAAATATATAGAATCGAACGCACCTATTTTGGCAATCTCAACTTTTCCTCTGAATATTTTCCTGAAGTGAAAATATGAGTAGGGATTACAAATGGAATTTTTTATTTTGATTTCTTGTTTCAATAGTAGAAATATCGATTTGTTTTTCATTGATTCATGTTATGCATTTGTTCAAAATTTGTTCTTTCCTTCAACCTCCTACATACACCCTTGCAAGCAACCCTCAGAAGTCTTCGAGCTAGGGAAGACAAGGCCCTAATCTTTCAACATGTGATACCATTTATGGGACCATGCTAGAATTTGAGTCCATGGCCTTATGGTTGAGAAGCAAACACTCTACCATCAAGACCACAATGGCTCTATTTCATTATGAAAATATCCAGAAAAGAGCTGAAAACTAGATTACTGCTAATGGAATTTATGCAGTCATTTTGTTTCATACACCTAGTTTTTCTCACTTGTGGGAGATATTCGATATCTTTTACATTATTATGATAAAAATATAAAATTGTACTCTCCACAAATGACAATATTCCATTTGCAGTATCCTCATTCCCTGTCACTGAGGTTGAAAATATTTATTTATATATCTAAACTGATGTTTGGCTAGACCTATGAAATTGATTTTTTGAATCAATCCTCTGAGGTACCCTTGTAAATGTAGTTGGACCAAAAATAACATTCCTCAACGATAGTTGAAGCCCACATTGATTTCTTGTTCTCTTCCGTGGCAAGACCAATTATAAAAATTATAGGCAGGGCAGAGGTCCGGGATCTTGTAAGATTGTGTGAGATGTCTTCATAAAATGCGTATTGTTAATAATTATACTGAATCATTCTTCCTTCAAAATCTTATTCTGTAATATAAACATTGATGTTATCCATTATAGCTGCTCATCTCTTTGAGGAATTGGTTGCTCAAATATTTCTCATCAATTTGTAAAAGGATTCAAAAGGAAAATCCACGTAATGTACGGCAAACATAAGAATATTTGTACCAAAGGTTCGCCGTTTCGCCCGTTCCTGAGATAGATTTCCATAACTACTCCATAGCTCTATTCTTAATTCTTTTACTAACATTTTTGAGGAAAAATATCCACATATTTTTTATTTTTTTATGGTTATAAAATAGTTGAATCAGTGTTGCCAGGTTGAAATCTGAAAAATCCCCATGATCAACCATGAAAAATCCCCACTTTCGAACAAAAATCCCCACTTTTTCTATATCGCCTCTTTTTCTTATTTTATCACTAGTATTGACACAAGTAGTCTATTTTTCACGTCACTACTCACGTACTAATGTACGTAATGTATCACAATCACCAGTTGATGATATTGGCGAAAAAAAATAAACATACAATTTGGCGGGAAATTTGAATTGTGGTGTAATTCAACTTATCATTATCTCATTACTTTCCCTTTTTGCTGGGTCGTATCTATTTTTTCAAAAGAGGATCATTTTCCCATTCTGCCCTGTATTTATGACGCTCTACATACAGTTTCGCCTTCTTTGGATTGGATTTACTAGATCCAGCCTCATTACTACTGCTTTCGCCATCTGTATCACTCATTTTGTAAATCTTTATCCTAACACTCGTTGATTTTGCTCGTATTTTTCCAAATATATATTACAAATATTCAAATAAAATATAATTTCAATTTCGAATTTCAGTTCTTCTTCTTCTTTCTGTTTTCACATCATCTTCTTCTTCCGTTTTCGTGTTTAGCTAGACAAATGACATTTGACAGATAAAAAATCCGACAGTAGGCGAGAAACGTAAAAAATCCCCACAAATTCCTCACTTTTGAAAATTCCCCACATAAATCCCACATGAGGCAAAAATTCTCCACAAGTGAGGACTTATCCCCACACCTGGCAACACTGAGTTGAATGATTAATGGTTACAAAAGTTCATAAAGCAAACATGATAAATTGAAAATTCCCAAAATTTTATCGATGTTTTCTGAATGAGATAGAAATTACGAACTCCTCCGATTGGAAAGCAATATGAAAGCGAGACTTTCGTATAGGCACACGGAATACCAAATGAAGCGACTGTAGCTATTAATTATAGAATTCCACATTGACAAGGAAGTTCTCGCTTAGAAAGAGAACGAATGATTTTGTCCACAGGACACTGTGTCAGAACCAAAGAACACGAACGGTGATATTCTTGTGATTTTGGAAAATATAAATATAATTATTTCTGAATATTCAGAGATTATTGGTATGGAATAACATGTTAAAAAAATAAGGGCATCCTCTTTCCTAGGTCGCACAAGTCTTTCGAAGAATTCTGGGGTTGCTCGTAATTTACATACGAGTGGTTCATCCTTTCGCCACAATAACGCTAGTAAGTAATTGAAAAATGTCGGGGCGTGGTTCAGTGGTTAAAGCGTCCGACTTTGGGTCGAAAGGTCCAAAGTTCGAGCCCCAGTTGCGGCTCAAGGAGACTTAAATTTAACAAGGAGTGTTTGATTCCCATAAGACAATGGGGACACTAGTAGAAAGAGATGAAAGAACATTTGTGACGAAATGTGACGTAGTAGGACGTGTCATGGCCGCCGTTCTCTATAGACAGTGACGGACTAGCTCTTGGTATATGAGAGTTACTGCTGACAGTATTGTTACTTGGTTCGAGTTCGACTCTGTACTCATACCCAAGTACGTCACTATGACAAGATTCTGATTGGCTAGAGCTTATTAAACCCTCCTTGTTAAATTTTAGTCTCCTTGGTTGCGCCTGGGATTTTTTAATTTAATTTGACCAATTAAATTATTAAAATCTCGTGGCTGCACTGGGGTGAGTCCTACACGATTCACTGTTGCGTCCCAATTAACAGTGCTGCTCCTAAGGTGGCGCATGGAGTTAGTAACAAGGCCTAATCCAGAACACGTGGCTATAATGACCATAGCAGTCGATGCCAAGACACCAAGGGGAAAAAAAGGTAATTGAAAGGTACAAAATGTATTTCATAAATAAATCCAGTTAATGCTCTCAACACAGCTAGCCCATATGGTCTATGGTTCCCAATATTTATTTTATTTTGGACTTTTGAAACGTACTCTACTCTACTAGATACAAATACATACAAAAACAGGTGAATGGCGACTCGATGTTTTTCCCTATCTTCAGATATTTTCAATTATAGTTTGGCGAGTTTTTACAACTTTTTTTGAAATGGAGCGGGTCCGATCCTTACCACGTCCGAAACTGATGGATTTTTTTTGAGCTGTGGCTTGAGCCTCGGGCTTTGATGTTGACATCAAAAAATTTGATCAAACCGCCATGAAGTGAAGTCACTTGAGGGCAAACCATTAGTGCATGAGCAACGGACTTCAATGCTCTATCACATACACGCTTGCATGGCAGCATAGCGCATAGCATAAAGAAATATCGAAGTTCAGCCAATCAAAATGCGAATATCCGACGCTACTGGCATTTTGATTGGCTGAACTCTGTTATGTACTATGCTATATGATATGGCAAGTGTGTAGTGTCGTTCGCTAAGACGTACTCTTATTGCTCTAAGATGGATTTTTTAAAAGAGAAAGACATATGAATTACAAATCTATAAACTGTTGGTCTCTCAAGACAAATGGATCACTGTCAAACCTCATTACTCTTCTTTCCATGTTCTAGTTTCGAATTTACTCCCTTCTTTGAAGTTCATTCAATTGTATTCCGAGTAAATTCTTTGCAGGCAGCATTTTTGTAAGCAAGAAAATTTTCCGATAGTTGGCGCTGCAGTATCTGTCAAACTTGTCAATGGAATGGGGAAAACAATGTGAACCCCTATTTGATTCAATGATAAATAAATCATCATTTCTTTTTTGAATTTTAAGCGATAAAGGTAAATTTTGAAGGATGTTACTTGTTGAGAGATCAATTTAGAGGACATATCCAAATATATTGGCGATAGAAATCGGCCGATAGTGAAACGCCAACATGCATTGAAAGCGGATGTATTATTTTGTGTCAAGTTAAACATGTGGAGAAATTCGAGATATTTGGTCTGGTTTTACAAACTTCTGCTTCAACATCGGAGCCTCATGAAGTCAATTGAAATTTAAAGAGCATTAAAATTATAGCCAATATTGAACATCAAGACGTTTCCTTGAAATAACTGAAATTGCCAAGATACAGTATAATGGTATAAAATCTTCTGAAATTACCATTATAATCTGTTTCACACAGATATGTATTTGGAAATGGGTTTTTCAATTTTCAAAATGTTCTGCCACACCTTGCACAATAGGGAACAGGCATGTGTCCCCGTTCTGAAATATTATTATTTGCACACAAACATTTACACCCGAGAAACTAAGTGACATACTCAGAAATTGATATTTATTGTTTTCTTTTCTCTAATTCGTAATTGAAAATGCTACTTTTTTCATCCCATTTGAAAACGTACCCCTAGCGACTCTGACGGACAAATGCATCGTTACTTCACACAGTCCAAACTTTCACTGTTAGAGGGCTCTTAAAGGATGTGTAATCATGTGTAATATTTCTCTGAAACTGTCAAAATCACTCAAAGTTCCAGAAACAACCACAAGGAGCACTAGTGTTTGGGGGAAGTTATTCGAATCAAGGTCAAATTTGGTTTGAATCGAAGAGCAATTTCAAATCTTAATATTTCGGAAACAAATGGGATTTACGGAATTATTTTTACTACATGTGATTTATGAGACCCAAATCTATGCAGAAAACCCAAAAACCAAAATCATGCGTGTTCCCTTTAGGAAGATGTATATTGATACATTTGTATCTTTATAAGTGTTTGAACTGCGGGACCCAGTAATACCTCTTGCACTTGCTGCTCATTATTCGAATCTTGAGAAGTATTTTGGTACATTAAACTTCGGCAAGCTGTTTTGAAAACCAAGAAAATGTTAATTATTTGCTACTCAAATCACATGTTGACTTGGTTTGTTTTCCCCATCCTCGAAGTATATATTTGGGACAGTAGGTATCGCACCCTTTGCGCGTTTTCGCGAATTTGGCACTGTGTCAAGATTTTCCAAATTTTACAGGTTACAACAATAAACTCACATTCATTTATGAACACCACAGAGTTCTGTGATGAACACTTACTGTAACTATACAAAACTTCCAAACTAACAAAGGCAAGAATCAATTATAAAAATATCTAATTCACAGACTATCACACACATACAATTAAACAACAAACAACAACAACAAACAATTAAACAAACCAATCTTTGCCAGTTGTCCCAGCCTAAGATAATAACAAACAACAACAACAAACAATTAAACAAACCAATTTTTGCCAGTTGCCCCAACCTAAGATAATAACATAAAATTAATTTCCAAAAACTGCTCAATGTTTTCAGGACGACACAAACAATGTCAAATAATTCCGATCTCTTTCGATTCGAAAGCAAGACTTCTAAAGGTACACGGAATACCGAACGAAGCGATAGTTAACAAATTTTGTAGAATTCTACTCTCGCTATGAAGCGAGGGTACACGGAATGCCACTGCAGAAGTCACAGAACACATACACAGTGTTTTTGTGGTCACTCGTCGCCCGTCACGTCGTCACTGCTGCAGCCGTCAGCCTTCGCCCTCCAGACAGAACTATATATCACAGAACTCATAATAATATATCGTAAGATATATTATTATCATATATCTATTAACTACAAATATTGATAACACGCCATAAGACGCAATGTAATCAAATTGAAGCCAAAAATATCTATCTTAGCCTTCTAGGATTCTGTGACCCTATTAAAACCCATATAGTGCCGCCCTCTTATAATTTGCACAATCTACACTTGCTCTCTGTAAACTTATCCATATTATGAGGTTATGTTAGAAAGATATGCTTCTCATATCTTCGATAATTGTTGCTTCCGAATCATGCACGCTAGAAAGAGATGAAAAAACAAAATCATGTCGTTGAATAGTAATTTCTGGCGCAAGCGCATTAATTCAACAGCGTCCAATTCGAAGTCGATGCTCATTTTTTTGGCATCACATAGGCTATCCTTATTATCCATATTCGTAGTTAATAGATATATGATTATTATGAGTTCTGTGAACTAAATCCCTGGATATAGTTCTGTGGCTCCAGCTGAGTCCGAGGTCTGTGGCCAGCCACAGATTACATCCACTATGTAATCTGTGGTCCAGCTCTTGTCCAAGCCACAGAATACTATATTCTGTTTCCAAGCCACTGAAATGAAATTATAATATAACATCATATTATAGGTTGTGTCAAGTCACCGGTCGGACAAGGCACGCGCGTTCAGTATGAGGTATGACGATGAGTTGGGCCGATCAGATGATTGAAAATATTGGTCACATACAAACAGTTCTAATAGACGAGGTAAGTGATGACGTCACAAATGTCATTCTTGTCAAAAACTGATTCCAAACAAACCTCCGTCAAATGTAAATCACTTGTCCGATAACTCCGATATTGTTTCCGTTAAGGTTTTCTAACTTATTTTGCCAGAGAAAACAAAATCCGAACAACCAAATACAAACTAATGAGCAAAGCAGCTAATCATCAACAGAGAAAGTCACCTAAAATTCTTTGTTTGGAATCAGTATTTGACAAGTATGACATTTGTGACGACACACTTTCCTCGTCTATTAGGTCGTCAAATCAACCAAATGACCGCGCTGGTCTAATACACAGAACTCATACTTATATCTTATGACATAAGTATGAGTTCTGTGGACTCTACTCATATCCAAGTACGTCACTATGACGTGTTGATGCTACAAGATTCTGATTGGCTAGAGCTTATTAAACCCTCCTTGTTAGTTTAGTCTCTTTGACTCTGCCTCTTTTGACGCTGTTATCTGAATGAATGACATTGGAATATAAATGTTCAACTAATTGTTTATTAAAAGCAGTAGAAAGGAATCATAGGCTGAGTCAAGTCTACGGTCTGACCAATATGATTCGACCATCGCGGTCATTTGGTTGAGTTGACGACCTCATTAGAACTGTATGTATGTGACCAATATTTTCAATCATCTGGTCGGTCCGACTCATGGTCATACTTCATACTGAACGCGCGTGCCTGGTCCGACCGGTGACTTGACACAGGGATAATGGCTATCTCAATTTCAAGGTTAGAAATGCGAACACTGCTGGATTTTACTGCAAAAAGTTTAAATGAATCAAACATTCAGCAGCGTGACCTTGAATTTTCAGCCTCGCCTAAACATGTTTGCCATTGGTTAACTTATCAATAGAGGGGGGTGCCGCCACTGCCACTACCATTATGTGAAACAGCCTTTAATGGTTTACTATATCTATATATGAAAATATAAATAGAAAAGTTATTGGGTATAACCCCCAATAAAATGTTGTGCAACCGTAGACACGTCGACACGTGTTTCGAACTTAAGCTCTCATCAGTACGGTAAAGTCTGTATTTATCTAAGCTGTGGTAACAGTGTGCACTGTTTTATGTATAACGTTGTGTCCTGTATAAGATGGTCCTATATTAGTATTAGAATAGTCTTATTTAATTCTCTGAGTTTATTCAAGATATCACTTCTCCGGGTTAAAGTTTATCGTAAAAATTCATGAAGGGGTGTAAAACGGCGCGCTAGACTGAACAATTTCTAGTGGATCTCTGTCTGAAGGTAAGCCACGATCTAAAAATAGCACAGAGGGTAGGTTATGAAAAATGCTCTCGGTTTTTCGGAAGAACGAGCTTTTGGAGCGGGACAGTCGGTGTTGAAGTGCAAGTGACAAGAGTTGGTTCGATTTCGAACGCCCGGTGAGGGTGGCTTTTTGCCACCCCCGATAATGGGGCCGATGTGGGTGTTAATTTTTAGGGATAAGTGGGTGTTCAATTATTCAACTAAAATAAGTAATTAAATATATGTTTGGGGTATTCTATTTGTTTAATAATAATAATAACAATAAAAGAGAAAATTGTTTTCTAATTTTGGGGCGTGAAAGGGATGATATTTAATTAGGGATAACTGGGTGATCAGTTATTCAATCTAAATAGTTAAATACAATTTTTCTATCTTTATTAATAACAATAATTATAATAGTGCTGGAATTGCGGCAAGGTTGGGCATGTGCGCAACAAATGTCCAACATTCTCAGAATCGACACCGATGCAGGAAAACTAAAGAAGGTCGATGAGGAGGGGCAATCGTCGACCTGTATCCAGCAAGCCCCCGTTAACAATGCATATGTCGCTATCCTTCAACGTCAAAACAATGGTGTCTTTGAAGACGGTCACATCAACAACGAGCCTTGCACCATGCTGCTAGATACAGGTGCGACTAGGACAATTCTTGGACCTGCTTTTACTAAAACACCAGAGAGAATGAACCATCATCCTGGAAGCTACGCACAGCAACAGGAGAGCCTGCCACTGTACATGGTGAGCTACCGATTGAACTGATTTTAGGCAGCACAAAAGTGAAACATCGGGCATTAGTAGCTGACATTGAGGACGATGCAATTATTGGAATGGACATCATGAATTCCAAAGGGTTCGAATTGAACTTTAAAGATGGCGTCCTACGTGTGAACGGAGAAGAGTTGGTACTACATGGAAGAAGTGAAGAGATGATTCGTGTTCTGCTGACTGAAGATGTAAGTGTACCCGAGAGGGCTGAGACCATACTGGAGGCTCGCTTGGACGGAGATGCGAGCGATGGAAACGTGGTGATGTTCGAGCCCAAGCTTCATGATGAGAAAATTGGACGAGGGATTGCACTAGGCAAGACTTTGTTGCGTGCTGATAAGTTTGTGCCAGTAAGGGTAATGAATCTCAATTATTACCCAGTGACCTTGAAGAAAGGAATTGTTTTGGGGCACTGCTCGTCAATTTCCTCTGTGATCAGGAGTGTACACGGTACTGTTAGTCAAGACAACAACCTGACAGCGGAACTGGAAAAATTGGTTACCATCTCTTCCAAGGGCATTGAACCAGCTCAACAGCCCAGATTGAGAAAATTAGTCGAAAAGTACCAAGACATCTTCGATACCGGACAAGGAAAAGGGGGTCGAACGAATTTAGTTCAACATAAAATTGATACTGGGGATGCCCGACCAATCCGACAATCAGCTTTAAGACTTCCTCTTGCCAAGAAGGAAGAGGCTGACAACATAGTCAGTGATATGGGGAAAGATGGAGTTATTGAACCATCCGACAGTCCATGGTCCTCTCCAGTCGTGCTGGTGAAGAAGAAAGATGGATCAACACGCTTTTGCGTAGACTATCGTCAACTGAACAACGTGACGAAGAAAGACAGTTACCCTCTTCCAAGAATAGATGACACCCTAGACACGTTGGCCGGCTCCACGATTTTCTCGACCCTCGATCTGAAGAGTGGATACTGGCAGGTAGAACTGGCTCCAGAAGATAGAGAAAAGACAGCCTTCACCATCGGCTCAGGACTGTGGCATTTCACCGTTATGCCATTCGGACTTTGTAATGCTCCAGCCACATTCGAGAGATTAATGGAGACGGTTCTGAAAGGACTTTCATGGAGGACGTGTCTGGTATATCTCGATGACATTATTGTAGTTGGCAAATCGTTCGAAGACCACGTTAAAAACCTGGAGGAGGTATTCCTGCGACTGAGAAATTCTGGATTGAAGCTGAGCCCCAAGAAATGCCACCTGTTCCAAAAAGAAGTACGTTACCTTGGCCATGTTGTCTCCGGGCACGGAGTAGCAGTGGATGACGAGAAGATCAGAGCAGTGAAGGAGTGGCCTATTCCGAGAGACATACACCAGCTACGTAGTTTCCTTGGTTTGTGCACATACTATCGCCGATATGTGCTGGGGTTCGCCAACATCGCTAAACCACTGACCAGGCTCACGGAAGGACAAACAAAGTTTCAGTGGTCCGAAGAATGCCAAGACTCGTTCAGGAAGCTGAAGGGGGCATTGATCAACGCACCGATTCTGAGTTATCCCCTTCCGAGTGAAAAATTCATTTTGGACACGGACGCCAGCAACGTGGGACTTGGAGCTGTCTTGTCCCAGATCCAGGATGGGCAAGAGAAGGTGACCGGTTACTTCAGTAAAACTCTCAGTAAACCGGAGCGTAACTACTGCGTCACCAGACGAGAACTGTTGGCTGTTGTCAAGGGAGTAGAACACTTTTACAAATACGTGTACGGGAGAAAATTTCTGTTAAGGACCGACCACGCAGCCCTTAAATGGCTTCTACAGTTCAAAAATCCCGAGGGCCAAGTAGCACGTTGGATCGAAAGACTCCAAGAATTCGACTTCGAGATTGAACATCGAGCAGGAAGTGGCCACAAGAACGCAGATGCCCTGTCAAGGAGACCATGTCCAGACGACTGCTCACACTGCCGACGAGCAGAAGATAAGGAAGCCGCGATTTGTAGAACCACGGCAGTTGATAACAACTGGAATGACAACGAGGTCCAGAAAGACCAAGAAAGAGATCCAGATCTTGGTTTAGTCATCGGTTGGATATTCCCCAGCAGTCAAATCCTACTGGGCCCAATGGAACTCCCTTACCTTGGAAAATGTGGTCCTGAAACGTGTATTGGAGACCGAAGATGGTGGGGAGGACAGACGGCAGATAGTGGTTCTCAAGAATAGAAGCCATGAAGTACTCCGAAAGATCCATGATGGAGTTGCTGGTGGACATCTGGGTGTGACGAAGACCCTGCAGAAAGTAAGGCAACGGTTCTACTGGGTCAATTGTCAAGTTGATGTCAATGACTGGTGCAGAAAGTGTGCTACCAGCAATGGACCTCGGACACGACCCAAGGCCCCGATGCGTCAGTATAACGTAGGTAGTCCATTCGAGAGAATCGCCATTGACATCGCCGGCCCGTTCCCCGTATCAGATCACGGAAATAAATACATCCTTGTGGCAATGGACTATTTCAGCAAGTGGGCCGAAGCCTATGCCCTGCCCAACCAGGAAGCCATCACCGTCGCGGACGTCTTGGTGAAAGAGTGGATATGTCGATTCGGTGTTCCCTTGGAGCTGCACTCGGACCAAGGCAGAAATTTCGAATCCAACCTGTTCCAAGAAATTTGCCAACTGCTGAACATCCGCAAGACGAGAACCACAGCTCTACATCCACAGTCCGATGGAATGGTTGAGCGGATGAACAGGACTATCAATCGCCACTTGTCCAAGGTAGTCTCTGACCATCAAAGAGACTGGGACCAGTATCTTCATTTGTTCCTGATGGCATACCGTTCAGCAGTACACGAGTCGACCGGCCAAACCCCTGCTAGTATCATAATGGGCCGAGAGCTGCGACTTCCCTGTGACCTAAAGTTTGGGACGCCACCAGGACAGGATACCGCGGGAGAGGACTACATCAGCAAACTCCGGCAGCGAATGGAGGACATCCACGAACGAGTCCGTATGAACATCCAGAGTGCCAGCGACCGAATGAAAGCGACTTATGACATCAAGGCCGATGCTGGAGGATTTCAGGTGGGTGACCTAGTTTGGCTGTACAACCCGATGCGTCGCCGGGCCTGTCACCGAAATTACGGAATTCATGGGAAGGTCCGTACAAAATCGTCAAGAGGATAAATGACCTGCTTTACCGAATCCACAAGCCACCCAGAGGTAAACCCAGGGTCGTGCATTTCAACAGGTTGGCACCTTACGCTGGGAACCATGACCAAGTCCGCACCCTCAGACCACCAGAGGATGCGATGAAGTTAGGGTTTTAGAAATTCATGTCCTTATACTCAAATGGACAGAAAGTGTCACACGGGGTAACTCGAGAAGAGCCACGGGACCTTTTCAAAGTGCCAGTGGATTACGCCCTAGCACACTGCGTCGCAGAAGATCTTCGAATGTCCAGGGGCATCGCTGTAGTGTTCTCTAAGAAATTTGGCCAACTCCAAACACTACGGAAACAGAATCCAGAAATTGGAGGTGTGCTACAGCTGAAGAAGGGCCAGAGGATCATCTACTACCTGGTGACCAAGAAGCGTTCTCAAGATAAACCGTCCTATGAAGATGTCTGGAGGAGCCTCACCCAACTGAGAGATACGATGGTGGACCAGAATCTGGTGGACTTGGCAATCCCAAAATTATCCTGTGGTATTGATGGGCTGGATTGGAGAGTTATAAGAAGTATGTTGGAGACGATATTCCGATCCAGCGGCATCCAGATTTTGGTTTGCTGTAATCCTATTCCACGACCTAACATGAAGACTGTGGAGTGTTACTTCCATCGAACTTCACGGTGCAGATATGGGGAATCCTGCAAATATCGACACACTCCAAAGATGACATTTCGGGACGAAATATCTCTAAGAAGGGGGCAATGTGGCGAAGCTGCGGGCGATGCCGGACCTGATCAATCACGTAATCAGCGAATGACCTCGAATAACTGTCGATGCGCTTGCACCGAAAAGAATCTGGACGATTCGAGAATTACTCGAAATTTCTAGGAAGATGAATCGGATATAAAAAGAACTACGCAGCGGACAGACGGACAGTCAGTGAAGTGAAAGTCGAATATAAATACCTAGTTCCGTGATTGTTATGTAAATTAGAGTATTGTGTTATTGAATCATTGTATTTCGTTAAATAAATTATTTTAGAGTGAATTGGACTATAAATCTACTACAATATATATAAAAATCTTAAAAAGGAAATGAATGACAAATGTGATAATGAAATTTTCGGAAGGATATCTCGTCTCACCAGTATAGGGCATTCAACTATTTACAGAGTCGTTAAACAAGGGGATGTTGTAAATCATTATCGTGAAAGAAAACGATCGAGAAGATCAGAAATTAAACAAAATTTATGAATACACAAAAGATTTTCCTCGAAGGCAAGTTTATGATTTCTATAAGCGAAACGAAGTACCTACCTTGGAATCAATCAAAAACAAATTATCTGATTATCCTGAGTATACATATAAGTCGCAGGAAACACTACGCCAGATTCTTTTAGACTGTGGTTTCAAACACAAAAAACTAAATCAGCGAATGGCTCATTTAAAATGACAATCCAAACTTACAATTTACTTCAGATCTAGGATATTTAATTACACTTTTTTTTTCAAATTATGTCCCGTAAGGCCGTAAGTACGTACTCGAAAATTTCTTGAAGAATTCGAGAGGATCTGACTTATAATGAAAATGTGTGATACATCATTGAATTTAAAATAAAGAATAATTCAAAAAACTGTATTTTTCGAAAAAAAAACGTAGTATTTAAAAAATTAAGTTGATGATGTTTATTCGATAACGGAACTTCATATGAAGTTAGCGAAACAACTTCCGTAATTTCAATTTTTTCACAGGACTGAAGTATCCATAAAATACCACCTTTTTTATCGCTAATTAGTTGCGGAGAAAAAAATGCGATGTTTAATAAATACATCCATGTAATGTCTTTCATCAAATTCAAAATATTCATTTATCTCCGCTTTTACGTTGCAAAAGTGTTATTTTTGTGGCTACACAACAAAAGTGATATTATTCATGGGTTTCTGGATACAAAAACAAGAATTCTATCCACTCCCTAAACATCCTCGTATTCTAAACCATTTTTCTCAAAATAACCTACAATACTATAAAACGTATTTATTTCTGAATCTTTCATACTAAGAATATGAACAGAATGGTGAAACTATGAAAACATAATGATTACATATCGGAGTGAAACTATCAAGACGGCATCGCCAGCAAGAGGCAGCGCTACGCTTCGATAAAATCGTGCTTGGTGTCGTGGCAGCGTATGGGTATTCATTTTATCATGTTTATTTTCGTTCGAGTTCGTGAAATATTTTCATATAAACATGCAAGAAAGATGAAAACCTATTTTTCTTCAAAGCACAGTAGCTACAGAGGAAACCATGTACCCTTCATCGAACTAATGAAAATTAATCAATTTTGGTCTCACTTAAATAATGTTGAGACTTTATTTCATTAAAAAATTATCCATTCAAACCCATTCCATCCCGTGGAAATAACGAAATGAATGTTTTTGGATAATATTATTATTATTATGCTGTTTTTTTAAGAAGAATATTGAAAAATGAAGTGTGGAATAAAATTAATGTGGAAATTGATTTTGTAAATAGCATCCATCTGACCCCCTTCCGGCACTCTCTAAATAAGAGGGTCAAATCAATGCTACAAAATCAACTTTCACAATTAACGTTTTCAACACTTCATTTTTGTAATGATAAGAATAAGTGTCACTTCATCACATGTATATAGTTAAAACTCATCATACGTAAAAACCTTTAGAATAGGAGTAGCATGAGTTTTTGACCCTTTACAGAATATACGTTCATTTCACTCCCCTGTAAATTAATATTATCCAGGAACATTTATTTCGTTATTTCCACGGAATGGAATTGGTTTGAATGGATCATTTTTCAATGAAATAAAGTCTCAACATTATTTCAGTGAGGCTAAAATTAATTAATTTTCATTAGTTCGATGAAGGGTACATGGTTTCCCCTGTAGCTACTATGCTTTGAAGAAAAATAGGTTTCCATTGCTCCAGCATGTTTATAAGAAAATATGTCAGCAACACGACTCATTTTATCAAGTTTATTTTCTTTCGTGTTGCTGACATATTTTCTTATAAACATGCTGGAGCAATGGAAACCTATTTTTCTTCAAAGCATAGTAGCTACAGGGGAAACCATGTACCCTTCATCGAACTAATGAAAATTAATGAATTTTAGCCTCACTGAAATAATGTTGAGACTTTACTATTATTATTATTATTATCCATTTCATTGAAAAATGATCCTTTCAAACCAATTCCATTCCGTGGAAATAACGAAATAAATGTTCCTGGATAATATTAATTTACAGGGGAGTGAAATGAACGTATATTCTGTAAAGGGTCAAAAACTTATGCTACTCCTATTCTAAAGGTTTTTACGTATGATGAGTTTTAACTATATACATGTGATGAAGTGACACTTATTCTTATCATTATAAAAATGAAGTGTTGAAAACGTTAATTGTGAAAGTTGATTTTGTAGCATTGATTTGACCCTCTTATTTAGAGAGTGCCGGAAGGGGGTCAGATGGATGCTATTTACAAAATCAATTTCCACATTAATTTCATTCCACACTTCATTTTTCAATATTCTTCGTAAAAAAACAGCAAAATAATAATAATAATATTATCCAAAAACATTCATTTCGTTATTTCCACGGGATGGAATGGGTTTGAATGGATAATTTTTTAATGAAATAAAGTCTCAACATTATTTAAGTGAGACCAAAATTGATTAATTTTCATTAGTTCGATGAAGGGTACATGGTTTCCTCTGTAGCTACTGTGCTTTGAAGAAAAATAGGTTTTCATCTTTCTTGCATGTTTATATGAAAATATTTCACGAACTCGAACGAAAATAAACATGATAAAATGAATACCCATACGCTGCCACGACACCGAGCACGATTTTATCGAAGCGTAGCGCTGCCTCTTGCTGGCGATGCCGTCTTGATAGTTTCACTCCGGTATGTAATCATTATGTTTTCATAGTTTTGAATAAAAGTTAATACCAATGTAAGTAATTTTGAGGTTTCACCATTCTGTTCATATTCTTAGTATGAAAGATTCAGAAATAAATACGTTTTATAGTATTGTAGGTTATTTTGAGAAAAATGGTTTAGAATACGAGGATGTTTAGGAAGTTGAGAGAATTCTTGTTTTTGTATCCAGAAACCCATGAATAATATCACTTTTGTTGTGTAACACTTTTGCAACGTAAAATACTTCAGAACTGTGAAAAATTGAAAATTACGGAAGTTGTTTCGCTAACTTCATTAGTTAGCTAAACATCGCATATTTTTTAAAATAAAAGAGCGACATATTTATTTTTTCCGCAACTTATTAGCGACAATAGCCCTGTCGATTGGTCTCTGATTCATTACTGTGCCTTCCAATTTATGAATTAAACATTCATTGCAATATGTTCACTATTTTCAGGTTTGGTTGTGTAATAAATATTCATAATAGTAATAGCTATTTATGACACAAGTTCGTAAAGTAGGACTTTTTTGTATGAGCGTGAAGTTTGTTGAATGAGGCGTGTTGATAGTCAATTCTATTAACAGTTCTAATTCCAGGACTATATCACGAATATGAAATATAGTTTGTTAATTTTTGAAGTCTGTCATATATGTACAGTTGTTGGTCTTCAAGTTATTCTGATTAAATTGTATTACTGAACTGCTGTTATTTCATTACTCTGTGAACAAGGCGCAGCAAAATTACTTCACGCACAGTTGATGATGATTTTACGCACAGGTGATTTATTTTTTTACGCACTTGTGCGAAAAGTATCACGCACTGTCAGCAGTGCATAAAAGCTTAGTTTACGCACTGTTGTAGAAAAATATATTTTTTCACTATCCATTACCTACCATTTTATTCGTCTCGAAAAATTGTGGGATCCTCCCAATAGTTTTTTAATAACCACTATCATTTTCAACCCATCTATTATCATCCTATCCTAACGGTATGCCAATGGATTTCCGAGTATTTTATTTCCGTTATTTCATTACAAAACATATGGCAGGCAGCCCTGATTAAAATCGTACCGAAACACATAATTTACGAACAAATGACGATTAATTTTTTCATTATGAAGATCTCAGGACGACTCTTTGATTCATGCATTATTATCATGACAATATTGACAATTATTAGGACAATATTGTCCCCTACAAGGCATACTGAGTAAAATCGTATCTCAAAATCTGTCACCATTCCCCGGTCTATTATAATACACAATCGACCCGTAGCGAGTTTAACGTGACTGTACCGAAATGAATGTCGAGCCAGCGTTTTTCGCTACGTATCGAGGTAGCTCTCATACCCAGGTTTGGTGTTTAGGCCACTCTGTGAAAAAGTGAAGTATTTGATAAATTTCTGGTAACAACAGCGAATGAAGGATGAAGAATTATCTACCCAAATTACTTTTCCGGTATTGTCCTGCCAAACGACTGATATGTAGGAGCTGATACTTTCCACACCTCTCATAATATATTCAACGCAGGAGTTGGAATCTTTTCATTAAAATCTGTGACGAAAAGTTTTCAATGTCGTCATTTGAAGAACTATATGCAGCTTCACTTCTAGGCTGAACTATATCTTCATCACATCTCACCACCTATTCCCAACTTTTATCTATGCACTACTTCAATCAATTTCAAGTTAGAGTTTTAATTCACCATATCAATACCTGCAAAAATAGGTCTGCATTCGCGTTTTCGCATGCCTCCTCTTAACTGTAACATCTACCAATCTGCCTAACCTGTTCTAAATTCATTTCACAGAACAGTCACGTTCTGTTAATCATAGAAATTGTGTGAAAGTGCCCAGGGAATCAGGGATTTCATTTACATAGGGCGTATTTAGAATTATCTTTGATTTTACTGCCCCCTCGTGTTGTGGTAAACATTTTGAAGTGGAATAATGGCTAGCAACTTGTTTAAACATGCCAAAAAGGCATCGGATTACTGTGCAGTTTGTTCCAATGATTCCAAGAAAAATCCTCAATACAGCTATTTTAGATTTCCCAAAGATGAAGATAGGAAATAGGTGAGTTCAATAAAAATAGATTTCGTTGGTATTAACTGAATTTTTTACTAGAACTTCAGTCGTATATTTCCCATTTATTTTCTAGGTGTAACGAGTGGAAAGCTAGTGCAACTGGATTCCTATACTTCAGAACAATGTCATAAAAGGTTCAGAGTCTGTAGTGTACACTTCGAAGAGCAGATGTTTTCGAGCATACAAAAAATAGTCTGAAGGAGGACTTGAATATACCAGACATTCTAGTGAAGAGAATGGAGCATCTTTTGGAAAAATATGAATATTCTATCATAACAACAGTGGTTTCTTATTAAAAAATCAAACATTTCCAGTTCCAAATCTGTTTTGTATTATGAAAAGGTCCAATGAAAGACGTGCTTACGAATGGCACTTGTTCAGCACCACCATCTACCTATATGAGTGTTACAAATTGTGAAAGGCTTTCGCGGCCATCGTTGAATGAATGATGGTTTTTCGGGTTTTTAGGCCGACGTTTATTTAGAGAAAATCTCGACGTCTCGTCAACACGAGTGGTTGGCATTTTCAAGGGAAATGTTTACAGCTTCGATCACTGAAACAAGTAGTGCTCAGTGATCGAAGCTGTAAACATTTCTCTTGAAATGCCAACCACTCGTGTGGCGAAACGTCGAGGTTTTCTCTAAATAAACGTCGGCCTAAAAACCCGAAAAACCATCACTATATGAGTGTGTTTATTGACAGATTGTATTTACTATTCACTTGTACCGAAATTTATATACAAACGTTATAAATCAAAATTTGTTCCTAGTATCAACTTTGTTGAATTCAGGTTTTTTCTCTTCACATATTTTCAAGTTATCGTTCAACTTTGTTACATAATTATTAATGTAATACAGGGTCTATGTAGAAAAAAAAAAATCATTTATAAAAGGGCTAATTTCATGCAGTTTAGGTGGGATACGTTTGATTTGAAAATATGTGGTTTTCATGAGATTCATATCATGAAGTTTTTCAAACTAATAGCACCACAAGTTGTATTATAGTGTTAATTAATAGATGATATTTTTACAGGAATATCAATGCAAACGTCGGCTGAGTTGAAATCTCTTCCGTGTACCAGCTTTTCCAAACCTAACCCACAAGTTAATTTTTTATTCATATATTTCCTAGACATCAGTATCCTTCAGCTTTGTCACAAATTCATCTATATAAATATAATACATTATTCGTCGGTCCCACGCCAAAACTGCAAATGTGCTAATTTTAGGGTTCTGACTTCAATATGTAAAATATTGTTTACTGTGAACGAGAGTGAATTTGCGAATGTGAAAACTTACCAATGTTTTTAAAGCAAGAAGCAAACTCCACTTGCACCACTAGTTTTGTGAAAGTATTTAATCACAGGATATTATGTATTATTATTTTTACAGGTACCAACTTGTATGAATTCAAGAATGCAACACCAATACAGTTTCAAAAAGCTGCTTGCATTGGATTACTTAGAGCAAACTGAAGGAAATCAACTGCTGAGGGGAATTTGATGAAATTCTGACCCATATCACACCTGAAGTAATCAAGCGATGTGAGTTATTAGCACCTCAAACATTGTGCATAGACACTACTGATTATAAAAGATTGAATATGACACTGACAAATGCTTTCATATTTGTGGTTGTTTTGTAAAAAAAAATTTCTATGCACTAGCGGGCGGTAAAGTACACTTTACCGCCCGGTTCGCCGGGCGTAAAGTGGCACTTTACCGCCCGTGGGTGCATTATGGCCTAACACGAATTAGAATCATTTCAGTTCAATAGAGCAATACTCTTTCTGACATTTGTTCATAATCGTTGGCAATTTTTTCGGTGATGATCTATTCTCCAATATAGCACTCAGCTACTATAGTTTCACATTCCTCATATTATGTTACCCTTAATTATTGTATGCATAACGTATGAAACGTGCAATTGCAATTCAAGTCAGTATTTGTGATTCGCGCTGTAAAACCGCAATTGCATAAAATTTTGTATGTATCACGTGCGTAAAATGCGTTTAAGACCTTCGGCGTGTGATGGCCCTCGGCTAACGCCATCGGGCCATCATCCACGCCGCAGGCCATAAACGCCTACTTTACGCCCTTGATACATAAATAACTATTAGATAGGCGTAAGTGTAATATTTGTTAAGAATTTGGAAAGGAAAACAATGTTCTCAACATGGAAAATATATATTCCCATTTCAGAGCATATCCAAATTCTAAATTGGATATTTTTGGAAATTTACAGTGTCCCAATAAATCTTTTGTTGTATTTATCGGTTCGTTGGAGAATAATTTTAGTCATCTTTTCCCACAACTTTTGGTGATGCAAACTGGAAAAATTATTGAAGAGCAATGTTCAACAATCACATTTTTACACCCTCCAATCCTACGAAGAATTTTCCAATGGATTATTTGTTATCATTGTTTATAAGAGTCCGAATATTTATTTAAAAACAATTTTATAAACCGACAGTTGAGATGATGCAAAACAAATAAAAAAGACAAAATCAGAAACTACTAAATTACAATACCTATTTCAATAACAATGCTCTAGTTCTAGTTTTGAATTTTGCGCAATTTTGAAAGAAAAATCCCTAAACAAAATAAAATATCCTAGTGTTTTGTATTTTATGGAAAATCTCAATATTTCCGTTTATGAACAATTTCAATCATATTAGGGGGTTCCTGAGGCTGCCAGGAACCCTCTGACACGAGGAAAAGTTGCCGAAAAACGTGTCAGTAGTTTTAAAACCAAAATTTGTGTGGTGGTATGACTGCATCCTTATCCGAAGTCCTCTATTGGGTTCCGGATTTATCTCCGACACTGGAAGGATCTTCAAGCAGGCCTTCTCTTCTGGACCACACATATACGCCTTCCTATAACTTATAGCGACTTATTTGTGTTATTACTTGTCACCAAAGATCTTTGATATTTCTTAGCGTTTTTTCTCGTATTATGTCCCTATATATGCTCAGTGGCCATACAATGACAACAAAAAATATGTAATTCATTTTGGTAACTTAATATAGTGTATATGTGTGATCCAGACGAAAAGGCCCTCTTGAAGATCCCTCCATTGATAACTGAATTTACATAAATATATGTAATAATACAAATTGGGTACCAGTACCAAATATACCTTTATTTTACAATATAAAACGTTTTGTAAATTTGTAGATCCAATAACTGAATCATTAAAAATAAACTAAACAAAAACGCATCTAATAATACAGGTGAATAAATATGTGAATTAGTTCGATCACATGGAAAGCATATAAATGTTATCAAAAATGCAACTGATTGAAGATTAACAATGTCATTGATTTGTGCCTCAACATCTGTATATAATTCTCATTGTTCAGTGTATAAATCTTAAATATCTGACATTTATATATTTGTATTTGATTTTGTTAATTCCAACAGCCTACTTGGAATTCAAAATAAGGTCATAATCTGGCATTCCTGCTCTGTAAGACTGGAGATATTTTATATGAAAATCGGAATCCAGTAAACTCTTCTTAACTGTAGTTTCTTCTGTCATGCGGGTACGCCATTCCATCTGAAATAATAGTTATTTAAATAACAAGGAGTGTATGTGAGAAAGTAGGAGCCGAGGCCAAGCCGAGGCTGGTTGCTAGCTGAGAATGTCGATACATTCGGTATTACTATTACCATTGTTTAAGTAGAAGTAAGATAGTTAGTTAACCTGATGAGAATAATATTGGAATCAAATGAATGCGACATGTAGATGGCGTCAGTGAACTGGCACCCGAGTCATGTCATAACTTGATTGAAACAATGGTACAGCATTAAAATGAGGGGTTTCTTGAAGAACCCGCCTGCATTAAGAAGACGTCAAATATTCATGTTTGTAACTAATCACGCTAGATGACACTCGCCTTTGTGCGTCCAATTAGGGTCACTGAATCCTAGAAGGCTTTGGCCTTCTTACAGGTATGGTCAATGGGTGGAGTCTAAATAGTTCCAATGTTCCAAAGAACACCACGAAAATTAGGTCCGATGTTTGAACTAGTGATGCATGTCAGAAGTAAATTTTTATGTTATTGGAAATGCACAAAAATGGTTTTAGCAGATTCAATTCATAGAAAAGAAAAAGAAAGCAGATTGTCCTAAGTCCCAAAATCTTCTGATCACTGATCCAACTTAGGAATATGTTGTTTACTTTTTTTACTGATACAAATATTCCTTTCTTCTGAAAGTGAAGTACCAATTGTGCAGTGAAAACCTGCAAGAATGCCAACAAAAGTCATAAATTAAATTGTATTCTCAGAGGTGAGTTCAAGATCATTTTGTTTATAAATTGTTAATTAGTAGATTGAAGAATACATTTTTCTCATTTTCCTAAAGACCATTACAGATTATATTTTCATTCAAACTTTTTTTCAGGATTGAAACAGGAAACCTTGCGAAAGAAATGGCTATCAATATTGAATAATTTAGTGGAAAATTGTGACAGAAATTAGGACTAAAGCTGGATTTATAGATTGTGTCGCAGCCGCTCGCTGCCGTAGCCATTGGCAAAATTATCACCAATTAATAGTTTGATTTTTGTTCATTTAGCGCCAACTGCAATATATATATATATATATATATATATATATATATATATATATATATATATATATATATATATATATATATATATATATATATATATATATATATGCTGAATACTTGTTTCAAGGAGCAATAAATGTTCCAGTGACTGTAAAACAGTCGAAAATAATCCTTTAGGAACTCACTATACCTTTGTATAGATTGTATGGCATATGTCCGACAAAAAACAACTACTTCTCTGGCTAATACCTCGACAGATATTGAATTATATGTGCAAAGATCCTTACTTTGAAGGAACAACTTTGCAAGAGCTCTCAGAGACAGACAGCAGGACACCGCCTGATCCAAACAAGGAACCAACTGCAGACCGGTTTCGGGATGAAGTCCCTCATCAGTGCAGTCCTGGTTATCACGGTTGTACACACGCGGGGGCCCGGTGCCCGTCATCGTTCGCCGGGATGAACACTGCAATCGCTCACAGTATCCACCACGGCAACAGATTAGAGAGCGCTCTATACAATCTATACAAAGGTATAGTGAGTTCCTAAAGGATTGTTTTCGACTGTTTTACAGTCACTGGAACATTTATTGCTCCTTGAAACAAGTATTCAGCATATACCATTTCGCATCCGAAATGTCCTTCTGGAGCGCTCTCTAATCTGTTGCCGTGGTGGATACTGTGAGCGATTGCAGTGTTCATCCCGGCGAACGATGACGAGCAACGGGCCCCCGCGTGTGTACAACCGTGATAACCAGGACTGCACTGATGAGGGACTTCATCCCGAAACCGGTCTGCAGTTGGTTCCTTGTTTGGATCAGGCGGTGTCCTGCTGTCTGTCTCTGAGAGCTCTTGCAAAGTTGTTCCTTCAAAGTAAGGATCTTTGCACATATGTCTGACAGATATAATTCAATATCTGTCGAGGTATTAGCCAGAGAAGTAGTTGTTTTTTGTCGGACATATGCCATACAATCTATACAAAGGTATAGTGAGTTCCTAAAGGATTGTTTTCGACTGTTTTACAGTCACTGGAACATTTATTGCTCCTTGAAACAAGTATTCAGCATATACCATTTCGCATCCGAAATGTCCTTCTGGAGCGCTCTCTAATCTGTTGCCGTGGTGGATACTGTGAGCGATTGCAGTGTTCATCCCGGCGAACGATGACGGGCACCGGGCCCCCGCGTGTGTACAACCGTGATAACCAGGACTGCACTGATGAGGGACTTCATCCCGAAACCGGTCTGCAGTTGGTTCCTTGTTTGGATCAGGCGGTGTCCTGCTGTCTGTCTCTGAGAGCTCTTGCAAAGTTGTTCCTTCAAAGTAAGGATCTTTGCACATATGTCTGACAGATATAATTCAATATATGTCGAGGTATTAGCCAGAGAAGTAGTTGTTTTTTGTCGGACATATGCCATACAATCTATACAAAGGTATAGTGAGTTCCTAAAGGATTGTTTTCGACTGTTTTACAGTCACTGGAACATTTATTGCTCCTTGAAACAAGTATTCAGCATATACCATTTCGCATCCGAAATGTCCTTCTGGAGCGCTCTCTAATCTGTTGCCGTGGTGGATACTGTGAGCGATTGCAGTGTTCATCCCGGCGAACGATGACGGGCACCGGGCCCCCGCGTGTGTACAACCGTGATAACCAGGACTGCACTGATGAGGGACTTCATCCCGAAACCGGTCTGCAGTTGGTTCCTTGTTTGGATCAGGCGGTGTCCTGCTGTCTGTCTCTGAGAGCTCTTGCAAAGTCGTTCCTTCAAAGTAAGGATCTTTGCACATATGTCTGACAGATATAATTCAATATCTGTCGAGGTATTAGCCAGAGAAGTAGTTGTTTTTTGTCGGACATATCCCATACAATCTATACAAAGGTATAGTGAGTTCCTAAAGGATTGTTTTCGACTGTTTTACAGCCACTGGAACATATATATATATATATATATATATATATATATATATATATATATATATATATATAAATAAGGATGGATTTAGCGAGGGGCAATATATGAAAATATAAGTAAAAAAGTTATTGGGTATAACCCTCAAAATGTTGTGCAACCGTAGACACGTGTTTCGAGCTTAAGCTCTCTTCAGTACGGTAAAATCAAGTGCGAAGATGTACAACACTTGGATGTAAAAATAGAAACAAAGGAAGCCAACCATATATTTGTGGCATCGGTTAGAAGTCCTTGTACTCACAAGGCAACAACTAACGTCGCCACGGAGGTAGGTATTGCACAACATTTTGAGGGTTATACCCAATAACTTTTTTACTTATATTTTCATATATTGCCCCTCGCTAAATCCATCCTTATTTGTATCTTCCTGGGGAGGATTGTCACGCTGGTAGCTATAGCTACCTCCGTGGCGACGTTAGTTGTTGCCTTGTGAGTACAAGGTCTTCTAACCGATGCCACAAATGTGTGGTTGGCTTCCTGTTGTTGACTTCCTTTGTTTCTATTTTTACATCCAAGTGTTGTACATCTTCGCACTTGATTTTACCGTACTGAAGAGAGCTTACGCTCGAAACACGTGTCTACGTGTATATTTCCGATACTTCAACAGTGAATACTGTCATCTTCAGGGAAGTGTGTTGATGACAATGATTGCTATGGATGTAATATTTAAAATTTTAAACAACATGTCATGTAAGTCACATGTGACTAAGATGAACAAAACACATTAAAATACGTCAAACAATAAAAATATTAATATTAAGTCATTGTTATAAAATTTTGTTTAAACATTTATTTGAATTATCTCCACACGTGGAGAGATTCAATGAGATTGAATGGTTGCTATGTATTTTCGATTGTTTTTCAACTCCATTTGTAAAAATTTGTGAAGTTGGTGAAAATAAGTAAAATGTGATTGATATTCAAGATTGTATTTTTCATTATTCCCTTAGTGGAATAAAGTAATTTCATTATTCCACTAGTGGATAAAGTGGCACTTTATACGGTTCATAAGTGTGGATAAAACTTCAATTATAAGGTGATTGTGGATAAAACAATAATATTAAAAAAACAAGTGTCTAGCCGTACCAATTCTATCAAAGTTATTTTATTGGGAATATATAAACATCTCAAAGGCCTTTTTTAATATGATGAGTAATGTTTTTTTTTTTTAAACTGGACATATTAAACACAAAGTAATGTATAAACTTTATTAAAATTAGTTACGCTTTCGGTAGATAGCAATATATTCTCCATATCATCCATGTTTTACAGGGTATTCTGTTGGAATATATATCAAAAATACTAGAAGGGACCTCCGAGAGTGTAAAGAAGGCAGAAAAATTCAAATGTTGTTTATACATCAGCGAAGGAAATTTTGAAAAATCAAAAATATTGAATCATTTTATAGTAGTTCATGACATAAAGCTTTCATCCTTGAACTTAAAATTATCCAATGAGGATGAATTTCACTGCTGGAAAAGAGAAGTCGAAAAAGATAAGAAACGTCGATTTATTAATAAACATACAGTGTGTCTCACTTCTCATGGAAACAACCCCGTATCTTCCGTAATAATTGAGGTTGAATGATGAAACTCTCAGGACTGATGAAAATGCTCAAAATGCACCTACCACCTGAATGGGGTTGGCCTAAGTGATATACACTGCCCGCCACTCGCGATTTTTACGGTAAAACATACTAGGGGGCAAAATAGGCTAAAAATTCCTTCAGATTTGTGATCAGGACCACCAACTTACTACAGATACACTTTTTCTCTGAAAAAATTTCAGTCCTGAAAAATCCGAATTTGTCTCACTTCTCATGGAAACACCCCCGTATTTTCCGTAATTTTCGTAGAACCCTGAAATTTGTAGGACCGATAGATATACTAGAAATGAACTCACTGCACAAAACGAGCCATCCTACATGATGTGCACTGCACGCCAGCAGCGATGGAAAAATGGGAGGTTCCTTCGCTGCTGGCGTGCAGTGATGGAAAAATGGGAGGTTCCTTCGCTGCTGGCGTGCAGTGTATATTACGTAGATTGACCATTTCCGTGCAGTGAGTTCATTTCCAGTGTATCTATCGATCCTGTAAATTTCATGGTTCTACGTAAAAAATTACGGAAGATACGGGGGTGTTTCCAAGAGAAGTGAGACAAATTCGGATTTTTCAGGACTGAAATTTTTTCAGGGAAAACGTGTCTCTGTAGTAAGTTGGTGGTCCTGGGACCCTATTCTCAAACCGTGACATATTTTGTCGCATGCGAGATATGCTCTTTGTCGAACGAAATCTGAATATTCTTATTCTCAAATGTCGCATTCGCAAATTTTTGATAGAGAAATTGTAGAATGGTCAAAGGCAGTCGACAATTTATGTCGAATGCGAGAATTTCATAAGATGCGAAATTTTTAGGTTGGGACCAATAGTTTATAGTAAATGTCAAAAAAAAAAATTGATAATTTTCAGAGATTTTTGTAGTGAGAGAATGGCATCTTTAGTAACAGCTATAGAAACTTAGGAAAATCAGGAAACTTATCAGTGGCCTCGAGAGAGACGAGTAATATACTGGATTGCTTTTACATTCTCATCTGAGAAAAAATGTATTTGAACGTTCAGATTAACTAAAGAATTATCCGATAAAAGAGGATCATTTTCTTTTTCTTGCATTAAATTTTTTAAAGTTGGATTTTGATTTTGGGTGCAATAATTTTTTTTGGCTTCACTTTCCATGTTTCTACTTTATTTATTCTGATGTAATATCTCACTTCCAAAAGCAAATGTCATTTTATTTGTTATTATTCTTAACGTTTTACAAGAGAAGGGGCATAAAATACGAACTAACATCAAAAATTCGGTGTTGCCAGCTCATGTTATTCGACAAAATTTATCTCATGCGACATATATGTCGAACCCATTTGAGAATACCACATGCCAATGTTGTGCGACAATTTCCATCGACATATGTCGAATGCGACAAATCTCACTCGACATTCAAGAATAGGCCGCCTGATCACGAATCTGTAGGAATTTTGAGTCTATTCTGCCCCCTAGTATGTTTTACCGTAAAAATGGGTTGTTCCATCGCGAGTGGCGGGCAGTGTATATCACTTAGGCCAACCCCATTCAGGTGGTAGGTGCACTTTGAGCATTTCCATCAGTCCTGAGAGTTTCTTCATTTTACCTCTATTGTTACGGAAGATACGGGGGTGTTTCCATGAGAAGTGAGACACACTGTATATGGTTCTTACCCACAAAAAATTTCAAAAAAGTAGATTCATATGCCACCGATCTGGCACATACAATCCAGAGGGTTCTGCTATGAGATACTTAAAGATATACAAGGAACCAATAAAATCAACTCAACTCAAATAGTACTTATGGTATTGAATAATGGAGGATGTGAAGTAGAATTTGTGAATAGCCATGTTGGCAATAATCAAGAATTAGGTCACATAATTTTGTCTAAATCTGAAAGAGAAACCATAGCTGCCAAAATTGCTGCTAAAATTCCCTTCCAAACCATCCTTAAAGAAGTCAGGAAAGAATCTCTTTCAAAAGATAAATTATTGGTAGATTCACATTTTTTATATCTTTTATTTATCAATGTGCAGAGAAAAATAATTATGTTTTAACCTAGGTGAAACTTTTTATAATGGCCTCTCCAACTACTAATATCGTAAGAATTTGTTACAAAGTCATTTTAAACAGTTTAACCAACAAAAAAAATCAGTCATCAAATGAACCAACCTAGAAGTCTAAAAATCATTCGATTACTTCACAACAATTACTGACAGCGATCAACAACGAAATAGATATCCGTTGATTTTATTGGTTCCTTGTATATATCTTCAAGTATCTTATGCCTCAACCCTCTGGATTGTATGTGCCAGATCAGTGGCAATTTTTCGTGGGGTAAGAACCATATTTATTTTCTTTCTTTTTCTTCTTCTTCTTCTTCTTTTTTTTTCTTATCTTTCTCGACTTCTCTTTTCCTGAAAAACATGGATGATATTGAGAATATATTGCTATCCACCGAAAACGTAAGTAATTTTAATAAAGTTGTTTATACATTACTTCGTGTTTAATATGCCCAGTTACAAAAAAAAACATTACTCAACATTTTAAAAAAGGCCTTTGAGATGTTTATATCTTCAAAAAAAAAATAACTTTGACCTAAACCTAAATGTCACACACAGTGCACACATGACGAATTTTTATCTTGAATTTGCACCTGCCACAATTCGCGTGCGGAACTACGGGATCAAAAGTAGAATTGGTACGGCTAGACGCATCATCACAAATCAGCCAAATTATTTATTTATTGTCATTATTTTCCTAGGCATGTAAACGGCACTTCATTTCGTTTTCAATTTGAGTTAGTTGACGAATGCAATTCGCTTACAGGACATCCATAAAGGGAAAAGTATTAACATTGTCATTTAAATGTTTTCTAGCTAATCATTTATGGGCTATTTATTTTGCCGGCAGCGGGAAAAATATATTAGATTAGAATGATGAGAAGTTGTTTCCACTTCAATTTTATATTTCATTTGGCAAGTGGCACAACACTTTGCTTCCTTTTTTGAAGGGGGTGCCAGGGTTCTTAAAATCAAATATTTGCAGTTCAGTAACATTGGAATTATCGTTGAAATAAGAGAAAACAATATCAATAACCAAATGACATATAAGCACACTCGTAAACAAATAACTAAGGGATGAATTGTTCAGAAAGTAATATTTTTCAGGCAGCCACAAAGAAAACAAAAATGTACACGTTGAACTGAAAGAAAATTATAACATAATGATTCTAACCAGTTTCTTATATTTATCTCTCTTCAAGAGATGTTGATTTCCAAAAAGTTTGAGGATATCAGCCCTTTCACACCAAGGCCATATCATGAAGTCTAGCATGCCGGGCTTATTTCCTCCAAAGAATGGACCGACTCTCTCTCCAAGTTCGTTTTCAAAAGTGGAAAGGCCAGTAGAGATAGCCTCATCATCATCTAAACTAATTCTTCCAACATTCATCATCACCCTATACATTGTACTGATCACCTGTAACAAATAAAAATACTAATATTTAATATGGTACAGATGTTATGTGTAAATTCCAATAATAATATGGGATTATTAAATAACTAGTCTACGGTGGAGTACACAGGTTTGAACAGGATAAATATACGACATATACAACATGGCCGAAAATGAACAGTACATTGATTTTAGCTCCAGTCAGAATGCATTCAAATGTTATAGAAATAAAAGTTTTAATAACTATGTGTGTGCAAAGTAGCACAACGTTTACCATAAAAGTTGTCTCCTAAGAGCGGGTAAAAACAAGGTAACTTTTTCGGGTGACTACAAAATTGAGTGCTGTAAAAACGAAGAGGGTGTCATCGAAGACGAAGAAGAACTAATAAATCTCCAAACTAAAGTGGACGAACTGTTGAAATTAATAAAACACAAACACAATCACACCAAAAAAATGGAAAACAATTTTTCAATCTTCACGGAGGGAGCATTCACACTAGAAGTTAATCTTTCAGAATTAATAAAAAGTAAAGGTAAGGCAATATCCAAGTTAAACCTAATACTCAGAGAATACGAAAAACTCTTGAAAGAAAAAAGTGCACAACAAATTGGATGCCAGACAGATAAAAGAAACCAAATATGAAACAATAGGAATACAGACAGCTACACCGATAAAGGAGCGCTTATTGTTGACTACTAAAATTAGGGAAATTATAAACATACAGGGTGAATCAGACAAACTCCAAATTCCAAACAAAGTTAAAAATACAGAAGTTAAATATTTTACAGCGTAGTGGTCGAGGTGTTAGAGTGTTTGGCTTCCACCCAGGCGGTCCGGGTTCGATACCGGGTCACGTATCACTGAGCTGAAGTGGTTCGGATTCCACTTTTATTTAAACTGTAGGTCCCGGATCTCCCTTGCTCGCACAAGCTCTGCTTTTGAGGGGTTTTCTCCGAAAACCTGGGAGTTTCGTAAAAACAAAACAAAAAAATTTGGAACAGAACTAGCTTTGAGGACTAGTGATCAAAAATCAAATGAATTTCAAAAATGGAATAAAAAGAAGAACGAAAGAAAGCACTGCCCAACAAATCACAAAAGAGAAATAGTGTTTTTGAAAATCAGGCGGGGAAATCTGAAGAAAATCGAGAACCAGAAGAAACACGCTAATGAAAACGGAAATTCTAAAGTTACAGCTGATACTGACATGAAGAAATAGGATTGTAACACACAAAATAAAATAAAAAGTTCCAAAACTTACTACCCCGAAGCGAATGAGGATGTGGTCTTAATTAGTTCAGAAAATATAGAAACTGAATACCAGAAAATGAAAGTTGGAAGTGAAGTACTTATTATAGGTGATCAAGCAGCAACAGAAATTGTAACTTCCTTATCCAAAATGGTGAAGCTGAAAAAAATCTTTGGTTGAAGGTTGGACCAAGATCGATGCAGATTTTCTCAGCATTTCTCAATTCACCATAAATGATTATGAGGTTTGCATATTCAATACTTATAATGTTTCCAACCATAAAAATCTGAAAGAAGCCTTTCTGAACTTGGTACCTTCAAGTAAAATAACAAACAAACCTGATCATTTTAGGCGAATGTAATAATTATCAAGAAACTGGGGTAACTAACTTGGTAGAAGCTTTCATTCGGAATTATAAAATTCGCAATAGAAACATGTCCATAGTTTTCAATCATATGTATGAATCTAGTATCTTCAAGAAAGTCAAAGTTGAATCCTGTTTAGAGAGCAGTCAGGTATCAAACATTGTTTTGAAAACCATACAAACTATAGATCAACATTTCTAAATCCTTCAACTGCTTTACTGTATGTCATATGAATGTTCAAGTGCTCCTAAATAACTATGGTCTTATAGAGGTTTTTATAAAAAAATATAATATGTTTGTATGTTTTGTTTGTATGTTTAACAGAACATTGGATTACAAATGATCATTTTAATGATGTATATTTTGAGAATTATAGGGTTGTCACAATTAACTGTAGAGAGACGCATCAACGGGATGGTACCTGTATTCAGGTAAGAGAAGAAATAGATTTTTTGGAAATAGAGGAAATAAAAAAAAATATCAATAGAATTAGAAACAGAAATTTGTGGAAGCTACTTTAAATTCAAAAAATGGAATCTAGTAAAGTGATTTCAGCCTATGAAAAACCAAAAGCTAATGTGGAGCTATTCATCGATTGCCTATACCAGGCACTAAAATTTGCTGAATCTAAATCAAGTAATGTCATTCTATGTGGTGACTTCAATATCAATTGTTTGGTTCAAGATAAAAATACAAAACGTCTGATTTCTTTGAATCATTCAATTTCAAAGTTGACTTGAAGTATCCCACCAGAATTTTCACAGATAAGAATGTACATACCACTGTGACTGCTATTGATTATATGACAAACAACTTTCAGAATGTAACTTTCAAATGTCAACTTGTACGGCCTAATATTGCGGATAATATGTCTCATATACTGACTATAAAATCAAATAAATTGGAGTGTGTAGAGAATAAAAAATGTATTTTCAAGCGCCAATTAAATGAAAAAAAAAAAAATTAACGAGTTTAAGAATAAACTCCGGTCAGTGGTTTGGTTTCCTACATTATGCGATCTGAACATAAGCGATGCTTTTTCCTATTTTTCTGAATCTCTTTCATGTTTGAGGTATCCTGTCCAAAAAAGTTTTGCTCTGTTAAATATAAGGGTAACAAACCGTGGATAACAGGTGAAATAATCGAGGAAGGCAGGATATTGCGCGATATGTTCATTCGCATTACAAGGTATAGAGAACTATGCAATGAAAGTTTGTCTAATTATTATAAAAAAGGTTATAGGAACATAAAAACAATATCAAAAGGATTAAAATAATGCACTACTCTGACATCATTAACAGGGCTGATAATGAATCGGCACATACATGGAGAATTATGAATAATGAATTAGGTAAGAAAAATAAAATTATACATCAAAATATTACACTTGAAAAAAAAATTATTTCTATAAAGAATCCTAATGAAATAGTTGAAATATTCGCTGAGCATTTCTCGAGTGCATCCGAATCTATCACAACCCAACATTTTAGACCGTGAATATAACTCAGCATTTCAATATGCACTATTATCCATTTTTAATACTTTCTTCTGACAGAAACAACATGAAAATTACGGCTTGTTGAACTAAAAGTTTGCTTTGCTCTTTACTGGTCATGGCACACTACTATAATTTTCAATTAACAGATTCGAAATAGGTAATATTGCCCAATTGAAATAATCTGCAGTATGCCGTGTCCAGAAAAGAGCAAAACAACCTGTGAGTTTGACACACAGTGGATTTAATTGTGTTTCTGTCAGAAAGAAGTATGAAAAATGGATTAAAATGCATATTCAAATGCAGATAATTCAAATTTATTTTATATTCATGGTGAATTCCAAAGAAATGTTTCCAGAACGTGCCGGAAATTCAATGACATTCATCCAAATTTAACACGAATTAATAGAAAAAATGCATTGTTTCAAATAAAATTGAGTTCTGCTTAAGGACACACATTTTTCAAGTACCCTGAAATTATTATGGAGATGGAAAACCGAACCACGCATACTTTGTTCAAATCTGAATTAAAATTTCAAGTCACTGTATTTCACGGTTAATGCAATATTAGTTTTGGAAAAGACTGTTGTGAAAAAAATACAAAATATCAATATCCAATGAACAGTTAGAAATATGGGACAAATTCGACAAAAATTAATCATATTTACATTTGGATAATTATTGTCTTCCATTTTTATTCTTTTCTAATCAAATTTACGTTGATGAACACGCAAACGTTTTATTATTAATGTAATAGTTTTCGAATTTTCATAATGACAAGTTCCATGACATTTCATATCTACCCAATACAAGATATGGCAAAATAATCCAATTTTTATAGAAAACTTGCTTTTATTTCGGAAACCTGACTCTTTAGGTATAGGAACATAATACATCAAAAGAAAGAAAATAATATTTTTTCAGGATATTTGATGATATACAGGGTGTTCTATTTGAAAAAATGCAGTTTTTACCACTTTTGTATCTATCGGTAAAATCACAAATATTTAATGACCCTGTTTAATGAAGAACGAATTCCCTTAGTTACAACTAATACACAGGACATTGTCAAACTACATCCAAATTTTTAGCTTTTTACGTATTCAAATAGTGCAGTAATAAACGTTTAATCTTTCGCACAAAAAATAAGGAAATTATTGATTTTCTCAAAAACCACTGGAGATAGGTATAGGGAAGTATTATATGAAAATAATCAAAAAGCAATAGCAAAGCGAAAAATGCAATAATATATGAGGTATTCCATTTATAATATCAAAGTTGTTGCTTCTGTTTGATAGAAGCGGCAACGCCGGCAGCGCCAAAAATATTTTAGATCGATAGAGCAGAACTGATTATCCAAGAAACCAAATTTTCAAAATATTCCTACGTCCCGTTTTGCAGAAACGTTTAATAGGCCATCGAGTTTGGAACACCCTGTATATTACCGCTCTAGAGATAGAAATATCTTGTTTAAATTCTTACAGTAGTAGCAGATATACTCAATGAATTGATGTGTGTCAACGTAATTCACATATTCCGTATGAAAATAAGACAATGAATTTATCAAATTAAACTTACCCTATTAAATTGTTCAATCAGTATCCTGTCCTTGGCTTTTTGCAGGGGATCTTTTGGATGCAAAGGATGTTGACTATATCTCTCATCTAAATAATCTACTATTATCAAACTTTCATACAAAATATCTCCATTTTCGGTTTCTAAAGCTGGAACTTTGCCAAAGGGAACTTTATCATACAGCCAGTCAGGTTTGCTGGATAAATTGATATTAACTACGTCATACCTAAAAACATGAATAATGTTGGTATCCATAGAGATCTTTTTCAATATTGGCTTCGAAAATCAGGGTTCCCAAAAATCCAAAAATCTGTGCTATTTACAATTTTTATATTTACAAAAGATAATACACAAATTCTCAGCGCGTATCTCCTTTAGAGGATAGGATGCGGGGTGGGGTGGGTGACAGTTTACCCCTGGCTACAATGCCTTCTTCTCGGAAGCGGTCGAGTCCTCGTCTCCTGCTGAGATTATACGATATATTGCTAGCTCATTAAAGGTAATTCGCTGATTTTGGTTGCTAAAGATGTAGTGCTCATGAAATCATTGGAAAAAGTTTACAAAAAACAATAGAGGAACCGAGGAACGCTACACTAAGATATATGCTCAGGTTGTTGTCACTGTTTCGGGCTGTCGTGAAAAATAGTGTCTATACAGGGTGAGTCAACAAGATTCCCGTGGTCGATTGCTCCGTTGTAAATCACTATTTCGATTTCTTATATTTTTTTTTACCAAACGGACCATTTAAAACTATCTTCCAAAATTATTCTTATTCATACAGGGTGCATCATTGAAGCGTGGCTGACCAAAGTTGGTCTTTTTCAAATGAAACACTCAGTATATTTTCATATATTCCGATCCGCTGTTTCATTGGCTGCCCAACGTTTTTTTCAATTTTGGATTCCGTTGCGGCGTTGCCGAGTTATCTAAAAAATATCTATTTTGCAGACTTCTTTTTGAAAAATCTCCTATTTCACGTTTCGAAATATTTAGCGGAGATAATTCGGGAATCGATTGTCGAAATGGTGAAGTTAATTGTGAATACGGTGAGTATTGTATAAATTATACAGGATGTTCGGTACAACAATACAAACTTTTCAATTTCAAATATCAATATTTTGATTTTTTCAAATGGAACACCCTGTATATTATCATTCATATCAACTCTTTTTTAATGACTCTTCAATTTTTATTCTTGATGTCATGTGCCTAAAACAACCCGTTTCCGAGATATTGTGGTTTTTAGAGGAATTGTTCAATGGCAAATCAACAATCCTGCATATTTTTCACCTACATGTTTCTTTACAGAAAATATTGACACTAAATGCCGTTTTAATTATTTTATCCTTCTTCAAGAGCATTCTTGAAAAATTATGAATAACTAGCATAGCAAAAGAAATTTTGAAAAGTAACTATTTTTTCCATAAATAGAGGTAACTGTCAAACAATCCAGTTGTGTTAAAAAATGTGGCATGAATTATTGTTTAGAGGATATGGTTCAAATGGTTTATGCTTTGGGGGAAAGTGACGGTAACTGCTTACTGGCATCTAGATTATACCAACAAAAGTTTCCTGAGAAAGACTTCCAGACATGCGAGTATTTCAAGCCCTAGAAACAAGATTTGAGGAAATCGGAACAGTATTTCACAAAAAGTTCGAACGAGCCCGTCCTGTAACGAATGATGAAAATACTCTTGATATTTCATTACATATTACCTACCGAGAATCCCCATGTAAGTACACGTATTCTGAGTAGGGAGTTGGGAATATCACAAAGTAGTGTTTCTCGGATGGTGAGAAAATGCAATTTCCATCCATATCATATGCAGTTTATGCAGGAGCTAACTGAAAGAGATTTTCCAAAGCGAATGCGGTTTTGCCAATGGGGTGTAAATAAAATCAGAGAAGAACATGATTTTTTTGAGTATGTTCTATTTTCGGACGAAGCCACGTTTCACAACAATGGCCATGTGAATCGGCATAATATGCACTATTATGCAACTGAAAATCCCCATTTCGTTAGATATGTCAATATCACCAACAACGTTGGTCACATAATGTTTGGGGAGGTATCATTGGACGGCGAGTGATAGGGCCATTTTTTTTTTCAATGGTCATCGTAATGGAAGAGAATATCTAAGGTTTCTGCAACAGGTATACAATTTATTAGATGATCTGCCATTGGCACCAAGGCAGAGAATGTGGCTCCAAAAAGATGGTGCGCCTGCACATTACCAGACTGATGTACGGGAATAAATCAACAATACATTTCGTGGAAAATGGATAGGTAGAGGAGGGCCAGTTCAGTGGCCTCCCAGGTCACCGGACCTCACAAAAATGGATTTCTTTCTATGGGGATACATTAAATGGGTTGTTTATCAAACTCCGCCTACAACTCCTGGAGATATGAAAGCAAGAATTCGGACTGCTTTCAGGGAAATTTCAGAAGACATGCTGGAACGTGTGGACAATAGTTTCCAGAAAAGATTGAGAGTGTGTATTAGTGAAACTGGCAAGCACATTGAACATTTGCTGCATTAATTATTGTCGTTTTCTTTCTTCTGATTTAAATAAATATGATGATTTGTTTTATTATTGGGTTAATATGATTAATAAAGTTTAATTCCAAATATACAGAATACAAATATTGTCAATATTTTCTGTGGAAAGACCCCCATCTTTAGGATGTCGAATATCTCGGAAACGGGTTCTTTTAGGCACATGACATCAAGAATAAAAATTGAAAAGTCATTAGAAAGGAGTTGATATGAATGATAATATACAGGGTGTTCCATTTAAAAAAAAATCAAAATATTGATGTTTGAAAATGGCCAAGTTTGTATTGTTGTACCGAACATCCTGTATAATTTATACAATATTCACCATATTCACAATTAACTTCACCATTTCGACTATCGATTCCCGAATTATCTCCACTAAATATTTCGAAAAGTGAAATAGGAGATTTTTTAAAAAGAAGTCTGCAAAATAGATATTTTTTAGATAACTCGGCAACGCCGCAACGGAATCCAAAATTGAAAAAATCGTTGAGCAGCCAATGGATCGGAATATATGAAAAAATATACTGGGTGTTTCATTTGAAAAAGACCAACTTTAGTCAGCCACGCTTCAATGATGCACCCTGTATGAATAAGAATAATTTCGGAAGAAAGTCTGGTTCGTTTGGCAAAAAAATATAAGAAATCGAAATAGTGATTCACAACGAAGCAATCGACCACGGGAATCTTGTTGACTCACCCTGTATTGAATATTTTTGTAAAAACCAAATAACTGCAGAAAACAGGGATAGAACCAGAGTTAAGTTAGGTTTGAACTAAGTGGCCCTCCACTGCGACCAATGGCCTATTGTGGGTCATCCTATGGTTATATTTTTCCCAGTATATCCAATCTCTTGACGAAATTGAGGAATGTATTGGGAGAACAATTTACCAGGTTTTCTGGCCTTACTGTTATTGCCAAATATTGCAGGGCATGAGCACAGAATGTGTTTAGCCGTTTCATCATCCTCCATGCATAGCCGGCACTCTGCATCTTGTGCAAGTCCGATTTTATGCATGTGATGTTTGAGTTTGCAGTGGCCAGTAAGCACCTACTATAACTCTGAGATGCGCTCTGCTGAGTTCTAGAAGTTTCTCAGAGTCCTGTTTTTTCCTTGTACAAGCAATGAATGGTTTGGAATGGGCCTGGCCCAGTAGACTACGCTAATACTCGAGTATTTTATTGTCTGCCCAAACTGTTATGACATTCTTGGCAGATTACCGGTTCTGGTCCAGTGAACGTTGTTTCGCCCCTCCCCTTTTTCGACCTGTTATCTAGACTAGGGTAACGTTGTTGCGTTGTGCTAGTCGGTTTAAGGTGTTTCTGCAGTTCCACACTGCTTTAGATTTGAATCAGTTGGATTTAAGCGCTTTCAGTGCTGCTTGACTATCTGAAAATATTTTTATTGTTTTTCGTGTGTGGTGTCGATTTTGAAATATCGTAGCTAGTTTACCCATACTGAATGAGCGTTTCACTACTGGGTTTATCCTATATATTCCGGCTCCGACGCCTTCCAGAGTTTTGGAACCATCAGTAAACAAACGTTTATTTGCCCTCCACAGGTCGGTTTCATTCTAGACCCAAGCTTCTCTTTCGGGAAAGAGGGCATTCCAAGAATGTTGCGGGCTATTATGCCGTCCAGCATGCTGCTGCCTCTCATAACACATGCCTGCGGTATACTCATGGCCGCTTGGTAGAGTCAGTACGTTGCCCATCTTGCCTCTCTCTCCAGAACTATGTGGAGAGGAAGTAATCCAAGGAGGGCTTCCAGTGCTGCCGTTGGCGTGGAGCGAATGCTTCCAGTAATCGCCAGGGACCTTTAGATCTTCAGTCTAACGCTCTCCCAACTGAGATATTTCGGCTACATAAAATGAAGATATATAATAGTAGGTAACTACATATAACTTACGATATTTTCTTTGCGTCTAGAACTAATATCACTCTTTGTGAATAAGGACAAAATCGGTTGCTGTAAATACGCAATTTACCTCCTCTTGGTGGATGGGGTTGTTTGGAACCTGAAATAAAATATAATTATGATATTATTTACATGCTTGCATGATTGGATTTGGTTATTGACTGAAGTTTGGTATTCTACCAAAGTAGCAGTGCGAAAAAGTAAGAATTTGGCACAAAATTAACAACGAGATCAACGATAGTAGTAAGTTATATTCAGAAATTGCTTATAAGCTGATAGTTACCGATAAAAGGAAGTTCGCTTTTTCTATTCACAGTAATTGACTTTAGGTTGAGTATCATGAGCCTAACTGATGTCAAACGCTCATTTATCCATTCACTTGTCCAAAGAAAATATGAAGGAAAATATGACCACATACCATCGTAACTACGCCACTGGTTAACGAAAATGAAAAATTATAACTTCAAATTATCACGTTGATAAACCTTGATTAGAGTAAGTAACAAGTTTGATATTTTTTGCTTCAGTAGTTATGGAGAAAAAATTAAATCAATTTTTTTTTCGTACTTTTTACACCCTGTATTTCAGAGGGGATGCATTTTATGACATAGCTTGATAGGAACTTTTCACCTCGAAATGAGGTGAGGAATCTGTAGTCGGAGTTTGTCGGTCTTATTCTGACTCACCCTGTATAAATGAATAGAAGGTTTTGCAGTAATACCAATCATCAGAGCAATGATGCCTCACATTTAGGTGCTATTGAAGCAAACGTTTTCTTTGTTGCTTCTTCTTCTTTATTTTCGAATTGTCAATTAAATTATCCAGCCCTATGCTGTACCACTTCCGTTATGGTTAGCGGTTAGACGTTATCCCAACTTAATGGCAAATTGTCATTGAGTTGGGATAACTTCTGACCGCTAAACATAATGGAAGTAATACGGTTTTTATGGGGGTGGCTTAGGGAGCTAGAATATGATTCTGCCCCTTGATAATTACATCAACATTCACCCTTCTTGAAGTTATCAAAAGGGGTTTTGTATTTTTTAACGTTGTTTTGCCCATTGCTCATTTTGCAGTTCACCCTGTCACCCTGTATTTTTTTAGGAAATACCTACTCAATACGTCATTTCAATCTAATCGTCGATTCGTATTTTATTATCGCATTTCTCCAAGATATGAATGAAAATACAAGTTTCGGTATCAATACAACCATTCGATTTATAAATATCAGCGGAATGAGGTCAGTGTATAGAAGAAACGAATATTTATGATAATTTCTCCTGCTGTAACGAACTCGATTGTGAGGTAATGCCACGAAAATAAACATGACACACAGCACACACAGGAAGAATTCGTTGCCTATAACGTAAGTTACGAAATAATAAATTATGCAAGATAATAATATTTCATCCTTGGGTTTTATCGAGCGGATGCCCAATATTCCAAGTGAAAATTTAGGCATTACGAGCAGGTACAGTTTTTATGTTGACAGCGACCAAATTGGCTGTGTATAGGAAGGTACATTTTCCCATTATTTGATTTTACTTTTTGCTAATAGTGTTTCTACCAACGTACACATTTTTAATCTGCAGGCGCGTCGATACGTTTTTTTCTAGGGGGGTTACTTGGTAGCGAAATAGGAATTATAAATTATTCATATTCACCTTCGCTATATTGTCCTGCAATACCAAGTAACCCAGGGACCCCAGGATTGTCAACAAGAATAGAGAAACTTACTAATTTCATACGTCAGTGAAAGTTTAAAATAATAAAATTTATATGGACAGCGCATTTCTCAAAAAAATGTTTAGTAGAGTGGTAGCGAGTTTAGTATCAAGTTAATTTTATTTTTAGATGAAAACGAAGGGACCGTGGACGAAAACGTTTCGGATTTCCAAAAATATCTAGAGAAAATCATGTTTTGAAATACAAAGAGCCAACAGAAGGAAGTGTTAAAAATCACATTCTTGGCTACCGCATGCATGCGGCAAATAAAGTTGGAGATAGTTTGATTATTTTCTAGCGATTAAATGATTTAATTTACATTAAAATTTGTGAGCATATGTCGTTCTTAAGCATGATATTTTCACAATTCATGACTACTAGTCTTTGAGTTATGTACATTTTTCGAAAAAAATATCCTTATCTTCCACGAACAATGATTGTTTCGGTGTTTTCTTGTATTTCGAAGGTCTATAAGCGATCATTTTAATTGTTGAAATGCCTTCTTTCAATTGGTTATGTAACTTGGTGGTTTATTGATCGTTAAACCGCTTAAAATTGAGAAAAGCCGACAAGTCTCTCTGAATCATATTTTTTTCAATATTTTCAATAGTTGTAAAAAGGAATTAAAATGATATTAATGAATTCACTTTGTAGTGTTTTTATGTATTCAACTATTTTATTATAAATAATTTAATATAAACTACTTTTTGTTATAAAAATGATGATGAAAGTCGAGAATCATTGAATATATTGAGAAAATCATAATTCAGAGAGACTTTTTATCTCAATTTTAAGTGGTTAAACGATCAATAGACCATTTGAAAGTAGACATTTCAACAATTGAAATTATCATTTATGGACCTTCGAAGTACAAAAAACACCAGAGCAATTGTTCGTGGAAGATAGTTAATGGTATTTTGTTTTCGAAAAATTTACATAAGTCAAAAACTTCATTTTCTGAATTGAGGAAAAATCATGCTCATCAGATATCCGCTTAAAAATGTCCATGTAAATTTAATTATTTATAATCAAGAAAAAGATTAAATGCTGAAAAATCGGGTTTTCGCCATTTTGACTGTTAATTTGGGGTTATGTCAAAGTGTTGAATACAAAAGTTTTCGATTTTTTTATTATCTACAACTTTGCCATCAAACATTTTCCGCTACGAGGTCACGTTTCGCCGCAAATCGTAAGAAACTGTTTTCAACCCCTGAACATGGGTATGCAGGTCCTTGCCTGTTACTTTTTTTTTTAAATCAAATTTTTCTGAAACTCACAAAATACGCACATGAAACATAAAATATGCACCAAATAGAACATGTTCGCGGTTTTCTTAAAGATACATTATATTTTTAACCGTTGTTGACAATGGATAGTTAGTATTTTCGCATGACAATATGACCTCGGTGAATATGGTCAATTGGAACGAACTTTTACTTATAACAAATGTAGATCTGGAAGACTACAATGATATTCGTAGGAATTAAAGTACACCTATTAAATCAAACAGTGACCATTTCCTGCTCGACTTTGCGTGCATTGGCATGCGACTGTTGTGGTTGGCCTATTGTCTCTTTCAATTTTTCTGCTTCCAATTAGTAGAAGATCCGAACCTAAATCGACCTTCACCGAGCTGATAATAGAATAATTTTATAATAAATCTTGTATATTAGAAAATATATTAAAAATGGGTTTTCTTAAACTTTCCTGGACAGAATATTTTTAATTCTTTTTTGAAAAACGATTTTTCATAAAATTTTGCAACATCAAGATAGTAAGAAAATTTTATACTGGACTTAAAGTACGAAACATGTAGAATGTGCAGACATAGGGTTGACTATTATTTACCTGGACGAACACTGGGTTGGCAGGTATAAACAGGCATGTCGATACCAGTTACTTTCACTTCCACATGTGTTAATAGAAGAAAATGTATATCAGCATAAGCGCTGTTTTATTGTAAACACGTTGATATAGGGTTGCCTGTGAAAAGTTTGGTCCTGATAGAGGTTTGCGAATTTTAAAGATTTAAATTTCAACGCGTGTGGAAATGAGTGCCAGAGAGATCCGAGGTAAGTATACCGTGTAATAATAAAGGACCGAACATCGCAGCAGTGTCTGATGGGACCCTGAATGCAAGAACGTGTTCATGTTCGGTACGTAAACTATGCAGAGGAGAGGTACCCCTACTACCCTCCATACATTGTTATGTATTGAATTAATTATTTTATTGGAATTCAATTGTCAGTTGCTTCAAAATAACGCGTACTGAATTCAAATGTTAGTGCTCCAAAATAACGCCGTACTGTTACAATATGGAGGGTAGTAGGGGTACTCTCCATAGTTTACGTACCGACCATGCACACTTTCTTACATTCAGGGTCCCATCAGACCGAGGGGGAAACATCTCGCTAAAATGTGTACGAGATTTAAAATATTGAAAAGAATGAAAGACTCAAACCGATGACTGAAAGACTCAAGCCGATGACTGAAAGACTGAAGCGAAGATTTAATGACTGAAAATTGACTCAAATGACTCAAAATTTCTAGATGTTCGAGATTTAAAAGAGATGTTTCTCCCTCGCATCAGAAACGGCTGCGATGTTCGGTCCTTCATTATTACACGGTATACTTACCTCGGATCTCTCTGTCACTTATTTCCACACGCGTTGAAATTTAATTCTTTAAAATTCGCAAACCTCCATTAGGACAAAATTTTTTCACAGAGAACCCTGTATCAACGTGTTCACAATAAAACAGCGCTTGAGCTGATATAAATTTTTTTCTATTATCACATCAAGTGAAAGTGAAAGTATCGACAAACCTGTTCATACCTGGCAACCCAGTAGTTCGTCCAGGTAAATAATAGACAACCCTATGTCTGCACATTATACATGTTTCATACTCCAGTCCAGTATAAAATTTTCTTATTATCTTGGTGTTGCCAAATTTTATGAAAAATCGTATTTCAAAAAATAATTAAAAATATTCTGTCCATGATTTTTTTAGACAACCCATTTTTAGTATATTTTCTAATATACGAAATTTATTATAAAATAAGTTTGATTCTATAATCAGCTCGTAGAATGTCGATTTAGGTTCGGATCTTAGACTAAATGTTTCCATAGGGGAACGGTACTGTCCCCCAGTACCCCCCCCCCCCTTATCGACGCTGGTGTTAATCTGTACATGAAAAGTGCCTTATTCCGTATCCATAATAATATGTGTGAATTGAAATCATATAGGATAACAACAGGCATAACCCAAAACACATTTTGATAAACAATTTAAAAACCGTTTCCTTGCATATGCATGTAACACGAAAAAGGTCTCTAAATATTTGATATCAGGACAAATTGGTTTATTTCCATTTATTAGAAAACCAGAAAACAAAAATTCACAAAAACTGCTCAAAATAATTTATTTCAATGCAAAGTTCGCACCTGCGAACGACCGATTCTGCAGCTGCACGGTGTGATCTCTGGTGATGCTTGAACAATTATTTCCCGGAAAGTTCCTTCGTCGTTGATGGGTTCATCATAAATTATAGTTTTCCTATACAAAAATCCATAGGGGTTAGGTCAGGAGAGCTTGCAGGCCAATGAACTTTAACACCCTGTATCTCGAAAACGAAGCAAATTAGAACACATGATTATAAAAAACAAAAATCTTATTTTTGACTAAAAAATCGATCCTACACGTTTGGCGGATCAACCATGGGTCACCCTGTATAATGTATTGTAATATGACTATGTGTATGGGAAATAAAGACCCATTATTATTATTATTTCGTTAACTGCAAGTCATAAAAATGGTTCCTTTAACAGAAATGCACAAAATAAAAATTCTACGGATGATATAGGTTATGGAGATAACACACGAACACAAATATAAGTTACTTGCTTTTTTCATGAAAAAATTTCCAAGATACAATTAGTAAAATAGAGAAGCAGTTTCGCGGAGCTTGGACATGTAAGGCAGATTAAAAAAGCAGCTGCCAATGCAATAAGTAATGATACCAATTTGGATATTCTGCTTGAGTTTGAGGAAAACCCACACACGTATAGTCGACTCGCAGCACAAATCTTCGATGTTAGCCACTCATCAATTTTTCGAATATTAAAATAAAATAAAATGCATCCCTATAAAATTATACCAACACGGGAGCTCATGGAAGACGATTTTGATAAGAGAATTTATTTTTGTGAACAAATGATGGCAATGTGATATAGATAACAATGTGATCCAATTAGAACATGTTGTGTTTTCTGATGAGTGCACCTTACACTTCACTCAATCAATAAATGACCGTTTCTTCTTGTGTCCGACATTTCTACGGATTTGTTGGTTTATTACCCAATCTCTAGACAATTCAGCTTTTACTCAGCCTTCCTCTCCTTCACTAGTTTCTTTTGTTTCATAAGAACTTTCAAACAATGTGACGACCATTTAAAAATATCAATCTTTCGTCGAACATCAATAACATCGACAGAAGTGAAGGAATTCATTCCTTATGTGCCATGGTTTTGAATCGGTTTCACACTGAAATTAAGCCTTGATAGGTCTCAATATGGTTGAAGTGATCTTGGTCGTGAATTCTATATTTGAAATATATGTTTTGATCAAGGTTGCTTCACTTTTCACATTCAGCCTTCTGGACAGTCATTTCTCAAACCTCTTGGAATTTTCCGCTGACATTTTTGATATGTATCCCATTCCCATAGGCCGGGTCCAACCCTAGGTAGGTACCTTTCTATTTTCGATATCTTTTCATTTCTTGTTCCGCTTGTTTTTGTCATTGCTTTCTAGAAGTCTGGAATATCTACTGACACCGCATTTACGTTGAAATTAGTCCAAAACATTCTTAGACCGTTGGCCCATGACAATAGAAGTGTCGATTATCTACGAAGGTATGCCCTTCGAGGGATATGAATGTTAAGGTAGATTATCGGGAAAAAAGTGGTTTGTTGGTTCTGTACCCGGTCGCCTCCCTCCCTGTTCAATCAACTTCCGGTAAAAAGCAATGTTGAAAATGTTATTATAGAAACAGCTGTACAAATGTAATGGAATAGTCGGGTCTAGCTAAATCAACCAGGCTCTAGCCGATTTGCATTCGTCTAGGTTGGTCCCCAAGGCGGCATACGGACCGGAAGTTACACTTACCGCCATTTCTCTCAGATTATTTACGAAGATATGCCCTTAGGTTAAACCCTTCATTTCGACCCATCAATCAATTTGGGTGGGCAAATTTAGCCGAATTCGCAGGAAAGGTGACGTCAGAGACCACTTTTTGCTGATAATCCAACTTAATCTTCATATCGGTAGCGGAGAAAGAAATCCCACGATCCGCTATCAAAGTGATACAGGCAGAGGATAAAATTAGGTGGAAAAGGACGATCTCGCAAGAGATCCCAGACAGAAGAGAGTGGGAAAAGGAAAGGATGATATTTCCCCCAGAAAGCCTGGTCTGTTTTACAGACGGGTCCAAACTGGACGAAGGACAAGCCGGATCAGGAGTTTACTTGGAAAACGGAGAGAAAAGAGCCTAAGCGCTAGGTTCTCTGACAACGGTTCTCCAAGCAGCGGTGTTTGCCATCCTGTAGGCAACCAGAATGGTAGAGGTGAGGTCCCAGAGAGACATGTAGGTATATGTCTGCTCTGACAGTCAGACCGCCATCAGATTCCCTGGAGAATCTTGATGTGGGTCCCGGGCCATGCAGGGATTGAAGGCAATGAGCAGGCGGACCAGCAAGCCTTGCAAGGAGCCGGGCAACCCTACTACGGGACCGAACCCGCACTCGGCATAACAAGGAGACAAGTAACAACAGACAACAGCACTGAATGAGTGAGCCGTTGATACATTAGAAAAAGAGTGGAGAGGGATAGACGACTGCAGGCAGTCAAAGCAGATGATATCGGGGCCCGACAGGGCAAGGACGGCTAATATACTGAAGCTAAGCCGCAAAGAACACCGACTGTTGGTGGGAGTTCTAACCGACCACTGCGGCCTCAGGAGGCACCTGGCTCTCATCAGAGTTGAGGCAGACCCACTATGCGCGGAATGTGGTGAGGAGGAGGACTCTTTCCACTTCCTGGGCGAATGTGGTATTTATAGCAGGCTCTGACAAAACGTTTTCGGAGCTGCCACTATTAGGGAGGAAGAATTGCACTCATTGCAATGGAAGTACATTTCGACTTTCATAATGAGGTCGAAGAGGTTCGAGCAGGTATCCGCCATGGGATGAGTGAAGATATCGGGGATTGCGAAAAGGGACCACTGGGGCCTAGTCACTGATGCTTGCGTCCCCCACCCATTACAATTACCATAATCTCTATATCCCTTGAAGGGCCTACCTTTGTAGAGAATCGACCCCCCTAGTGTCATGGGTCAACAGATTATCTGCTTCCCTAATTATTATAGCCCATAACAATCAGAGATGGGTAATTATAGGTACTTTGAAAGTAATTACAAAGTACTTTCTCGACTACAAAGTACATGTCATAAAAATAGGAATTATTTTCTGATTCCTTTTTTCTAATTACTCTTCGGAAAGCAATAAATTATGATAAAATTGGGGAAACGAAACGTTTGAAATTTTTCAATAAATAAAAGTGTTCAACTATATGGATTGAATTCCAGTACAAATGAATGGAAACATTGATTAGACAGGTATTTATTAAAAATCGAATTACAACTTTCTATATACAGTGAGGATTTTTTAGCCCACCTGATAACTTTTGAAAGTTTTGTCGTACACACTTGAAACAAGAACCATTTTGAATGATATCACTGATACTACTTTTTGGACTAAAATATATGACGGTTGCCCGGTAGAGGGAGCGGGGAGCACATCAATGTGAAAATTTCAAATAGCACGGCGCGGCGCGTCAAATTATTCAATTTTCCTTCTTTCCATATACAGGTGTCCTATTTTGCTCTGTTTTCAAGTGTTCAGTTCAAGTGTCAGAGTGTCAAAGTTTTATTAAAAAATAGGTTATTTATTAATTACTCAAAAGAAATTTCGCTGATTTTCATGAAACGTTGTGTGTTTATTGGCATGTACAAGGGTTTTGTTTCCATGAGGTTAGATTTCAAATTATAAGTAGCGAAGTGTAACCTGATTGATAATTATGGTAACAATCATTGTACGCCACTGTTTTTCATTAACTTTCATATTTTTATCAGATTGAACATTTGAAAATACAAATCTCTTATGATGCCGTGAATTTGAAATAGCAACACTTTATCAGTCGATAGATTTCCTTATTTAATTTGTTTTTACCTGAACTCTTCTGTTGGTTTCGTCTTTGAAGGACTGTTTGTTGTGTTCCTGGGCCTATTGTCAACTGTTTCTATCAAAATTTAACAATACATTCGTGCATGAAATTAAACAGAATTTTAAGAAAATATGGAGTATCTGAAATGAAGTTCATTCACAAAACTTTTTGAACTTTGGTCAAGTTTGATATGTCAAGTTTTATCTATTTCAAATACACAGCATCATAATAGAGATGTTTTTTAATTATTTCTTTTGATGAAAAAATATGAAACTTATAGAAAAACAGTGGCGAGCAATGATTTTTACTATAAATATCAATCAGGTAACCATCTGCCACTTATAATTTGAAATATAGTATCATGAAAAGAAGCTCCTTGCTAATACTAATAATCACACCAGGTTTCATCAAAATCGTCAAAAAGACCTTTGAGTAATTGATGAAATACCGATTTTAAATGAAACTTTGGCACCCCGTATCTCGGAAACGAATCAAGTTAGGACACACGTTCACACGTTCATTCTGTATATTTTTTTTATTTTCGTTAATACCTATTTTTAACAATTTCGGTCTCTTTGCCCTTAGAATTTTTCAATTTGTGCCATCTATCGAGTAATTGCAATGAATCTTCTCTCAGGAGAGTTCTGGATATAATTCACAGTACGTTTATACAATGGTGGTTTGACAAGTCCGTGCAAAAATAAAAACTGCTGACGTATTTGGAGTAAATCTTTTTTATTTTTCAACATAGTCTACTTTTAGGTTTATACACTTCGTCCAACGATGTTCGTCCAACGATGTTCCAGCTTCCCTTCCGAATAATAGGATTTGTTCATGTCTGCAAAATATCCATTAGTGTCTGCAATCACCTCCTCGTTTGAATGAAATATTTGTCCCGCCAACCATTTCTTCAAATTGGGGAACAAATAGTAGTCCGAGGGAGCCAAGTCTGGAGAATAGGGGGGATGTGAAACGAGTTGGAATCCTATTTCCAATAATTTTGCGACCACAACTGCTGAGGTGTGTGCTGGTGCGTTGTCGTGATGGAAAAGGACTTTCTTGTGGGCCAATCGTGGGCGTTTATCTTGCAGCTCGGTTTTCAAACGGTCCAATAACGATGAATAATATTTACCTGTAATAGTTTTACCCTTTTCCAGATAGTCGATGAGGATTATCCTTGCGAATCCCAAAAGACAGTCACCATAACCTTTCCGGCCGAACGAACGGTCTTCGCCTTTTTTGGTGCAGATTCCCCCTTGGTAACCCATTGTTTAGATTGTTGTTTGGTCTCAGGAGTATAATAATGTATCCGTGTTTCATCCACAGTGACGAAACGATGCTTAAAGTCCTCCGGATTCTTCTGGAACAGCTGCAAACCATCCTGGCAACACTTCACACGATTCCGGTTTTGGTCAAGCGTGAGCAATCGCAGCACCCATCTTGCGGATAACCTTCTCATGTCCAACTGTGTTTTCAAAATATTGTGTACCCGTTCAGTCGAGATGCCCACGGCACTAGCAATCTTACGCACCTTAACTCTTCTGTCATCCATCACCATATCATGGATTTTATCAATGATTCCTGGAGTCGAAACCTCCACAGGCCGTCCAGAACGTTCCGCGTCTCTTGTGCCCATATGGCAAGTCCGAAAGTTTTGAAACCACTCGACTTCCTTTATATACACGAATTCCACGCACAAAGAAATAAACCAATATGGCTGAAACTTAGGATGCGTTCATTCAAGAGATGATACTAACCAAACATGACCTCGATACGCGCCGGTGGTACCATCTATCGGACTTTGCACGGACTTGTCAAACCAACCTCGTATTGTTACTTATTGTTAAGTTTTTCAAAATTTGTGTCAGAGAGCGCATTCTTCCTAGGAGTGTTGACCTTTTTGGTCTACGGGCCCAGAAGAGAGAAGTTCATTCAGGAAATATCTTGTTTTTAGAACACGTGTATTTCGTAAACAAACACGCATATGAAAGTAATTGTAATAAGAAATAGTAATTGTACTTATAAATGTAATTGTAATTGGAGAAAGTGATTGTAAGTAGATAAATTTAGATTATTTAAATAATATAATTACAAATTACAATTACAATTCCAAATTACTGTAAGAAAAAAGTACAAGAATACAATTACAAATTACATGAAAAACAAACTAATTGTACCATTAATAACTTTTGAACTAGGAATTACCCAGCTCTGATAACAATGACCAATAATGAAAACCTCTCTGAATGATTAATTTTCCCATAAAATTACATAAGACACTAATTTTCTATTTGCTTCCGACAAGAAGAAACTGCGTAGTTGTAAAAGTTACTATTTTTGATAGAAAACCGAAAATATCTACTCTAATATTGTTCTTAGGAACTGGTGTGACATTCTTGATAAAAAATGAGCTATCCGCCTCGACATTTTTATTGTTCTACTGTCGACGTTCCCGTATTCATCGGCTAACGGTAAGTATTCAACTTGAATGAAATCATTAGCTTATCTTACTTTATTATTTCATGAAAACCTAGCCCACTTTTAATTATTGTACGGTGAACCAGATCTTTTGATAACAACTAATGATTGATGCATAAAAATGTATTTTACACTGCGTAAACTAAGCTTTTACGCACTGCTGACAGTGCGTAAAGTAATAATTTTTCGCACAAGTGCGTAAGAAAATCACCTCTGCGTAAAATCATCAATTGTGCGTAAAGTAATTTTTTTCACACATACACACATACATTTATGCATTTTTGAAAAAATACAGTATTGTGAGTCAAATATAACTCGGAAGTCTTTATTTGATAATACGACGACAATTCATATCATTAAACATTCAAATTAATGATATTTGGCAATATAATAACTGTCGAAGATAAAACTTTGTATGAAATACTTTCAACAAACTTCACGCTCATACAAAAAAGTCCTACTTTACGAACTTGTATCATAAATACCTATTATGAATCAAATTACTCGAAAAAGATATGTATATTATGATGGATAGCCAGCAGGAAATACTAGAACAGTGATTCCTAGCAAATAAATGAAAAATAAATGCACCTAAACCAGAAGCCATCATATTTTCCGTCAGACCTAACAATGGAAACCTGACAACTCATCAGTTCTCACCCACACAAAATTTCTTGAGGTTTATAGGACGAAAAACTCACATGGCAACGTCACAGTGAATACCTTATACAAAAAATAGCCAGCTTCTCATTTCTTCTTAGAAACTTATCGCGCAAGATTAGTAGTTATAATAAATTATAGTAACGGCTTACTATGGTGGATTTATAAACACAACTAAACTAAGAATTAAGAATTAGCAATTAACAATTGAGAAGGTGTGTATGCACGTCAACTAAAAAATGAAGAATTACGTTTGGACTGAAACATGTTTTGAAGTTCACAGCGGAACTAGCAGAAGACTCCAAGGTTTTAAGATTGGTCACAGGGAATTTGAAATCATTTTCATTCATAAAATTTGGATACAGTGCACACATGAGTCAAAAGTGGCAATGAAATGTATAATGGATCTTTACATTTACGGAAAATAAATTACAAAACTCGTTTAAATCGATAGTTGTTAGTCTGAAAAGTCCATTTAACAAAGAGTTCCATTATTTTTCTTTCATTTAAAAAAAATATCACATTTGAAAATGTGCCGCTGACGTCACGTTCATCGGAAATATCTCCCACCATAATCCACGTTCCGAAACAGGCAATACCGTTCTCCTTAAAAATATAACTTCTAGCATGATATAAGCCGTTGAGAAATAATCAATACATTGTCACTTGATCAACTCATAGATAAAAATACACATATTAGCTATTTTTTATTGCATTTGTAACTTTCAAATTTTCTGAATGGACCATCCTTTTGATGAAGAACGAGCATTGACAACACAGCAAATCGTAATGACAGTTTTCAATTCTCAAAAGTTATATGGAGATGTGAGGCGGAGAGGTTAGATCGATGGTCGATGATAGATCTCGAGATTTGAGGTTGTTTTTTTTTTGCTGATTGGAAAAGTGCTGAGAAGGTATTTATAAGGGCCTTACTAATTAGACCTTTGTTAAATTGACCCTATTCTTCCTAATAAATAAAATATATATTGGTGAAAACATTTTTAAATACATAGAATAAAAATATTAGGTTTTCCTCCAACCTAAAATGGAGGACATGGAAAAACCACCTGATCCTCCTGAAAATAATAATTTAAATAATAACAAAAATATTAAAAATTTATACTCCAGTTCAGACTCAGGCCCTTTTGAAGTTTATGTTCAAGGAAACGAGAAAAATGTAGGTAATTTGCATATTCTAAGTATTGCTAAAACTATATTCAATTTAAATTTAAAGTCAATTGTCAAGGTTACTCGAAAGGGCAAAAACCGTATAGGAGTAATTTTTTCTGATTTCACTTCAGCAAATACATTTATATGTGACAAAAAATGGGAATCTTTAAATTTTGATGTGTTTATTCCTTATCATAACATTTCTTGCAAAGGAATAATCAGAAATGTTTATAAAGAATTTACGGAAGACGAAATTCAGGAAAATAGCGAAACTATGCTTGATTTCTGTAAAATATTGAATGTCAAAAGACTGAATAGAAGAGTTGTTGAGGTGGGTAAAGAACCATTATTTTTGAAAACGGGTACCATTTGTGTTACTTTTTCTGGTAAAATACTGCCAAAGGATATTTTAATATATGGTTTACCTTTAAGAGTAATACCTTATATAAGTCCGGTATTGATGTGCCAAAAATGTCTCTTATATGGACATAGCATGACTCAATGTAAGGGTAATGAAAAGTGCACTAAATGTGGGAAACCTGCTCACGAAACATCACAGGCATGTGAACTATATTGTATACACTGTCAAAATAATGATCATTCTTCGAAAGAAAAAAATTGTAAGGAGTTCCTCAGACAAAAAGATATAAAACAATTAATGGCATTTTCAAATGTCTCATATTTTGAAGCGAATCAACAAATTCCTAGATTTCAAAATGCGACTAGGAATCTTAATAATGATAATTTCCCAGAACTAAATAGAAATAGAGAATTCAATCATAACCAACTGGCTATTCATGAAAGAAGAACTGCAGTCATTAATAATTCCAATGACATTCCATCTTATAGTCAGACTCTTAGAACCCCAAATAAAAGACGTAGAGATTCCAATACTGGTTTTGATAAAGAAGCTCATAATCAATGTCTAATTAATCCCACAGGACAAGTCAAGTGCTTACCAAACATGTCTGAGATATCCCCATCTCCAAGGATATCAAAGGAGAACTCTAACATTCAAACTAACTTTTATCAAGCTATGGGCAAGCTAACATCTCAACATCAGGAGTTAGTCATGACCTTTATAGGTAATTTACTGTATAATTCATACTCACCTACCCCGAATATATCTCAAGTACCACAAAATAAGTTTAGGCATAGTTCATCACAAAATCAAAAAGAAGTTATATCTGAAGGGATGACATACTCTGATGATTCAGAGTACTATTCCCCAATTATTTTAACAAATTCATCTTCTTCCCTTTAAATATTATTCAATGGAACATCAGATCTTATAATGCTAATGTAGATAATCTGAAAATACTTATCAAGGACTACAATCCAGATATCATTTTATTAAATGAAACTTGGTTAAGTGCTAATCTGCGTATTAAATGTAAGGGCTTCCAGATTTTGAGAAATGATCGAGAGGATGGGTATGGTGGAATTGCTATATTAATTAGAAATGGAATTGATTTTGTTCCGATATCTCTAAATTCAGAGTTTAATTACAGGGTACAATCGCAGGGCATATACCTACCTAATCATAAACTCCATGTTATTAATATCTATAGCGCAGCTGGAAACTTGATTTCTAAACAAGGTTGGACTGATTTTGTTCATCAAATAAATAATCCTCTGATTATAATGGGGGATCTTAATGGTAATCATATGGCTTGGGGTAGCTCCACTAATAACATCAATGGTACGAATATCTTTCAATCTCTAGAAATGCTAGAATTAGTATATTTGAATGATGGGTCCCCTACTAGAATTAGTTCTCCAGAGCAAGGTACCTCTGTAGTAGATTTAACACTGGTGTCTAACAACATTGCTGCAATTACCACTTGGATGACAATACCAGATGTGGGATTCAGTGATCATTTCCCCACGATGTGTACAATAGGTTTAGGACCAGGAGACGTATCACTGTCAAATGAAAGAAGGAATTATAGTAAGGCAGACTGGGAAGAATATAATTCCATTCTGGATCAAGCATTCTCATCTTTTCCTACTGCGAACAATTACGATTTTTTTGTTGAATCAATAAATACCGCTGCTAAAACAGCAATCCCCTTGTATAAATCCGCTAATAAAGGCAAATACCACATCCCTTGGCGGGATGATTCCTGCGCAGATATAATTAAAAAACGGGTAGAGGCTATAAGACAATTCAAAATTGATCTCAGCTGGAATAATTATTTATTAGTTAAAAAGCAATGTGCAGCAGCAAGAAAATTCTTGAAATTAAAAAGAAAGAATAATTTCAGGGAATTTTGCTCTAAACTTGATAGAAATTCTCCAATTAAAGTTGTTTGGGAAAGAATTAGAAAAATTTCAGGTCAAAAAACTAACTTACAACTTTCCATGCCTCCAGCTAATGTGGCCCAAGAAATTTTGAATTCTTTAGCTCCTCCTATTATCTCTAATTTGAATACTATTAGTCACGATGAACGTATAATAAACCTTACTAATCCATTTTCTTATAGTGAATATAAATTTGTCTTGAAAGGAAAAAAGGAGTCGGCACCGGGACTGGATCAAATATCATACTCCATGATAAAAAATTTACCGCTATCTGGATCCTTATTCTTATTACAAATATTTAATTCATGTCTTGAAACGGGTGTTGTACCCAGTCAATGGAGACAACATCTTATTCTCCCTATTATAAAACCAAATAAAGATAAACTCTTATTTTCTAGTTATAGAGCAATTGCATTGACATCTTGTGTAGGCAAACTTTTAGAATCCCTGATTAAAAATAGATTGGATTGGTTTATTGAAAATAACAAACTTCTCCATCCCTTACAATTGGGCTTTAGAAAGGGCAGAGGTTGCACTGAGTGCCTCTCCTTTTTAATAACACAAATATATTCGGCACTAGCTGATAATGAATATATAGTTGGGGTCTTCCTGGATATTTCAGCAGCCTATGATAATGTAAACATAGATCTTCTTCATTCTACTCTTCTAGATTTACAAATTCCTCTGGAATTATCAAATTTAATATACTCCTTTTTGTCCGATAGATCATTATTCATAAAAGATAACTCTGGACAAATGTTTGGTCCAAATCATAGTAATAAAGGTCTTCCGCAAGGATCCCCCCTCAGTCCCATACTGTTTAACATCTATACTGCTTCTATATTCAACATAGTACCTAGAGATTTCAAATTGGTTCAGTATGCTGATGATTTTGTCATACTTGCAAGGGGAAAAAATATCCATAACATAATTTCCAAAATAAATGTATTCATACTCGAGTTTGAACGCTGGTTAAATAATCATAATTTTATACTATCTGCCTATAAATCAAGGTCTATTCTTTTTTCTAAAGGTTCGTCCCGACTCATTTATCCTAATATTTTGTATAACTCTCAAACTATTCAATGGACTGATACAGTGACTTATCTTGGCATGATCTTACACAAAAACCTGAAGTGGAACGCACATGTCAATCAATTACAATCTAAAATAGAGAAGAGCTTAAATGTCATGCGCGCTTTGTGTGGCACATGGTGGGGATGTGATCCCAAAATATTGAAAATCTTACATGACTCTCTTGTTCTTAGTCATCTCAATTATGGGTGTCAGATTCTTGTTCCTTGTCTGTCAAAAAAAAATTAGATCAATTGCAATACAAAAGTCTAACAGCCGTATGCATAGTCAATCGCCAGCGACTCGCCAGAGTTTCGCCGTTCGCCACACAAGGATTATAATGCACAGTGGAGCTCCAAAAAAGTGAAAACTATGCGATAAGTCAAATTTTAGCGAAACGCTGGCGATGTACCACTTTTTTGGAGCTCGACTGTGCATTATAGTTCTTCTGCAGCGAGCGGCGAAACTCTGGCGAGTCGTTGGAATTGACTATGCATACGGCTGTAAGAATAGTGACTGGGTGTATGAAGTCCACCCCAATTCGAGCCTTATTGGCAGAATCTGGGGATCTACCCTTGAAGTACCGTAGAAATTGGCTTACTGGAAAATTTGTAATGAAACACTTAAGCATGAATCATAATCCAATAATTGATTCGATATTCTCTCTACGAATCAGCTGTGCAAATAATATTTCATTTTGGAGAAACAAAGAAATCCCTAGTTTAGTATATCTATTGAATATGATACAAACTACTTCTTTTAAAATATATACAAGTGACACACTCCCTTGTCACCAATTTGATTTAGATCTCCAATTTGAGTCTATGAGTGTATTTAATTTATATAATTCAAGGACGGACTCAAGTCAAATCTTATATCAGAAGATATTAAATAGTTTCCCCACACATACAAAAATCTTTACAGATGGATCAATTGACCCATCAGGTAGGGCTGGATTTGGAGTATTTTCCTCTGATATGGCATATACATTTTCCTCCAACTTACCCATTCACACGCAAATTTGCTCAGCTGAAATTGTTGCTATTAATCATGCCTTACAAGTAATACTTGAGAAAGAGATTAATCATGCTATTATTCTTTCTGACTCTAAGAGTGCGCTTCAAAAGATTTCTAATAGTAATTTTGACAAAGAAATGGATCATGCCTCCTTATCAACAAAAGAAGGTATATTATTGGCAAAAAATAATAATGTACATATAAGTCTAGCTTGGATCCCAGGTCATTCGGGTATCCTTGGTAATATTAAGGCTGATCAACTGGCAAATATAGGCCGAACTTTGAATGTCCCAGCTAACATAAAACTGCATTTTTCTTGTTTCCTTCCTCTAATAAAAAAACAAATTTGGAGCCAGTGGACAGACGATTGGCTTACTAACCAGGTGAATAACGGTTCATTTTATAAAAAAATAAACAATGATTCCCCACATTTCCCTTGGTTTAATAAATTCTCTCATCTTAATAGAAGACACTTAACGACAATTATTCGAATGCGGACTGGACATTGTTTAACTCCTTACCATTTATTTCGCATTGGAATTAAAGATAACCCTTGGTGTGAATGCGGCCAAATTGGGTCCCTTAATCACATTATTTTGGAATGTCCAATAAATAAATTACCAGATTTTGATTTATACTGTGAATTTGCAAAATCAAATCTCACTACTCCGTTTGATATATGTACAATTCTGTCTAACCTAAACAGACAAAGAATAGACATTCTAATAAAATTCCTGAATATTTTTAAAATTAATCTTTGAAACACTTAAACAAAAAATAAAACAAAAACATAAATTAATGAAATACAACTACATAAAATAAAACAAGACTACTTCAATCCTCTTTCTTTTTGTCCTGGGTGCTCTTTCTATCTCCGTCGGTAGCATTTCTGGTTGTGTTAGCTTGGTGGCTGCCCCCAAGCGAGAAAAGTTTTGTCCTTTGTTGTGTTGTTAATCCTAACTAACATGTAAGCCCTTACGGAAGAAAGAAGAATGAAACATTGGAGGAACATTTAGTCAATCCAACGATAGTTGGGAAGTTGGATATGTTCAATTGCTCTGAGCAAGACTAGAACATTTCCAAAACGAGTTAGCTGGGTAAATTGTTCTAGGACATAGCCCATTAAAGGAAGAAGAAGAAGAAGAAGATGTGAGGTTAATGTTTATTTTATTTACATTCAACAATCAAAACATTCATTTTGATAGTTCAAGGTCTTTTTTGCAATGACTAATATTTTAAATCTTTCCTTGAACTCTGCTTTGAATACAATAATAACATAACGTAAAGTAGGTACTCACTTGGAAATGTTCTTCATGCTTTTCATACAAGGTTTATTCAGTGTTTCGAAATACATTTTCCGACGCGCTTCATCTTTAGGTGCATAAAAAAATTGTTTATTGGAATTTGCACTGGTGTTCAGACAACCGGATACAAAGCACCTTTTCGACATGTTCAGTTATTGCAGGGATACAGGTACAGGAATTAATAACAAATTTTAGAACACAAACAACAAAAGCTATCAAAACTTAGAAAACCGCAATAACCTCAAAAAATAAATCAAGGTAGTGTTCGTTGAAGTTTAGATCTGAGGGAACTGCTTCACTTGTATCAAATGGGTAGGCAAATGCGTTAGACAGAGACAAACTATTTTTATTGATCGCACCGTGAAACAGACGAAAGAACCCATCTGATATCAAATGACAACTGTCACGTTATATTTGAATGAGAATTTGGTGCACAACTTTAACAACGTTGCCAAGTTTATTTTTGATGAAGGTGACGTCACGAAACCACTTTTCTTCTGATTATAGATAAACTAGCGGCCAGAAAAAATAAATAAAAAATCCCGAGTGATATTAGCGTATTTACTTTCTAATTTCAGTGTTACCTCATATCTCTTAGAAAGGTCCATTGTTCAGTCAGACAAGACAAGACACACCACAGCATTTATTTAAAAATCGTGCTCATGCGTTTACGAGCTAAATTGTAATTCTTAGTTGAAAATATGAAAGATGGCCATCTTCTTAGGTGCTAATTCATAATTTAATTGTCTATGAAAGAATATAAACCCTTGATGTTTCCTTGTATTAAGTAGTTGTATTCATCTTTCTTAATTCTGAGCTGTTAATTTAATTCTTAGTTTAGTTGAGTTTATAAATCCACCATTATGCAATTATGCACGCTAATATTTTATATGTGATTCTCACGTGGGTACATTCCTCCCATTGTTCAGATATTTTCGGAATACAAAAAAGGCATTACGTATTATAATAGGCTTGTTACATACGGATAAAACACGAAAAGAAGTTCGAAGGTTATTTAACCGAGCTAAGGTATCAGGTGAATGGGAAAATTACAGGTCTGCTCTAACCACTTACAACAAAGATATCTGGAAAGCAAAACGAGAATCATGGGAACGATTCTGCGAAAATGTGTCCAACACATCAAGTGGAACCCGTATCCACAAGATTCTATCCAGAGAGCCGACACAGGAGCTGGGGTCGTTAAAGCGTCCAGACGGCTCCTTTACGGCCTCCAGGAAAGAAACACTAGAGCTATTAGCTAATAACCACTTCCCAGGCAGCCTGATTCTGGACAATCAACCTCTAGTCACAAATATAGGCCGGATAAAACGACCTCACAGAGATGACTGGGTGGTTGCCAACAAAATAATTACACCACAGGCGATAAGATGGGCGGTTAACTCATTCCACCCATACAAATCACCAGGAGAGGATGGCATAGCTCCAGTTCTGTTACAAATCGGACTGGAACATATCATACCTATCATTATAAGACTCTTTAGAGCCAGTTTAGCATGGAACCATATTCCGTCTAACTGGACCGCGACTAGGGTGATCTATATTCCTAAGGTGGGTCGGAATGACCCACACCCAAAATCGCTCAGACCCATTAGTCTGACATCCTTTCTGTTGAAAAGCATGGAGAAAATACTGGATGGGCACATAAGGTGTGGGGCACTAACAAAGCACCCCCTCAATGTTCACCAGTATGCCTACCAGGCTGGCAAATCAACAGAACTTGCCCTCAATAACCTTGTCTCAGGAATAAGCGACGCCCTGGAACGCCAGGAAATAGCAGTCGCTGCATTCCTGGACATAGAAGGAGCATTTAACAATGCACTACCTCACTCCCTATATGAGGCCACTGTCTCTAGAGGGATTGAACCGATACTATGTGACTGGATAAGAACTATGCTTCACAACAGAACTATAACGACCTCTCTACAGGGGGAATGTGTCAGCTTCAAGCCAGCCAGGGGCTGTCCCCAGGGGGGGGTCCTCTCCCCACTGTTATGGTCACTGCTGGTGGATGATCTGCTGGCCATTCTCTCGCTGTGGGAGGTTGATCTGCAAGCATATGCTGACGATCTGGTCCTAGTAATAAACGATAAATCCGAAGAGACGATCTCCTACGTCCTTCAGGATATATTGGATACCATATATAAATGGTGTGAGAGGGAGGAAATGTCCATTAACCCCCATTCACCAGGAAAAGGAAGCTGGAACATTTAATACCTCCTTCCATCAATGATGTAACAATTCCTTTTGCGAGTGAAGCAAAATATCTAGGAATAACCCTGGATAAAAAAACTTAATTGGAACTCGCACCTGGAAAAGACTATCCGGAAGGCTAGCCTTTCATTATGGACATGCCGCAGAATATGTGGCAAAACATGGGGCATGTCACCAAAACACGTATACTGGTTGTACGTGACCGTCATACGTCCAATGATAACGTATGGCTCTATAGTCTGGTGGAGCAAGGGACATAAAAAAATGGCCATTGCTAAACTTAACGGACTACAGAGACAAGCGTGCCTGGCGATTACTGGAAGCATTCGCTCCACGCCAACGGCAGCAATGGAAGTCCTCCTTGGATTACTTCCTCTCCACATAGTTCTGGAGAGAGAGGCAAGATGGGCAACATACAGACTTTATCAAGCGGCCATTAGTCTACCGCAGGCATGTGTCATGAGAGGCAGCGGCATGCTGGAGGGCATAATAGCTCACAACATTCTAGGAATGCCTTCAGACATCATGCCTAAAACCATCAACCTTCATACGTCCTACACTGTGGTCTTTCCCGAAAGAGAAGACTGGGTCCGGAATGAAACCAACCTATGTAGGGCAAATGAACGTTGGTTCACCGATGGTTCCAAAACTCAGGAAGGCGTCGGAGCCGGAATATATGGGATGAACCCAGTAGTGAAACGCTCGTTCAGTATGGGCAAACTAGCTACGATATTTCAGGCAGAGGTATATGCCATTGAAATGTGTGCCAGGGAGCTGGAAAATCGGCTCCACACACGAAAAACAATAAAAATATTTTCAGATAGTCAAGCAGCACTTAAAGCGCTTGAATCCAACTGCTTTAAATCTAGGGCAGTATGGAACTGCAGAGACACCTTAAACCGACTGGCGCAACGCAACAACGTTACCCTAGTCTGGATACCAGGTCACACAGGCCTAGAAGGAAACGAAATAGCGGACGCCCTAGCAAAAGGGGGGGCCGAAACAACGTTCACTGGACCAGAACCGGTAATCGGTTTAGCATATAGCACTGCCAAGAATGTCATAACAGCTTGGGCAGACAATAAAAGACTCGAGTACTGGCGTAGTCTACCGGGCCTAGCCCATTCCAAAGCATTTATTGCTTGTACAAGGAAAAAACAGGACTCTGACAAACTGCTAGAACTCAGCAGAGCGCATCTCAGAGTTATAGTAGGTTTGCTTACTGGCCACTGCAAACTCAAATACCACATGCATAAAATCGGACTTGCACAAGATGCAGAGTGCCGGCTATGCATGGAGGATGATGAAACGGCTGAACACATTCTGTGTACATGCCCTGCAGCGGCCAGAACCAGATTCTCAATATTTGGCGATACGACAGTAAGGCCAGAAAACCTGGTAAATTGTTCTCCCAATGCATTCCTCAGTTTCGTCAAGAGATTGGATATACTGGGAGAAATATAACCATAGGGTGAGCCACAATAGGCCATTGGCCGCAGTGGAGGGCCTGATACGGGCCCACTCACGTTCAAAACCTAACCTACATACGGATGATTGTAGAAACGTCTTTAAGGAACTTGTTACCTATATACTTTTCGGTGATGACTTAATCAGAGAACATTGTTGGAAGCATGATCCAACAAAATATGATCTGTGTTAGATTTAAAAAAGTGCGCGAAACTCTTGTTGACATTTGGACGTATGTGCCCTATATCTGGACAGCGCATGCGAGAGGGTGGAAAACCGCCATTGTTTTAGGCAGTTCCATAATGAACTCGAACCAATTAACATGTCTGTTGAAGGCATACAAAATTAATTATTGTTTCCAAAAGTAGAAACTGAAACTAAAAATAATTATTGTATGCTCTGCCTTATTGGCATCTTACTTGTGTATATTGTGTATAAAAAGTGTAAATAATTTGTATTCATGTGTAATTAAAATAAACAACCAAACAACTACAGTCCACACATATTTCTCTCTTTTTGTAGATTTCCTACAAACATGAACACAAATATAGATAATAGAAGTAATTCTCAAATTCACAATTATCCAACAGGAAATCGACCAAATCTCCGGCCAATCTTTCTGAGGCTGTCATGTAGGTACTCGTGACTACGCGACTACACCAATTACTATGCTCCAGCATTCTACAACGTTTTTTCTGCAGAAATCAGAGCGCTAGAAGATAATTAGTTTCGGAATTTTACTGGGGGGAAACATCTCGCTATAGTTATTAACGTTACAAGGCCGATATTCGAGGCGCAGCCGAGGATTATAACAACCGAATCCGTTATTTGCGTATCGGCCGTGCATGTGTCCCACTAAACATGTAATGTTACAAAATATTGCCACAATATTATGTATGGCTTGCCATCGTAAAATGAAAATATAATATTGCATAAAGCTCAATGCTATATTTAAGTTTTCAACATAACAGAATAAACTACAGACAAGTTGTTTGTAAGTTATAAAGCAAGGTATTGATTGAGTTTCAAGTGCAATGTTACATGATCCATGAAAGTTCATTGTAAATGCAACAATACAGAAACTATCTACGAACAATGTGAGTGCAAGTTACATTTGGAACTATCGAACAAGTTCAAATCGCAATGTTGCACTGAGTTTGAAATTCCATGATATTTACAACCATAAATAAGCTAACTACAAACAATATTGACAGTATTTAGAAAACACAATACACTTTAAATTTTCGATTGCATCATCGCAAAAATATACAAAATGATACGCTAGGACAATTTTAAATGGTAAGTATAAAGAAACTTTAAATAATATTTCATTTATCAGGAATCCAACCAGTTTTGAATTTCCCGGTCTTGATGAGATGCCACCTAACGGGGCGACCAAGTAACCCAGATCCCAGACAAGCACGCGCCTCGCGCCATTTTGATATTGTAAATTATATTGTTGACATTGTTGTTGTGTGTCCCTTTGCGTTAGTTTCGTTTTGGATACTTTCATTCGTTCTTAACCAAGGTACCTTAGTAAAGTACATATTCTTCTGCAATTTTGTTTTTTGATTAAGAGTTCACTGAGTGTTGAAGCAGCATAATGGATAGTGCTAATAAATTTAAGGCATCTTCATGTAAGGTAAGGCGATACATCAAATATTATTTTAGGTTAGGATGGTCTGGTATGCTCATTCTGCGTTTATTAGGGGAATGTTTTTTTCTCCTTATATTGCGAATAAATCTGGTAGTAGTGTCAATTTGAAAGGTACTTTTACATTGGTAAATGATGCGGAATACTTTTACATCTCGATTTTAGTTGCAGGTTTTTCAATATATTGGTGGCTTGAATGAAAAGTTTTGTGTTGGAACAAGTCTTGAACGTTTTTTCACAAATCATTGTGCCATGTTTTGCAATTGGATCAACAAAAAAGACAATTTCAGAATCAAAGAATTGAAATCTAAACAAATTTTAAAATTCGAGTCAGTTCAATTTGGATATAAAGCAAATATGTAAGCACAATAGTGTCATAATCAAGGACAAGTTCAATTGTACATTCTATATTTAAATAAGACCATAATTGTTGAGTTGACTAATTATATATTTATTTATAATATTTTTGTTCCAGATGCAGTGAGAAATTCATCTCCATGCATCAGAGATGATGCATTTCAAATGAATGTGAAAGCTTGGCTACAATTCGCAAAAACACGTTACTTGTAGGGTTGGTAGTAGATCGAGATGTCGATATTTAAGCTATTTTGTTTCAGGTACCTGTTAAGGCCAAACAGATTTTGATTTTAAATATGACATTTTAATATGAGTACTTATTTGTTTTTTTGTGATATTTTAATTAAAGGTTTCAATATGAAATTTTTGTCTTTTTGATCTCCAAGATATAAATGGACATTCAAATTAATAGGTATAATTTCTGAATATTTTTTGGGTTGTCACTGCTTGTTTCTAAAAACTAGAAAATGATGAATCTGATTTCCATAGAGGACACATCAATACTGAATGATCTGTCTCCCATGAAGATTGTATTCATTTTCTATCAATATTAGTAGCAAGTAGTGAAAATCCAAAAATTCTTCAGTTGCGAACAGACCTACTGGAACGTAATTTATGAAATCTTACTGTTATGTTATGGAAAGGAATAGACAAGATTGGTGGTAAGTTGCTGCTATATAAAAATATTGACTATATGTTATTTTCCACTAATTTATATTATATGTTGCGGTAAACTTGCTGCAATTACTAATTATGAAAGATTACATCCATCAATCCATTTCAGTAGTTGCTGCAACACTGTCATTAGACGTCATTTTCAATATCACATTTGCAATTTTCCTGTATATTATATGCAATGTTGCAGAAACCTTGCTGGATTAATTGATAATGGCATATACCATTTGTAATATTGCTGAACGTCCGTTTCAGTAGTTGCTGAACCTTTGCAGTAAGGTAGCAGAAAACTCTGATGTAACATTACACATTACCATGAAAGGTTACTGAAATATTGAATGAATGTTACTTTGCTTAGTGGGGTCGTTCAAGACTTTTCGTAATCCAACTGAAAGATTACATTTTGATTCCGAGGAAAGAACAAACCACGTACCTCGTAATTCTACAGAAAAATCCCAATATCGTGTTGTCATGGAACAGCTTAACAATATCACAACAATATTATAAACAACGTAATTTTTTTGTGTTCGCGAGTTCGCTTTAACAACGACCATGGATGAAATTGAAGAAATTGAGGAACAAAATCAAATTTTGTAGAAATATTGGGAGGATTATGTGCAGTGTTGATTTACTGCCAAAAATAACTCAAGAGCGATATCAAAAAGAATATGAAAATTTTGAAGTGGCGTAAAAGCAAAAATGCAAAGGTGGTTAATGAAGATGTAATAAGTATTATTAGCCTATACGGAAGAAAAATCAGAGGTTTATTCTCCTAACTCGCTGTGGACCAAGATTTCATTGAACTTGCTTTGGAAGTTGACATTTCAAGGTTAGTTATTTTAAATCGTACACCATATTAGAGTATTTCCTACAGAAATGGTATTTTCAGATCTGGAAAATTGTTTTTGTTTTCGAGACGAAAGTCTGATGGAAACACACCAAAGAAAGCAAACATTTTGTCAGAAGAAGTAACTAGGTTTTGGTTGGAGTCAGATGATCCTACATGGTTGCTTGAAAAGGTTGTATTAATGTGTGGTATTTTTGGCGCCTGCAGACGTGACGAACTTGTTGCTGTCTGTGGATGATTTTGAAAGCACTAGTTCCAGAGTTTTGGTTACATTGAGGTACACTAAAAACAATAAGAACAGGGTATTTGTCATTCCCAAAGAAGGACTTCCTTTTGATGTCTATGGTTTATACCAAAAAAAAAAAAAGATTTGAGGCCCTCAAATTTGGAAAATCGGCGATTCTTCATTGGTTATAGGAATGGTAAATGTGTAAACAACTTGTGGGCATTCGTACTATTGGAGCTGTTCCAAAGAAAATTGCAGCATTCTTAAAATTGGAAAATCCTCAGCTCTACACTGGACACTCGTTTCGCAGATCCTTGGCTACTATGCTTGTAGAAAATGGTGACGATCTACTATCGGTAAAAGAACTTGGAGGTTGGAACTCCTCTGCGGTGGCGGAGTCGTATATTGAAAATTCAGTATCAAAGAGAATGAAGATAACGAGACAACTATTTCATAGAAATGAGGCCACACCGACAACAAGTTCAAATACTGATGCTATAGATGGCAAATTTCTCATCGATGGAATAGAAATTTCAAATAATAGCAATTGTCAAATTACTTTTCAAATTTATAAATAGTTAGTATTATTATAATAACTGTTATTGTAAGCAGAATTAGGTTTTGAAAAAAATATTTAAGCAAGAGATTTCTTAACGGACGGAGGCTGTTGACATTAACTTTTTAATTGTCATCTGAATACCGTTAAATCAAAATAGTATGGGATTACGAAAAAATAAGACCTAAAATATTCAAAAGACTGAAAGACTCAAACCGATGACTGAAGCGAAGATTTAATTACTGAAAATTATTTAAAATACTGAAAGACTCAAACCGATGATTTAATGACTGAAAATTGACTTAAATTACTCAAAATTTCTAGTTGTACGAGATTTAAAGATGTTTCCCCCTCGGAATTTCATCACATGCTTTTTAATCGAAAATCCATTTTATTCGTTCAACGAATTTTTAATCTTTGACTCTTTTACTACATTTTAACTAACTTTCTATGCCTGTAATTTTTTTTGTTTTAATTCTTCTACTACTACTAGGTGAAGTGGGGTAAGTGTAATCAGAAAAATTTTAATTATAATATCAAGAGACCCAGAAAGAGATTTTTTTTTATTTTTTACAGAGGTACTACCTATCTAATCGTTAAATAACTGAAGTAATTTATTTTCGTCTAGTAGCTATAGTGCATTTTTGTTAAACAAAAATAATGAGTTATGTTGATTACACTTACCCATTTGGGGCAAATGTAATCAGGACTTGTAATGCTCATATGCATCTTATGCTAGAGTATTTGGGGCAAATGTAATAAAATATGAAAAATGCAGTTTAAACAGAAAAAAATATTGCCCAGTATCTCAATTCATAAGTAAGTTATAAGCTTTTTTGTGTAATGAGTACAATTTTCATCTTTGTCCTAGAAACGTTTATTGAAATATATGAACATAACAAAGTGTACACTTTAGTTTTTCCTTTTAATTTACATTATATGCAGCGAAGAATACTGGAAAAATCCAATCTTCCCTTCATCCTAAATTTGGTTATAATAATAATAATAATATTTATTTCTCATCGTTTTACAATATTATTGGTAGAAAAGAAAGGAAACAAATATAATGAACCCATAAAAGGTTGCCCTCGAGCATGGGTATGGGGAAAATAGAATAAATAAATACATCAGTTGTTTTCAAAAACAACGATGATATATGACATAACATATGGGGGATAAGATAAATAACTAATTATATAATAAAAATACAAAAATATTAAAGATAAATGAAATGTTTTTTTTTCTCATTATGGAGACAACGCTTATTTTAAAATCGATAATGATAAAGTAATAAAAACAGGAAAAATAATAATAATAATATCAACAGAGAAAATAATGAACATCACAAATATTTAGAAACAGTACATGGATACATAAATATACACATACATTCACAGGCCTTTACACATATAACATTGTATCTAGAAAACTGCAAATTCTCATCAGAAATGTAGCCTTACGTCGGATCAACGAGTTTGTGAAATTTCAATCTTTCTATTTCTGTCATCCAAGTCCTTAGATGTCTCTTGAAGAGTGAAATAGAGTTGATTTCCTTCAATTCTGGTGGTATTGCATTATAAAGTTTTGGTCCCAAGTAAACATAAGATCTCCGTAAAGTATTTTTTTCTGGTTTTGGTACACATACTGACTTATTTCTGTACCGAGTAGCATGTGTGTTATGGTAAAACTAACTCGATGTCTGATGCAGGCAAGGAGTGATGGTCAATTTGTTCAGGCCAATGAAAAATCGAATGTTGCAAGTTTTAGTCGGATTTTTTCCGAAGCATAATCTGGGGCAAACATAGACATTGGCAAATGTAATCACTGATTATATTTACCCCAGTCTCTGTGATTACACTTACCCCGTATACAACTTTTGTCGCCACTATTTTGCTTTTTGTCGTCAACTAAACTGATATTTGACAGCAGAATCGTATTCCTTGTCGAAAATGATATATGGAAGCAAGATAATAAAATCTCATTGAATTATTTATATTAGCAATTTAAAATTGAAAATTAAAATCGATACTCGCATAACAAGTGAAAATACAGGTCTATGAAATAACTATTATTTTGAACTATAGGACTTTGGAGAGGCAAGAAAGGTGTTCACTTTCAAATTTTATAAAGAAAAAATCAAAAACGATCATACAAAAGTTAGAGAGTGTCTGATTACACTTGTTCCATGATTACATTTACTCCACTTCACCCTACCACTATGTGTATGGCTTGTGTAAATATTCGTGTATTAGCACCAATAAAGAATTGATTGATTGATGTCACGTCTTCAACCGAATTATCCTAGAAATATATGAAGGATGGTTTATCTTTATTTATATAGATAATCAGCAAGCTTAGTAAACGAACTAGTAGGTAATGTCAATATCAATTGCAGTAATGTACCATACCTTAACTCCTTGATCATAAAAATGCATTTGGTACCACGTAATAAAGTTCTTATCATTTACTCACTGAGCCAATCAGTAGAAACACAACTTTTACAGCAAATATATTTATACTTAGAAGGAATAGGATAACATTTTCTGTAACATCCTCTTAATTTGTTATTGAATGAGATTAGAACTAATATTCTTGAATTCCGATTGGAAATTCAGGACAGTGATTGAGATTTTTTTAATTACATCTGCAACATAATTCTTGTCAAATGCACTAAAAATCGTGTGAAACCTTCAATATTAAAACACGCCGTGCTAGGAAACAAAGCCAAGTTCTCAGTTTTATTGTTTAAAAAAATGTCAAATGAGCCTCCAAAAGGCAACAATACGTGTCATCAGCTGTCCATTACCTACTTCATTATATGGATGTAATAAAATATAAGGGACTAATCTACTAGTTATTTATGATACAAGTTCGTGAAGGACGTGAAGTAGGATTTTTGTATCAGCGTGAAGAAATAAGCTGTTTACGAAAATGTATCATCCAAAATTTTTTCTACAACAGTTATTATACTGTCAAATTTTTGAGTGTGTTATCTTATGAAGTTCTCAATTTACGTCGAATTATCAAATGATGACTTCTGAGTACAATCTGACGCAAAATACTGTCATTTTCACTATTCGCACAGTTGATGATTTTAATTTGTGTAATTGATGACTTGTTGTATATTTTGTGGAAATTTCATGATCACTTTAATGAAATGAATGAAAAACACTTTTGGCTAATATCCACTGGTTATTTTATTTTTACGACCGGTTTCGGGTTTAATCCCATTATCAACTATAATAACTGACTAATACATTTGGAATCTAAAAACGTGGTTATATTAGGAGTTTGTAGGTATCCTGAGAGGTATTTAGATGAACTATATAAATTTTACACTGGAGATTAAAGAAATTACCAGGGTTGTCAAATTTATAAATTCAAGAGTGGAGACCTACATAAATCAAGTTGCTCGTTGAGAGTTCTATATTTCGGGTTTTTAATCGATTTATTAATGTCCATGGCTTCTAACAATTTCATTTTCGTTTCTTTATCACATGTGTACAGGTTTTTCAAATTATCTTTACTTATCTTGTGTTTTGATTCTTGCAGATGTTCATACATTGTAGATTTTTTGTCCAAACAGACGTGTTCACAGAGCCTTACGTCAAAATTTCTATCGGTTTGGCCTGTATATACTGCAGAGAATTTCCCACATTCTATTATATATTTACCAGATATTTTATATCTCGTATGGGTTTTGCATTGATCAAAATTCTGCATAAATTATTACTTATGAAAGCTGAAAAAAAATCTACAATGTATAAACATCTGCAAGAATCAAAATACAAGATAAGTAAAGATAATCTCAAATTCCTACACACATGTAATAAAGGAAAGAAAATGAATTTGTTGGAAGCCATGGAAATTAATAAATTAATTAAAAACCCGAAATATAGAACCCTCAAGGAGCAACTCGATGTATGCAGGTCTGCACTCTTGAATTTATAAGTTTGACAATCTTGGTATTTTTTAGTCTCCAGTGCTAAATTTATATAGTTGGTGTCAGAGCGATATAATGTTTGAGAAATATTCGTAGTTTGTTATGGATTCAGATAAAATACTCGAAATACTTAAGGGAATTTGTTTAGAAATAAGGAATGAGCGATAACGACAGCACTTGAGTAGGTTGAACGTGTACATATTTTGTAATTGTTTTTCCAAAGGTGTCAATATATAGTGAAAGTTACAGTCCACTTATTTATTTAAATCGACAAGAGACAATACCTAGTGAGTTTGCTCACACGATCAGTTCACTGATCAATCAGTTGGCACTCCTGTTCATCTAATTGCCTCTCCATCCAGCTTAGCTACAAACTCCATATATAACCACGTTTTTGGATTCAAAATGTATTAGTTAGTTTTTATACTTGATAATGGGATAAAACCCGAAACCGGTCGTTAAAATAAAATAACTAGTGAAAATTAGAAAAAAGTGTTTTTTCATTCATTTCATTAAAGTTGCAGATTTTACGCACAGTTGATTTTTTAACACACTTGTGCTGAAAAGTATCACTTTACGCACTGTGAACAATGCGAAAATCCTCAGTTTACGCACTGTCGTAGAAAAAAAGCATTTACAGCATTGTTTTTGAAGACACGATGCAAGTATAATAAAAAAGGGTATGATACAAGTGTACAAGTGCTTTTAAAGCACTTACAACGCTAAGGGCACTCCACTTCGAGTCGTGCCCTTAAACTAGTTGCGCATGCTATGAAGGCTTACTTTAGGACACTTACCATAATTTACTATTTTGTAAAAATTGATAAACCTCAACTCAAATTAATACTAACATTTTTCTTCAAGATAAAAAAATATTTATAGGAATAGATGAATTTTGAGTAAGACGTATGAAAATTGATTGTTTTGATTATGATTATGACGGTGATTAAATAAAAAAATGGATAACAAAGATTAAAAGCTTCTAAATAAATTTGATTTCCCGAATTTTAGATTTGTATGCGCATCTTCTTTCTACACGAATTTTTGCCATGCCATGCCATGCCATGCATACTTGAAGGGCAAATTGATAATCAACTGGAGACACTTTTTGGTCAACTTTTATTTTTAACTTTTCTTTTACAGAAAAACTCCCATGTCACTTTACATTGAAAATATCTCTCCCATCACAATTTTTGTACAGGGTCATTCATACCATTATGGGCGAATAGACTTAGCTCGAAATGGTGTCCATTTCGAGCATTTAATACACTAATCACAAACGTAAGTACTCTTCCACTATTTTACCTGTCATTTCGTTATCGATGGTAATTTTGAAGCGAAATTTCAGGATCAGATAGTACTCGATAAGATCTTCAAAATGAGGAATTGTCGGAAATATCGAGCAATGCCCTTTGAATTGTTTCAGTGCACTGATTGTTTTTTGTTATTAGTTGATTAGGTAATGACCGCAGGTCATTATCAATTACGAGTTTGATGACTAGCGAATTGTATGACGGTGACTGTGCAGACCACATAAAAATATAAACATTTCATTATATAAATATAAGGTGATTGGAATCAAGAGATAGTTAGTAATAGACTCCCATAGGGGAGAGAGCCCTAGCGCTCAGATAGCCTTATATGCTAGGTCCTTTTGGCCTTAGCTCTAAGTATTGGTTTAGTGATGGTTTTAGGTAAGAGTTTTATTTGTTCCCTATTATATTATTGAATGTCCCTTATTTCAAATATGTATATAGCTTTCCCCCGTATCCCAGTTGTTATTTAATAAATATGTTCTGTTACTATCCCTTGATTTACTATAGCTACCATCTGAAGCTACACCCCAAGTCGCATTTAGTATAAGGGAAAACTCCTTATACGACTCAGGATGCTACCATAGCAGCCCTAGTCGCGACAGTATCGCAACACCCCTCCTCCATATTCAAAATCAAGGGGTTGTGCTCACCCCCGTTAGGGGGTTGCAGTTACGGGGATGACACGAGCGGAAAAGTTGTTCCCCCTCGAATCAGACATTGACGATTCCGAGCGATTTTCCACATTTTAATGTTAGAGCCGGACAATCGAGGTGTTAAGTTTTCGTTGGACCTCACTGTATTATCAGGACTAGGTATGTACAAAATGAATTTTTGAAAGAAGCAGTATCCAACACCGTAACCTTAAAATTGATACCTACGAGTTTTGGAGATAACCGACATTAGAATTAGGAAAAAATGCAATTTCAATAAACACAATTTAATACATTACTTAAAATACAATTAATAATACAAAAACATATGAAATGAGATGTTTAAACTGTAATCGTGCTACTGAATTTTGATAGGGGGATACCAGAAATCTCACGTTCGTCAGTCGGCAGCGAGTTTGTTTTGATTATTATTTTCTAAAGTTCAAAGTTGTCGGGAAAACTCAGTTTTAAGGTCTTGGCGTGGCACACCTACTGTCGTAGGTATTCAGAAAGAAATTTTTTACCAAGATGTACTATTATTCTTCATGAAAAAACAAATATTCTATAAATAATGATAGATTCCAACAATGAATGAGATATCATATAAACGTAAAGGTTATTGGTTAATATGCTTTTCAGTAATTGAAGGCATGGTATATAGTCTAGGTTGGTATTCCTTTTTGTTAGCATGGCGTATTATTTAAAAATGTTGTTTAAATATATCCCATCATTGCCTGCTTCAACTGAATTTTTTTTATATTCTAATATACAGGGTGTGTCAGGAATATTAGGACAGGGTATATCTCGGAACTCGACATTGGTAGAGAATTGTAATTTTGGATTTGTAAATTAAAGCAATTGGTGTAGCTTTTTTTGATATTATGTTACCCAATGAGCTTTTTGTTTTGGTCACGTGACAGATTCAAAATTATTAATGGTACAATCCGAATATTTTGGCACTTCTATGTTCCTACCGATGAAAGGATTTCAACAAACCATCACACTTGTGGTCTGAAACGATTAGTTTAAGAACTACAGGTACTTCAATATCCTTTGTCCCACGACGTTTTTTAATAAAATATGGATGATTAATATAACTTTTAATCATCACAAGAAATAAAGAACTGCCTAAATATACAGGGTAACCCTAAACCTAAATAATTCGGCAACTGCTCGTTTCAGACGTCGTGGGACAAAGGATATTGAAGTACCTGTATTTCTTGAATTACCTAATCGTTTTAAACCACAAGTGTGATAGTTCGTTGAAATTGTTTCATCGGGAGGAACATAAAAATGCCACAATATACAGGTTGTCCTATTAATAATTTTGAATCTGATGTTACGTGACCGAAAACAAAAAGCTCATTGGGTAACATAATATCAAAAAAAGCTGCACCAATTCTCTACTACTTTCGAGTTTCGAGAAATTCCCTGTCCTAATCCTAGAGGGACACCTGGGATCACTGAGCAATGATTCATTATTGACATATGCTTTTTAGTATAATTTTTCATTTATTTCATTAGCTAAGTTAGTAGGTATGATACATTTCAGCCCGGTAGGTAGGTATAAATTGAAAACTCGAAAAAGTGAAACGTTGTGATCCATGCAGATAAAAAAAAAACTGTGGCTATGCTAGTACCAAATATCGGAAAATTTCCATAGGAAAAACCAAACATACTATCTATGAAGGACAGGAAACCTCGGCACTAAAGAAATGACTTGAAGCTACACCAGCCAAATCACCCTGCAAATCCAAAGGTATGTGACAATTTATTACATTTTAATCACAATTTATTACACCAGGTCAGAATTTCATTACAATTGCTGTTTTTGAGATATGAGTAGGTGGTGTGGGTTCTATCTAAAGTTAGACCACCTAACTTTTTAACCAATTGTGATAGGGGAATGGGATTTGAACAAGAATTTATTACGAATAAATAACAACTGACTGGTTGACATCGAAACCCAATTATAAACCTCCCAAGGGCGAAAAACTCCCCGAAATCAAATATTCCGTCGTGATGTTGTGAATAACTCATTGAGATATCCAGTTTTCCTGCAGAACCAGGATGTACTGATGAATGGATTATCATCGCAAAAACCACATTATACAGAGTGTTTAGTTTAGTTTATTTGACTACTTTATACATACATTGGTACATTTGTAACAGGTCGGTAAGGCACTATAGGGTAAATATAAATAAAATTGAAGAAACTTATTAAATACCTAAAACATTTAAAAATCTTTGCAATGGTACAGAAATATTAGTACAATGTATACAGCATATAACATATAACATAAACATATAATGGTTACATAATGGTAACATGTTTTAAATAAAAATTTATAGAAAATGATAAAAATCATGGATTAGGGCAAGTCACTGACCTATGCTATTTGTTACTATGGTTAGCCCCCAGGAACTCATTTACAGAATAGAAGCTTTGTGTCAAAAGCTGTTTTTTAATAGTTTTTTTAAAGCTATAGAAATTGAGGTTTTTTACTTCGTCTGGTAGAATGTTATATATATATTGTAATTTAATGACGCTGAAGCTGGCAGACCAAAAGCCGCAGACAATTTTTGTCAGGGACTGTACCTACCGAAACCGCCGGCAAATATTACCGATAGTTCTCCTGCCTGGGAAATTGATCATTTAGATGAAAACTATTCAATATTATGAATGTGTTCGAATAGAAATGTATCATTCTTATGAATTTAAGGAAGAAATGCAGTAAATGAGATTATTGGTGGGATATACATACGTGTTCAGAACGCCAGGACATTTGCAAGAATTTTTCTCATAATTTCCATAATTAAGAACTTAGACTCGAAAAATTTGCCAAGAATATTTTTGAAACATTACACCATAAGACCTTGATATTTATAACGACTTGCCCCTTATCAATTATTTTTAAAAAAATTGCAAATTCAGAAATGGATTAGAACTGTGGAATTTTTCTTTTATTTTTTACAGTAAAATCGACACAAAATAACTGACATATGCGAAATTTTCCAGGAAGTTAGTTGAAACATTCCTTGATCATTTCTCATTATTGCAGTCGCGGTTCCTTTCCAAATTATTCTTTAAAAAAATCGCAAAGGCCAGTATAAGCTTGGTCTGCGGGATTTTTCGCGGTTTTTTTCTAATAACATCAACACGCAAAAACTGACTTATGCGAAATTTCTCAGGAAGTTAGTTGAAACATTCCTTGATAATTTCTCATTATTGCAGTCGCAGTTCCTTTCCAAATTATTCTTTAAAAAAATCGCAAAGGCCAGTATAAGCTTGGTCTGCGGGATTTTTCGCGGTTTTTTTCTAATAACATCAACACGCAAAAACTGACATATGCGGAATTTCTCAGGAAGTTATTTGAAACATTCCCTGATCATTTCCCATTTTTGCAGTCGCGGTTCCTTTCGTAATTTTTCTTTAAAAAATTCGCAAAGGCCAGTATAAGCTTGGTCTGCGGGATTTTTCGCGGTTTTTTTCTAATAACATCAACACGCAAAAACTGACTTATGCGAAATTTCTCAGGAAGTTAGTTGAAACATTCCTTGATAATTTCTCATTATTGCAGTCGCGGTTCCTTTCCAAATTATTCTTTAAAAAATCGCAAAGGCCAGTATAAGCTTGGTCTGCGGGATTTTTCGCGGTTTTTTTCTAATAACATCAACACGCAAAAACTGACATATGCGAAATTTCTCAGGAAGTTAGTTGAAACATTCCTTGATCATTTCTCATTATTGCAGTCGCGGTTCCTTTCCAAATTATTCTTTAAAAAAATCGCAAAGGCCAGTATAAGCTTGGTCTGCGGGATTTTTCGCGTGTTTTTTCTAATAACATCAACAAGCAAAAACTGACTTATGCGAAATTTCTCAGGAAGTTAGTTGAAACATTCCTTGATCAAATCTCATTATTGCAGTCGCGGTTCCTTTCCTAATTTTTCTTTAAAAAATTCGCAAAGTCTAATATAAGCTTGGTCTGCGGGATTTTTCGCGGTTTTTTTCTAATAACATCAACACGCAAAAACTGACATATGCTAAATTTCTCCGGAAGTTAGTTGAACCATTCCTTGATCATATCTCATTATTGAAGTCGCGGTTCCTTTCCAATTTTTTCTATAAAAAATTCGCAAAGGGCAGTATAAGCTTGGTCTGCGGGATTTTTCTCGTTTTTTTTCTAATAACATCAACACGCAATAACTGACATATGCGAAATTTTCCAGGAAGTTAGTTGAAACATTCCTTGATCATATCTCATTATCGAAGTCGCGGTTCCTTGCCTAATTTTGCTTTTAAAAAATCGCAAAGACCAGCATAAGCTTGGTCTGCTGGATTTTTCGCGGTTTTTTTCTAATAACATCAACACGCAAAAACTGTAATATGCGAAATTTCTCAGGAAGTTAGTTGAACCATTCCTTGATCATATCTCATTATTGCAGTCGCGGTTCCTTTCCAAATTATTATTTAAAATAATCGCAAAGGCCAGTATAAGCTTGGTCTGCGGGATTTTTCGCGTGTTTTTTCTAATAACATCAACACGCAAAAACTGACATATGCGAAATTTCTCAGGAAGTTAGTTGAAACATTCCTTGATCATTTCTCATTATTGCAGTCGCGGTTCCTTTCCTAATTTTTCTTTAAAAAATTCTCAAATTCTAATATAAGCTTGGTCTGCGGGATTTTTCGCGGTTTTTTTGCTAATAACATCAACACGCAAAAACTGACATATGCGAAATTTTCCAGGAAGTTAGTTGAAACATTCCTTGATCATATATCATTATCGAAGTCACGGTTCCTTTCCTAATTTTGCATTAAAAAAATCGCAAAGACCAGTATAAGCTTGGTCTGCTGGATTTTTCGCGTGTTTTTTCTAATAACATCAACACGCAAAAACTGACATATGCGGAATTTCTCAGGAAGTTATTTGAAACATTCCCTGATCATTTCCCATTATTGCAGTCGCGGTTCCTTTCCTAACTTCTCTTTAAAAAATTCTCAAATTCTAATATAAGCTTGGTCTGCGGGATTTTTCGCGGTTTTTTTGATAATAACATCAACACGCAAAAACTGACGTATGCGAAATTTTCCAGGAAGTTAGTTGAAACATTCCTTGATCATATCTCATTATCGAAGTCGCGGTTCCTTTCCTAATTTTGCTTTAAAAAAATCGCAAAGACCAGTATAAGCTTGGTCTGCTGGATTTTTCGCGTGTTTTTTCTAATAACATCAACACGCAAAAACTGACATATGCGGAATTTCTCAGGAAGTTATTTGAAACATTCCCTGATCATTTCCCATTATTGCAGTCGCGGTTCCTTTCGTAATTTTTCTTTAAAAAATTCGCAAAGGCCAGTATAAGCTTGGTCTGCGGGATTTTTCGCGGTTTTTTTCTAATAACATCAACACGCAAAAACTGACTTATGCGAAATTTCTCAGGAAGTTAGTTGAAACATTCTTTGATCATATCTCATTATCGAAGTCGCGGTTCCTTTCCTAATTTTGCTTTAAAAAAATCGCAAAGACCAGTATAAGCTTGGTCTGCTGGATTTTTCGCGTGTTTTTTTCTAATAACATCAACACGCAAAAACTGACATATGCGAAATTTCTCCGGAAGTTAGTTGAACCATTCCTTGATCATATCTCATTATCGAAGTCGCGGTTCCTTTCCAAATTTTTCTTTAAAAAATTCGCAAAGACCAGTATAAGCTTGGTCTGCGGGATTTTTCGCGGTTCTTTTCTAATAACATCAACACGCAAAAACTGACATATGCGAAATTTCTCAGGAAGTTAGTTGAAACATTCCTTGATCATTTCTCATTATTGCAGTCGCGGTTCCTTTCCTAACTTTTCTTTAAAAAATTCTCAAATTCTAATATAAGCTTGGTCTGCGGGATTTTTCGCTGTTTTTTTGCTAATAACATCAACACGCAAAAACTGACATATGCGAAATTTTAAAGGAAGTTAGTTAGACCTTTACTTGATCATATCTCATTATTGAAGTCGCGGTTGCTATCCTAGTTTTTTTTGAAAAACATTTGAAAAGTTAGGAAAGGAACCGCGACTGCAATAATGAGAAATGATCAAGGAATGTTTCAACTAACTTCCTGAGAAATTCCGCATATGTCAGTTTTTGCGTGTTGATGTTATTAGAAAAAACACGCGAAAAATCCAGCAGACCAAGCTTATACTGGTCTTTGCGATTTTTTTAAAGCAAAATTAGGAAAGCAACCGTGACTTCGATAATGAGATATGATCAAGGAATGTTTCAACTAACTTCCTGGAAAATTTCGCATATGTCAGTTTTTGCGTGTTGATGTTATTAGCAAAAAAACCGCGAAAAATCCCGCAGACCAAGCTTATATTAGAATTTGAGAATTTTTTAAAGAAAAATTAGGAAAGGAACCGCGACTGCAATAATGAGAAATGATCAAGGAATGTTTCAACTAACTTCCTGAGAAATTTCCCATATGTCAGTTTTTGCGTGTTGATGTTATTAGAAAAAACACGCGAAAAATCCCGCAGACCAAGCTTATACTGGCCTTTGCGATTTTTTTAAATAATAATTTGGAAAGGAACCGCGACTGCAATAATGAGATATGATCAAGGAATGGTTCAACTAACTTCCTGAGAAATTTCGCATATTACAGTTTTTGCGTGTTGATGTTATTAGAAAAAAACCGCGAAAAATCCAGCAGACCAAGCTTATGCTGGTCTTTGCGATTTTTTAAAAGCAAAATTAGGCAAGGAACCGCGACTTCGATAATGAGATATGATCAAGGAATGTTTCAACTAACTTCCTGGAAAATTTCGCATATGTCAGTTATTGCGTGTTGATGTTATTAGAAAAAAACCGAGAAAAATCCCGCAGACCAAGCTTATACTGCCCTTTGCGAATTTTTTATAGAAAAAATTGGAAAGGAACCGCGACTTCAATAATGAGATATGATCAAGGAATGGTTCAACTAACTTCCGGAGAAATTTAGCATATGTCAGTTTTTGCGTGTTGATGTTATTAGAAAAAAACCGCGAAAAATCCCGCAGACCAAGCTTATATTAGACTTTGCGAATTTTTTAAAGAAAAATTAGGAAAGGAACCGCGACTGCAATAATGAGATTTGATCAAGGAATGTTTCAACTAACTTCCTGAGAAATTTTGCATAAGTCAGTTTTTGCGTGTTGATGTTATTAGAAAAAACACGCGAAAAATCCCGCAGACCAAGCTTATACTGGCCTTTGCGATTTTTTTAAAGAATAATTTGGAAAGGAACCGCGACTGCAATAATGAGAAATGATCAAGGAATGTTTCAACTAACTTCCTGAGAAATTTCGCATATGTCAGTTTTTGCGTGTTGATGTTATTAGAAAAAAACCGCGAAAAATCCCGCAGACCAAGCTTATACTGGCCTTTGCGATTTTTTTAAAGAATAATTTGGAAAGGAACCGCGACTGCAATAATGAGAAATTATCAAGGAATGTTTCAACTAACTTCCTGAGAAATTTCGCATAAGTCAGTTTTTGCGTGTTGATGTTATTAGAAAAAAACCGCGAAAAATCCCGCAGACCAAGCTTATACTGGCCTTTGCGAATTTTTTAAAGAAAAATTACGAAAGGAACCGCGACTGCAATAATGGGAAATGATCAGGGAATGTTTCAAATAACTTCCTGAGAAATTCCGCATATGTCAGTTTTTGCGTGTTGATGTTATTAGAAAAAACCGCGAAAAATCCCGCAGACCAAGCTTATACTGGCCTTTGCGATTTTTTAAAAGAATAATTTGGAAAGGAACTGCGACTGCAATAATGAGAAATTATCAAGGAATGTTTCAACTAACTTCCTGAGAAATTTCGCATAAGTCAGTTTTTGCGTGTTGATGTTATTAGAAAAAAACCGCGAAAAATCCCGCAGACCAAGCTTATACTGGCCTTTGCGATTTTTTTAAAGAATAATTTGGAAAGGAACCGCGACTGCAATAATGAGAAATGATCAAGGAATGTTTCAACTAACTTCCTGGAAAATTTCGCATATGTCAGTTATTGCGTGTCGATTTTACTGTAAAAAATAAAAGAAAAATTCCACAGTTCTAATCCATTTCTGAATTTGCAATTTTTTTTAAAATAATTGATAAGGGACAAGTCGTTATAAATATCAAGGTCTTATGGTGTAATGTTTCAAAAATATTCTTGGCAAATTTTTCGAGTCTAAGTTCTTAATTATGGAAATTATGAGAAAAATTCTTGCAAATGTCCTGACGATCTGAACACGTATGTAGTATATCCCACCAATAATCTCATTTACTGCATTTCTTCCTTAAATTCATAAGAATGATACATTTCTATTCGAACACATTCATAATATTGAATAGTTTTCATCTAAATGATCAATTTCCCAGGCAGGAGAACTATCGGTAATATTTGCCGGCGGTTTCGGTAGGTACAGTCCCTGACAAAAATTGTCTGCGGCTTTTGGTCTGCCAGCTTCAGCGTCATGTAATTTAGTGAGTTCTCTTTTGATCTATATAGTCGATAGGGAGCGTTTCTGATGAATGTTGGATTTCTTGTATTATAATGATGAAAGTCACCCTGCTTGGTGATATGATCAGTTTGTGTATCTCCTGTAATACGTAGTATATGAACAATGTGGGCAGCGGCATGATGCCTAACTTGATGAACGGCTGGCATGTTCTCTGTATCCCACATTGGCTATGATTCTTATAGCTCTTTTTTGCTGTTTGAAGATTTTGGTGGCGGCACTTGAGTTGCCCAAAAGGATTACACTATAGCTTATCTGGGAATGGAACAATGCGAAGTATACCGTTTTCAGCGTGAATGTATTACAGATGGCTTTCAGTTGACGTAACATGAAAATTGTACTAGACAGTTTTTTTCCTAATGTGTCAACATGGTGAGACCAGGTCAGCTTCTCATCAAGAGTTATTCCCAGTAGTTTCACAATCTGTCCAGTATGAGAGGAATGAAGGAATTTCAACCAGTCAGTTGTAATTTATTTGGAATAAATTCTGGTCTAAATCCCATTCCGCTGTCACAATTGGTTAAAAAGTTAGAAGTTGGTGGTCTAGCTTTAGAAAGAACCCACACCACCCACGCATATCTCAAAAACGGCAAGTGTAATAAAATTTGGACCTGGTGTAATGAATTGTAATAAAAATGTAATAAATTGTCACATACTTCCGGATTTGGCAGGGTGAATTGGCTGGTTTAGCTTCAAGTCAATAAAAAAACTGTGGCTTTGCTAGTACCAAAAATCGGAAAATTCCCTAGGAAAAACTAAACCTACTACCTCTGAAGGACAGGAAACCTCGGCATAAAAGAATATAGTTTCTCAGGAATAGGTAAGGAATTCCAGGGAATTCCTTTTGTTTGGATTTTCAATGTATCTCCTTGATGTCATATTATCGCGGAAACAGTATTGAGAATGAAATTGACGTTCATCGGTACAAATATTCATAACCATTTATTCCACCATAGAGGATAACATAGTCTAGTCTACAAGAACTATTTTGGTGAATTTCTCTTCAAGGGCACCGTCACAATCCAGGGCTCATTCGATTTGGAATGACCTCTAGAAACATTTTGAAAAATTTGAAGGTGCTCCGACGAAAATTGCAAAAGTTATAAACAATTTAGTGAAAAAAAAGGAGGTTTTGGTTTTTTGCAAATATCTCGGTGAATTTTCCTCAACAACTTGACTGTTGAGCTCTGGTGTGGACTGTACTTATACTTCTTATTGTAAATAGAATACTAGCTTCTAGTTTTGAAAATTATATTGAAAATGTGAAAATGAATTTTACAATCTTTGAAATGTCGTACTTTTCTCAAAAACTTCAAGATCATGTCATTTTATTTACTAGGTAAATACGTTGGAAACGCGGCTTGCCAAATCTCACTAAAGTCATTAGATACTGTTCACTCGGAAACTATTGAAGATATCCAAAATTTGAAAATTGAGTTTGATATGTCCTAGTTTTGATGACGTCGTTTGTATGGGCGATCTGAATATAAATCTTCTAAACTAGGAGAATTTAAATGTTGAAAAACTTTCTTCCATTCTTGAATCATTTGACCTTATTCAGATTTTGGATAGTCCAACAAGGATGGTATCAAATGTAACAGCTACATTATTGGATGTTATAATAACCAGCTACAAGAATGTCGCCGTAATGGTATATAAGATCATCAAATCGTATTTTGCACTATAAACATACATGATGATGAGCAAGGTCCTAAAATGTGTACTTACCGAAACTTCAAATATTTCAAAGATGACTTATTTCGAAATGATATATATGCTACCCCTCTCTTCAGAATCTTTGATCAAAATAATGTTGACGAAAAGCTGTCTCTCTTAGTAAATTTTGCCTTATGAACTTATTTGATCGACACGCACCCATTAATAAATCTAGGGTAACTAAACCAAAAGCCCCTTGGCTTACTGGTACAATTAAAGAAATGATGTCAATTAGGGACAAAGCACTAAGAAGATATAAGAAAACTAAATCAGATGCACAGTTCCAATTTTACAAAGATATGCGAAACTACGCTAATAGGGCAATAAAGAATGAAAAAAAGCATACTTCACTCACTAATTCAATACAAATAATAAAAAAAACTTATGGAAAACTTTGAAGTCGAATAAAATAATACCGGATACGTCACGCGAACTTCCAGAACATTTGAAAAACCCTAAAGATGTAAATGATTATTTTATTAACTCAATTCCTCCTAGTCAACCACCACTTGATCTTTTACATTTCTATAGTAATAATACCCGTATTAATTCTTCATTCGAATTCCATGAAGTAAATGACTTTTTTGTCTATAAAACTATATGTGATATCAAGACCAATGCACAGGGCTGTGACGAACTCAATTTGAGATTAATCAAGTTATGCTGTCCGCACATAATCACGTACATTACGCATATAATAAATTATTGTTTATGCAACAATGTTGTACCTGATTTATGGAAAAAGGCTGTTGTGAAAGTTTTACCAAAGAAACCGAATCCAACTGATTATAAAGATCTTCTTGCATTAAGCATCCCCCCACACCCTCCAAAGTACTAGAAAGGGCAATTGAGTTACAACTTATGAATCATATCGCAAATCACTCACTACTACCCGAAGTCCAGTCAGGATTTAGAAAAGGGCACAGCTGTACAACTGCTCTTTTACACATTGTGGATGATATTTTTAGAGCTAAAGATCCAGGTCTCTGTACAATTTTGATTCTTTTGGACTTTAGCCGTGCTTTTGATACCATTAACTTTGATTTGCTTCTAGCGATCTTACACTATATTGGCCTTTCTGACTCCGTTGTTGCTTTAATGGGTACGCACTTGAAAAACAGACAGCAAAAAGTTCATATTGAAGATAACGCTTCTAATCATCTTGATCTTATTTCAGGTGTGCCCCAGGGCTCCATTTTTGGACCTTTGCTATTCACAATATATACCCAAATCTATTACACATTTCCTGTGGATAAAATTGAAAATGCTTGTGCATTAATTAATGTAGACCTCAATGCTTTTGTTAAACTCGCATCTGATCATTGTTTATTAATCAATGCCTCAAAATCTAATCTGAAGATTTTTGGCCCAAATGTTTGTAAAAATAACACCAGATATTAATATTTCAATAAACCAATTGCCACTTGAAAAAGTTGATTTAGCAAAAAACTAGGTGTTTTAATTGACTGACTTGAGGTTTGAAAAGCATGTAAACAAGCTGCTTCAGAAAGCATATTCTACATTGAAATTGATATATGGCAGCAAATGACCTTCTACCTGTGAACGTCAAATCTACCTTATGTGATACGCTGGTGTTATCAATTATGCTGATCTCTATATGGTCCAAATTTAACCAATCAGTATAAGAATAAAATACAGAAAGTTTAAAACTCTTGTTTGAGATTGATATATGGGATACGTAGACGTCAAAGAATCACATATAAATTAAGAGTAGCTGGTTGGTTGAATATGAAAAATAGACGAGAACTCCCTCATACCTCCATAGGAAAATTAGATTTCGCTCAGATATCCACAATTTGAATATTGAATATAAAGGTACTTTAACACCGCCCTCTTTCAGATTAGAATTTTTTAAACGGTCATTCTCCTATCAGATCTGTAAAGTGTATACCTCCATTCCTCAAGTGATGAAAGCAGGAACTTTGTCGAATTTCAAAAACAATTTAAAAAAAATTGTTTTTCATCAACAGTGTATAGAATAAAACTCATTCACGTTTTCCCTCCCCTCTCAATCTCTTATTTTCTCATCTCCAAATGATCTCTATAGATTCTCTAGGTATAAGTCGTAACAGGCATATGTACTTATATGAATTTTCTAAATGTAATAGGCTTATTCAGAATAAAAACTACTACATCAAGGCAAAGAGACGGACAAGGTTAAGTGGAAGAACAATTTACTGGTGATCTGTTCTATCACATCGTAAATTGAACTTCGCCTTTTACTCCAAACTTGATTTTCTTTTACTGTTCTCTTATTACAGAAATGTATATTTAGTTTGTGAATAATAACGACGTTAATTATTAATTATTATTATTATCTGATAGATATTGTATTATAATAATAACAGCCGTCCTCTACCCGCACAGGCTATGCCTTTGGCTACACACTCTTCGACTGTTTATGAGGAATTATTATTATTATAACTTGAGAGAATACATTTTATTCAATAATATTTTTTTTTATATCTAACAGAAAACAACTACTTCCCTAGCTAAGGTCACGCTGGACATTGAACTACATCTGATAGATATTGTGAAAAGCAGACCTATCTTGCAAATTTTTACTTCCAGATTTTTTTTTCAAGTTATATATTATGATCTTTCCACAATATTCATCAGATGTAGTTCAATGTCCAGCGTGGCTTTTGTCGGGGACGTAGATGTTTTCTGTTATATATAAAAAAGGCTTAATTTTATCGTAGGTTTTTACATTTCCAGAGGAGTCATTTTATTTCAATTTTTAGTTCAAAATGTTTATCTTTTCGGTAATGTATCTATTATTGCATGGGACAAATAATGTTGAATTTGGTGTATCTAATTAATATATCTGTAAATCACACTTGGGGGCGCTTTAAGATTTCAAAAGTTTACTTCTATAGCGTTTCAATACATGGGACATTCATTCTTTGATTCATTTCTAAACCATTTCACCACAAGTAAACTCATTATTGAAGAACCCTGAAGATGAAATGATTAACATTCGAAACGTCGCATCGGTCAGAAAATATTAGTCCCAACAATCTATCTGAGCACATCAATGTAACTATTATCTTCCAGACTGAGATCCGGAATGAGAACAACAAACTCCGTGTGCTGATTCTTTATATAAACATAATATGATATTTGTTGATGTTTGTTCAAAGTTTGTTCTTTCCGTCAACCAGCTGCACTCTTACGAGCAACCCTAATAAGTCTCCGGGAAACTTGTGTGAGATAGGAGAGACCAGGCCCTTAACTTTTAACGTGTGATGCCCTTATGGTTGACATGCGAACGTTCGAATCTCGGACCCCGACTTTAATCTCGGGTGTCTGACTTTAATCTCGGACACCCGAGATTAAAGTCGGGTGTCCGAGATTAAAGTCGGGGGTCCGAGATTAAAGTCGGACACCCGAGATTAAAGTCGGACCCCCGAGATTAAAGTCGGGGGTACGAGATTAAAGTCGGGGGTACGAGATTAAAGTCGGACCCCCGAGATTAAAGTCGGGGGTCCGAGATTAAAGTCGGGGGTCCGAGATTAAAGTCGGGGGTCCGAGATCAAAGTCGGGATTCCAAAAAAAATTGCTCGTGGCCCTTCTACGCCTTCGTAAAACAGGAATGTTCCTGTCCAACATTCTCATGTAAAGCATGTACATGCAAGGACACCTTTATTTTTTATTAGGTATTGCAGCTGCAATTAGAACTGCACCGTTTATAGCTTATGTTGACGTCATTTTATTTACATTGCTATTTAAAGACTGGTGTTGAAACGATTTCTCTTCCATAAACCGAGCTAATGAATATTAGGAAATAGGTATGTAGAATATATGTGGGTGTACAGTAAATACAAAATGAACAAACTTAAAAATATAAGTACCTACCTTTGGATAAATGCGGGCTATTCATTTTGAAACTTGGACAAACACTTGGAAACTAGAACACTTGATTATTGATCACTCTTACTTTATTGATTATTTCTCCCACGAATTAATAGGACGGCCTATTGCCGACTTCTATTCAAAATAACTACACTATGCACACCAACACACAGCAGTCACAGCACACTACCGCACAGCTGATTCGAGTCAAAGAATATGTTTTTATTTTCGCCAAAGTGCTGCCACCTACCGCACTAGGAAGGATACTTTGCCGCATTACAAAATATTCGTGGGTGTTGATCAAGGAGACTAGGCATCTGTTTTCAAACTGTAAATTTAGCTACTTGAATGAGTGAATTGTAACTGTTTTATTGATTATTCGGTTATAATTTATAAATAAGTGTTGGTTCAATATTTGAGAGTCTACATTCTACAAGCTGGTGTACAGAAAAATATTTAACTGTTTTAGGAACAAAACATTGTTACTGTTGGGCTTTTCGATATAAATGACATGTAACCAAACTATTTTAAGGCCCTGTGGCGCAACGGATAACGCGTCTGACTACGGATCAGAAGATTCCAGGTTCGAATCCTGGCAGGGTCGCTAGTTTTTTTTCTTTTCCTCGAAAAATATATACAGTGCGCGTTAAAGTTATGGAAAAAATTCGTTATTTCGCAAGCCATGTACTTTTGACAAAAGTTCTAAAATAGGTCGATTTTTATTTTAAAATGCCGATTTTTATTTTAAAATGCCGATTTTTCCATAATTATATATTCTAAACAGTATATGTCACTGGTTTTGACGTGGTGACGTAATCGGTAATTTTTTTAAATTAGAATAGATGTCTTGTGATACCTCATCTGAAAGTTCTTTCAATACTGCATTCAATGATAACGATTAATTAGATTTTTTTTACAGGGTGAACAAAAATTAATATTTTATTTCAATAAGATTATAACTTTATATCCAACAAAATAAAACACTTAAATATGATGTTCGAAATGCCATCCACCAGTTCAAAGCTACGGACACATTCCTCTTGCACATTGCCAATAACTTCCGGAGTAATTCTGTTAATTTTGATCCCAATTCGATTTTGTGGCCTATCTACATAGACCTTCGATCTCAAATAACCCCACAAGATGAAATCCAGGGGCGTAAGATCTGGAGATCTTGGGGGCCACTCTATCGGTCCGCGTCTACCAATCCACCTCCTAGGAAAACAGTTACTCAAAAACGCGCGAACATCACGTGTAGATATAGTCCGGGGGTGCACAATCTTGTTGCAACCAAATGCTTTCATTTGGTGAGTTAGGATTGTTGGCGTTTGGAAAAATATCGGCAAGGCTATAAGTATGAGTCCATTTCTTAAAAATTCCAAGTAACGCTCCCCTGTGAGATTTCCTTCGAAAAAATACGGGCCAATAATCATGTCGTTTATTATCCCTTCCCATACATTGACTTTCTGAGGGTGTTGAGTATGCCCATCCATTATCCATTGAAGATTATCCTTACTCCAAAATCTGCAATTCTGACTATTTACTGAACCATTTCGACAAAACGTAGCCTCATCGGAAAACAGAATTTGTTTTATAAAACGTGGATTGCGGTTACACAAATCCTGAATTATTTCACAGAACAACACACGGCGATCGGGATCATCATCCTTGAGTTGTTGATGTAGCTGTACTTTGTATGGATGGTACTTTTCTGCTTTTAGAATACGTAATTCAGAACTTTGGGATATGCCAAGGTCTTCTGCAATTTTTCGTGAAGTATTATTTTTCGTATAAAAATTCTATACTTAATACCTTTTCTAAAAGCAGAAAATGATCATCCGCACAAAGTACAGCTATACATCAACAACTCAAAGAAGATAACTCCGATCGTCGTGTGAAGTTCTGTGAAATAATTCAGGATTTGTGTAACCGCAATCCACGTTTTAAAGAACAAATTGCAGATATTGCAGATATTGGAGTAGGGATAGAGTGGCCCCCAATATCTCCAGATCTTACGACCCAGCATTTTTTCTTGTGGGGTTATTTGAAATTGAAGGACTATGTAGATAGGCCGCAAAATCTACACGAGTTGAAAAATCGAATTATGATCGAAATTAACAGAATTACTCCGGAAGTTATTCGCCATGTGCAAGAAGAATGTGCCGTAGATCATCATCATCGAACATCTTATTTAACTGTTTTATTTTGTTGGATATAAAGTTATTCTCTTATTGAAATAAAATATTAATGTTTGCTCACCGTGAAGAAAAAATCTAATTATTTATTATCATTGAATGCAGTATTGGAAGACCTTTCAGATGAGGTATCACAAGATATCTATTCCAATTTAAAAAAGTTACCTATTCCCTCTTTAGAATATACATAAGAAAATCGGCATTTCAAAAATAAAAATCGACCTATTTCAGGATTTTTGTCAAAAGTACATGGGTTGCGAAATATCGAATTTGTTCCATAATTTTGCCGTACTGGCAAAAGGTTCGTTCGTTCTGAATTTGTTATATGTTGTTAGGACCTAAACCAATATTAAAATACCAGATTTCCAATTTCCAAAGTACTGTGCGAACGGCGATGTTCCCAAAAAACTAAAAAAATTTCGGACTTTTTTCAATTTTTGCTCAATATCTCAGTGAAGAAAGGGTGTTACCGTTATAGTCATTCTACATACCTTTAAAGTAGACTAAATTTAAGAACTGACCATACCAACGACCCTCTGGGTTTCATTTGGTAAGTTATAAATATACCTATACCCAACTAGGGCTTTCAGTTAACTTATTTTTCTTTTTTTGAAGATTGATATGAATTTCAAAGTTTTATATGACAATGCAAATGGACTGCTGGATAATTGGGAAACCTAGATATATGAAAAAACCTTTCTTAAAGTGTGTAAAACAAAGGAGTGAAACCATTGTTGCATAGTCTAGGCAAGCCAGACATGATATGAGTGAAAGTATGTTTTTATTTTATAGGTACCGATATCGTGAATTTTAAGGTTTTATATCTTGAAGTTTTAGTTTCAACCATCAGCAATTCATATAGTATCTCAACCGGTTGACCAAGCGGCCTAATGCTGGTCGCCTAAATTTCAGCTAGCATTGGATTGTCGTATATTCAAAGTCTGATTCACTCTAAAATAATTTATTTAACGAAATATAATGATTCAATAACACAATACTCTAATTTATATAACAACCACTGAACTATTTATGTTCGACTATCTCTTTCACTGACTGTCCGACTGACTGTTCTTTTTATATCCAAAGCTCACTTCTCCGAATGCTCATGAAATTTCTCGAAGCCTCGAATCGTCCAGATTCTTCTCGGTGCAAAGCGTATCGACAGTCAACCGCGGCTGGCCACGCGAGAGTTCAGGTTCGGCATCGCCCGCAGCTTCGCCACATTGCCCTCTTCTTAGAGATATTTCGTCCCGAAATGTTATCCTTGGAGTGTGTCGATATTTGCAGGATTCCCCATATCTGCATCGTGAAGTTCGATGGAAATAACACTCCACAGTCTTCATGTTAGGTCGTGGAATAGGATTACAGCAAACCAAAATCTGGATGCCGCTGGATCGGAATATCGTCTCCAATATACTTCTTATAACTCTCCAATCCAACCCATCAATACCTCAGGATAATTTTGAGATTGCCAAGTCCACCAGATTCTGGTCCACCATCGTATCTCTCAGTTGGGTGAGGCTCTTCCAGACATCTTCATAGGACGGTTTGTCTTGGGAATGCTTCTTGGTCACCAAGTAGTAGATGTTCCTCTGGCCCTCCTTCAGCTGTAGCACACCTCCAATTTCTGGTTTCTGTTTTCGTAGTGTTTGGAGTTGGCCAAATTTCTTGGAGAACACCACAGCGATGCCTCTGGAAATTCGAAGATCTTCTGCGACGCAGTGTGCATAGGGCGTAATCGACTGGCACTTTGAAAAGGTCCCGCGGCTCCTCTCGAGTTCCCTGTGTGACACTCTCTGTCCATTTAGAACGTACTCGCATCCTCTGGTGGTCTGAGGGTGCAGACTTGGTCATGGTTTCCAGCGTAAGGGGCCAACCTGTTGAAATGAACGACCCTGGGTTTACCTCTGGGTGGCTTGTGGATTCGGTAAAGCAGGTCGTTTATCCTCTTGACGATCTTATACGGACCTTCCCATGAATTCCGTAATTTCGGTGACAGGCCTCGGCAACGCTTCGGGTTGTACAGCCAAACTAGGTCACCAACCTGAAATCCTCCAGCATCTGCATTGATGTCATAGTACTGCTTGACTAATTCTCTCAGTCTGGGCTGTTGAGCTGGTTTAATGCCCTTGAAAGAGATGGTAACCAATTTTTCCAGTTCCGCTGTCAGGTTGTTGTCTTTACTAACAGTACCGTATACACTCCTGATCACAGTTCCTTTCTTCAAAGTCACTGGGTAATAATTGACATTCATTACCCTTACTGGAACAATTTTACCAGCACGCAACAAAGTCTTGCCTAGTGCAATCCCTCGTCCAATTTTCTCATCATGAAGCTTGGGCTCGAACATCACCACGTTTCCATTGCTCGCACCTCCGTCCAAGCGAGCCTCCATTATGGTCTCAGCCCTCTCGGGTACACTAACATCTTCAGCCAGCAGAACACGAATCATCTCATCACTTCTTCCATGTAGCACGAGCTCTTCTCCGTTCACACGTAGGACGCCCTCAAGTTCAATTCGAACCCTCTGGAATTCATGATTTCCATTCCAATAATTGCGTCGTCCTCAATGTCCGCTACTAATGCCCGATGTTTCACTTTTGTGCTGCCTAGAGTCAGTTCAATCGGTAGCTCACCATGTACAGTGGCCGGCTCCCCTGTTGCTGTGCGTAGCTTCCAGGATGATGGTTCCATACTCTCTGATGTTTTAGTAAAAGCAGGCCCAAGGATCGTCCTAGTCGCACCTGTATCTAGCAGCATGGTGCAAGGCTCGTTGTTGGTGAAACCGTCTACAAAGACACCATTGTTTTGACGTTTTTGACGTTGAAGGACAGCGACATATGCATTTTTAACGGGGGCTTGCTGGATACAGGTCTACGATTGCCCCTCCTCATCGACCTTCTTTAGTTTTCCTGCATCGGTGCCGATTCTGTGAATGTTGGACATTTGCTACGCACATGCCAAATTTTGCCACAATTCCAGCATCTTATCTGTCTTCTCTCAGGCAACATTTCCTTCACCACCTTTCTTATGGCAGCTTCCAAGTTATCAGGCTCCTGTGGGTCTTCCTCAATAATCCGGACTTTACTTTGGCTTCTGCAGGATTGTTTCGCTGCCTCAAATTCCAAAGCGCGTACCAGTGCATCTACGAGATGTGTTGGGCGTGCTAGTGTCAATGCTTGTCTGGTTTCCTGGTCACGAAGTCCATCTAAGAAGGCCTGAACTGCTAGTCGCTCCATTACCTTTTCCGGTGTAGCTGGGTATGCAAGGCGAACCAAGCGTGCAATGTCTGCTTCAAATTCCTGTAAGGATTCGCTTGATTTCTGGCAGCGGTTTTTCAGCTGTGAGTGCTACACATGTTCTGGATGGGTCTGTCCATACCGTAATTCTAGATGTTTGATCAGCTGCTCATAGTCCTCTTGGTCTTGAACGGTGAGGGTTTGTAAGATATTTGTTGCTTCTCCACGCAACGCCAGTGTTAGTGCCACAGCTCTATCTCCTGCATTCCATCCATTCGCCTTTGCTGCAGCTTCAAATTGTCGGCGGTAGTTTGCCCATGATGTTTTTCCATCAAACTGAGGTGGTTTCATAGAGAGTTTTCATGTTTCCGAACTGATCTTCACATCTTTCAGACCCTTTTGAACATCATCTAAGTTCAAACTCAGTTCCAGCATTGAATTTTCATTGACAGATTCTGTGGTGTGGGTAGTATCATTCTGGTTTTCCAACTTACTGATTTTCTCCTTCAATTTGTTGATTTCTTCCTCGATTCCTCCTCTGATTTCATCGCTGATTGTTTCCTTCAATTTTCCCATATCTTCCTCGACAGTCCCTATTCTTTCTTCTAAACGATTAGCTACACCAGAAAGTTCTTCTTTCATGTTCTTCGAATTTTCTATTAGCTTTTCTCCAAATTCCTCGAACTTTCTTAAAATTCTTCTTTCAGGCTATTCGAATTTTCTAAAAGTTTTGCTTTTCTTCCTGATTTTTCGAGTTTTCTTGAAGTTCTTCCTTCAAACTATTCGAATTTCCTAGAATCTCTTCTCTCAAATTCCTAGAACTTTCTTGAAATTCTTCTTTCAGACTATTCGAATTTGCTAGAAGTTTCTCTTCCAGAATTTTCGAGTTTTCCTTTAAAGTATTTCCAGAAGTTTTGCTTGAAGACTTTTCGAATTTTCTTGAAGTTCTTCTTTCAAGGTACTCATTATGGAAGTCATATCCATTCCAGAAACTTTTGCATAATTCTCACTTTATTTATCCTTTATTTCATCCACATTATTGAAAAATAGCCTATTTCCAATTTGGGACAGTTGAAAATGTCAAAAGTAGCACAACCTCAAAAATTTATGACATTTGTCATGTTTCACTTGTTTCAGAATTCGTCATGCGCAATAGTTTCCCAACGGCCGTTTGAGAAAAGGACAGTTATATATTTTTGGCTTCAATTTGATTACATTACGTCTTATGGCGTGTTATCAATATTTGTAGTTAATAGATATATGATCTCACACTATCATTTTAAAAAACAATTTTACTAAATAATACTATTCATTCTCAAAACTTAGAGCATTTTATACTCCTGAAAATAAATCATAGAGGCCAATATTTTATCTGGTATAATTCAGAACATTTTCTCAATGCATTTCATGTTTTAGGTGATGCACCTTCCATCAGGAATGCGCTGTTTTGTTTAAATTTAACTGTAATTTCCCTACATTTTGAAGTTCACTGTATCATCAATATGAATAGCCTTCATTGCATTAATTAACATGCATTGGTTGAATAAATAATAAACACATTTCATTAATTCAATGTACAACAATGATTGAATCAATGAAAGTAATTATTTGCTTTCAAGAAAACTCCATTAAAGTAACGACCAACATTCATTAGTTCAATGATCACGATTCATTGAATTGATGTAAAATATTCCTCGACGCAATGAACGAGTTCATTATATTAATAATACAGCATTCATTCCAAGAAAGAACAATAATAATCAATATTATGAAAAGGAATCATCAATCGAATGAATACTTTTCATTCGCTTGATGAATTGGATTCGTTAAAATAACGAACCCATTCAATGTACTTGATCATGCAATTAATGAATGTATTCATTAATATTATGAACATCCTTATTCATACATCAATAACCAGTGCTATATTGACATAACGATTCCGTTCATTGGACCAATATTGATGAAACTGTTCATTGAATCAATGTACTTTTTCATTGTAGGTATTCAGGTACCGATTTTTTTCTGTGTAATTCCCGATAGGTATCTTTTTTTTTCATCAAACAATTCTTGAACAATAATAAAGATAAATTAATTTCAACTGTTTGATAAATAAAACAATAAAAAGACGTGATAACAGTTCATTTGCATTACCCCCAAAACCCACTCATAACCGCTGGGTATAGATTAGCTTTTTTCTGTCATAGGTTTTGGTTTGGTGCAGGAGAAACTGGATTTTACTTCTATAGTGCATACGACAAACCTTGAGTCAGAATACTGAAAAATAAATAACGGATTTTTGTGATTTTGTTGATAGGGAATATTGTAGTTGAGAAATACACTCGTCGGCCCTGGGAAGGAGGCTTGTCACTAAAGGTTGAAGACCAACAGGAGTCTGGCTGGAAGTAGGTGAAGGATGAAATTGGTCCTCACAAAAAGGAGCAGTTAAAATAAAGAGGTGAATCGACGGCGGAAAACTGCAGAGAGAATAGAAGTACGAGTAGTTGTTGATGTAATTCAGTATTCGTCGGAGTATGTCCCCGGAATGTAGTTGGTTTTCGTCGAATACGCAGGGTGCAAATAGTATTTTTTTTTGTTATAGGAACAGGTCCAATAATGGATCAAAATGGAAGGCTTGATGCAGAATACTTCTACCAGAGTTGAGCATCAGCTGGTGAGTAAAAGTCTCACAACTTGGGAGCCAGGTTTTGTTTCTTCGCATGATGATCCTGCAGAAGAATACTAAGGAATTTGTTTTTCTACGAAATGGAGGTAAGCGAGAAGGACAATGTTCCTAACAAATATTTGTTTTTTTTTTCAGAGCTGAAAATTGTAGAAAGATTTTTGGAGATTTTGTTTTTTTTTTAAAGAAAACCGATGTGAATTTTTTTTCAGGGTTATATAATTTTAGACGAAAATGGAAGAAATCACAATAATTTCTTATTTTTTCAGAAAAGATAATTCTTTTAGTTATTCGAAAGGATTGAAGCACCTCTTAGACAAGTGCTGATAAATTTTTGAGATTAAAAAAAAATAACACTATGAGACCTACTGGAAGAGGAGAAAAATATTGTTCGAATGACAGGAAAAATAATTTGGAGTCGACAAAATGGAGGAGGGTGGAACGGGGTGAACTTTCAGGGGTTGAAAGTGGTTTTTCTCGATTTTTTGCAATTCGTAACGAAAGTTGACTTCTTATTGAAAAAAGTTGAATGGCAAAGTTGTAATGAAAGGATCTACAACTTTTGTATTCAACATTTTTCCACATTACCTCAAATTTTCCGGGAATTTTTTTTCTCGCGCGAAATTTTTTTATTACGAATTACGAAGTGAGCTGTAATTTTTTTGTAGCGAAATTAGGATTTTTTATTTGACTAAAGGATCCCGCACTTATCTTATGGAAAACCGGTTTCGGTGAAATTCACCGAAATTTCAATATTATGTAGCCCATGCCATCCTGGACAAAAGTTACCATTGCGCCAACTCTTTGACTGCCGGAGTTTGGATTCTACAGGGGGTCAAAGTTTCATAGTTTGACTATTTTTAAAAAAATCCGGAATTTCATTTTCATCGTATTGATCTGAATTTTCTAGAATCAAAACTGGCGGGTATACAGAGGATTAAACTTTGTTTTTGGTAATTTTTATTGAACATTTTTCGAGAAAATATTCGTTTTCCTGCAGATCCACATGATCCAATTGATGCTACTCACAGTACATGAGAGGGCGATCATATTTTGCGTTTGAACCAACCATCCAACTTTAAGTATTTGGAAGATACGGGGCGATCAAAAATATATTTCAATTTCGGAAAAATGTATCCCTTTGTATAGTCAGCTTCCACCAATAAATTTAGCTAATTTTCAGAAACTTGGTAGCTAATATAAATACAAATTTTTCAACGTCTGTGCTCAATAATCTGAATCCAAATAAAGTTGCGGCGATGGTCCAAAAAATCATCCGAGATTTTTTTAAATTTTCTGACATAATGTAGATGAGTCCCACAGTCCACAGTGTCTACCTCGCAAATGCCACGGTTTGAATTATACAGGGGTTTGAAGTATAGTGTTTCATCGATTTCTCGAATAAACAATGGATGGTTATTTCAAATACAAAATATGATCTGCAGGAAAACGAATATTTTCTCGAAAAAAGTTCGATAAAATTACCAAAAACAAAGTTTAACCCTCTGTATACCCACCAATTTTGATTCTAGAAACTTTTGTCATTTGAACTTTTTTATGCACATATTGTGGACACATATGGAAATTCAGATCAATAGGATGAAAATGAAATTCCGGATTTTTTGAAAAATCGTCAAAATATCAAACTTGTCCCTTTATAGAATCCAAACGCCGCCGCCGGCATTCAGAGAGGTGGCGCGCCATGGTAACTTTTGTTCACGATGGCATGGGCAACATTATATTGAAATTTTAGCGATTTTCTACGAAACCGGTTTTCCATAAGATTAGTGCAGGGTCCTTTCGAATAAACTACCTCATTTTCAACTGAAAAGTTTTACCGGTAAAATTCGTCTTTTCAAGCTCGCCAGCCGCCATTTTTTCCGTTGAAGCGTCTACTTTTAGATTATGTATTAAAAGACTAGCACTATACTATGGGAATTGTTTCCAGAAAAGGCGAAAAATTTAAAAACAGATTTTCAAAAATCAATTTTTAAAATTTTTGCTAAACTCATATTAATTATTAAAATTATTGAATTAACAGTTGAAACCTTTCGAGAATATCAATTTCATGTTACCTCAATAGGTACAGATAATAAACAAGGACATAAATAAGGATTTGATTATGATGAAGGGCGAAAGGTGAACTTTTGGGGTAAAAATGGTTTTTCTGAAATCGTTCAAGAATGCCCACTTTCTCGGAGCAACTGCAGGCCTCAAAATACGCTAATCCAGTATTTTAGTCCGTTGCTAAGCAACGAACTTTCCCGGACCGTTTAATACTTTTCCGTATCGAAAACGATACGGGAAAGTACTTTGCCAGCCTAGGCCGTCAAAATCGGTCTTTGGTTTATAGTGACGTTTCAGGAAAGCACGTAATTTCGAATCCTCAATTTATGATAATGCTGATGGCGATTTCAGAAAAAATAGTATGTTTACCTCGTAGTAAAAGCATATTCCCAGACTTCAATGCTTGTTGGCCTCGGCTTCGCCTCGGCCAACAATTTACATTGTCGTCCGGGAATGTATTGCTTTTACTACTAGATACACAATATACTATTCTCACGATTTGCAGAGAAAATTAACATCCCAAAAAAAAAATTGATTAAAAAAGTTGTTGGCAATAAAAGATGACAATATAATATGATACTCGCGTTTGGGTCCAATACCTTTTCCACAGGCACTGACCAACTATCTCTTTAAACAATGTTTGTCCTGCTGGCGAACTTGTATTGCACCTACAACTCGCCCAACCCTTTGTGGACCGAATTAATATATTTTCTTTTTTTTTTCTCTAATGAGATTTACTTTCTAGGGGTGTATTCAGTGATATAAAATAGCACAAAAATGTAAAAATTGAAAAATTTCGATTTGAGTCTTTTGGAAAAAAGATGTGGTTCCATGATGGAACCATTGGGATTAGATAGACATTGGGTAATACATAATTTTATTTACTTTTTGTGGAAATTTCTAAAACAGTTCACTTTATCAGTGAGACAGAGGCCAACATTACAGGAAGTACAATGCCACCTTGTCCTGTGTGGCTTGCCTCGTACTACAGTGGGCGAACCTCACTTTGTTACCATGCAGTGGCATGTGAGCGGCTTTATCAGTCCTCTCTATCGGCACATGCACCTTGAATTTATTTCATACCGTTTCTGCGCTCCTTCTGCCCCCTGTGGCATTTCAGAGTCTGCCCCAATGAGACCAACAGCAACTGCAAGGCGAAATTGTTTCAATTTGAAAGATTTACCAGCATCACCAGATCTTTCCTTGAAAATTAAAAATGCATTGACTAACGTCAAATCGATGAAATGCCAGAATATACGATACCACCATTTCTTAGATTTTCTATCTATTTTCAACATATCTGACTTGTCGACATAGCCCATATGTTTTTTATAGTCTTCTATTAGCATTGTAGCAAAACCTAAATGGGACTTGGTATATTCTCCTTCAGATTTACTCATCAATCATCAATTCTGGCTCACCGGGTATATCTATCCATATCGATTCATTTCACATTTTACTGGAATGCATATAAAAACAACCCGGCGGTTTTTATTTGCCATTTGAACCTCGGTAGATCGCTAAATAGATTTTGTTTGACTTTCCATACGAATACGAACTTGAATACGCTGATTCCTCTGGTCTCACAGCTAAACAGATTTTGCTTTGGGTTTTGATGGTATTAAATAATACTTATGGTATTGTGGAAACCTGTGCCTGCATATTTATTCTAGGTGGGTAATGATACAATTAATTTATCGATATCGCTGTTTTTCACTATAAATATAAGTTAGTTAAATTGCATATTTATTCTAGCTGTGTGATTGTTACACGATTCTTACACGGTGTTACATCACTCCATATTGTCACAGAGTAAAGTTTCCTCAGAGTGCAGCCCGCATATTATTTTCCTGACAACCTACCCGCGATAATAAAGTGAGAGAAAAAGTGTTTCTCTGCAGCTTCAAGCAATTGAAATCTTGAAGTGTTCCATCTTTCTGTTTTTTTGAAATCACCTGAAGGTCTTCGGTATTATGAAAATTGCTTGGGAATCGAACGCCTTTGTTGTCCATCCATTTGTCACTAACTAAGTGATCATCACTAATCCTCCACTCAGGATCACCTCTTTGCATGTGCTTATCCTCTGGAAAGTTCTTCGGCAGAAAATTTGCATTTTGTTTGATAGTTCCACAACCATATATATATATATATATATATATATATATATATATATATATATATATATATATATATATATATATATAATAAGGATGGATTTAGCGAGGGGCAATATATGAAAATATAAGTAGAAAAGCTATTGGGTATAACCCTCAAAATGTTCTGCAACCGTAGAAACGTGTTTCGAGCTTAAGCTCTCTTCAGTACGGTAAAATCAAGTGCGAAGATGTACAACACTTGGATGTAAAAATAGAAACAAAGGAAGTCAACAACAGGAAGCCAACCACACATTTGTGGCTTCGGTTAGAAGACCTTGTGCTTACAAGGCAACAGCTATTTGTATTTTCCTGGGTAGGATTGTCACGCTGGTAGCTATAGCTGCCTCCGTGGCGACGTTAGCTGTTGCCTTGTAAGCACAAGGTCTTCTAACCGAAGCTACAAATGTGTGGTTGGCTTCCTGTTGTTGACTTCCTTTGTTTCTATTTTTACATCCAAGTGTTGTACATCTTCACACTTGATTTTACCGTACTGAAGAGAGCTTAAGCTCGAAACACGTGTACGGTTATATATATATATATATATATATATATATATGTCAATTTGAAAACTTCCCACCCTTAATATCTTCCTTCCAGTAAACAATATGAGTAATCGAAAAAACAGGTCAATTTTATTGTCAAGGGGGACACTTTCACGGACTATTTGTAGCCCTCGTGGTTCAACCCCCTAGGAGGGGTAGATGTTACCCTTAGAATTTTAAATGGGAAGGGGGGTCAAGTGGCACATCATTTTGATGGGCGTTCAATTCTTGTTCCAATGGTACCCTGACTTATTATTTTGTGATGAGCATTTTCCGAAAAATTGCGTTCTAAACTAACAGAAGTAATTATTAGAACGCCTATACTGAGATGCATTATTGTATTGACTCCCTTTAATAAAAATGGTTAGAAGAGTAGGTGGCACCGCTCCAACCCTTGAATGACAGGAATAAATTTATTACGCATGGGATTTTTTATTTGGTGGTTATTTTCCTTCTACACAATAAAATTTAATTTGCGAGAAAGACATTTCCAACATAAAATCTACTTACGCTTATCTTATTAGCTGTTCGAAATGTTGTCCATTTTGCTCTAAACAGTAATACAGTCTGTTTTCGAACTCCCCTCTAACATTACGGAAAACTTCACTAGGAATTGACCGGCATGCTGCTGTAATTCGTCTTTTAAGTTCGTCAATATCAGAAGGTTGTGTTTTATAAACAACGGATTTAAGATGCCCCCAAAGAAAGAAATCTAAGGGTGTTAAATCCGGTGATCTCGGAGGCCATTCAACTGCTCCCCTTCTGCCAATCCATCTACCCGGAAATCTCTCGTTTAACCACTGTCGGACGGGAAGAAAATAATGAGGTGGAGCACCGTCCTGCTGGAAATGTAACAGATCCTCCTGCAAAAGTTCATTACCTTCTGCATCAATTTGAGTTTCTAGCTCGTGAGTTATAAGAGGATCGATAGTCTCTTCAAGCATATCAAGGTACAGATTGCCAGTCAAGTTTTCTTCCAGAAATAATGGACCAAGAATGGCATTTCCAAGAATACCAGCCCAAACATTAACTTTTTGTGGGTGTTGTGTATGCCCTTCCCGAAAAATATGTGGGTTTTCGTCACTCCAATAGCGACAATTTTGTCTATTAACATTGCCATTCAGAAAAAATGAACACTCATCGCTGAAACAGATGTTTAACAGAAGATTAGGGATGGTATTGACTCGATGAGACATGATTTCACAAAACTCTATTCTTCTATCATAATCATCCTCGTGGAGCTCTTGAAGAATCTGCATTTTATATGGATGAAATTTATGCATTTTCAATGCTTTTCTTATAGTCTCGCGTGACATTCCCGTCTGTTCTGATACTGATCGTAAGGAGCTCGTGGGCTCTGCAGCAAATGTTCCCAAAACTTCAATTTGAGCTGCTTCATTTAGTACTCTGGGGTTATTTCTTTTTTTATTTGTCACTGAACCAGTTTCGTAAAACTTATTCACCAAATCAAGCACATACCGGTGACTTACATTACAATTTGGATGTCTTTCGTTAAAAAGACATGCCGCCCTTCGTGCGCACTTTCCAACTTCTCAATAAATTACAATCATTTCAATTCTGTCTTGAAGAATGTAAACCATTTCTACACTTTTATACACTTATTAAAGTAATTCCTAAACAGCCCAACAGGTACAACGGTATTCACAATACTACCACATAGTTCAAATTTGCTAACCAATTTTTTGCCGGAAAACAGAAACTTTTTACAGCAGAAGTAGCAAAAAAGGAAGGCTTATCTGTACAATTACTGCGATGACACTTAAAAATTCAGCATTTAATAAACACAACTTTACTACCATCTACGTTTTACTATTAGACTACTTTTTTATGTAAAGTGTTTGGAGCTAATGGCTAATGTTACCCCTAATACAGGGTTGGAACGGTACCACCTAATATTCTAACCAGTTCTGGCCAAACCATGCATCTCAGTATAGGCGTTCTAATAATTACTTCTGTTAGTTTAGAACGCAATTTTTCGGAAAATGCTCATCAAAAAATAATAAGTCAGGGTACCATTGGAACAAGAATTGAACGCCCATCAAAATGATGTGCCACTTGACCCCCCTTCCCATTTAAAATTCGAAGGGTAACATCTACCCCTCCTAGGGGGTTGAACCACGAGGGCTACAAATAGTCCTTGAAAGTGTCCCCCTTGACAATAAAATTGACCTGTTTTTTCTATTACTCATATTGTTTACTGGAAGGAAGATATTAAGGGTGGGAAGTTTTCAAATTGACACCCTGTATATACCTTGAGCGTAATTCTTTCAGCAACATATATGAAGTGAAGAAGTTATCCATATGAACTTCATGGCATTTTCCAGATAAAGTATTGGTCAGATCTGTAACTACTGTCGCAACCAAGTTTGTTTCAGCAGATTAATTTGAAATAAAATCAAAAACTAAGAACGAAATACATTCTAAGCATATAAAATATATTACCTGTATAAATTTGAAACTGGGATATGAATCCAAACTCGTTAGCTCTAACCCACATTTTGTGTCCTCTCTTTATTGGGTTCTTGGGCATGTATTGGCGTATGAACTACTGCCTTTGACTCTAATCATTGACTCATCCACTGATTGACATTTACTAGGTTTGTAGTATTTCTCAAAAGTTTCAGGAAGTTTGTCCAGCATTGGACGTATTTTACACAGTTTGTCGTATCATTCCTCACCTTTTCTAGGTTCAACACTCTTATCATTCAAGTGGAGATACCCAAGAAGCCAACTGAAACGATTTCTGGACATACTGGATGTAATAAAATCATCCCGCAGCTCAGTTATCGGAGACCAGTAATCCTTATAGCTTGGCAATTTATTAATTCCCATCATAGTGTTTATTCCCAGGAAACATTTCATTTCCCTCAGCGTTGTTGGAACGAAAGTCCTAGCATTTGCATAACTTTTTTGTGTGGCATATAAGTTGGTTTGGAACACCAGGGCCTTCAACACTTCTTCAGAAAATAACAGTAGAAACATATCTAATGGATTCTCGATTTCATCAGGCACGCATCTGGACCAACCTCGTCAACAAATGCCGAAGGAGCAATGTACGAGTACTTCTGCACATTATTCGATGACCTGAAAATCTCTATGTTTGGTATCTTCAAAGTTTCCTTAGTTGTGAGTTTTTTACTTCCCAGCGGTAAGTGCAAATTCAAGTACTAATATCGATGTTGATAAAAATATTTTAAATATGGAGGACAGTGACATAGACGTATTGAGGTCAGAGAAAGATGAGGTGAATGGATATTTGATTCAAATTCTTATGCCAGTACCTCCTCAAGTTTCAATTTATCCTCTGAACAATTCAATTAAGAAAACTGTTCTTCTACCTATTCTGCAGAATATTTGATGAGTAAACGTTAAAAAAAATTAAATGACCTCTTTGCAAAGGATACCCGCCTTGAAAAGAATGAAGCTTTAGAAAATGGTAATAAATTGCTTATTCTGGAGAATGAACAGACTCAAAACCCCAACAGAATCAACGATAATTATCACCAAAATTTGTTTGCATTCCATAGGTAACAGCATTAAAAAATGTCCGATTATGAAGATTTTCAAACGTTTGAACACAACTTTACGTAAAACTTCCAGGCTGAGAGAATATTGTTGACTCATGAATATCACAGATATTATATTTTGAAATGATTGATAAGAGCATTGATATTCAATATTCAAATACTTTAAATCAATGACAAAATTCTATGAAATCTCGCGAGGAAACAAAAAATGTTAAATTATCGCTATTGCAATACAATAATATGTGTTGTTACCAATTTATATTTTCTGATGGTTGAAAGATTTTAAGAAAATCTATATTATTATGTGTTATTAGATATATGTCGAAATTTGAGTCTGGTGGCGTCACAACTGATCAATTATCCAATTAAAAGTATGGTTTTGTCCCCTTCTGGTTCCTATTAACATACGTAGTAAACAAATTCCCCGACCACAGGAATATGATGTCATATATTACTACCTATATATTGTGAAAGATTAATTCTTTCAACTGGTTTAATTTAACGTAAACGAATAGATAAAATACATTTATTGTGTTTCTAGCAGCCCTTAATAGAGTTCTGTTAATGTTTGTTAGAGATAAATTGTTTTTTACTCATTATGAATTTTCACTTGTACTGTGAAATTGTATCTCCTTTACAATTTGGAATTTTACGGCAATATTAAAAATAAGATTGGGTTAAGAGCAACTATGTTCAGAATTAAATTCGACCATAATCGCAGAACTCGTCCGCCATTTTGACTTCATGAATTTTGACAAAAAAAATCACCCGACTCCGAAAACTCCCACATACCAATTTTGAATCGAATCGGACCATATAATCACAAAACTCGTCCGACATCTTGGAGGCGACACCTTGAATTTATGAATTTTGACACAGGAATCATAATTTCCACCCTAAAAACTCTTACAGCCGTATGCATAGTCAATTCCAGCGACTCGCCAGAGTTTCGCCGCTCGCTACACAAGAACTATAATGCACAGTCGACGTCCAAAAAAGTGGTACATCGCCAGCGTTTCGCCAAAATGTGACTTATCGCGTACTTGTCACTTTTTTGGAGGTCGACTGTGCATTATAATCCTTGTGTAGCGAACGGCGAAACTCTGGTGAGTCGCTGGCGATTGACTATGCATACGGCTGTTAGGTTTCCTCAAACCAACGCGGGTACGCGGGTCGGGAACGAGATGAATGCGAGACTAAATTCTATAGTGGGACATACCAGAGTGACTATTTGTATTCCGAAAAGCATATAATCAACGAAATATATATGGTTCACTACGTGTACTGGTTTTCTAAAGTTCCTTTCCCGCTCCCGCGTTCCCGCGCTTTGGTTTGACGGAACCTCAACAAACCAATTTCGAATAGATCGCCCTCCATATTTTTTATCTTATGAGAATGTCATAAAGCTTTTTTCGCCTGAATGATGAATATCTGCCATATTTCAAGTCATTTCCAAGATTTGATCTTATCAGACAGGTAGTATACCTATCAGAGAAGTATCGGATTAAAACACCTTAATTACAAATTCCAATAATTTTTTACAACATAATCTTGAATAAAATTTTTGAATGTGTTAGTTACAGAAAATATATTGTCATGTTGAATTTTACCGAAAATATCTCTTGAATGACAATTAGTTCATATTTGTTTAATTTAACGGATACATCAATATAACAGCAGCGACAATTTTTTGAGCTGGAGGAACTTCCACAAGACAATACAAGGAGTTTTGTATTTTCGCAGAATGCGATTTATCGAAATTTGGAACCCAACTGAATTTCCTAATATGAATTTCTGTTAGCTAGATCATTCGTCTGAAAGTGAATATATCCGTTTCTGTTGCATTTACGTTTCATCAAGTTCGAATTAAGATGTCTATATAGAGGTCACTACTGGGGTGCAATTACGAACACTCGATTCGTAGTGAGTTTGACATATGTAAGATTTCAGCAATCATGAAAACCAATACAATTCAAAATATATTGCAACTTGAGTCGATATCAATGGTCTATATTTTTTTATGTTTATTTAAAGCAACAGATTGTTAGAGTTGCTACATTTTATTCTTAAGACGCAGGTGCAGAGTTGGAGGTCCTCTCCTACGTCCGAATGAAGCTACAACATTAACAAACCTCCTGTTGTATTGGATACGTCTCTTTGCCCTACCTGAAACTGGGACACCAGCAGCCTATAGGCAGATTTCCGATTTTTTTAAAGACTCCAAAGAAGCAAGACGCTCCTTGATTTGTCCAATAATTAGTCCTTCTTCGCACTCGACGAAGTGGGTAGTTTGACCACAAACGCACAATTGCATTTTGGATATCGGTGATATTCCTCTACACGACTTTTCACATCCAAAATTCCTTAAAATATATGGTAGATATGATTCCATTCTATCTCTATTCGAACAAATTTCTTAATTTTGATTTCGTTTCGAATCGAGAACATACATTGGTCTACCCTACGTATCGACAGCTCTCATCGTATCGAGTGTTCATAATCCCACTCCCACCCCTGTACGGATGGAAAAATTCAATGTTTCCTGTTCCTGGCAGATAGCGCTGGAAATCAGTGGAAATAGTTGAATATACTGAAGTAATCCTTCCAGCATTGTTTGAAAAGGTAATATGGTTAGCCAACCTAATGGGATTAATAAACTGAAATGAAATTATAATATTATTATTATTAAATCATTTTATAATTTCATTTCAGTGGATTAATATTGGATTCAAATGGAGGCGACATGAAGAATGTAGATGGCGTCAGTGATCTCGCCTCCAAGTCATGTCGTAACTTCAGTGATCTGGCCTCCAAATCATGTCGTAACTTGATTGAAACAATGGTACAACCATGATTGAAACAATTGGACAGCATTAAAATCAGGGTTTTTGAATAAACCTGTATTAAAATGACGTCAAATATTCATGATTGTAGCTAATCGCGCTAGAGGACACTCGCGTTTGGGTTTAATACCGTTTCCACAGACATTCACTATCTTAGTTCTATTTAAACAATGCTTGTAGCGTTGTATGGGTAATACAATGCTTGTAGGTTTAATCTTTATTAGCATTGTTTAAATAGAAGTAAACTTCTATTCAAACAATGCTTATAGCAGTCTCTTAAAAATGTTTGAATCGTTTTGAATCACTTTATGGCCATCTATTGTCGAAGATGCAAACTTGTCAAATATCTAATTGAGGAGCAGAAATATTGCAGGAAATACAATGAGCAGCGGTTGTTCAGGGCTCGTTCCATGGTAAGTTGAATAAAGAATTGTAAGATGGAGCCACATGGAATGATCAAATAATTTCTCTGGAAAACCTAATTGAACACAAAGAGCTTGTGTAAAGTGTGAATTCATGCATCACCAATTAACAATTATCAAGTGATAATTATCAATTAACAATTAGCAAGTGAAAGTTGAACTTCATGTTTCACAATTGGATATGCAGACAATTACCCACTAATAGGCCAAGCTGTAGATAAAAATAATAAAAGACGCAAACGGCCTATACCACTTTTTATGAGATAATTCGTAAATGAAAACCACGGTTTCACCCCAGCAAAATCGCTATGTGGAATTTTTTAAACAAGAAATAGTGGAAACCTCTCAAAGATTATTCAAGGAATCGTTTTATAGTCAATGGAATTTCTGTAGAAATTTACTGAGAAAATACGGGAAAACTTCAAAAAGAGACCATTTTTCAAAAATTCATGAATTTTATAAATCTGTAGGTGGACAAACAATATTGCGGAAACTGATAGATAATAACATGTGGTTCAAACGTGCGCAAGATGGTTTCTGTCCGATATGTAGGATCTACAATTTGTATATTTTAGATTTTCACCTGAGAGGTGGGAAATGTCACTGGAAGTTACTCTAACTGCTTCAAAGTGTACCCGAAGTCGCTCGTATTAACTTCAGTTCGACTTCGGGTGACTTCGGATGACTTCGGACGCACTTTGAAGCGTTTTGATCAACTTTCAGTGACATTTTCAACACATTTTCCACCTCTCAGGTGAAAATCCAAAATATACGTGCGTCCGAAGTCATCCGAAGTCATCCGAAGTCACCGAAGTAGAATTGAAGTTAATACGAGAGACTTCGGGTGCACTTTGAAGCATTTAGAGTAACTTCCAGTAACATTTTCAACACATTTTCCACATCTCAGGTGACAATCCAAAAAACAAATTGTAGATATTGGTCTCTTATTTCAGATGCCGTTTACAGAATTTGAATACGACGATTTTCCTCAAATCGGCGCATCTTGCAAGATGTGCCCTTAAATTGTTTATAACGCGATTGTGTAAAAACCACACATCGGACAGAAAATGTCTTGCGCACAGTTGAACCATATATTATTATCTATCAGTTTTCGCAATATTGTTTGTCCAGCTTCAGATTTATAAAAATTTAAAAAAATTGTCTCTTTTTTGAGGTTTTCCCGGATTTTCTCAGTGGAAAATGCACCAATCCGGTCGTATGGAAATTCATTTTGTAGGTTTTATAAATCTCGACAAAAGTTCCATTGACTGAAAGACGATTTCTTCAATGATCTTTGAGATATTTCCAAAAAATCAAAAATGTTTTAGTTATTTTCACTATTTCTTGTTTAAAAAATTCCACAAAACGATTTTGCTGGGGTGAAAACTGGGGTTTTCGTAAACGAACTATCTTATGATCTATCTATTTGTACAAATTATTACTGGAAATGTATGAGTACCATAGTATTGTTTAAATTAAGTTGAACTAGACAACGCTATTTCATTCACACCTGTCACATCTAAAATGCTTAGGATTCATAATGTATAAGCAAATAGCACCCATCAGTAAAAGACATAAGAGAAGACAGGAGATGAAAAATTTTGGAGTGTTCTCCAATTCCATCATCTCATCAAGTTGTCTCTACTTTACGAGCGATGAAATTTCATTCGATTTACGAGACCCCTCTCACGCTGATACTTTTCAAAAGGCTTTATTGAAAATCGATGGCTTAGAGTGCAAACCGACTAACTCCACTCAGAGTTGTGCCAAGTACTGACAAAAAGTGCTTCGAGTTCTAAGCACTAAGCACTCTTGAAAAGTGCTCGGGAGTCGCGAGCACTTCATGAAAAAAAGTGCTTAGGGCTCGAGACTCCCGAGCACTTTTCCAGAGCGCATAGTGCTTAGTTAGTACTCGAAGCACTTTTTGTCAATGCGCGGCACAGCTCTTAGTGGAGTTAGCCGGTTTGCACTCTGCCATCGAAATGTATCTTACCCGACTCACAAAATAACTTGTCTGTTGGTTCAGATTCAAATTCGCGAGAAAAAAATTGGAAACAATGCAAAGTAAATTTTTCAAAGAGATCTCAAAGAACGTTTTGCTGAAATTTTTTGGTACATTTATTGAAATTCTGAGGATTGTTCTTTCATCGACAATACATATTTTTCAGATAGATAAATAGAATAATGGCACTTAAGCGGAAAGAACCATAAGCATGTAGGCTCGTTATGCACCTACCGTTGCTGGGAGTGTGCTCAGTTAAGCCGGTTTTGGGCTGTTCGGAGGTCCTCAAAGTGGAGCATGTCGGAACGGTAGAGGCAGACCCCAATAAGGAGCCTGATTGGGTGGGAGGAAGGGTGAACCCTGGAGTTGAGTCCATCGCTATTGGGGTCAAGGAAATTGGGGACCCCGTGAGGAGGCCCGTCAGTGCAAATGGGGTTGTGGAGGAGCCTGTGGTAGAGTCCATACGCGTGGGAGCCCCCACGGAGTTCCCGCGAGTAAAGGGAAAGAAGAGAAGTAGCTGCACATGAAGCCCCCACACATGCAGAAAGCTGAATGAAACTGGGTGTGCCTGTTTCCCAGAGTGTTGAAATTTGATTTTTTTTTATAATGGATCAGAATATCAATATAACTTTTTTAATAGTAACTTCGTCATTATAGCAGATTGTCAGTTTATTGTCGATGCTGTAAGTAGAAAATCAGGCGTAACAAGACAATCATTTGAGGTTTACACAAAATGATAATAATAATAATTATTATTAAACATAGTAATAAGGGCAGAGGAAATCCTGTTATGCCCAATAGTATTAGGAAAAAATAAAAACAAAATACAAATTCTAAGTAAACTGAAATAAGGGTTTATAGAGACACTTCACAAAATTTGTCATATCTATTCTTGAAGGCGTTGGCAGTTCCATCCGTAGAATACCCGGTTGGGTAGGAAGTGTTGACGTCCACTTGTGTGGAAGTTTACACGTTTCAGTTTGAGACTGTGGCCGCGGAGACGGTTGTCGTTGTTGAGACAGAATAGGTTTGCAATGTTTACGCTGAAGGAAGTGATTGAGCATGCGATAGGTCTGTATGAGATCGCCTCTTCGACGTCGTTGAGATAGCTCGGGAAGATTGAGGAATCCAATGCGTTCTGTGTATGAGCGGTCCTTCATTTCTTCAATCATTCTGGTTGCGGATCTTTGGACTCTTTCGATCAATGCTATGTCTTTTTGTAGGAAGGGGTTCCAGATTGAGACACCGTATTCTAGCAGCGGGCGAATATAAGACTTGTAAAGGCGTAGAAACAGGGGTGGGCTGGGGTTTGGGAAGCATTCCCTTATTAAATTGGTTGGCCTTTTTGGTGATTGACGTGATGTGCTCGGACCAGCTTAGTCTGTGTTGATTTCGATACCAAAATCATCTTGCTTGGTGATTGATGCCAACGGACCTATTGACGTGGAGTAGCTGTGTTTCGGGTACATCTCATGGGAAGATTTTAGCACTTATGGTAGATCGGCTGTGTAGGCTATGAATAAAAAATGACCAAGGACAGATCCTTGTGGGACATAATGCCACTTGGAGATAGAGGTTCCAACTTTGACCTTGTACTTTCTTTCTGATAAGAATGCTTCGATCCATTTTAGTAAAGTACCACGGATCCCGATGCGATCGAGTTTGTATAGTAGCTTGTTTTTGGGTATCGAATGCCTAAGTAGATGAAATCGACTGGCTGCTGATTGTCTAGTAGTCGAGTCCAGATGTTCAGTGACTGGAGCATGTTGATTGTCGATGATCTCCCGGGCAGGAAGCCATGCTGAGAAGAGGGGAGTATGTTGTGAGCGGAAAGGAAGCGGAGGAGGTGTTTGACAATGATTCTCTCCAGGATTTTCACACATATGCTCACCAGGCTAATGGGCCTGTAGTTTCCAGGGTCTGCTTTATCTCCTTTTTTGAAGATTGGCGTTACGGAAGCTCTTAACCAGTCGGGTGGGAGCTGTGATTGGAGAAAGGATGTTTGCATTATTATGGTGCGTGGTTTTACGAGGTGTACAAACCAGGAGACGAATCAACTTGAGGTTTTTCAGGTGTTCTAGAACCTCCTCTTCAGTTATGTCTATCGAAGAGATGGGTTAAACGTTATAGACTAAGTGGCAAACTGCAGGAGGTGTAATGGTAGTATTGGGTGTTAATAATTTTTGAAAGTTGCCAGCCAAAATTTCATCAGTTTCGCTTTGACAGAGAGCTCCTTCGGTGTCCTTTATTAGTGGTGTTGAAACTCTGGAGATCAGTTGTTGTCTGGTGTACTTGAAAATAGCCTTCGGACCTCGTTTCACTAGTGACTGTTGGTAGTTTTGCTTTGCAGTACTTATATCTCTAGAGAGATCATTAGATAATTGACTATGGTTTTCTAGGTCGTCCGTGGAGTTCGTATGACGGTAGTTTTCCATAGGGAGCGTTTTCTTTTGGCACGCTGTATGAGTCGAGTCTGAATCCAGGGTTTTGTTTGATTCGTTTCTTTGTAGTTTGTTTTAGTGGCTTTTCCGATGTGTTCAGTCAGAGTTGATGTGAATATGTTCCACTTCTGTTCCACGTCGCCTCTTGCCAGTAGTAGTTCCCAGTTGACATGAGATAGTTTCTCGTTCAGAAGAGAGAAATTAGTACGATTGTATTTTTTGAGTATATTCCTTGGTTGATTGTAGTTGTTCACTTGTAACGAGCAGGTTATTACAACATGGTCAGAAAGGCCGACGGGGGGAAGACGTTTGGATATTATTGATCAGGTTTTCATTATTCGTGATTACAAGGTCAAGGAGACTAGGGTCTTGATTTGATCTGAATCTGGTAGGTTCGGATATTAGTTGGTTGAGGTTACAATTAAGTAGCATTTCAGCGAACATGCTGGGGGAGTCGTTGATGGTAGTTGGGGTTTCTTCCAGGGGCCACGTCAGAGAAGGAAATTTGAAGTCTCCGAATATTAGGAGGTTGTTCATGGCTGGAGCATTTTCTAAGTGAGCAAATAGGGCTCTATCTGAAATTATGTCGCATGGCGGCGGTCTGTAAATACGTGAAAGTGTGAGCGATATTTCTGATTTCCTGATCTGAAGCCAAGTGTTCTCGATGCCTGGTATGTCGTGGGAGTATTGATTAATATGATATTTTCGAGAAGTGATTCTCTTCAAGTAAATGCAGGTACCTTCTCCACGTTTTGGGGGGGAACGGTCTGTTTTCGCCATTCGAAACAAAGAAAGGGAATACAAAAGGGAATGAAGAACAGAAGAAATATATAATATTTTATACAATATACATATATTTTAGTGTAATTTTTATGTTTTCAGCTAGTCATTTCTTTGTGATACAGGGTGATTTTTGATGAGGGCTGATCAGAGGTATTCCCAAAAATCAATACAGGTATGTTGAAATTTGAAAATTTGGAACAGCAGGAAATTATTTTTTGTAACCGTAATATATATTAAGATTAGTTTTTTGTTTATACCTAGGATGTGTTCGTGATATTAACGTTTATGAAAAATTAATCATGATATTATTCCTTTGTGATTTTTTGAGTTCCTATTAAAATAAGTTTTATTAATAATTTTTGTTTTGATTTGTCCTAGAGTCCTCGTCATATTTAAATTATTGTTGATTTGTACAATCAGTTGCATAAAAAAATACGAGAAAAAAGTTCATTTCAGAAAGTGCTTATAAATTTGGAGTACCTACCAAGCACTTTTGAATAATTTTGAAAATTGTATAATGGAATATAACTCATCTCAGTTTAATTTGAACATAATAATGGATAAAATGAAATAAAAATGATGGGGACGGGACGACAATACTGTTATAGAACGTGCCAGCTGTACGTTTTTTAAATTGATTGTAGCAAATGAAGTCTGAAAAGTGCTTCAACAGAAACAGAAAGAGATAAACTACTCACGAAAAAAGCCACTGTTTTATTTTAAGTCATATCTCATCCCACTACTTTATTTTAAATAATTTATTGATAACCTGCATTTTCACTGTACTTGTACCTGTCGTAACAAAACTGTCTAAAATTTGATACTGATAAAAATATATATTATATAAATATAGATCATATTATAACTCTGAACTTTGACACTTCAGATACCTACTAAAGTAACAGTTACATAAGCTACGTGACCGAATAGTAGCGCTCTATTTTGTAAGGTTGTGGTATCGGCAAGTTTTACCCCGCAGAAAATAAACAAAATGACAAACAAATCATTTCAAGTGATATACACAGCACTCCAACAGTTACGGCGCTAACGACATTTCCGAAAAATTATAGTAAAAGGCAAAATAGGTCTGAGCAAATTTGATATCACGAGTTTTCTTTGTTCGACGTATGGTTTTCGCAAAAAAAAATCGTTCTACTTCAGGATCAATTCCTCAAAATTCTGATGCATTGTGGAAATGTTTGTGCATCGACTGAAAGCAAATTAAGAGATCAGATTTGTTCAAAAATGAATGAGAATTCAAAAATATGGATTTCAGCTTGTATAAAAACGAGGTTTACTTTATTTTATAAAAGTGTGTTTGAATGAACGGATCAAATTTATTAATTATTGGGAATACTAACACTGACTATAAAAATTGTTGGAAATGGCCACCTTCACTTAATAGACATGCTTCCGCCCGTCAAAGCATGGAATTATGCATTCGGTCAAATATTCCCGACGTATTTAGTATAGTTTCATACGAGGCAACTAATCGCTATCTTAAATCTTCTAGAGTATTAACAGGAGTATTATAAACTGGAGTTTTAAGGTGCCCCCATAAAGAGAAATCTAAACTGTTGAGATCGGGATTTTGCTGGCCATTGCTGAGGTCCTCCGCGACCTATCCAACGATTATGATAAACTGTACAATTACACTGAAATGAGCAGGGGCTCGCTCCATCGTACATGTTCCCACTTCAGTGGCGTGTCTAGAATTTATGACCCCCCCCCCGCGAGAATTGGGCCAAGGGCCCTTGTTTTCAGCTAATTACTAATTTTGTTGTGAAAACATGCGTTCTACTTCTATGCTATAACCACCTACGAACACTGTGAATAAGTAACAACTTCTCAGAAAACTTGGAGAATTTATATTGAAATCTCAAAACAAACGTATAATTCTTTAAAATAACATAAAATATAAAAAAAACGAAGGAACAAACTGAGATCAGTGAAAAAGGACATGAAATATGATTAAAAAATTAATAACAATATGAAATCCCTCGGAAATGATCAATGAATATAACCAAAACATGTAAATAATAGAAATTCAGTGAAAATATCTTCTTATTCTTGCCTTCCTATCTGCAAATTCGTTTATAAAAACTGATTTGTCCATTGCAGCTGCTTTTTCTGCTTCTATGGATAATATTGCAAGTCCACTTAGTCTCTCTTGTGACATTTTGTTCCGCAAATAATTTTTAATTATTTCTAATTTGGAAAATGACCTCTCAGCAGAGGCCGCAGTTACAGGTAAGGTCAGAAACAGCAACAGGGATGTAATTACTTGGAAGATAGCGTAGAATTCATGATTATTAGGAACTCTGCAAACTCTCTTATATCTTTCAACTTCACTATTTCTTCTTTTAGAGGTAAAAACGAAATCATCTCGAAAAGAAAAGTAGAAGATAAGTCACTGGGGTATAACTTCTGTAGGTTTTCGGATAATTTGAACAAATCCTCTTCCGACATTTCAACTAGCAATTTTGGATTAAGAAAGTTGAACTTGCTGACAATGGTATTCATGGCTTCAAATTTATTTTTGATTTGGCAGAGAACGATATCAAGAGTCTTATAGTAAATGTTTACTTTGAAGAAATGTTCTCTTTCAGAAAATAAATATTGTGTGTTGGGTTCCCCAAAAATTTTTTTCGATGTATTGTTTCTTTTTTCCAGAAATTTTGGTTGAATACTCCATTTTGCGGCGACATTAGTAGCTTCCGGCTTCAGTTGGTCGTAATCATGTCTATACTCATTTATTTTTGTATAAGTTGACTCTAGAGATTTGCAAGCCTTGGACAAATCTAAATCATCCAATTGCAGCAGTTTTGATGCTATGTTAGCATTTTCCACTATTTTAGAACACATAGTTAGTATAAAAATTAACTCAAACTGTTCTAGACTTTTCAGTAGGCTGATAGCGTGAGTTCGTTCTTCTGTTTTTTTTGAAATTAGTGAAATTTTAGTGAGACTTTTGATTATATCAATATATTTTAGTTTCACAGCCAATAAAGACATAGACCGCCCTGACCATCGTGTCCGAATCCAAGCTTACAGCACTAGGGTAGTGATGAAAGCTTCGATTCGGAACGCAGGCTGCTGGGCTGGGCTGGCTTGCATCGACTTGCGACCAATAATAAATAATAACGTGCACTCGCGCCACTCTCTGCACACAGAGGGTAGAATATTTGCAGCACATCACAGTAAGAGTCGTTATAATGGAGAATATATATCCTGAAAACTTATTCGCATGTGGAAATGTTTCGAGCAGCTTACGAGAATAACAATTTAAAACTTGGTTATCACTTCCGCGTGGGCCCTCCGGGCCCCCGTAACATCCGGCCCCCCCGCACCGCGGGGTTTCGCGGTATAGTAGACCCGCCACTGACCCACTTAGTTCTTCTTCGAGAAAGTGTGAATAAGACCGACCATCAAGGCGTGCTGATAGAAAAAATGGGCCGATTAGATAATCACCAATAATTCCTACCCATACATTAGCCAAAAATTGGTGTTCAAATTGGGTTTTGGTTATGGCATGGGGATTTTTTCCGCCCACACATGATTGTTGATGGAAATTTAGAATAACATTTCGAGAAAAATTTGCTTCGTCTGCGAACAAAATCTGTGACTCAAACTGCGGATTAGTGCAATACTCTGAAGATACCACTGACAGAAGTTCACACGCTGTGGAAAATTTCTGAGTAATAATGGATGTATGGTATGGATAAAACAAAAAAATTACCAAAATACGACAAACAATTTGATGACGAATAATCAGAGTTCTGCGATCTTCCTCGTATTCGTTGTTTTTCGATTTCTTGAAGCACCGCGTCCTCAATCTCAGGAGATCTGACGCTTAAAGGTCTACCTTCCGGAGTTCCTTTCTTGAAACTACCAGTCGACGATGAATATTTGAAAAGGTACGGCTATCTGGTAGGGCACGATTAGGATATCTTTCCTGATAGATGCGTCTGGCTTCTGTAACTTACCAACGGCGAGGCCATATAAGTAATGCATTGCCGCCATTTCCGCATTCGTGTAATCCACCATATTTACTGATATTTAGAAAAACAACGGACAATCAAAATAACTTCACTAACACACTTTAAAATCAAATAAATTACGCGCTGTGATGGTTTTTAACACCAACAACTTACTTTAAGTCAACAGCAATTGTTTTCATCGACGTTTGTAAAAACTTCATTTATTCCAGGAGAACTAGATTTGTATTCAAAAATTATTAATCGGTACTGCGATATGAAGCAATTTTAATTTAAATATTTTAATCAAGAAAATCATATTTTTTGGATAATCATTCATTTTGGAACAAATCTGATCTCTTAATTTGCTTTCAGTCGATTCACAAACATTTCCACACTGCATCAGATTTTTGGTAAATTGATCGTGAAGTAAAACTATTTTAATATTTTTCCATCGAAAACCATGCGTAGAACAAAGAAAGTTCATGATACCAAATTTGCTCTAAAATGAATGAGAATCTTATAACTAATTTTTATTTCGAAAGAAAGCAGTGGCGTAGTATTTTTTCTCCAAAAATATTCAATGCAAAATCCGTACGGACGCCTCTGGTGGAGGAAATGAAAATTTGTGTACATCACAAAATGCACCTTGATGCACATAAGACATGTACCAAATTTTATGGAGGTGTCTTCAATTTTATCTCAGTTATTATTAAAAAACTGATTTTTTTTAAAGTTAATACTTTTAGGACACGTTCACGGAAATTTTTTTCTTAAAATGAGTCAAAGAATCACCCCCTTAAATATTAGCATGTATTTGAGGAACACCCTGGATAGTTGACTAAACAGCTCTTTCAGGATACGAATTTTCAACGAACAGCAATGCTTTGGAATTAATTTCCTAGAGAAATTTTCACAATATATCACAATTATATCCTTTGGTCTTTACGATGTTCTCTGATCTTAACAGAATTTGTTTGTTTTTGTAAATCTAAAGTTAAAAATATTGTGGATCATTTCATGAATATGATGATAACTTCGATGTCATAATTCTCAGTGAAACATGGAAAATTTATGAACTTTTTCTCACTAGATTTAGCAGGTTATGATTTGGTATATAACAGAGGCCTTGTTAATCAAAATGATGGAATAATGATATACATAAAAATAATTTTGAGTATTCCTACGAAGTGATCGATCTTGATGAAATAAAAGTCATTGAATTAAAGTTAAAATATAATGAGTATAATGTTGTCATAACTGCAATAAATAGGCCACCTTCTACGTGTCCACTAAAGTTCAATAGCAGTCTTGCAGAGTATCTGGAAACAAGAAAAAACTGTAAATCTGATTTCAAAATAATAGTGGGAGATATAAATATCGACATTTTGGAAACAGTGACATAAGCGAGGAATATCTTAATATTCTGAGTGAATGGGGCTATATCCCGACTATTAACTCGAATGCTAGGATCGTAGACAGAGCACGGTCTTGTCTGGACCACATAATGGTCAAGACTGACTATCCTCATGATTGGCTCAGACCATTCGTAATCAAAGCGTGCATCACTTACCACTTTTCAGTAATCCTGCAAACTAAGTGTTTAGGAGAAAGAATAAAGGAACAAAAAATTCAGAACGAAAAATATAAATTACACATTGACAAAACAAAGCTAAGGGACGAACTGACAACAGAAACATGGAATAACATATACCTAGAGAACGACGTTAACAAAATGGCAAACAACTCTGAAAGAAAAGATTGAAATGACCACGCGTAACATAGTAATTAAAAGAAAAGACATGAAAAGGATACAATGGATCACGGACGGTCTAGAGAAGATAATTAACACAAAAAATTATCTATATGGAAAATAACAAGATGAACCTGATGATGAAACTATCCGAGGATAGATTTCAAGAAATACAGAAATACACTGAATCAACTCATACAAACTTCAAAGATTGAATTTCTTGAAAGAAAAATTAACCAAAACTTAAATGGTTCAAGTGGACTTTGGAAAAGTCTCAAAATTATGAATGGAAAACAAGCCCATAGCAAACTGAAATCAATTGCAAAATTGAATGCAACATTGAATCATTACTCACCAGAAGCAAAAGCTCTAGATGTCCGACAACTATACTATCAATCACTAGTCCTTCACCACCATAAAAACAGACACAAATACGAGCACATACAGCACAAACATGTAACACTCTCCATAACCAAAACAACAATTATTCCAAAAGTTAATACACAAAAATGTCAAAGATCATCTACTTACCTATGTCTAGTCTTATACGCTGATATCCCCGATGACAAACGCAGAACCCAATCACTAGGCTCGCTGAAGAGGAAATTGAAGAACTGGCTACGTACCCGAGAGATGAAATACATTGAGCAATTGATAGGAAAAACTTGAAATGAAAAACAATATGCTTTTATTTACAACCATAAATGTAATGCTGTCATTACTAACGTCATTGAAGGTTGGGAAGTGTACATTACTCACCTCTGATTCCCGACCTCACTTCCCACCCTCAATTCCCGCCCTCATTTCCCGCCCTCATTTCATTTATTCTAGATGAATATTTTTTATATTTAAAAAATTAACAAATTTTTTTTGACAAATTTTATAATACCTATTTAATGGCAAACAATAAAAAACAACAATGAACTAAAATACAACAAACTACTTATTGATATTAATCGTTAAATTTGAATTTGACATTTATTGATTTTATCTGACATTTATTGATATTGGTGACAATTGTATACCCCGTAGTCACGGTAACAAGTAGATATATTTATATATATTTATATTTATACATTTATGGGAGTAAAGGGTTCATCATCGGTCGGTAACGACTGTTCGTTAGCAAACGATCTCCCAAAGATTTCTGTCTTCTTCGATTAAATCTCTCAACCCGGAGATTCGGAGTGTCTTCCTCTGCTCGCTAGATGGAGCGGCCTAGAAACTGCTTTCATCTCGTGAACCAGAATTGACTAATCAGCGGAGTGTGTATTGGTTTGGACGGGGAACAGATGGCTTCAGTGCCGTCTGTGTTGACCTGCCCTTGCACTGATGAGAGGCAACAACCTCGAAACTAGTCTGCAGGTGGTCACCCCGTCCAAATCAAAACATAATTTTGCTGGTTGGTCATAGAGGGCACTTGCAATTGCGTCCTCTGATGTTTTGAGGAACGTTGCACAAGTAGCTGTTAGATTTAATTCAATACCCGTCGTGGTCTTAGCCAGGGGAGTAGTTGTTTTCTGACAGGTTCTTGGCATAATAAGCCTACATAGTTAGGTGTTTATGGGAGTAAAGGGTTCATCATCGGTCGGTAACGACTGTTCGTTAGCAAACGATCTCCCAAAGATTTCTGTCTTCTAAGTAGATATATTGTTACTTGTTGTTGATTGTTCTGAGAAAACCGCGTTCTTGGTAATTTGTCGTTAAATGTAATGTTTTAGGTAATGTTCAGAACGAAACAGAGATTTATTAATATTGATCGAAATATGATGGTTGTGAATAAAATAGTATACAAACCTCGGTAGGAAGTTTCATTCCTGTCTCGAGATCATAGCTAACCTCGACGCTAGCTAACCTCCACGCTTTGCGTCTCGGTTAACTAACTAATCTCACGACAGGAATGAATCTCTTCCCACCTCGGTGTGTAATATACTACTCCTGTTTATATTTGTAAACATGAACGTGCAACTGGACTTTAATATTTGTAATTATGTATATTAATTTTTTTCCATATTTCTTTTTTGCAGAACTCATCAAGGCACAATTGTCAACATAAATGTATATACAGTATACTTACCCATTATATCACCATTGTACTCACGAATCTATAACATGTAGAATGTAAATACTTATGCCCATGCACAAGGGAAACCTCTTTTTGGGCAACCTGTATTTATTTACCACTATTGAATATAGATAACTATTGTGTTTTATATGATACTTTTGTAACTGGTAAATAAATTGATTGATTTCAATTTCACCTTGTAATGAACGAAAATATAGCAACCCTTCAGGTCGAACATAAACCCCTTTAATGTTTCGCGAAATACTTAGCTATCAGAAACCGGAGTACTTACTTACCGAGTTGATAAAAATGCGGGTAGATAGCACTAATTGCGGGGCACCGAGTGTTGCTTAGTTACCTGTCGGGGGTGGTTCATTGGAGGCCGCGAGAGAGATCGATTGTCAGCTCATCCAATAGTGCACTTGGATGTGCCCAAATGGCCGGAAATCCAATTGACGTGTTGAGGATCCTTTTGGCGGTAATTGCCACTACTGGAATACTTATAAGAAACAGGCAGAGCTGGAAGTGTATAATGTACTTAGAAGGGGAAGAAATCAACTGTGCCACTGTCTGCTTAATTCTAATTCACACATTGATTTTTACCATTTTGTGGGGGTCAAAGGACTTCAATTTACTGGTGTCACTGAGTTTGAAAGAGAAACAATTTTCTACTAATACATTGTGGAAACGTATGATGGAACACTTTACACAATTTATACTCGTAGAAGAAGACATTCCGAAAATGTACCTGATGAAACTCCTGTTGATGAGGACTGCCAGAATTTCACATTCCAATTTTTGCTATAACCTGTTTGAAGCATTCTAGGGCACCCTAACAAAGTCTACAGAAATGTTGACGAACAATACAAAAATGTGTGCAGAAAAGTTGAAAAATATTGTGTAGTTTATATCAGATAATCTACAGAGCTATTTGAAAAACAGACACAAAAGTGTGTAAAATTTTTACACATTAGGAAGTATTTTAAATATACTTTCCACACAGCTATTTTAAAAAATACAAAGCTCTGTGTGAAATTGTTTTAAAGTTTATGCATTCTGTATCAAAATGTTTTGCTCATAACTGTAAGAAAAACAAAATGTATAAAATGCTAACACAATATTGAGTATTTTTCATTCCAATCCTAAACAGAGCTATGTAATAAATCACAAAAATTTGTTAAATTTTCTTGCACTATGTTGTGTATTTTGAAATTATATAAGTCCTCAGAATTGTACAAAAAAGAAATGAAAATTCTGTAACATTCATACACAAAGGTGTTGTTAACCGATTTGAGCAATATTGTGTAAAAAATGGTCATAAGGAAATATACACAATATGGGTATATTATTACAACAAATTAGGATAAGCAATAGTGTGCGAAACTTGTACACAAAATTGTTTCTGTAACCATTACAATGAATGAATAACGCAGTATTAAGCATGACGTGAGCTGAATATACGATTAAAATAAAAATATTCTCATTGACCTATTAGAAAGATATCGAATTCACAGCGCTGGGTAGCAAAAAACTGAAAACGATTGTTGTTTGGATGTACAGGAGTCCATTGGGTGAGTTAGATATTTTTTTGAACACATTTTACGACCTAATCAGTGAACTGTATCAAGAACATAAGAATTATCATTATGTCATCTGCGGAGACTTCAACTTGAATTTTAGCATACCCAGTAAAAATTTGAGCGAGTTCAAAGAGGTTTTAGAAATGCTAGATCTCACTATACCTATAACAGAACCAACAAGAAAAACAACAATTTCATCAACCACAATAACAACAACAACAACAGACAACATCCTTATAAAATCACACAGACCCTTTGAAACCTCAGTCGTTGATAAAGGACTTTCTGATCATGGCGCGTGGTTTTTGAATTTATCACAGGACCCCTGTTGAACTCACCTTCAAAATGATGAGATCTTATAGTGAAGCAAACTTCAACAGATTCTCAGAACTTTTTGATTTCATTGAACTCGAACCACTTTACAGCATAATGGACGCAAATGAGGCATATGAAATGTTCCACAGCCTAGTCAGCTCATGCTTCTCCAAAGCATTTCCCTTGAATAAAAAGTCTCTCAATAACAAAAAAATCCTTCAAGAATTGGATTCAAAAACTCATGTAAAAATAAACGTTTTTCTGTCACAACTAAAAAAAAAATACAATAGGAATGCACTGATATACACACAAATATTGAAAAAAATTACAGTAATATGATTAGTTCCTTACAAAACAAATCGAGAACTATATGGGAGGTAGTAGACCATTGTACCACAAAGAAATTTCACAAGCATGACAAAATAGTTATAAATAATAATAATAATAATAATAAAGGTCTTTATTTTCCACAAGATTACAATGAGTATATAAAATAATGATAGTTTATAAAAAACAAATAATTTATAAACTTGGAAAAAAGGCGAGGTATCAGGTGAGTATGTACGAGACATACACTCTATTTTTCAACCTAACCTTGACTTTACTGCTTGAGTTCAACCTCAAGTAGTTACAAAAATAATGATAAAAGAATGAAAAAAAAAAAAAATACAATTTTCAAGTTATATTCTTGAATTGAAAAAGAAATAGTAAACCTACGAACAACTTCAAATATTCGAATCACTCACGATTCTGCTCGGTTAATAAACGCTTACGCAAATTCATTTTGAAAGAAGTGGGAGAAACTGATCTGGCAGAGAATTATAATTGCTCACAATCTGATAAGAGTACGATCGCTTAAACATTTCTGTGCTGTGACGAGAAGGATTCAGGTGGAATTTACGACGAGTATTAATATGATGCACATCTGTCCGAAATATATTTTTTTTATGAAGATACAAAGATACAAATGGCACACTAATTGAATATTTACAAAATATGAGGATGAATTTCACTAATACCTTCTTTTTTGCTCCCGTCACAGAAGAAGATATCATAGAATGTGTCAATGCTCAAAATCAAAAACCCAAATCATCAACAGGACTGGACGGCATACCGATGACATTCATGAAAAAACAAGCAAGTAGTTAAAGGCACCTCTAGCGCATTTATTCAATCTATCCTTATCTACCGGAGTTTTTCCCAAAATATACAAAACATCAGTAAGTAGTCATCCCCATCTTTAAAAAAGGCAATTCACTCGACACCAATACCTACAGAGTTATATCTCTGCTTTCTAGCTTTCCAAAACTCTTAGAGTGGATAGGTAATCGGCAAATAACCAATTATTTAGAACATCGACAAATACTGACAGATTCCCAATTTGGCTTCCGAAAAAAATCAAGTACCTACTTCTGACTTCAGAAGTACTTGAATTTGTTACAGACTATAAACAGTGCTCTCGAATCCCAGGAACATCCACTAGGAGTTTTCTGTGACTTATCCAAAGCATTTGATTGCATCGATCATGATATACTGTTGGACAAGTTAGAGTAGTATGGTATTCGGGGTGTACCAATGAAATTGTTTCGAACATATCTTATTCATACAAAAATAAAGGTGAAAATCGAAGATAGACAGAATTCAACATTAGCTTACATAGTACTCGGAACCGAGTACTATGTACTCAGGTGTACCACAAGGGTCCATCCTTGATCCTACACTATTCCTGATATATATATATATATATATATATATATATATATATATATAAACGATATTGTTTGCAATTTTCCTTTTGTCTTATTCTCCCTTTTCGAACAACATCGCGCACAAAACACAATGAATGATTTATATGACTACTGGTTTATATAAAAAAAAAACTTTCCCTGAATATTGATAAAACGCAAAGAATATTTTTCAATCTTCATTGCAATACACAGGACATCGGCCTCAAAGTTCCTAGGTATCCTCATTGACAGTAAATTAACTTGGACAGATCACATCAGTCAACTGAATTCCAAAGCAATATATGCCTTACGGCCCATCAAAATTAATACAAATGAAGTAGTAGCTAAGACAGTATCTTACGCGTACTTGCACAGTCTCTTGCAATATGGTATCGAATTTTGGGGTACGACAATTTCATCGCATAAGACTTTTATCATTCAAAAACGAGCTATTCGAACGCTTTTTGGTCTCAACTTCAGGGTCTCGTGCAGGAACTATTTTAAAGACCACAAAATATTCATATCATAGAAACAGAAATTCTCTGGAACGACCCGCAGATAGACACCATTATCCAACAAGGAATCAATTTCATCCTACCAAATTACAGATACAACCGAACGCGCAATGGACCCCTGTGTACGTAAATAAAAATCTATAATCATCTCCCAAACTCCTTCAAACTCTTCTCGTTGAATAAGTTTCAATACGTTTTTTATGATCTTGATGAATTTTTTTCAATCAACTTCCAATGAACTTTGCTGAACCAATATTTCTAATATATTTTTTTGTTTTGTTCTATTTTTTACTCAATGTATTTAATCTGTCATCCAGGGCATTGAATTTTAAAAATCGTTATTGGTCAACGCTTTCCCTAAGCCATTGGCAATAGGTATTAATATCAAGCATTAGTTGTAAGATTATAATAATTTACGAACACAAACTATATAGGTTCCCTAGCTCACACAAGTCTCTCGAAGACTTCTGAGGGTTGCGCGTAGGGGTGCAATCGGTTGACGGAATTAACAATTTCAACAACAATTTTTTTAACCTAGCTGGGAAATAAAGCTATCTATCTATCCATCAATGAGCTAGATCAGTCCCCTGACAATGCATTTTTGGAATTTTCATACTCAGTTCGTTCAATTATCCAGAGCCTAGTAAGACCAAGTTCTGTCTTCATTTCGAACTTTAAAAGTAAATCATTCAAATTGCATACGTCGTCGTCCTGAAAAATAAAACATTCACTCTCAATTTTTTGCTCACTGAACCATATAAAAACCATTTTCGCAAAGATAAAATTACATGCATTTTGAGAAATAATGGTTGGTTCTTCTGAATGTTCTCTCAAGAATAGGGGATAAGGGATTCGAATCAAGTCAGTAATATTCGTGTAGCGGTGAAATCGTGCGTGAAACATATGCCTGTCAAGCGACACGCGCCATATAATGACGTAATAATGTATTGATACACGATTTCCAACCCTCCGCGATGAATTTTAGGCGGCGGCCGGGAGGGGTTATTTCTTCGGAGTGCGTTATGGAAAAATTGGGCGATTTTAAGTTTTATGATCGTTTCAGATGTTTCTGTTAGGAATGTCACTAATACTGAAGTAATGGGAAGTAATTTGAGTGTACCTAAGGTGCATTTAGTCAATATATCATTTTAAAATTGTGCTTAAATATATGTTAAAAGCGAAAGTTGAATCTGTTATATCAAATGGCGCCATTTATACAACAATGTTAAGTTTATGCTAAAGACCTTTGATGTTACCGTTATGTTTATGATATTGCTTGTGCTAAAGTTGACTAAATCCACCCTTAATTGACAATATTCCACAGGATATTGGCGATCGTTTTTTTGCTGTCAGGTTGGTAATGAATTTTGTTTTTAACTGTTTGTAACACTGAATTGATACAGTAATATGTATCAACACTGAAGTGTCAAGTTAAATTTTTTTAAATTTGAATTTATTGAAAAAACATTTGCAGAAGAATCGAGCTTGCAAATGTGTTCCATTTTGATGGAATGTATAAGAATATACAAAAAAAAAATACGTTTCACAGATTCCCGAAAACTAAAGAACTTGTGCGAAAATGGTTGTTCCATTTGAATCTTCCCATCGACGAAATAGGTAAAAGAAATTTTGGAGATCATTTCAAGGAGAGTGAAAGATTGGGAAGACACCGTTTATGTCAAAACTCTGATGTTGAGTTCCATTCTCGTTGTTCAAATTCTAAATTTCAGAAAACACTTTCCCTTCTATACTCCATTATCTGAAAATGTTCTCAATACTCCAACCAGAGAAGGTGAAAGAATAACTGATGATTCTGTTTCTGGTAACTCTGAAGTTGGTAAGATTTACTTCTGTAACTCTGATGTTGGTGAGTTAACTGAATTTGAGGCATTTTCTGTTAGGAACTGTTAATGAAGAAAGTAATACTATTGGTTATATAGAGGAAGATAACCCATATTACACCGAACTCATGGATGAATCTGTTAACTGTTGTTTTTCTGAACATGGTTATAATTGTGCAGAGTTACTAGATCCCTGACGATGAGTGAAAAACACAACATACAAAATAAAACAAATACCCCATGTGCTTCTCAAATTTGAAAAGAAAACGAATGACTAGGATTACATCTTCCAAACTTGGACCCATAATCAAACAGAAGGCCTAAAAATGATAAATAATAGCAGTCATGAAAGCTGGGTTGGATAATGAGGATGATGTTGCAGCTAAATATGAAACAGCAAATGCAAAGTTCACATGTTTCTCATGTGGACTTGTTATGAACCCAGGAATCCCCTTCTTGTCATCGTCCCCCGACAGGGTGGTTTTCGATACCATTTGTTGGGAATGAAAACATTTGTATCTGGAGGACTGAAAAAAACGTACACTGTAAAACAATGTGTGGAACCGGGGTATTTCTTGACAACAGTAAGGGAGTGTTAGCTTTAAAAAAACATCAATTATTTCAAAATTATAGGGCAATTAGCTCTGACAGGATTACATTGTTGTGGACTGGGCTTTGAATCATGTACCAGTATTACCAAGATTCTATTTAGGCCAATCAACAGGGCTATCAACCTCAACTTAAATTGCTCCGCAGATTTTTTTTTTAGTTTTAGAACACAGTGTGCACATTACTTCTGAGAAAAATTATCACCTCCAGGGGGGTGGAAACCCCCAAATAACGTGTTGAAATTAATTTTTGAGGTAATTTCGAAATATCTCAGAAAATTTACTTCAAATCAAAAAAATAACTTGATATTCAGAAAGAGCACAAATTTTTACAAAAAAACTGTTCCTAACAAAATTTTGATAAATCGCACGGAATTCTTGAAAAAAATTGTTGAAGTTATATGCTTTCGCAATGGGGCAGGTGTTGCGTCGGCTCCCGCCAACGTGCATTTTTTTAACCAGCGCGTGAAGTAAAGTTCTATAACTCCTCACATAAATGTTCAATTCGGATATATCTTACGTCATTTTGAAGATAAAGATCGCAGCTTTGTATTCTGATATTATTCATATTTACACGCGCAGTTGCAGCTGCAAAATTGCAATTGAAAATCTTTAAATATTAAAGTTCCTGACTTCGTGAAATAATGCTTGTTGTGATTACTGAAATAATGTCTTATCACTTGTAGCAAGTGAAATGAACAATTGTCAAATTGCATAACGTTTAACCGGTCCAAATAATGTTGGTTTCAAATACGAGTGTTTTCAATTCTTTACATATTTTAGGTTACAAAATCTTGAGGGAGTTTATAAATTCAAATGCTAATAACTCAGAGATAAAAGCACGTATAAACATGAATGAAAGGCCAGTTTGCAGAAAAAACCCTGCTCTTATTAAAAATATTCATACAAATTCGGTTACTTGTACAAATTTTAAATGCAATCTAGTCAATCTTTTAAGTACTGCTGTATAGTGATTGTTCCGGATTGTGAAGATGAAGACGAGGAGACTGAAGATGAAGTAGATGATGAGTTGTATGAGTGAATAAATATATTTTCCTATACATTTCTTGATGGTGATTACTTGTGGTTCATTTCTCCATACCCTTTCTCGATATCATTGAAAAACACTTTCATATTTCGTTACCTCCGGTCCGCGTTTGATTTATACAATAAGGACAGTTCTCAACGATTATTTACCCATATTTATATCTAAGAGTAGTAGTTTGAGAGTTTTTTCAAATATTCCCTTCCTTCCCTCTCACCCCAATGTTTCCGCGATGCGGGGGATATGCCCCGAATGCGGGGGTGGGAAAATCGTTACTAATAATTTATACCTATTATTTTTACAAATTTTCGCTCAGTTTCATTACTCAGGACTGACAATTTTTCATATTCATATAAAATGCACCAAAAAATCAAGATTTCGGGAAGGGGTTGATGCTCCAGGAGGGGGTTTAATTGTTGAAAATAATTCGCCCCCATTAATAATACCGATTTTCACTCATATTCATTGCCAGAGCTGAAATGTCAAGAAAATACCTTCCAGAAAAAAGTTTTTACGATTTTGGGGGGTTGCACCCCCCCAGGGGGTGATATTTTTATTTCTAATTATTCAATCCTCCGTAACGACCGAATTGCAAAAAAGAAATCGGCGGAGCAATTTAAGTTGAACTTTTATGAGACAAATTGCTCTGTTTATTGGCCTAATTTTGAATATTTCAAATTCAATTATGAGCTTTAAACAGTCAGCGTTCACTGTGGTTTTGGAGACGATTTTTACCACTACTACATAATTTGGCCAAGGACAGAACAGACTGGTACAAATTTGATGACAGTTGCTTAAATAGACTGTTTTCGAATTGGAGCCTCTAGAGACCATACATTATTTTTACTGAAAAGCAGCTATTGATAATTCATCAGACATGGTAAGGAATTTTATTAATTCCAACTCTTCAAATGACGTGGTGTTACAGATTTATCCGGGTTTTCTACAGCTGTAAAAGCGAATTCGCCACCGAATCAATTTAAGCAGCTCCAGAGCTCCAGTACATTTTTTTTCATTATTTCTTTGTTATTGCTTTATTTAATATTTTAATAAGGGTTTTTTTTTACTTTAGTCCCAAATACTGATCTTTTTCAAGTTGAATAGGAACACTTTTTTTTTCCAGTTTTTAATATTTTCATAGTTCATAGATCATATGATCTATGAGTAGCAAAATGTGTGAACTTAGGGAAATGCATGAATGTATCGATGTTTCTCTAAAAACCGAGGATATCTGATTCGATCAATTTTTTATTATATTTTAACTGTCAGTTTCAGATCATCAAAATAGTAAACAATTTGTTGAAGTTGACAGATGACAATTATAAATAATTTACTTGAATCAGTGTTTCCAACATTTAAAAACAAAATATATTACCAACCTGACAGCGAAAAAACGATCACCAAAATCCTGTGGAATATTGTCAATTGGAATATTAAGTTTCGGTGACCGAGTTCCGACCTTATTTCAATATTTTTTCCATATTTTCTCTTGAAAAAATTATGTTCAGAAAAGGAACTCTACATCCTGCTACCTTGACAAATTTTATACAAATCAAATATTATCCAAATGTTCAAATAACGATTGCTTGTAGGTATCATGTCAATTATTTTTGGTATTTCCAATACAAGGAGTTGAACTGGGCCCCCGTAGTATATGGAAGAAGTTATTAAGTTTTTTCTATTCAACAAAATGTTTAACCCAAAGGATCCTGTCACTCATCAAATTATTTTTTAAAAACGTATATTATACGAAGTCACCAGTATATGGACTGATATAGACTGGTTATCCAGAGATATTTATAGCGATAGATTGAAAAATATCACTGACGTTGGATTAGAAAATATTGTAAAGGACTGCACTCATATCAGCAGGGATGGTGGTACTTGATTTAGTTCTTATAAACTGAGGTAAACTCAAAGCAGAAATCCTTAATAAATCTCAAATAACTGACCATAACAAGATCACTGTAAATTTATTAGGGTTTTCTAGGGAATCAACTTCAGTAAAAATTCAAAGCAGTGAAAAAAAAATATTAACTATGACCTTATAAGCCAAATTTGGATTTCCGATTACATGACATTGATGAAAAATTTCAAAAGTTCTTTTTAGCAATGATCAATATTTTCAATGAAATTGCCCCCAAAAAAGAAATTAAGATATATCTAAAATACAGAGAATGGTGGACCTCATAGTTATAAAAAGTCTGTTATGTACAGAACTCAAGAAAACTGGAAAATATGTAAACAAAATAGGAATATAGCGGAGAAAAGTATGAGAGAGGAAAAGCGTAATTATTTTGCAATCAATAAAAACCATCGATTTAAAGCTATGATGTACTTTCAAACCAATCGCAACATTATTATAGTGGGAAATTTCTACTTAGATTATTGCCTCGGGAATATTCGTGGTATTTTGTTTTTATTGTGTGACAACTGATACTCTTGATTTGACATCTGTGTCATCAGTTTGCATGCAAATTGAAAAATGAATTTAGATAACCATAATGAATAAAAATGTTATATAGAGAATGTGTCTATGATTGGGGCATCAAAAAATAATCTATCGAAAACCACACGAGAGTTCTATTAAGTAGAAAATTATTCTCCACATTTTTTCTCAAACTTGTTGCCATCTGGAAATAGCCACATGAGCCCTTCGGGTTCTCGTGTCTATTGCCTGTCAACAAGTTTTCGAAAAATCTGTCGAATTATTTTCACTTTATTCTCACTCTCTTGTGGTATTACAACTGAAAATAAAATATCAGAAAATAAAGGCAACTCTAGAAATGTGGAAAAACTTGAGAAATTGTGTGTTCCCAAGAAAGTAACTGGTAATGCCTTAAGAGAAATCGAAGTTGGTGATGATGTAATAATAAAAGACATATATGAAATGCATAATGCTTTGAATGAGTACTATGTAGGAAGTAAACAGCAACTCAGTAATAAAATAGACGATACGGCCCTGATTTTCCAATTCTTCCTAGATGCAATGAACATGTTCTAGACTGCTTCAAGTTAATTGACTACCAAAAACTCAATACAATTATTTTCTCTCTGTCAGATAAAGGTAGCCCAGATGATGTGGACACACTTTCCATCAGGAACTGTGTAGATTCTTCGATAGCGAGCTAGGTCACGTAGTCTTGATCTCGTAATTGTGGGGTCAGGAGGCTATTCAAAATAAACTTTCGAAGGACCTTTCAGTATTTATTGACAATTGTACAAGTACAAAGAACGAATGAGAGCGTAAATATGATTTACAGAGCTGCACGCAAAGTGAAAAGCGTAATTGAAAATCTTTTTGACGTTTGCTTCTTTTATGAAATTTTTATTTACGACTTCTGTCAAAACAAAACTTGGTATCTCAGTAACAGTACTAATCTGAAAAAATGATACATGAACGAATTGAATTACTCTCGCATACTCTGAGGCGAGTCTCCAACAAACTGTTTTCGCAATATTGCCCAGCCTCTTTTAAATCTGATCAATTCATCCTTTTGAAACCTGTAAAGTTCCCAATAATATTAATACACCAAGCAATAGAGCATGAAATGAGTGAGTTTTTAACAAAAATACTAGTAGGAAACCGACTGTGCCATCAAATGGAAGACGGTCCTTAGTTATATTCTGTTATGTTTTCGACTCGAAACTGTCATTTATTAATAAACATTTAAATAACAAAAAATGTGTTTTTATTAAATTGTTTTGCTTATAAAATGAAAAGTAATAGAGCAATCTGGTTGCTCCAATGGAAAGAATTGTAGATAATTGAATTACGAACAAAATGGGATAATCGGATAATTAGTAACGGAGAAAAACTGGAAAAAACGGAAATTCTATGATTTTTTAAAAAATTCATAACTCCGCCATTTTTCAAGAAGAAGGATTGGCCTTTCTCATGAAAGGATTGAATCATGTGTTCTTTATGTGTGCACAAAACAGGCGCTGTCGGATCGTTAGTTTTGGCACAATTGCACTTAAATTTTTTTGCACCAGCTTGCAGCGTTCCTGGATGCTCTAGTGATAGCCCGATTGCAATTTCTCAAACAGATTATGAAAGTAGAAGTATAGTACTTCAAAACGTATATTCTCATTTTGCGCAACAATGGTGCGAAATGACTGAAAACGACCAAGCCCGCGTTAGCTGCCGAGCGGTAGGAGAATTCGGGAGATGAGGGGGATTCTTCTCATCTCCCGCTCACTCCTTCCACTCGACCGCTTCCACCAGCTTGGCCGTTTTCATTCATGTTTGCAAGCATTTTCACCCAATTCGCAGCATTTTAGAGCAAAATGAGAATATACATTTTATGGTACTGCACTTCTACTTTCGAAATCTGTTTTAGAAATTGAAATCGGACTATTACTAGAGCATCCAGGCACGCTGCAAGATAGTGCAAAAAAAAATTCAAATTGCAATTGTGCCAAAACTAATGATTTGTCAGTGCCTGTTTTGTGCACACATAAGGTGCACATGACTCAATACTTTCACGGCAAGGGCCAACCCTATTTCTTGAAAATTGGCGGAGTTATGAATTATTAAAAAAATCGCAAAATTTTACGGTTTTTCCGGTTTTCATCCGTTAATAATAATGCGATCGGGTCGTAAAACATTTCATCTTGTTTGTGATTCAATTATCTACAATTCTTTTCATTGGAGCAACCAGATTGCTCTATTAGTTTTCATTTTATAAGCAAAACAATTAAAAAAAACAAGTTTCTTGTTATTTAAATGTTTAAAACAAGTTAATAAATGACAGTTGCGAGTCGAAAACATAACAGAATATAACTGAGGACTGTTTTCCATGTGATGGTACAGTCGGTTTTCTACTAGTATTTTTGTTAGGAAAAAATGCTCTATTGATTGGCCTATAAAGTATCCATAATTGCGCCAGTTCCCAAAGTTAAAAACTATACCAAAGCTAATGACCTGAGACCAATCAATATTCTACCCATTATAGAAAAAGTCTTAGAGAAGGCAGGATATGAGCAAATTGTATACGCCATAGATCAGAACAGAGTAATAAATAGTGTACAGTTCAGTTTCCGGAGTGGTAATAGTTGTGTGACAGCAATACAGTGCGTCCTGGACGATTTAAGAAAAAACTCAATGAAAATCTTATAACAGGTGTAATCTTTCTCGACCTTCAAAGAGCTTTTGAAACTGCGGATAGAAATAGATTGATAAGAAAATTACAAAGCATCGGTATTATAAGTAATGCATGGCTAGTGGATTACCTGGAGAACAGAAGGCAGAAACTGAAATTGAGTAATATTTCATCTGATGAAATCTGAAGCCCACCGGGAGTCTCCCAAGGTGTACTTGGTCCTTTATTATTTCTTATTCACATTGATGATTTATTGGAAAATGTTGGAAGTTGCTTGGTCCACTTATTTGCATATTCACTTCTCAAATCCAGAATTCTTGACAATGGTAGAGAAAGTAAATGAAACTTTGAAAAATGTATCCGAATGGTGTTGTGCATACAAACTTGTAGCAAAACGCTCCTTGTACCTACATTTTTACTATCCCCATATCAGTTTCCTTTACCGCCATCACTTCGGAAACATTCGGTATAAGTTTTACCATCGCCGATGCCGGTGAGAATTCGAAAAACCTCGATCCATGTCCAGTGCGTATAAGAACCACAACAGTTTTTATGCTTCCTGGGCATTGGAAGATCGCTTATTTCATTTGATTGGTTTCCTAGCTACGAAACTACCGAGAACACAAGTCTGCTAGTTTCCTTCGTTTCTTCAGCTTCACAGATTTTTGCCTTTGGCCTTCAAGGTATTGAAATAATACAGAGTTTTGTGGACTCTGGTGCCTGCATGTTTATTTTAGGTGGGTAATAATCTTTTTTGTCTGTAAAATGTTATGCTATATTTTTCCCAGAATGTTCCCAGATGTTCCAGTTTTCTCTCGAAATGGTCAAAAACTATTGTATACAATACGCTGGTACTTCCTCACTTCAACTACTGCTCTACCATTCTATATTGGCTACAACAAAATTAATTGAGCCGTTTACAAAAACCCCAGAATCGGGCCATGAGAACAATATAACCCTGTTCCAAACGAACACCTATAAATGAAAAGTGTTTATTGAAGTGGCTACCAGTTGATAGAATGTTCTTGTATCAAGCAATGATTTGTATTTTTAAAAATAAGAACAGGTGGTGCCCCAACTTATCTCATGGAAAAAATATCCTCCGTTTCCATCAATAAACGACTGAGATATAGATTATTTAAGTTAACGTATTTTAACGCGGAACGCATTTGGTCTCCGACTCGTCTGTGACGTCACACCACATGTCTGAGATCGCCATATCACAAATAATTACGTATTAGATCCTTAGTCACACTGAGGCAAACATATATAGTACTTTTAGGTCCAATTAAGTCACGCCCCATTAGTTTGCACCACTTATTCCTTTTACTCATGCCATTTGGTACATGAAAAAACAATTTGTTGGGGTTTTTAATTGTGGTGCTCTTACACATAGGGACAATAGGATATTTTTTTAATTTCAGCCATCGTGTAATGACTGTAATGAACAATACACGACACGAACAGCGCAAGTGATTGTACACCGATAAATTTGTAAGCACTCTGCGAATACCAGTCGCCTCGTTCATGTGGCGTGACGTCACACACTAAAGCGCTATGAAATTATCCTTCCAAGTGCAACTTCAAAGCCCCATAATTATTTCAATGATTCTTTCACATTTTTGTTTCATTTTATTTAAATTTTTGGAATTATTCCATAATAAAAAAATGAAACCTAGTCCATTTACCAGATCTAGAAATAATATATTCATCGAGCCTGTTAAAATGAAGAAATCTCAAAATTCAGTCTCTTTCAAAGGGTTGAGTAACTTTAATGACCTCCCTGATGAATCGAAAAATGCAAATTCGCTATCTATATTTAAATCAAAATTAAAGAACATCATGTTGGATGAGTGCAGTCATTGACTGCGACATTTATTGTTCTCTTGTTATTTTAATTGTTGACTAAAATGTTTGTTACAGTCTGCTTGTTATCAATGTATTTTAATCTATTTTATACAGGGTGTTTCTTAAGTACGTGTAGAAACTTTAGGAGCATATTGCTGACGTCTAAATAAAAAAAAAAACTTCCCATAAACACATGTCCGCAAGTTGTTCGTTTCTAAGATACAGAGTGTCAAAGTTTAATTCTTATATTTGTTTTTTGTGAATAAATTCCAAAATATTTGTGATATTCGAGAAAAGTTTGGTATCTGGGATGATTTTTCAATGAAAAAATCAAATTTTATGTTAATTGTGAAAAAAATAATTTCTAATTGAATTCATTTTCAATTTAAAAATCTTGTCAATCAAAATCACTTGCATCGATTATTTCAAATCTCAATAACTTGAAAACAGTTGCTCGCAGTGACCTCTAACAAGAATATATTTTATACACAAACTAAATAATAAATATTCCCAGATACCAAACTTTACCCAAATATCACAATTATTTTGAAATTATTCACAAAAATAAAAATAAGAATTCAACTTTGACACTCTGTATCTCAGAAACGAATAACTTGCGGACATATGTTTATAGGAACTTTTCTTCTTATTTTGATGTCAGCAACACGCTCCTGAATTTACTACACGTACTTAAGAAACACCCTGTATATCTGTTCTTTAAGATATATGTTCAAGAGTTTTTATCTATATGTAAACTTTTTATTTTTTTCACACATGTACATTAGTCTTGGACCAAATAAAGGATTAATATACAGGATGACCCAAACTCAATGATCTATTAGACGCTTCTGCTAAAAGAGACGTAGGATAAATTTGAAAATTTGGTTTCTCATATAATCAGTTCTGCTCTATCGATTTAAAATATTTTCAGCGCTGCGGCGTTGCCGCTTCTATCAAAAAGTAGCAAAAACTTTGATAATTTGAATAGAATACCCTATATATTATTACATTTTTGGCTTTATAATTGCTTTTAATTTATTTTCATATGATATTTTCCTATACCAATCTCCACTGGTTTTCGAGAAAATCATTAATTAATTTATTTTTTGTGCAATCATAGTTTCGATTAAATGTTTATTACTGCAGTATTTGAATACGTAGAATGCTGAAATTTTGGATGAGGTTTGCCAATGTCCTGTGTGTTAGTTATGACCAGGGGAATTCGTTCTTCATTATACAGGGTCGTTGAAAATTTGTGATTTCACCGATAGATACAAAAGTGCTGAAAAGGGCATGTTAGATTTTTATATACAGTGCATTATAATAATTTTTGGAAATATTGGTCTCGTATAGTCTTGGGTCACACTGTATAATACACATAATTTCTGTTCCTGGAAGTGGCCACATGGCATATATAGTCGGTGCATTGAATTGATCGAGTCGCGTTACCTGCAGCAAATATAACGGATACAGTTATACTTCCAATTTCCCCTGAATATTTGAAAAATATACATATATTTTGGGTTTAGCCGATCTTATTCAATATATCCAACACAGAAACTTCAATTCCGATACAGTTCGACTTATAACGTTGATGCTTCGTTCTGACATTATTTTCATTTTGTGTAACTCAGAAAAAGTCTTGTTCTACCCTGTATATTGTTTTCAAAAATGCCTAGAAAACATACTGTTGCACTGACCGAGTTTTCATTTGGAGGCTTATTTGACAATTACTTAGTATGATAAAACTGATAACTTTGAGTTGTTACATATCAATAACATTTAAAACACGTAGTTTGAACTAATCTATTTTATTTTCTATACTGGGTGGGCAGAAAGTGGCTCGCCCCAATAACTTTTTTGTTTTTAAAGATGATGGAATCCAATTTGGAGGATCTGTATAAAACATAAAATTGCATCTTTTGATAAATAACTCAACTTCATGCAACTTTTGGTTTCACTGGAAGTGACATAAACTTTCGATTTTCAAATGAGACACCCGGTATATTTTCACTTCTCTTGTCTCCTTTTGACATACTGAATACAACCATGTGTTATTTGTCACTTTTTGTGACCGAATTTTATTCTTGTTTCGAAATTTATTTTTTATTCTAGAAGACTATGGATATCTTTAAATCACTATTTCGGTACTAAAATTTTGAGAATAATACCCATATATCTATTAACTACGAATATGGATAACAAGGACAGCCTATGTGATGCCAAAAAAAGAGCATCGACTTCGAATTGGGCGTTGCTGAATTAATGCGCTTGCGCCAAAGATTCCTATTCAAAGACACGATTTTGTTTTTTCATCTTTTTCTAGCGTTTATGTTTCGGCAGCAACAATTATCGAAGATATGAGAAGCATATCTTATGTGGTGCTAATTCTGCAAATTCCAACATAACCTCATAATCTGGATAAGGTTACAGAAACAGAGAGCAAGTGTATATTGTGCTGATTATAAGAGGGCGGCACTATATGGGCTTTATTCCTGAGACTATGACTCATTTTATAAATTTCTAGATTCATTCCTGAAAGAATTTAAAATCGCCGCGTTTTACTACGAGTTCGTGTTCAGGAGGCAAAAATAATACATCACTACCAGCAAACTATTTTTCTCGGCGGTTATGAGGCCAATGTGGAAAGATATTTACCTTTTCAAACAACTGTCTATCACATACCATATCCAATCCATATTTTCTCAAGTTCAATGAGTTTTTATCCGCTTTTGGAAGAAAACTGATTGTTGAAACTCTGGTAGCAGGTAACAAAATAGGGAAGAATCTCGGAGTGAAATACTCGAGCAGTGACCAGCAAACTAACCTGTGTGTGTTTATATGGCTGACATGTGATTTTTTTACGTGATTTTTAGTCAGTTATATATTGAAAGTGTTATAGTTGGATGATATTTTAAGAGCACTTGTTTTAAATAAACTATATACCATCTGGATATGCGTCAGATTGGAAGAGGTAATGTGGAGATAAGATCACGAAAAATGTGCTCTGTTCCTCAATGCACATCATAAGGTATTTCGGATAATTCTTTACACAAATATCCTTCGAATCCCATGACAGTTAAGAAATGGCAGACAATGTTGAAGATAGGGAAACCTTTCTCAAAGTATATGTTTCTTTGCAGCAAGCACTTTCTGAAAGATGATTTTTTTTACTGAGAAGCAAAATAATTTTTCATATATTCCTGTTGGTTTTATGGTAATTTCATGTGGGAATTGTAGAGGATCTCATACATAAACTTTTATTACTTTTCAATTGGAGCCGTCAGTTCCACATAAAATGATGTGATGACCAAAATTGTTATCTCGACTTTCACAGGCATTTTGTTTTTATCAAAAATACAGCAATAAGTAACAATGAATAAAATCAACAGCATTTCTGAGAAAACTGAAATACGGATATTATCAAAAAATTTAATTTACAGCTAATGATTGTTCTGAATGACAGAAAAAAGAATATTTGTTGATCACACCTAAATCTGACAGTTTGTCATTCACAGCGCCATCTCGCTATACGTGATTTTTCCCCATAGAAAAATGTTAGCCCATTTTCAATATGGGACGGTTGAAAGTGTCAAAAGAAGCATAACCTTAAATATGTATGACATTTCTCGTGATTTAGAATTCGGCATGTGCAATAGTTTCCCAGCACCCGTTTGAGAAAAGGTATATAAAATAGATATTTTTGGCTTCAATTTGATTACGATTAATTTGATTCTGCACATTATAAGGTTTCAAACAAATGTTTAAATAAGATTTAAATAAGATATAAATGCATCGAACTACCTGTAACCAACACAACTTATGAATCAAGCTCAATATCCAAAAGCTAATAAAATATTTTTTTGCACAAACATGTTCTTCAAATAATTACACAATAAATATCTAATTTACTTTTGGAGAGGCGGGGTAAAATAAGCAGTCGACCTCCTCAATGATTTTGTTTTATTAGTTGAGTTTGTCACAGGTTACTAGATGCATTTAAATCTCATTTCAATAGCAAAAAATGCTTTATTTCATAAAACATTTAACGTGGTTTTTTGAGTTTTTTAACGGAACTTTGTTTGAAACCTATTAATGTGGGGTATGAAATTAATTGTAATATAATGGTATTTTTTCCTAACCCGACGAGCTACCATGTTGCCATTTGAAAACAAAAACTGTAATTTCAATTTTAAAATTAAATTTCATATAGC